>JAJTJO010000413.1:0-651801 GCA_024550625.1 Dendroctonus valens | reverse complement strand
AGTACAAAGCAGACAAATTCACGTAGGAGCTCCAGCATGTTACGGCACTAATGACGAAGAAGCCATTTTTAGGGTTTTTCAAGAAGATCCGACGACGAGCGTACGCGTCGCGGCTAGGCGTCTTATAGTGCCACAGTGGAAAGTTCGGCGACATTGAACAAAGAGAAACTATCCCTATCATTATCACAGGTTCAAGACTTGCTTGAAGAAGATCCTTTAAGGAGACTGGGGCTTCTGCCGATTTATGTTAAACGCCGGTATGGAGAACAGAACTTTTCTCAGTAGAATTTTGTCGACCGATGAATCACATTTTAATCTACCATAATGCTCATTAATGGGCCGAGGAAAATCCCCGTTTAAGGTCAAACCATAATTACCACAGAGGGTTCAATGCTAATGTTTTGTGTGGTGTAATAAACGATCAAATAATCGGGGCACATTTTCTGCCAGACATCTTAAATGGACAAAGACGATGTTAATCACCTGCCACCACTACTGGAAAATGTGCTGCTAAATATTCGTCAGAACCTGATCTTCCAGCATGAGGGATGTCCTGCACATTATCATCAAACTGTAAGGGAGTACCTTGATCAGCGTTTTCTCAATCGATGGATGGGGAGAGGAGGCCCCATATCGTGGCCTGCTAGAAGCCCACGTTTACTCTAAATGATGATACGCATCCACAGAGACGTCGTACAGTGCGTACAAAAGCCATTGCTGCTGTAGAGCGTAGCGTCTCCCATCGTGTCGATCTCCCATCGTGCACAGGAATTGGATATGTGTCCATCCACTTTATGGAAGATTTTGCGGAAAGATATTGGTTTGCGTGCTTACAAAATCCAACTCGTGCAAGAATTGAAGCACACGATCACCTAACAAGCGTAGATTCGGCGAATGGGCCCAAAACAAGATTGCCGTTGATCCCGATTTTCTTAAAGAGAATTTTGTTTAGCGATGCAGCTCACGTTTGTTTGAATGGCTACGTCAATAAACAAAACTACCATATTTGGAGTGAAGATAATAATCAAGTGTATGTTGAGACACCGTTACATCCAGAAAAACTGACTGTTTGGTGTGTTTTATCGGCTGGAATCATTGGTCCGTATTTCTTTAAAAATGGTGCTGGTCAGAACGTTAGAGTCGATGGTGGCCGCTATAGAGCCATGATTACTGTCTTTTTCGTTCCTCAATTGAACCATGATGTGCAGAGCTGTGGTTTCAACAAGACGGCGCAACATGTGACACAGCTCGTGCCACAATTGATTTACTGAAGGAAACGTTCTCCAAGATCGTGCGATTTAACGCCGCTAGACTATTTTCTGTGGGGATATGTGAAGTCGCTAGTCTACGCCGAAAAGCCCTAAGCGATCGACCACTGGGAAGACAACATTCGCCGCGTTATTGCCGATATATGGCCCCAAATGTTGGAAAAAGTGATTGAAAATTGGACCTAGAGATTAGATTACGTCCGAGCCAGATGTGGCGGTCATATGCCAGAAATCATATTTAAATTATAATGCCAAAATATTATCTTTTAATAAAGTCAATTTCATGACAATTTTAAAAATCATCTTTGTTTTATTTCATTTCAAAGTTCTATACCTCTAAAAAAACGCCCTTTACTAAACCCTACTTAATTACAACCCGATTAAGCTATGGAATAAATCGATTTTTATTTTTTACTCAAAAACGGCGCATTGTAGAAAAATAGTCAAGGGACCTTTTCTCTTCCAAATTGAACACGAAATTGAAAAATAATATTTATTTTTAGAAAAATCAGTGGCGTAACGTTTTTTATTTAAATTTATCTACAGACGTGCCCACGTCACTGGCGAAGCTAAAAATAAAATTTTTACCACAAAACATGTATTGTTGTTAAGCGCCTAAGCCTGTAAAATTTCATTAAAATATTCCAAGCGGTTTTCGTAATATTGCTAAATATAATTTTTTAAATTAAAACTTTAACACCCTGTAGATCGGAAACTAAGAGTTTTCGGAATATGGTCTATTGCGGAAATATATCCAAAATTACTTGCACTATCGCCTCCTGCAAGAAATGAATCCACTTACCAAACACCCTGTAGATTAAACAAAACTTGTCAAAAAGACACAACGATCTACATGTATGTAAATGAGATAATTAAATAAATAAATTAGTACTGCTTCTAATAAGAGTATTAAATCTATACATTATATCAAAATTTGGGTGATTTATTTTAAGAAGTTACTACAGCTTAATTTATAGTATGGAACACATTTTTTTTTAAGTTTATTACTTCTCGAAGATTTCACTCTTGCAGGTCAACTTTACTATTGAGCAATATTTTAAAGTAGTGCAATGGTCATGATGCAGATTAGTATAGCTTTAAATTGTGCTTCTTCAAACTCAAAATGTATAAAAAATGCCACGATTTCCTTTTGCCGCGTTTAGACCTACCGCGGCGCAAACCCGACACGACTGCAACGCAAACGAGTCACTGATGCCGCATCCAGATCTAACGAGCCAAGCCTCTAACATCCAAAAATCTAACAAGGATCTAACATCCAAAAAAATTGCCGCAGCTCTGGCTTGGCTCGTCATATACACTTGCGTGCATAGAAATCGGCCCACAGTAAACTTTTGAGTTTAACTATTTTTTTTAAAACTATATTACTGACAATTTAAAACTTAACACTTAGTTTTTAATAATGGGTATGACCTCCTCTTTCCCTAATAACTTTTCTCATACGATTAGGTATAGATCTAATCAAGTTAGCTTTTGTTTCTTGAGGGATGTTAAACCACTCTTCTTCTACTGCAACAATAAGCTCTGGGATCGAGTTTGGGGTATGAAGTCTAGCTCGAAGTCTTCGTTTTAGCTCATCCCATAAGCGTTCGATCGAATTTAGGTCAGGACTGTATGCTGGCCACTCCATAACCCAAAAACCGACTTCTGCAATGTAATCTTGCACGATTCTTGCGGTGTGCGGCCTGACATTGTCATGCATTAAGGTAAATTCGTCTCCAATGTAGTCGACGTAAGATACCACATGAATTGCTAAAATCTCCTCGATATATCTAACAGCCGTTAAACCTCTTCTTCCGTCAACACGGTCGCCCCTACGAATGAACTCAGGGTCGGTTCGTGCTCCTATAGAAATTGCACTCCAGGTCATACAGGAACCACCTCCATAAGCACTCCGCTCTTCAAAGCAGCAATCTGCAAATCGCTCTCTTGGTCTTCGGTACACTTTCCTTCTTCAGTCGCTACCATGGAGGCATATTCTGGTCTCATCTGAGAACAGAACAGATCCCCATTGTTTCAACGTCCAATTCAGATAATCCCCGTGCAAAACGCAGGCGTGTTTGCCGATGAGCTGGAGTAAGTTTTGGACCAATCGCAGGAGTTTTAGGGGTCAGGTTATTTTCCTGCAATCTTCGTCTTACTGTCCATTGACTAATAGCCACTCCTCACACCTCACGGAGCCGTCGTTGCACTTGAACGGCATTAAGATGACGATTTCTTAATGTTGTTGACACAATAAAGCGGTCATCACGAGCGGTTGTAAATCACCTTCTGCCTGTTCCAGGTCGCCTATGAAAGGATCCAGTCTCCTCATAACGCTTGCACACTCTTCGAATCGCTGCGCGTGTCATATCCAATTGTCTAGCAACAGCTCGCTGACTAAGTCCATTTTCGATTAAAGCAATAACTTGGCCGGCTTTTTGTGGTGAAGTATGCATTAAACTAACACACTTAAACACTATTGAGATTATGAAAAACGAATTAATATGCAAATTTCAGTTGCAAATGCAATAATTTTAATATTTGGCAATTTTTTTAATTTTGTTACAATCACCATATAAAAACACGTTTCATTGGTTTACCGGTTGCTACGCATATAAACGACACGCCTTCTTGATAAATTTATACTCACATTGAAGCATATTAAATTGTCTTTCAAACAGCATATTTTTTTTTGATCTGATGAATAGTTTAAAAAATATATAGTTAAACTCAAAAGTGTACAGGGCCGATTTCTATGCACGCAAGTTTATAAGACTCTGTATAAGGTTTGGAATTATTTTTAGGGACAATCTTTAGGAATCAAGCCATCTAAATCAGCAGGACTTTCTCAGCCCAGTACTTCTCGAGTTACTTCTGATATTTACTCAAATATGTTATAACAATAACTAGAAAATGACCGTTAGTTGTATAACAATCGTCCTAAAACTTCCAAAAGCTACACTTCTAAGACAAACTAAGAAAATTTGATGAGCCGATCGCGATTTTATAGGGATACACTTTATTCATCAATAAAGTTTTTACGGTAAGCCATTCGTGTGTAATGTCAATTTAGAACATTCTGTGTTTTTTACGCAAAAGTTAGTGACTATTTAATCCTCAAATGTTTCTGCTTAATTGCATCTTTTTGTATTGAAAATATCAAAAAAAATTATTAGGTTATTTGTGTCAAGTTTCTAACAGTTCCATTCACTTGTAAATAACTAAATAACTTTCCAATGAAAGTGAGTGAAATATTGTAATAATACTTACCGTTGACGATAGTGTCGCTGAACATTCAAAACAGACTGCAAAGACTAAAAAGAAAACGGCATAAAGATACTGCATATTACCACTAAATCCGCAAACACACTCTTTAGAAGAATATTTCTAGTTCGTGTTCAATTAATTACGAATTGTCACAATTTGAAACTAATAAGCACTCGTATCTTATGTAATTTATATTTAGACATTAATATCAATCAATCTGCTTGTGTGTAGACTTCAAAACCATAGACAAATTCATAAAGTCAACATTTCCAGATGTCAACGCATAAATTGATATAAAGACTTCTTCTGCTTTTCTCAGTTCAACTCAAACTCCTCAACGGTAATCCGCCAGCACGTTTTGTGAGTTGTAAGAAAGTTAAGTGAATTGGTTTAATGTTAATGAGCGCATTTCTTCGGTACTGTAGGGAAAAAATATTTGTTTGTCTATTATTTTTTTAACACATTTAGTTTAAAGAAGTTTAGCAATAAATCGAAGATGGCGCCATGGAGTGAAATCGACGTGAGAACCAATAGGAAGCATAGGAAGACACAGATGACAGATAACCTCTGTGATCTGTGCAGGAAGTAACCTAAAATTTTAAAGTGTGGTTTGAAGCATAGATAAGAACAGAAGTGTAGTTTAAAGTTTTGAAATGGCTATAAAGTAAAAAACAAAAAAAGTGCTAATGTGGATCAGGTACAAAAAAGAAGAATGCAGCAAATCGCAGCGAAAAAAAGTGTTAAATCCATTGAGGTGCATATAAATAAAGAGAAAATGCGTGTTTTGGGAAAGAAGTCGAAGAACGAGAAAGGTCTACCGGGTATTTCAAAGCTAAGGCTATTCAGAAGAGAAAACACACGATCCTAAATGAATATTTGGCTCAGAACAAGTCCAGATAAATTCGTGGACAAGCGAATTGGGGAAAAAGCTCATTTGCCTCAAGAAGAAAAATTTATGGCTCGATTCGCAGCCATTAGAGCTAAGGCCCACAATAGGAAAAGTATTTTTAATTTAGCTGATGATGAAGTTTTGACCCACAAAGGCCAAACGCTAAGTGAAGTGAACGATTTGATGATCCGCGTTCTGATGATGAAGAAAGCGAGAATGAAAACAGAACCGGTAAACTGGATTCAAAATTTGTTGAGGAAGCTCACTTTGGGGGTGGAATGCTAACTAATACAGGCAAAGACGGTGCCAAACCCATAAAGAACTGATTGACCAGTTGATAGAAGAGTCAAAGAAACGGAAGGCTGAAAAGCAGAAAATAAAGGAAGCAACCGTGGAAGCTAACTGAAAAATTAGACACTGAATGGAAAGATTTGGTACAGCTGGTCAATAAAAAGCCCAAAGCGATGTGGAAAAGACCCAAGACAAACCGAAACTGGAAGATTATGATAAATTGGTACGCGAGCTAAGATTTGAAGCTAGAGGAACCGTATCAGACAGATTGAAAACTGAAGAAGAACTTGCAAAGAGAAAAGAAAAGCTGGATAAATTGAACAAGAACGATTAGAAAGAATGAATGGGTTTTCTGAATCTTCAGTACAAAAGGTACATACATATAAAAACTTTGTTTTGAAGGTTAGCATTATTTGGTATCGGTAACCTTTGCATAAATTAAATTAATTTAATAAAGAAGAAACAAAATAATATTACTATTAGAACTATGAGTTCGTAATTCTAGTCAGTTGAGATAAAATCATAAGGTGTTTTTCTCTCTCAAAAAAAACTTTCCGTTAAAGTTTTTTAATTGAGTTGTATGTTGTAGTTATTTATACGTGTTTTTCAATGCTACCCTGATTTTTTACCCCCAACTTCTCTTCATATCCTCACTTCACATCAGTTTTTTCAGTATTCAAGAATTAATGGTTTAATTTAGACCGTTTACAACAAACTTAAAAATGTAGAGATCACGAAAAATCTTCGCGAAATCTGTGGTTTTTCTTGATAGTGTAGTTTTTGCTCCTATCATGCTCAAAACTGATGTTTTGCAAGCTGTTTTAATTGTTGAATAATCATTAATACTCTTTTTCAGAAAAATCGATTTGTTTGCCAAACATAAGGGGCTGATTCGCTCGTCTATTGTGTAGAAGACTTGTCGGATGTTGAGTTTCAATAATGAATTTACATTTGATGCACTTTTGACATAGTGGTTAGTGATCGGTGAATTCTCAGGAATGAAACGTTGTAACACGTTTTTGTGGTTTACACTAATTTTTAATTTAATCCAAAAAAAATTCTTGGGTTTCAGTCAATTTTATTGTTTATTATTTAAATGTCACAAATACGTTTCGGTGTCTTTCTTCACCATCATCAGTTTGTATGTTTAGCTGTTTCTACCTTCACATTTGACTTCGACTTTGTTTTTTGATTTGACTAGAGTCAAATGTGAAGTAGAAACAGCTATACATACAAACTGATGATGGTGGAGAAAGACACCGAAACGTATTTGTGACATTTTAAATAATAAACAATAAAATTGACTGAAACCCAGGAATTTTTTTGGATTAAATTGAAATACAGTCAGGAAAAATATACACAGTAACTAATTTTTAATCAAATTTACTTGTTTGATTTAACTTGCAAAACAAATTAAAACATGAACTGGTATTCATATTTATTAGCAAACTAAAACTTCTTTTTATTAAAAAAATAAACAGCATATTTGGGCAAAGCTAAAACTTAAATGAAATATAAGAAGTTAGGAACTCATACATCACAAATCTTGACCACCGATCTTCAATAATATTGTTTAGTCCTCATCCCTGTCCCTCAATTCCTCTCCATCATCAACGTCTTGGTACTCTTGGCGGTCCTCCTGATAAAACTACGTTCTTCATCCCAGGAAGTTTCGGTATCTGTCAATGACTCTAATTTATAGATGATTTTTATACGGTGGAAGGTTTAGGTTCAAGTGCGTCTGGTTCTACGACGATAATCTCGAACTTTTGAATAGTTTCAGTTACCTCAGTCTAGTCATCAAAGGCAGGATTACTTTTTGTCTGCTTCCCGCTCCGTTAGCTCAAGTGCTGGTTGTTTTTATTTTGGTACACCGATATTGGGCGATAGTTAATTTAATTGCATGCGTGGTAGTTCTCCCTTATTCTCGAGTGTCCCAAATATTACTTAAACGTATAGTTTTCTTTAATTCCTGGAATTCGGATTGTGGAAGTGTTTTCGCTTTTTTTCGATCCCAATGGAAATTTCCATGGATAATTTTCCGGTTACCCATCACAAATTGTAGTACATATAAAATTTTGAAGCGCACAATTTAAAAAATGATCACAAATGCTGCCTAGATGCATGGTTGATAGAATGTAATTTTTCCATATTGCACACTATTTGGTATGTTTAAGCAAAGTTTCGCAATGTTTTTATGGCTATCTAATAGGATGCCAACTGGTGATTGCACTTACTATAAAAATATGGCGTAACAGCAAAATAAATTAAAATTTTTACCTTTTAAAAAGGAATGCCACCAATTATGAGACATTATAGCTACCAAATGTATTCTAGGTCAACCATAGGAGTGCCGATGATCTAGATGATGACTTTGTATATGAATCTGATATAGAAGGACAATATGTTGACTTATGATGACCAAGGCCAAGCTAACATACAGGTTCATGCAGAGCTAAATGGTAATGTAATAGGCGATAGTGATGCTGTTTGTCCCGATAGTAACAATGTAAGTATAATTTATCACATTGATAATGAAAATTGAGGAATGAAAGAAGTTTTCACATCTTATAAAGCTGTCTGAATGTCACAGAAGGAACCTTCAGGTCCGTTTTTGGCCTGAAAGCCATAAAGATTTTCTTTCAGTAACACATTTGATTTTATTGAATGAAAATTTTTTTTTTGGAAAATATTACTATATATTCATGTTTTACCTAAAACAATGGCAATATGTTAATACTTTTTGACCGAATTTCACAAATAGGTACAAGAAAATATTTTAACTCATAAAATCTAATACCTACTTCATTTATGGAAAAGGAACTTTACAGTACTTTACATTACTTTTCTAATTATTATTGCGATCCACGAAAAGTCACATTTCACATTATATTCTCATCAATTCTTTGTCTACAGGAAGATGCTAATTCAGAAAGTGCAGAAGAAGGTAGTTCAGATGAAGAAGCAGGTTCAGAGTCAGATGATTCTCTGGCAGACTTAAAAGCTCAGGACAGTAGTGATGAAAGTGAATCAGAGGCAGACAATGTTAAAGAACTGCCTTGTTCACAAAATAAATTACAAACCATCAAGTCAGACAAAAAACGAAAGTTAGACGATATTGCGGAACCCACTAAATCGAAAAAGAAGCAGGAAGAAATTGAAAAGGGTCACAATATTGTGCAACTGGATTTTGAAAACGAAAAGAAGGAACTTGAGAAAGCGGGCAATGAATTACCGTTCACGTATAAACTGTCGGATTCTTATGCAAACTTTTTGGAAACCTTTAAAGATCAGTCAGCAGTGCATCAAAAAATTATCTTAGAAAGAATGATAAAATGCAATCACCCCAGCTTATCACAAGGAAATAAGGATGGCTTTAGGTCATCTGTTTGTGTACGTATTGCAATACATAAATGATTTGGTTTGGAAATGCTGAAGATTCTGAGAACTTAAGCAAAAGTTTTACTATTTTAAACTGCTAATGACTGAACATATTTCGCTTGGCACAATTAAATAAGGAAAGCACACATAATTCGATATTGGAATTGATCAAAGAAAAACATGAAGAATATAGAAAGAAGAATAAAACATATCCGGGATTAGAACTATTAATATTCTTCAAGTTGGTCAGTTACATATTTTCAACATCAGATTTTAGGCATCAAATTGTTACTCCATGTTTCATTTCATGGAACAAATCTGAAGTACTGTAGAGTTTAAAACAGCTCGAGATATATCATATGGATTGTTCGTTTGCACTTTAGTGTTAGAGGGTATGTATTCTTACAACTGTATTTAAATGACTTAAAAGTATTTTAATTTTCTTTATGGAAATAAAGAAACGATAAACAATTTTTCATAAAACATATTTATATATTTCCAAATTATAAAATCAATTAGATTAAATTTATATAAAATTATCGAAAAAAAAATACACTGATCTTTACTTTTGTTTTAAAACATGCTTTGCGTGCCGTTTCACGATGTGTAGATTTTTTAAACCGCTTTCTTGATCCTCATACGAAAATACCGGTTATTTTAGAAGTTTTAATTCACTTTCAAGATGTTCGGCAGAAAGGCTCACAATTTTCACAAAATGTGCCGTTTATCATGTTGAAAGAAGTTTACGTATTAGCTATTTGATAAAAATGAAACATTTTAAAAACATCTTGCTCTTCTTCTGTGCATACAACATTGTATGTGAGTATGCAGAATTTTCATGTATATGAATGTCTGTCTCCTCTTCATTTTACAGATCTAGAATCAGCTATTTTTAATGTTTTATATTTGAACTATCATTGTACTAAATTTAATTTTTTACAATATCATTTTTACATAATTTTTATTCTAAATAGGGACAGAGAAATATATGTATATAAGAAATTTTGCTATTAACTTGGAAGAGAATATCTATGCAAAGCAACCTTGTTTGAAAATGTATAACCGTCTAGATAAAGTCATTGGTACGGAAAAGTTAAATTTGGTTTTTAAATTTTAACAGAATATCCACTTGTTTAACACTTTTAGTCTAAAAACCTTGCCCATTTGATCCACTGTATGGCTTTTAAAATAAAGATTGAATACAACCCATAAATTATTTTCAAATAAGACTTTATGATAAAAAATTGAAATATGGAAGTTGTTTGGTTTAAGGTGTTTCGATTTCATTGCACGGTTTAGTTTGATAATTTAGTAATATTGTTTATTTTGTTTTTAGTACACTGCACTTTCCAAACGATTCCTGCCTGCTGCTATAAATTATATTTGCGGAATTTTACACATGGCAATTCCAAAGACTGGTGAAAATTTAATTAAAATTTTGCCTCCATTCAAATCCGTCTCTTTCACGCTTAGTTTTATGTCGAAAGTTTTCACAGGCGAAACTAAGTGAAAAACACAAAGTTTCGAATTTTAATTCAGAGAGAAATTAATGACGAGTTCAAAGTTCCACTCTTTTTTTAAGTTTGAAAATCTTGAACGATTTTATTGATCATTTAAAGAACTTGCCTAGTAGCATTGAAATTTTCACGGAGCCTGAAAAGTTTGTTCGTCAAATTCCAATGGATTTGTATCCTTAACATGTCAAGGATGTTTATCAAAAGGTCTGTGACAGCTTCGCTAATGAAAGAAGAGCACAAAATGCCCTATTTAGTTGTGGAAGCAAAAAAACCGAAAGCTTTGAGACTGTATGAGCCTAAATAGTGGAAGTGTAAGTAGATTGATAAAACATTTAAAAAATTAAAAGTTAAGCATTGTTTAAAATGTATGTGCTTCTTCACAATATTAACTTTATATTTCTCTACAGATATGAAGGAAAGCGAAGGAAGGTACAATCAAGAGAAAAGTCAGATCGTGATAAGCTTATTCACAACTCAAGAAGGAAACAAAAGGTGCGCTTCGGGAAATTCGACGCGACAAAGACTTCCTGGCGGGAATTAAGCTTAAGCAAAAGATTCAAGGTTAGTCGACGTTGTTTTTCAATGTTTGCAATTTTTTTTTTGATAAGTGATCTGGAAAGCAAGTTTATATTTTGTTTTTAGCGATAAGGAGAGACGGGACAAAGTCAACAAAATTTTGGCCGAGGCAGCGAGCCAGCAAAGCGAACTTAACGCTTTGGATAGGAAGAAAAAGAAATAATAAATGCAATTATTATTACTGTATAATATATTACTACTTTTAGACAAAACAGGTTTTCAGTTCATTTTGAAATAAACAATCCCGGAAACAAAACACAAACATTTCAATTGGAACCGCATCTCTTGATTGAACATTTGACTCACTTATTTGGTACAAATATTTAGTGTAGCTATCTATAGATCTGAAAGAAACAATTCTCAAACTATTTGATGTACAGTCTTTTGCATTAATTGCTGCTTTTACCTAATACCAGCCAAGGCAATTACTTCTTTTTTACCTTCTTTAATTGAATTGATTTTATAGTTTTTTTCTGCGCTCTGCCTCAATATTTTAAACGAGTTTACATAAATGAACGACTTTTTATCTGCAAATTGAGTTCAATATACTAAATCGTTCGTGCGTAAATTGCATGAATTGAAAAGCAAGAGCTTTCCGCGTTAACGGATTTTGACTAAATTTGAAAACGTTACCATTCCACTTTTTTAGACACCATCTCCGTTTTCTGTATTCAAATTCGCTGATCATTAGGCTTAAGTGTAAGTTCTCTTTCCTTGGCGGAATTTTGCGTGATTTTACAGAATCTGCAACACTTTCTCTTGATGCGCGAAACTCTGTAAGCGGTTTGATTTTCTTTGCTCACTATATCTTATTGTCTTTCAATGCAAATGAAAAAATTCGAATCAAACGCCAGAGTGGATGAACAAAGATCGCAACCTCTGGTGAAGAATAGTGAACATCCCACTGGTGGGTTTTCTGTGCACTTCTGAGTCTTTACAAATTTGTGTAAAAATATGCATCAAAAAAAGCCATTTGTCTGCAAATATTGCCAGGGTCATAATAAAAACTAGGACCTATCTGCAATGGGATATAATAACACACAAAACCCATTAATATGATTGTTTTATTCAAAAAATACATTTGAATTCGATAATAGAGTTTTAAAGTAAAGATTAAAGCCAACTTAAATATAGATCATTGAATTTACATCAATACCAGTTTTAATTATTATCAATTAATTCGATGTTCGAATTTTATTGCCATCTTTATGTCATCCTTGCTAATATCGGCGGCCAATCTTTTCATCTTTTCATCCATTACTTGACTCACTTTACTGCTATCTTTTATATACTTCTGACGGATGTTCTGAGTTTTCACTTTTTCTTTTAAAGTCGATGATATTGTTTATCAGCATTTCCTTTTGCTTAAGAATTTCTAAGTAATATGTCTCCTGAATTAAATAATAATTAAATATAAATTCAATGTATAGGTTTTGAGTTTCGTATCATACGTGGGAAGCGTTGAAAGATGCGCATTTTTTGAGTAATTCGCTAGTTTATCAGGCCTCGGCGTTATAGGGCGAACAATATGCGCACATAATACATAATCATTCTCTTTACTAACAACTTTTCTGGTGTGATTCTACTTGTAGAAATGCGATTTTCGAATTTTTCATATTTGAATTTCACTACTTTTCCTTAAGATAAGAAATTTAATGATTGAGAAGTGGTTGAAAATCCTACCTATCTAAACTTGCGTGCATAGAAATCGGCCCACTGTAAACTTTTGACTTTAACTATATAATTTTTAAAAACTATTCATCAGATAAAAAAAAGAAATATGCTGTTTGAAGGACAATTTAATATTCTTTAATGTGAGTATAAACTTATCAAGAAGGCTTGTCGTTTATATGCGTAGCAACCGGTAAACCAATGAAACGTGTTTATGTGGTGATTGTAACGAAAATAAAAAAATTGTCAATATTAAAATTATTGCGTTTGCAACTGAAATTTGCTTATTAATTCGTTTTTGATAATTTCAATAGTGTTTAAGTGTGTTAGTTTAATGCACACTGCACCACAAAAAGCCGGCCATGTTATTCCTTTAATCGAAAATGGACTTAGCGAGCTGTTGCTAGACAATTGGATATGATACGCGCAGCGGTTCGAAGAGTGTGCAAACGTGAGAAATGAGGAGGCTGAATCCTTTCATAGGCGACCTGGAACAGGCAGAATGCGATTTACAACCGCTCGTGATGACCGCTTTATTGTGTCAACAACATTAAGAAATCGTCACCTTAATGTGGATCAAGTGCAACGACAGCTCCGTCAGGTGCGAGGAGTGGCTATTAGTCAGTGGACAGTAAGACGAAGACTGCAGGAAAATAACCTGATCCCTAAAACACCTGCGATTGGTCCAAAACTTACTCCAGCTCATCGACAAGCACGCCTGCGTTTTGCACGGGATCATCTGAATTGGACGTTGGAACAATGGGGATCTGTTCTGTTCTCAGATGAGACCAGGATATGTCTCCGATGTATGCGACCGAAGAAGGAAAGACTACCAAAGACCAAGAGAGCGATTTGCATATTGCTGCTTTGAAGAGCGGAGTGCTTATGGAGGTGGTTCCTGTATGATCTGGGGTGCAATTCCTATAGGAGCACGAACCGACCCTCAGTTCATTCGTAGGGGCGACCGTGTTGACGGAAGAAAAGGTTTAACGGCTGTTAGATATATCGAGGAGATTTTAGCAATTCATGTGGTACCTTACGTCGACTACATTGGAGACGAATTTACCTTAATGCATGACATTGTCAGGCCGCACACCGCAAGAATCGTGCAAGATTACATTGCAGAAGTCGGTTTTCGGGTTATGGAGTGGCCAGCATAGTCCTGACCTAAATCCGATCGAATACTTATGGGATGAGCTAAAACGAAGAATTCGATCTAGACTTCATACCCCAAACTCGATCCCAGAGCTTATTGTTGCAGTAGAAGAAGAGTGGTTTAACATCCCTCAAGAAACCTTGATTAGATCTATGCCTAATCGTATGAGAGAAGTTATTAGGGAAAGAGGAGGTCATACCCATTATTAAAAAATTATGTGTTAAGTTTTAAATGGTCAATAACCCTATTTATGTTAATAATAAAAAAGCTTAATTTGCTTAATGCATTAATTTCACTATGTTAAACATAGGATACTCACATTAAAGCATATTAAATTGTCTTTCAAGCAGCGTATTTCTTTTTTTGATCTGATGAATAGTTTTTAAAAAAAATATAGTTAAAGTCAAAAGTTTACTGTGGGCCGATTTCTATGCACGCAAGTGTATAAAGTGAGAATATTTTTAACTTGCTTAATGCCAGGTCCTGGTAAAGTAGAAAATGACCCATTTTTGAAAATTATTATTGTTGAAACTATTAAATGCTGAACCGATCACTAAATGAATATTTACGAATATGAATTTATAATATAAGCTCTGACTGGAAATTGTAAACTTGAAGCAGCATGCACGCTTTGAACATTTACCACATGTGATTCTAATCAATATTAGTTGCTTATTTCCTTTGGATGAAGTTACGTTTTGTTTCAAAAACTTACAATAATGAACCTCTCCTGGAGTAGACGAATTTCCTCCTCAAGGATGTTTACTTCTGATGTATGAAGTGTTTCTTCAGCTGTTAGACTTTTATGGTTTAATAGTACATTGTCCGGAAGTTTCAAAATGTTTTGTATATCTTGCTAGGTACCCCAATAACATTCGAATTAGACAGATACAATTACAACGCGAAAAATATTAAACTTACATAAATAGTTTGAAAATGTTGCTCAGCCTTAGCGTAAAATTCTAGATACTCTTCGCCAAGAATCCTGGTAATAAAATCCGGATTGTTCTTTGTGTTTTTTTCAAAATGTTTTGCAATTTTCAGCATAGCCAATTTAATCTCCTTATCAACCATTTCTCTATCTGCAAAAATAAATATCGAAGCAAATCGTTCACAAACTTGGTCCTTATGAATGATAATTCAATAGGTTGGAGTTGCTGGTTTGTTGTCACATTAATGGTAATTTTGTGACTATTTGATACGCCGTAATAATGCATTATGTAATGCTTTCAAGCCCATACATACATCAAATTTCCTGTGACTTTGGCTTTGCGTTAGAGAATGGACTTAGAACTCGCTTAAGGTTTTACGATGAATACGAGAATATGAACAAATGAATCGAAAGTATAGAATTATAAACCAATAGGTAATGCATTAACTAAATAATACTGATTATACTTGGATAACAAGTTTTAACGTGTAATAACTTACATTGTATATAGATTTGTGTCGAACTAATCCCATAAAAGTGCACTTCAAGCTCATCGAGTTTAAATCGCTCGTGGCTCATAATTGTTGTTTGTCCGTTCATTTTCACAAATCCTGAACTAAAGTGATACTAATATATAATGCTTTAAAAAAACAACTACAACTACGAATTTTAACCGACTTCAAACCTAACCGGTTTTCGTTCTAGGCAGCACAGATCACAGAGGGTACAGATTGGTAATTGCCATTGAAGCCTGTAGAATGCTATTTCTCGCTTATTCGCAGCGGCTGTTTTCCAAACTAGACTCCAATTTCGACTGCTTATAGAACGAAACTTCTTTACCGATTGGATTCACATCAAAATTTAGCGGGAGATTTGAATTCAGCTTTTTCAAATTTCAAGCATCTCATAATGCTCTTTAATAGTGATGTTATACTAGTGCTTCAGTTAACATCACAATTAAAGGGCATTACGAGATTCTTGAAATTTTATTGGAACTTAGCAGATCGCAGAGACCATAATAACGTGAGTTCAAATCTAAAGTTTTGTTGGTGTAAAAACTAGGATTAATTGGGAAAATAAAGTACATGAAAAAGTTATCGCACTCAAACAAGTTAAAAATGCTAATTATTATAAAATGGTGTCAAGTCACTTGACGACATCTGATATCTGATATCTGCAAAACAAAGGCAGAGAAATAGCAAAACTGTCGAATCTACACTCTGTGATCTGTGCTAGGCAGGTCGTCATTCACTAGACCTTAAATCGGCCTGATATCCAATGTTGGCGTTTTAAGGAATATTTCAATTTTGATAGTAGGTAGAAGGCAACCCTACTACCATGCATACTCCATTAAAGAATCTACCAAGTATACTATTATAAGTTGTAATATTAATTGGAAGAATGCATGTAACAATAAATCTGCATATAGTCATGCAAAAACTTGACTCGGAATGCAATGAAATCACATGTATTCATATGATATTGTCCGTTTTGTTACAACAATGTAGAAAAGCTCCCAGCAGGCAGCATGATTGGTTCCAGCAAATTATCATAATGGAAATATTTTTAATATACAAACTGATGATGGTGGAGAAAGACACCGAAACGTATTTGTAACATTTTAAATAATAAACAATAAAATTGACTGAAACCCAGGAATTTTTTTGAAATAAATTGTCCGTTTTAAAAGGAAAACCACACAATCTGCAAACACAGCCATCCCAGCAAACCAAAGTTGTAACATTATATAAATGTTTATTTAAAAAAAATTTCTCCTGGGTTTCAGTCAATTTTATTGTTTATTATTTAAAATGAAACTTTTTTTTAAGCGGAAAAAACTAAAAACAACTTGGCAAAAGAATGTTTTACAAAATTTAAACCTAGAAGCGATAAGTTGGACACACCTAACGTAATATACAAGATTGACTGTTTGAACTGTGACAACACATACATAGGTCAAACAGGGCAATATTTGAAGAAAAGAATATACGAACATAAGTATAGCTTAAGAAAGGTTAACGAAATTGGAACAGCATTAGCACAACATGCACAACAAAAGTTGCATGATTTTGATTTCGATAACACTCAAATATTAATCAATGAAAACAACTATAATAAGAGAAGAATCCATGAAATGATACAGATTAAAAAACATCAGAATGCAATGAATTTCAGATCAGACACAGACAATCTTAGCTCTGTGTATCATACACTAATTAAATGATCGCATGCATGAACTGATTGGACCAAGTAAATGAAATATAAACACCTGACATTGAGGAATTGCAAAGCAATTCCTAGAATGCAAAGAAAAGGCGAAAGATAAACAGTTTTTTTGTTTCGCTCGCTTGATATCGAGTAAAATATGGAAAATTCAGTGACCAGTCAAATGTGAAAGTAGAAACAACTATACACGTAAGTTAAAATTAAATTTAAATCTCTTAACAATAGATTCTAGTCTTTTCCCAGATATGTTTGTCCTGACTCATCACCTGAAAACCAATGTTCTTGATGTACTTTTTAATATGTGTGTGATTTGTATTTTAATATGTGAATTTTGGTGAAAGTTTTCTATTTAAATTGATGATAACTGTAAATATATATTTTAAACAAACTGATGATGGTGGAGAAAGACACCGAAACGTATTTGTGACATTTTAAATAATAAACAATAAAATTGACTGAAACCCAGGAGAAATTTTTTTAAAATAAATTGAAGTACAGTCAAGAAAATATACACAACAATTATATAAATGTTATGTAATTTTTGTGACTTAGATTTTATGTAACACTTTTACGTAACATTGATGCAACATAAGAAGAACAGGAAAACAAGTTTTTGGTGACAGCGATGTTATGTAACCGTGATGTAACATGGTTTACCAGATGCGTACTAAATGGTGATACAGATGCGTATCTGGTGTGATTCAAATTTCTACCGAATTCCACTAGGTTGCACGGACAACCCGTGGAGCCTCATAAAAACATCCCTTCTTTGAAAATGACGCAGGAGGCATGCCAGGTCATTTATCTTGGATACTTTTTCTATCAAACGTAAGCTCCGGTTGCATTTGCATTTCGTTTGTGCAGTGAGCATTTTCAGTTATTACTTTAATACATACTTAACAAGAAGACATTTACAATTTAGAATTCTCCTACGATTTGTGTATCTCAACGTGAGTGAACAAATATATACGTTTTTTTATATTTTCTACTGTTTGGCCACATACCAAAAAATGCCATGTGATTTTATAGATTTGTCCAGTCGGCATCAACGCCGTATTTTAAGCTAACTCGAGTTAGTTTTTCACTTCACACTTTCCCATAAGAAGTTACTTTTTTTCCCATAAGAAGTTTTTTCACTTCACGCTTTCACACTTTCCCATAAGAAGTTAAAAATCAATGATTCTTCTGATCAAAATAATTTCAAAGCTGTAAATTGCAATAATAAGTTGGATTTGGTGAAACTCAAGGCTGAACTTCAAGTTGCATAGGTTCCCGAGCCACTTGTTGAAGCGGATAAATAGCATTTATATTTTAAGTTTAAGTTATAAGAATATACAAAATATACATGTAGGTACTACATTGGTTTTGATAATAGATTTTTCTTTCTAAAACTATTTTGCCAACAATAATGAGTAGATAGAGACCTTTTTATAGAGCCATGTATCACAACAAGGAGGTTGTAAATAAAAAGTTAATGTCATAACAAAATGTTGAACAGTTATTTCAATAAAGTTCCTAGTTTACGCATTTTTAGAACAAATCGCTTAAATGAATTTTATGCGAGACAATTGAGTAACCCTTTATTAATCCTGAGGTCAATCACACACAGAACGTAAAAGTTTGTGAATATTATACGATTTATTTACAAATAGACTACATAAAAAGCATGAGTTGTAAAATACAAGTCACAACTGTTACGTAAATATTATGTAACATTGAGTTGTAATATATTAGTCACATATTAGTTGGCTTGAGGCGGACATAATGCACAGTTGGCGCATCAGTTTGTGATAAGATATTTACGTAAACTGTTACTTACTTGTGATTTGGTTACATAATATTTATGTAAGTGTTACGAGTTTTGGTTTGCTCGGATATTTTAATATCAAATTTAGGCAGCATATCTGCAAAAAAATCGGTTCCAAGGGAACAAATTCCTTCAGACACAATGAATCGCAAGCAATTTAAGATATTTTTCCTATGGAAATTTTCCTGGTGGTAAATGCGATATCAGAAGTAATGGAACATGCAAAATAGAAGATTTGCTTGACCAATTCGAATTTGAAATAAAAAATTAATCCCTGCAAAGAGTTATTCAACCGCAAGTAAGGTTCAGTTCTACAAAAACGAAAAGAGCGCAAATCAGAACACTTAAGGAAAAAAATTGCGACGATGAAGACAATTGTCTCCAATCTGTCAATACATACACATTAAAATACA
The DNA here is from genome assembly GCA_024550625.1 of Dendroctonus valens. NCBI lineage: Eukaryota > Metazoa > Arthropoda > Insecta > Coleoptera > Curculionidae > Dendroctonus > Dendroctonus valens. Next base: position 632,408 of record JAJTJO010000413.1, on the reverse strand, counting down.
TCCATTACAACAAATTAAAATATTTTGAAATCTCATCGGACCAAAAGGTGATGAGTCAGGACAATCATGTTCGGGAAAAGACTAGAATCTATTGCTTAGAGATTTAAATTTTACTTACATGCATGGCTGTAACTGTAACTTCAACTTAATTCTCAATTCTCTTCAACTTCAACTCTGGCAAGCAATTGAAGTATTAATTTTGTCCAACATCGAGCGAGTGAATAAAGCAAGCAATAAAAAACTGTTTATAATGGTTGGCATTTTTCCTTCGCATTCTGATGATATCTTCATGGTACGCATTTCTTCAATATACCGGGTGTTAATATTTAATGTTTCATTCATTTAATTAATGTATGATATACAGAGCTAAGATTGTCTGTGTCTGATCTAAAATTCATTGCATTGTGATATTTTTTAATTTGTATCATTTAATGGACTCATCTCTTATTATAATTATCTTCATTAATCAATATTTTTGTGCTGTCAAAATCAAAATTATGTAACATTTGTTGTGCATGTTGTGCTAATGCTGTTCCATTTTCGTTAACCTTTCTTAAGCTATACTTTGTATATGTTATGTATATTCTTTTCTTTAAATATTGTCCTGTTTGACTTATGACGAGACAAGCGTCTAGTTACAGACCCGGTCCAAATGATTTAAGCTTCGCGCTGCGCTTATTGGTATTGATATCACGTTTTTCCTAAAACATTTTAATAGGCCCATTTGCGATAATTATTGCTGTACGTATTTTAAAATATTGTGAAATTTTTTTTGTGAACACACCATTATAGGCATATATTGCATTAAATTTTGAAAATCTACCAAAAAATTATCCTAAGATGAATCAATACTGTTGATCAATTGTTTTATTTTTTTCTAAATTCCATTACAGGTTAAATTAAGATTTATTATAATTATTACACGTATTATATTGATATAAGTACTTAAGTTTATTCGTTAATTCTCAAATTTTGTGTTTTGTATTGACGGTCATCAAGCAAAAATTATATATTTTAAGTAAAGAAAACGTATCTAAAATGCAACATTTATTTATCTTTCGATATTTGGCATCACGTATATCTACATCCATTTTTATGTGATGAACTATTTCGTCGGTTATTAAATAGATATTTTATTATATTATCTCCCAATTTTATATTGCTCTCTCGCGTAGTCTGAGCCAAAGACTAAATGGCAACATCGGAAAACTTTTGCGTTTTAAGGTCTCATGCCTTGACCATGCTTGAAATATTCTAGAGAAGAGGAAAATTTCGTCAAACCTTAATTTCAAACAATCAAAAATCGAGAATTTTTGCCAGTAGAGTTTTGATTAGATTTACATTTTGTTTAGCTTGAAACAAAGAAAGAACAGAAATGGATAATCTCAATAGAGAGCTATTTGGAGAACCGTCCACGTACAGACGGCCTGTGAAAGAAATTGAGGTAAGTATTTTAAATTTAAGTTTAAGGCATCTTTATATTTTTGTTCCATGTGCATTAGAGCACAAAAGAACTTCCATTATGCTAAACACTTTTGCCGGTCTGCCAATTCCGGGATAGCAGGGGCTGAAGACCCGGACCCCAACGTTGAGAGGGCCCCGCGAACTCTGAATATCCAAAAAATCTTAACGGTGAACTTGTCGATTGAATTATATGGAAATTTGAGTTTTTTCTGCTTTTACCTTAAAGACCACATTGAATTAAGCACTTTCAGCGAAAAAATTTCTTGGGTGGTCCATAAATTAAACCAAAAAACAAAAAAGTTTGTAAAAAATCACCATTTTTACGTAACATTTCGAGCGGTGTTTGAAATGTTTTTTCCTTGGATACCTAGCATGTAGATTCATTGAATTTGGGTCGGTTTAGAGTATTTTGGTCTTTTCAGGTTATTAATTTTTAGTTACCTTAAAAAATCACTTCAACCATGCTAACACAAACAAACTAACTCAAAAGTAACCGAAAGTTTTTTTTGTTTTTTTTTGCCCGGCGGCTGGAGGAATAAAAAATCTTCACGAAGACACCCAGTGTTTTAAGACCTTGGGTAGTGTTGGATTCTTACCAACTAAAAAACCCCCATTTTTTGTACTACAAGTTTTAAGGAGTTTCCTTTATAACTTGTCCTCTCTAAGAATTTGTCAGCTGCGGTATCCCTATGCCATAGCATCGCATTCTCTCTACGCTAGCTGCTTGCTAGCATGGGCATCTTATTAATTTAACACGTTGCATTTATAAATGCATTGCTACTTATCGTACTACATTCACTATAGCGTTACTTCGCATACTTACAGCCTACGCTGTTTTCTACCTGTTGTCCTAGTGGGCCAGCTGGTGTCTGGGCCTTTTTTCCTGGGCTCTAGATCTTCAGGGGTGTCGTTCACTACGTTTCGCAGCTGTTCGTTGCAGTTCCTTCCAGCTTTCTAGAAGTCCGCTGATGCTTTTCTTGTGAGAAACTCTCGTAGCGGCTCCAGGTCCCTGTAGATTCGGGAGTTCCTAACAAACCAGGGCGCATCTATGGCCACCCGCAGAAGTTTGTTTTCTGCGTTGTGAATTGAAATCGATACAAATTATATATATTATTAAATATTAACAGTAGATTCAAGTGAAATTGGATTAATTGATTTGTTTACGAATCCTTTTTGCATATTACTGGTATAAGAGTAATTTAGCTTTTTATTGAATCCTTTGATTTTTTCAAATAATCAAAATTACTGCTTTTTCTAGGAGAAGTGGAAATTGGTGCCAGCGTTTCTTAAAATTAAAGGACTGGTGAAGCAACATATTGATTCATTTAATTATTTTATCAATGTGGACATTAAGAAAATTGTAGAAGCTAACAACTATGTAACTTGTGACGCAGATCCTTTATTTTACATTAAGTGAGTAAACTAATTAATGCAAATAGTTTTGTCATATGTAAATTTTACTTTTATATGTACATATAGATATACCAATGTTTATGTTGGAAGTCCCGATGTAGATGAAGGTTTCAATATAAGTAAACCTACAACACCACATGAATGTCGGTTAAGAGATATGACCTATTCGGCGCCAATAACTGTTGACATCGAGTATTCAAGAGGCACTCAGAGGGTCGCTAAAACAGGACTCTTGATCGGCAGGTAAATATTCAGTAGGATTTAGTAGGTCTTAAATCAACGTGTACTTTGACCATTCAACAAGACTTAAAACATAACCAGAAGATCACATTTTGATTCTATAAAACAGTTGGTCTTTTTGGGGGTTACCAACGACGCACTACATAAGTTCCGCCCATTTATTGTTAGTAATACACTGATATCACCGGGGCATTAAACTTCAAGAAGCTTAACTTAGATGAGGTTAATTTTTAGATCCGCCATATGCACATCATCTCATTTGTTTTAATTAGCACAGGTATGGTGGCAACATATCAGAAAGCATTTTCAATAAGCTTTCCATTAGTATCAAAGTTTAATTTATTTCGTCCACAGGGGACCAAGACTCCTAGGCCTAGAGCTTAAATGGTTTTCAATCAGGAATAAATGAAGGAACCGATAACTAATTGTATGTGTTCGGTACTGCAATTAAACAAGTCCATAACAACGAATCTTTTGCAGACTTAGTTTATATAAATTTTTTTATATAATAAAAAATTTTATTTCCCGATTTGAAATTTATACACCTTGTATATGTTGACTTTTACATTAATTGTGTAATTGAGCTGGCTCACATTTTGATTGTCTTTATCTCCTAATGTTTAACTCCTGTATTAAAGCATCGTTTTTTAATTGTACAGTTAAAATATACACGACAGGACGAAATATAATAAATATGCTACATTCGCGCCGGTCAACCGGAATGTTATATGCAGATATACAGCTAGTACTATGAGGGCTATATTTTCAATTAAATGTAAAATATACAAGGTCCTGCATACATTTGGTGCTCTGTATTTGATTTCGGAGTGTTGGATATTATATTGTATTACCTAGTAGGTAGGACAGTCCTACCTAACACAATATGATATATTTTTTTAGTAGCTAAATTATATTTTATGTCGGGTTGCTAGAAGCACTAATTTTTGACATTTCATTCATTTTAAGAATGCCCATAATGTTGAAATCCTCTAATTGTGTGCTGAATAACAAGTCGGAATTTGAATTAGCAAAAATGAATGAGTGTCCGCTAGATCCAGGAGGTTATTTTGTGGTCAAAGGCCAAGAGAAAGTTATTTTAATTCAGGAACAACTGTCTAAAAACAGAATGTTGGTTGAGGAGGGCAAGTGGGGTGTTCAGTGCCAGGTGACAAGCTCAACTCATGAAAAAAAGTCTCGAACAATCGTTTTCGTGAAAGGAAATAAGTACTTTTTGGGTCATAACATGTTTACAGATGTGAGTATTATTTGTGTTGTCGATTCAAATGATAATGTTGTCGCTTTTTGCAGCCTATTCCAGTCTCTATTATATTCAAAGCAATGCATTTCCTCGCCGATGTGGAAATGCTCGACTTAATTGGTGTTCCCGACATTCACATGCTGACACCAACTTTGGAAGAATGTCATAAGTTACAGATTTACACTGCAGAAGCAGCCTGGGATTATTTAGGGACAAAAATGGTTGCAAAGCGGTATTTTACAGTTTTATAGTAGTCTATAGTGACATATTTTTGTTTCGATATTTGAATACTTCTTCTGTTCGTCAGATAAAATTATATAACACTTTGAGATTGTAAAGTTTCAATAAATCTATTTTCTTAATGGTTCGTAGATATCCAACTTCTACAACAAAGGTGAGAACTCGTGCAGATGATGCTCGTGACGCTCTAGCGACAACAATTCTGGCTCATATTCCGGTTGAAGAGTATAATTTTAAATTTAAAGCTGTATATCTCGGATTGATGGTAGACTATTTTACATTTGAGTCAAAATGTTATCAATGTTGTGCTATTTTTTCCCGTAGGTAAAGCGAGTGATTCAGGCACAATCGGATAAACAATTTATAGATGATAGAGATTATTATGGCAATAAACGAATGGAATTGGCCGGATCTTTAATATCTTTGATGTTTGAAGACGTTTTTAAAAGATTTAATTTCGACCTTAAATCGACTGCAGATAAAACTATACCAAAAATTCGAGTTAGCCAGTTTGATGTTGTTAAATACATGAGATCTGAAATGATTACTAGTTGCTTAGTCTTTGCCATTTCAACGGTACATCTTTGATAATTCTACTCTCACTTATATTAATTGGATGTTTTTTTTTAGGGAAATTGGACTATTAAACGATTTAGAATGGAACGTTTGGGCGTGACACAGGTTTTGTCTAGACTCAGTTACATATCTGCTTTAGGAATGATGACTAGAGTCAATTCGCAATTTGAATCTACTAGAAAAGTGTCTGGACCTCGAAGCTTGCAACCGAGTCAATGGGGAATGTTGTGTCCAAGTGACACTCCAGAAGGAGAGGCAAGTCGAAGAATTATTGACCCTAAGTCAGTTTTAACTATTTTAATTATAGGCTTGCGGATTAGTTAAAAACTTAGCTTTAATGTCGCACATCACTACTGACATTGATGAATATCCCCTAAAAAGATTAGTGAACCATTCCGGAATGGAAGATATTGGTGTAGTGCCGAATAAATCCATCCATTTTCCTCTGGCGTACATAATATTTTTAAACGGTAAGGATTCATTAGATTGTTTTATTATATTCAAATTAATTTTTTCCATTTTATCTTTTGTTGTATTTTTATTTTAATTCTTATTGTCCGTGCACCTCTATGATATTTTCACTTTCGCATCGAACTCTTTTTTTGAATATTTGTATTATTATTAGCTTTTTGGTGCTTACTGATTATTTGATCAATTTGAAGTTTTATTACGTCGAAATATTGTTTTCACAGGCACGAAAATATCTAAAACATGTTTCTAGGTAATATTTTGGGAGTAACGACAAGCCCCCAGGAAATGGTAAGCATCTTCAGATTCATGAGGCGTAAAGGCAGAATATCAAGCTACGCATCAATATACGTGAATTTGCTGCATAAATGCGTTTATATTAGTTCGGATGGAGGTCGATTGTGTCGACCGTATATCCTAGTACAAAACGGCAAACCTTTGGTAAGGCAGAATCATATGACCGATCTGGAGAAGGGTATTCGAAATTTTGCTGATTTTTTGCATGATGGTAAGTGTGACAAAACAGCTTTGGAATGAACTGATCCCGCATGTTTTAGACAACTATTTAAACTATGATTAGACTGTGTAATGCTCGCTCTAGCAAGTTCAGTAGGTGTGTACAGTTCACAGAGTGATCTGAAATTGGTGTCTTTTATGTGGTTACTGGGGTTTACTTGAAAATTTCGGGAAATTGTTTTTATTTCGGCTTTTGTCACGAATATATTAGCTGTTGAAAATGCACTATCCACTTTGTTTTTATTTTATTATTTATTTAAAGTAGTTCAATATTCATTTAACAAACTATTTGCATAGTTAAACTTTAAAAATTAAACATTCTAAAGCTTGCTTAAGTTATATATACCGGTATATACACTTGCGTGCATAGAAATCGGCCCACAGTAAACTTTTGACTTTAACTATACAGTGTGTCCAGTATAAAATGATGTACATGGGGATATTAGAAACCGTTAGAGTTACAGGGTGGACCAAATGGGGAAAAAGTTGCGCAATCAAGCGCCTATAAATAATCTGTCATCAACTTCTTTGAACTCGGAATAGCAACGGATATACAGGGAAAAAAATAAAAAAGTGCGTTTTATAAAATCCTTTATATCATGTTTATTATAAAAGATACAATAACGAAATTTTCAGGGTGGGGGTAAGAAATGATCGTGAATTTGAAAATAAAGTAAAAAATAATCTAGGCCCACTATGTTCAATGAGGCCGAAGTTAACTTTTGTTTTTCTTATGGGCGCCATATTGAATTTCTGCATTTTTAAATTCCCCTTTAAATATGCTCTTCACCCATGTATAACATGTTTATGTTCGGTCAAGATAAATAATTAAAATTAACAAAATTAAGATTTAATGGTAGTAGGCATTGATATTTCTATTAATTATTACTTTAAATTATTATTGATCATACATCGAACACTGCAAAAGAACAAGAAACATTTTAGGATTGAAGTGTTCAAATAAGCCACCGTTTTCTCGCACGCACAACGTACATCGTCTCATTACTGCTTCACAGGATTTTCTGATCATTTCTGGGGTAATTCTGTTAACAGTTTCTATAAGAGCGTGTCTCAGCTCCTCTTCGGTTTCGTATGACGTACAGTATACCACATTTTTGAGGAAACCCCATGCAAAAAAATCAAGCGGTGTTATGTCAGGGGATCTCGCAGGCCATCTTACTGGTTCCAGGTTGCCTATCCACTTGTTGTGAAATTCGTGATTTAAAAATTCTGTGAAATACGTCCATTATGTGGCGGCGCGCCGTCTTGTTGGAAATACAAGTTTTGCCGGGTAGCTACTGGAACATCCATAAGTGCTTCCGCTACGTTAGTTTGTAAGAGGTTCAAATATCTCTCGGAATTTAAGTTCTCATTAAAAAAAAATGGTCCAATCACGTGGGTACCCACAATACCTATACAATAATATGAAATATCAATGCCTACTACCATAAAATCTTAATTTTGTTAATTTTAATTATTTATCTTGACCGAACATAAACATGTTATACATGGTTGAAGAGCATATTTAAAGGGGAATTTAAAAATGAAGAAATTCAATATGGCGCCCATAAGAAAAACAAAAGTTGACTTCGGCCTCATGGAACATAGTGGGCCTAGATTATTTTTTACTTTATTTTCAAATTCACGCTCATTTCTCACCCCCACCCTGAAAATTTCGTTATTGTATCTTTTATAATAAACATGATATAAAGGATTTTATAAAACGCACTTTTTTCTTTTTTTCCCTGTATATCCGTTGCTATTCCGAGTTCAAAGAAGTTGATGACAGATTATTTATAGGCACTTGATTGCGCAACTTTTGCCCCATTTGGTCCAAGTTGTATCTTTAACGGTTTCCAATATCCCCATGTACATCATTTTATACTGGACACACTGTATATATATTTTTAAAACTATTCATCAGATCAAAAAAAGTAATATGCTGTTTGAAAGACAATTTAATATGCTTTAATGTGAGTATAAATTATTGTGAGTATCCTGTGTTTAACATAGTGAAATTAATGCATTAACCAAATTAAGCTTTTTTATTATTAACATAAATATGGTTATTGACAATTTAAAACTTAACACTTAATTTTTTAATAATAGGTATGACCTCCTCTTTCCCTAATAACTTTTCTCATACGATTAGGCATAGATCTAATCAAGTTTGCTTTTGTTTCTTGAGGGGTGTTAAACCACTCTTCTTCTACTGCAACCATAAGCTCTGGGATCGAGTTTGGGGTATGAAGTCTAGCTCGAATTCTTCGGTTTAGCTCATCCCATAAGTGTTCGATCGGATTTAGGTCAGGACTGTATGCTGGCCACTCCATAACCCGAAAACCGACTTCTGCAGTGTAATCTTCCACGATTCTTGCGGTGTGCGGCTTGGCATTGTCATGCATAAACGTAGATTCGTCTCCAATGTAGTCGACGTAAGGTACCACATGAATTGCTAAAATCTCCTCGATATATCCGTGAACACGGTCGCCCCTACAAATGAACTCAGGGTCAGTTCGTGCTCCTATAGAAATTGCACCCAAGATCATACAGGAACTACCTCCATAAGCACTCCGCTTTTAAAAGCAGCAATCTGCAAATCGCTCTCTTGGTCTTCGATACACTTTCCTTCTTCGGTCGCTACCATGGAGGCATATTCTGGTCTCATCTGAGAACAGAACAGATCCCCATTGTTCCAACGTCCAATTCAGATGATCCCATGCAAAACGCAGGCGTGTTTGGCTTACGTTTCTTTGGCTTACCGGTTGCTATGCATATAAACGACAAGCCTTCTTGATAAATTTATACTCACATTAAAGCATATTAAATTGTCTTTCAAACAGCATATTTCTTTTTTTGATCTGATGAATAGTTTTAAAAAAATATATAGTTAAAGTCAAAAGTTTACAGTGGGCCGATTTCTATGTACGCAAGTATATGTTGTGTGTATTTCCAGATGTAATTTGTGAAGTTGAATGAAATATTTTCATTGTTATATATTAGGTATTTACAAATTTTTCTGTTTAGGCCTAATTGAGTTTCTTGACGTAAATGAAGAAAACGATAGTTTTATAGCTTGTTATGAGAAAGATATAACAGCTCAAACTACACATCTGGAAATTGCAACTTTTACTCTATTAGGAGTGTGCGCCGGATTAGTACCTTACCCGCATCATAATCAGAGTCCGCGAAACACGTATCAATGTGCTATGGGTAAACAGGCGATGGGTAAGTTTAGGGTTATCATTTTTTGTAAAATTAATTGTGTTCGTTTCGTAACGAGTTAATTGCTTGGTTTTAAAAGTCGCTCTTGTCACAAAACGATAAATTAGCACTTAAAAATTATTTGATTTGATAATGGTTAACTTAGGAACCATTGGCTACAATCAAAGAAACAGGATGGATACTTTGCTTTACAACTTGGTGTATCCGCAAGCACCAATGTGTAAAACTAAATCAATTGAGCTAACAAACTTCGACAAACTTCCTGCTGGGCAGAATGCTGTCATAGCTGTAATGAGTTACAGTGGATATGATATTGAAGATGCCTTAATTTTAAACAAGGTATTTTACATGCTTTTGTTGTTAAAAATATCCAATATTGAAATTGTGGTGAATATTAGGCGTCGATTGATCGCGGTTTCGGAAGGTGTTTGGTATACAAAACTTCAAAGTGTATCATGAAAAGATATCCAAATCAAACGTATGACCGAATTCAAGGACCCTTGATAGATGCAGAAACCGGTCAACCAATGTGGAAACATAAATGTTTAGATGCCGATGGAATTGTAAGTCCTGGAGAATTAGTACAAAATAATCAGGTAAGTCGTATTAGAGTTCGTCGCCTAATTTACTGTTTTTCTTGTTGCATTTTTTTGATACAATTTGAATATTTTTTTAGACATTGGTCAACAAATCAATACCATCCGTCTCAGTTGTACCGAGCCCTGCCACCAACGCGGCAGTTGAATACAAAGATACTCCCCTTTCTTACCGAAATATACAGCCTAGTAACGTGGAAAAAGTACTCGTGAGCACAAACGAACAAGACACGACTTTAATTAAAATTTTGTTGAGGCAAACACGAAGGCCCGAAATTGGAGACAAATTCAGTTCTAGACATGGTCAGAAAGGTGTTGTTGGTAAGAAATAGTCTCCTCTTCTTCCTGCTACATAATTTGCATTCATAAAACATAATTGATTTCACAAGTTGGGGGGCATTGGGATTGGAAAAATGGTAGGGCATGAGATTCAGTTTTTGCGTTTTGATAGAAATTTCCATATTAAAGTTAAATTGAAATTGTACATTTTCTAGATCATTTTTGAAAAATTTTCTGAAAATTCTTAATTGAAACGGTAAAGGTATAATCAACGTTGAATGTTAGAGGATATTTTAGAAATCCTTCGTATGAACTGTTGGATGCATTTCTCACCGTAAACGTTATGCCAACTGCTCCCTTCGGAAAATATCGATTCTATTTAGAAATATTGTACAATTTTAAAGTCTCAGATGGATACTAATGAACAAATGTCTTCAGATGCTACGCTACTTGTGAGAATACATGCAAGAAATCTGCAATTTTCACATCAATATTTTTTTCCTAATTAATGTTCTATGAAAAATAAATAAATGCCCTTAAGATACACAGGTATCATTTATTAAAAATTTAAAATACATTTACTAATTGGGAATAAATCCGTTGAAGTAACGATTGCTTATATTTGAATGTGATTTATTAATTAACTAAATTAATTCCCAGTTATCTGCCCCAGGTCTCAATTTATTATATGTCTTATACAGGGTGTGCCAGTTTATAGCAACAGGACTATAACGATCGATAGAGAATCCAATTTTAATTTTAACTAAAATTAATTTAAAAAATGGCTTTGTTTTTGAGATACAGAGTGGCAAAGTTAACATTTATATAAAAATAATTCACGCAAATCTTAAGATACTTTAATAAAATATCTATATTCTGGGATTTATCGCAATACCACAGCCAATCATTGAAAATTTACTTTAGAGACCTAAAATTGTTTTATTTAAGTTTGTTACTTTGTTGTGATTAATTCGCAATTATAAAGTTTTTTGAAAAAATATCGAAAAAGTTAATGATATCAACTTTAAACAAGAATATCTTTCTTACGTAAATATGAACGAAAAATGGTTTTATTTTAAAATTAGGGTGATACAGGTAGGCACAAAAAAGTCATCATTATCAACCTGACTGTTATGTACCAGAATCTTTCTTTTTTTTGCATATTAAGTCAATACGTCATGAACGAAAGAATGAACACAATTACAAAACAAATTCCCACAAACTTGCACAAACACCTTGCATAACGGTAACGAATCGTTTTATTCATTCATTATTAATTTTATTTAATTCATGTATCTTAAGAAAACACCTGGAATTCCTATCTGCGTTTAATTCACCTGGGTGTTGCTCCTTTTCATATTTTTTATAACGAGCTCTTGATAATTAGCCGTTTTTCTGTAATATTTCTGTATTTCGTAATTTCTGTATTTCGAAATATCAATACATTTCCACTCATCGAAACTTTCTTTTTTTGGTAACTGCAGGGTTAATAGTTGAACAAGAAGACTTGCCATTCAATGAGGATGGAATTTGTCCCGATATTGTGATGAATCCCCATGGTTTTCCTTCGAGGATGACAGTGGGGAAAACTATTGGAATTATTATCAGGAAAAGCTGCTACTGTTGAAGGTCAGTATGAATAATGCTAGTGTTTGCAATAAATGCTTGTTTGGTTTTTCATTATCGAATCCGCGTGCATCTTAAAAATCATTTATTAGGTAAATTTCACGATGGAACGGCATTTGGAGGTTCGAAAGTTGAAGATGTAGGCGAAGAACTTGCAAAGCACGGTTACAGTTTCCAAGGAAAAGACTTATTTTATTCTGGAATCACTGGGGAACCACTAGAAGCGTATATATATTCAGGCCCCGTGTATTACCAAAAATTGAAGCACATGGTACAGGATAAAATTCACGCCAGGTTTGCAAAAATGAAAATTAGGTTTTCTTTTCTTTCGAATCTTAAATAATGGATTACAGAGCGCGAGGTCCAAGAGCGGTGCTAACAAGGCAACCGACTGAGGGTAGAAGTCGAGATGGTGGCTTACGTCTTGGTGAAATGGAGAGGGATTGTCTCATTGGTTATGGCGCGAGGTAAGTTTATTTCATTATCTAAGTAAGAGACAATGCTGCCGATTGAAAGTTATAGTTCACTTTTGTACAAGTGAACAAACAACCCTATATGATCTCAAGAGGAATGACACTCAATTTAAATCACGCTTGTATCCACATCTGTGTATAAACATCCGTACGTATTTCGTACTTTTGACAAACCGATGTTTTTACTGTTTTTGGTGTTGAGCGAAGTTGAACCGGAGTTTACCGTAAACTTGGTACTTCTTGTTTCTCTAAAATGGAACATTAGTCTATGGCTGAGAAACTTGACATGCTGCTAGTATATGGATTATGTGAAGGAAATGGACATATGAGTGTCATAGTTTATAGTAACAAATATCCAGACCGAAGAATTCCAAACCAGATTATTTTAAAACCAAGCCCGACACAATGCCCAAAGTACAGTTAAATTTTTTGAAAATAATTAATTTACGTGTTCGGAAAAAACGGTCAACATTTTGAACATTTGTTAAAATAGTTGGTTCAGTTATTCAGAATTAATACTTTTACATGTTTTTTTTTGTTCTGAATAATTTCGTATATTTTCCTGACTGTACTTTAATTCATTCCAATGTATTCCTGGGTTTCAGTCAATTTTATTGTTTATTATTTAAAATGTTACAAATACGTTTCGGTGTCTTTATCCACCATCATCAGTTTGTGTATATAGTTGCCTTCAACCTCACATTTGACAGTGACCTCACATTTGACAGTGACCTCACAGTGACCAGTCAAATGTGAGGTTGAAGGCAACTATATACACAAACTGATGATGGTGGATAAAGACACCGAAACGTATTTGTAACATTTTAAATAATTCCAATGTATTCCTGGGTTTCAGTCAATTTTACTGTTTATTATTTAAAATGTTACAAATACGTTTCGGTGTCTTTCTCCACCATCATCAGTTTGTCTGTATGAACTTTGGTACGATCGCTAAATTCTTGCATCGGGTTAGGAAGTTTTTCCTGTTCTTCTCTCTTGCCAATTTTGCCTGCAATCTTCCATATGTCCCCCTCAATTTTAAATAATAAACAATAAAATTGACTGAAACCCAGGAATACATTGGAATGAGTTCTGAATAATTAAAAATCTGAATTGCAAGGTATCGTAAATAATTATTTGCACAGAAACTGTAGATCTGACGAAAAATTTTCAAGAGGTAAAAAAGTTTCTACAGAAAATCAGATAGTGGTAGAAAAAAATTGAAGTTATTTGTACATGGGGTAACAAAAATACAAACATTTATTAACGATCCAAACATCATTTAAAATATTTCTACGCATTAAAAAAATATTACGCTTTGGATATAGGTAATTTGCCTAGATCGTCTTATTTTCGGGTAAGAAGTTTGTGGTTAAGCGTTGTACAGTTATTTCAGGGACACCCTGCACATATATTATTTGAAAAATAGCTACTGTGTACTATTGATATATTTCATTTAATTCGCAGCATGATGTTAATCGAGCGTTTGATGCTCTCCAGTGATCAATGTGACGTGGACGTATGTAATCGATGTGGAAGACTCGGCTATAGCGGTTGGTGCAACAGTTGCAAGAGTTCCGCCCAAGTGTCGTCAATTGTCATGCCTTATGCTTGCAAGCTGTTGTTAACAGAGTTACAAGCAATGAATATTAGCGCTCGTTTGACGTTGAAACATTACTGCGAATGATTTATCAGTAATTTTTTTTTTCTATGCAAATGTGCATTTTAATTTTTCCATTCGATGATACAATGGGTTTCTGAGAGTCCTTTTTTTCTATGCGAGTAACACATTAATATATTATAAACATATTTGCTATAAAATTATGGATATCTACCAAACTATCCACATGTGATATCCCAGGATATGTGTAAACAACAACTTTAGCGCAACTCTTTGAAAACATTGTTTAATTAATTTGAAACCGTATATTTTGCGTTGTAAATTATTTGTTAGAAATTCATAGGTGTCGCGTTAATTTTGTTTATTCGTGTATATTCTCATATAACAATTGAGTCTTGTTTTACACACAAGTTTAAATAAGTCAATAAGTATATGTAAACTTCTCATTCGTAAGAGTGGAAAAACTGAAAATGTCATAGCTACCAAGCTATTCCCAAACTGTTTATTTTAGCAAACTTCTTTGATGTGTAAAAGTGATTATTGTTTATGGCCTACAAATTGCAGATACCTTCAGTGCAGATAATAATACCTTATTATCTTTACTTGAATTTCCAACTGTATACTGTGAATTTCCGGTTTGTTTCGTTCCAGAAATTCTGGTAGAATGACCATGAGACTATGCAGAGCGAGCGTGCAGGAAAATGAGCATCTTTGATCTGGATTCTCTTCACTTTTCTCTTAATGGATTAACCCATTAATGCCTGAATTAATTTATTTTCATTAAATGGGAAACCCATGGTATATCTTTATTTAAAATTATTATTTTTAAGTCTCAGTATAGTTTTTTTATTTGATTTTATTGTATTTTCTTGTAAAAAGGCCGTACCATATATGGTACTCTAGGTATATAGGGTATGCATTTTTGATCATCATAATATTGAACGACAAATTTTTTCATATTTTTTTATTTTATAAAAAAAAGCTGAAACTGCTTTTTGTCTTAAAGATACTAATACTATACATTTTTGTTGATTAGTTTTTATAATAATAATTTTATAATAATTAATATTTGTTCATTTTTTTTAGTGAAACTGACCAAAGCAAGTAATGCAAAGTCCTACGTCACACTTTTTGCACTGCGTACGAACCGCACTGCTCGCTTTATGCGAATTTCCGGCCTACGCCTTCTTTTTGAGTCTGGTACATATTCAATAAAATGATCCATTCGGTTAAATTGAATAAATTCGTTAACTCGACTGCTACTTGAGCTTGAGGTAGCACTGTACGATTTCTCGTCGAAACTGAAGTTGCGTTGTCTTCCGTCCAGTTTTTCTGCATTAAATCCAAGCAGTTTGAATGCAAACATCAATTAGCCATGTAAAAATAGACCACCACCATTTTTTTTCTCTGAAACCTATACGATATACGTTTACGTCCATCTGGTCCGTTCCGCCCATAAAGTTATTGTATTTTGCTATTACGTTTGGGCGGGAAATGCCGACTCCTTTTTTCAGCTGCAGAAAATCTATTTGCATTAGTAATTGGAAACACGGCGTGAACATTTGACGCCACTATGACCACAGCATTGTCTTTCCATCTTGTGATAAGACAATTTTTCTCTTCAAATGAAAAATCATATGAACCACGATTAGCTTTTTTCATCATTTTGAGTGACGCTATAGGAATATTTTTTGAAAGACGATTTTTACGTACAGTCTCGCCGTAACCATGCTCTTTCATATACAAAAGGTTTATGGAAGTAAACAAATTATCAAAATAAAGTCTGTATGGTAGGTTTCTAATTTTGCACAGGAAAGTCTTGTATTAGTTGAATAAGTGGAGCTGTTGCTTTGCCGTACAGCTTCTGATGGTCTGTATTCGAATTCGGAATAGTTCCTTGATAAACCGCAAAATTTATGAGGTATCCGCTCTTCGTGTTGATATACCAAACTTTGTATCCAAACCGTATAGGCTTACCCCGGATATACTGCTTACATCCATGGCGCCCAAAATACTCAACCATACTCTCATCATAGTGGATTTCCCTTTCTGGAACAAAATGATGAATAAATCTAGTCTTCAGATAATTCAAAAGGGAATTATCAATTCAAAAAGGAATCCCCGCCTGAATCCCAAAACATTCTCCTGGAAGGGACCGAATTGTATCCTGAATTGATAAGAATTCCCAAAAAAACATCTCATTTCGCTAAGAGTAATTTGAGGATTTGCGCAATTGATAAATAATGCGTACTTATTGATTTCATCGACAAGAAAATTTACCACTTCATCATCTAAAAAATAATTCCATCAACTACAGCATTCATGTCTCGATAAGTTGAATAGTTTCCTTCTGGAAAAATGCTGTCCATTTCGTCCAAATCTTTGTTCTTGATCCAAGATAAATTTTGTCCGGGCTGTTTCTTTTTCACAAAATGACTCGGTGGTACGTTGTCTTCATCGTCTGAACTGACTGTTTTCAAGTTTTGGGTGTCATGCATTAGAACCATTTCTTCCATTGCTTCTAAAGTTTCGCTTTCTTGACAATCAATTATTCTTCCGCTAAGTTACACCTTCAGCCTCTGCTTCTAACTGGTTCCGAGATAAATTATCCAGCATGCCGCCGGTGTCTTCGTCACCAGAGTCCTCGTCAGAAAAATCTTTAACTTCGGGAGGTGTAATAAATATATTTTCAATCGGATCTTCCGCCCAAAAATCTTCGCTTTCCAAAATATCGGCCATTTGCTCTGTCAATCTAAATAATGGTAATTGTTCAGAACAAGGGCTTCTTTTCGGTGCCTTCGCGCGGTCGTGGCCTACGCGGTGTCGAAAAATCGAGGCTGCGTTGCCAAACTGCCACCAAAGTACAAAATCTCAATCAAACCAAAAATTTAATAAATTCAAAATTAACAACTTACCAGAAGTACGTCCTTAGAAGATATAGTAGCGCAGTGTCAGTGAAGGAAAGCAATATCCCAAAATACGGAAGAAACTATTACATTATCATAGGAACGTGTTTTCAAAAGTTTATGGGAATATTTCGGTTGATCTTAACCAGTTTTCCCACGTTTGATTTCTCTAACAACATAAATTACTTCAGCGTGAAATTTGTTAACACAATGAAGAGAGAGAAGAAGAGTTAACCCAAACGAAACTTGAAACTTTAAAAATCGATTATTTCAGTTTGATTGTCTCAGGAAAACAGAACGCGTGGGTGACGACTCCCTGTTTAAGGTAGTGGTAGTGATAGTACTGGCAACTGCGCGAAAAATTTCGACTGGTACGCCGTCGCAAAGAGCGAACTATCATGGTGACCTTTGTTTTGAAAATTGCTGAATTTCAGAGGGTAAAAAGTGGTAGAAAATGACATTTTCTCGAAAAATCTATAGGAAAAATTTAGTTTGTTATGAGATTTTCTATAAGGTGAGCATATGTAAACTGTAACATGTGTAAACTAGCGATGTCAGAGTGATGTTTCGTACTGCTTCACCCCAATAATTGAAAGCAAGGGTAGCCAACCAAGCAAACGTGTAGTACTGGTTGAAAACGGTTGTGTTCCCAATTTACGAAAATTTCATTGACTATATATTCCTTAATTATGAGTTCCATATATGGAACGCCAGGTAATAATGGGTTAAGACAAAATAATTAATAAAATAGTTAAAACACTCGTGTTTCCCAAAAAGTTAGAATGAGCAGGCATCGGTAATAATTTACAATTATGTTTATTTGAATAGTTTCAGACTTTTAATTTTATAATACATTTTGCTTCCCAGATCGGTAAATAAATAGATAAAATCAGGAAACCGTGTAGAGGTGTTTTTGCGCGGTTTTCAAACCAAGAAAAAGTAATCTTAACAAAAAAACTGAAAACATTTTAAAAACGTGCTCAAAATTAGACAATTAAGCGAATACTTTACTGTAAAAATGGCAAGACATGCAAAATAAATATTATTATTTTAAAAATTAAATATATAGTTATATTAAGCGTTTTTGAAACTCCGACTTTAAATAAAAAAAACTTTGGATCAAGTAATATATTATTATCTAAAATAGTGTTTAATTTTTTTCATTCCTTTCCTATTCGAGTTAGAAAAATGTATTCCGAGGATGCTCCATTTACCCGCTTCTCAAATTCGATTGAGAAGATGAAATCTGTCACGCCAAACTTGTCACCTGAGTGGAAATTCCTTGAATGTTCCGAATTTGTGTATGATTTGTGTTGCCCGGTTATATATGTGAATTCATATATTACTTTTAAATTGTTTTTTTTTAAATAATTTTCTAAGTAACACTCTTTGTAATGTCGTTAGATTTAATTGCCACCACGGAGTTTAGTAACGTGGCATTTCAGGACTTTTTTTATGGTGATTTAGATAACAATGATTTTGAAGGTTAGTTCTACCTAAAAGTTGGAAAAAAGCTATGTATAGTAAATGTTGAGTATATTAATCAGCTCTACATTTTCCACAGACGACTCAACCATTGGAGGCATCCTCTCAAATTCTAAACATGTATGGCAAGCCAAAGGGCCCTGTCTCGAAGTGCGTAACATTCAAACCGCTCACAAACTTGGCTCTTGGAGATTTGGTGCCATCACACAAGAATCAAACATCAAAATAACAGCTGTAGAAGAATTAAAAAGATCCAAGGGTCCACTGCCTTTATTAGTTATTGCTTTGAACTGCGCCGTAAACAAAGGAATAATAGCAATTTTCGATATATTTGGGTCAACAGTTTTAAGAACCGTGCATATTAGGGAGCGAGTAAGTGAATTTGAAAAATTTGCCATCTTTAGCCCTTAAAAACATACTGCTTCAAAAAAAATGTTTTAACTTTACATGTGTCATTAGCTCGATTGACTTGTTTTAAGCGATACTTTAGAAGTAGAAACTTCCCTGCACATATTTACAATACGAAAGACCTGAAATCAGAAAAACAGCTAAGCAATACAAGAACAAAATACTTAAGTAATACATTTCGATTTGGACATTTTCTATTATTTTTAACTTCATGTTATACTTTTCGTTATTACAACTTTTTTTTAGTTTAATTTTAGGTCGATCTAAGGGTTTAACATATTTTAAATCTTTCACCAAATTTTGCTAAGTAATTTATCTAGTGATCTAGTCCAGTGAAAGCTCGGATCAGCGGACAGTCAGGGTTCCACAAAAAATGTTCGGTTATGGGAGGTGTCCCCTCCCATATTATTAGAGCTATGTATTTAATTCAATTTAATTAAAATTCATCGGGTTTTAGTCAATTATGTTGTTTATTATTATACTACAAATACGTTTCGGTGTCTTCCTGCACCATCATCAGTTTGCCTAAAATATACATTCTTTTTTAAAACAAGAAGATTTGTTAAAATATACATATTAAAATACAAATTACAACATATTAAAATAGTTTGAATCTCTTGGAATCACAGGTATACATTTCTTCAATGCATACCAAAAATGATATCCTCAGAATGCAAAGGAAAATTGCCAAACATTATACACAGTTTTTTATTCTCTCGCTCGATGTTGGACAAAATTAATGTTTCAATTGCTGGCCAAAGTTGAAGGTGGAAACAGCCATGCATGTAAGTAAATTTTAAAGCTCTGAACAATAAATTCTAGTCTTTTCCCGAACATGATCGTCCTGACTTATCACCTTTGTTCCCAAGAGATTCAAACTATTTTAATATGTTGTAATTTGTATTTTAATATGTAAATTTTAGCAAATCTTCTTGTTTTTCGATATAGTGACGATCTGTGAATGTATATTTTAGGCAAACTGATTATGGTGGAGAAAGACACCGAAACGTATTTGTAGCATAATAATAAACAACATAATTGACTGAAACCCAGGAATTTTATTTAAATTGAATTGAAATACAGTCAGGAAAATATACACTATGTATTTAATTAAAAATCAATATTTATTTGCAGCTTCGTTATTGTTTCCATATGGTTTATAACATTTTTCAACCTACACTTGCGTCCATAGAAATCGGCCCACAGTAAACTTTTGACTTTAACTCTATATTTTTTAAAAACTATTCATCAGATCAAAAAAAGAAATATGATGTTTGAAAGACAATTTAATGTTCTTTAATGTGAGTATACATTATTGTGAGTATCGTATGTTTAACATAGTGAAATTAATGCATTAAGCAAATAAAGCTTTTTTATTATTAACATAAATAGGGTTATTGACAATTTAAAACTTAACACTTAATTTTCTAATAATGGGTATGACCTCCTCTTTCCCTAATAACTTCTCTCATACGATTAGGCATAGATCTAATCAAGTTTGCTATTGTTTCTTGAGGGATGTTAAACCACTCTTCTCCTACTGCAACAATAAGCTCTGGGATCGAGTTTGGGGTATGAAGTCTAGCTCGAATTCTTCGTTTTAGCTCATCCCATAAGTGTTCAATCGGATTTAGGTCAGGACTGTATGCTGGCCACTCCATAACCCGAAAACCGACTTCTGCAATGTAATCTTGCACGATTATTGCGGTGTGCGGGCTGGCATTGTCATGCATAAAGGTAAATTCGTCTCCAATGTAGTCGACGTAAGGTACCACATGAATTGCTAAAATCTCCTCGATATATCTAACAGCCGTTAAACCTCTTCTTCCGTGAACACGGTCGCCCCTACGAATGAACTCAGGGTCGGTTCGTGCTCCTATAGAAATTGCACTCCAGATCATACAGGAACCACCTCCATAAGCAGTCCGCTCTTCAAAGCAGCAATCTGCAAATCGCTCTCTTGGTCTTCGGTACACTTTCCTTCTTCGGTCTCTACCATGGAGGCATATCCTGAGAACTGTCTCATCTGAAAACAGAACGGAATCCCCATTGTTCCAACGTCCAATTCAGAAGAGCCCGTGCAAAACGCAGGCGTGCTTGCCGATGAGCTGGAGTAAGTTTTGGACCAATCGCAGGTGTTTTAGGGTTCAGGTTATTTTCCTGCAGTCTTCAGTTAGTTGTAATAAACACGTTTCGTTTCTTTACCGGTTGCTACGCATATAAACGACAAGCCTTCTTGATAAATTTATACTCACATTAAATCATATTAAATTCTCTTTTAAACAGTATATTTATTTTTTTTGATCTGATGAATAGTTTAAAAAATATATAGTTAAAGTTAAAAGTTTACAGTGGGCCGATTTCTATGCATGCAAGTTTAGAATTGATTCATGCAGAGTGTTGATCCCATCATGACTTGTGCAAGAAACAAATATTGTGTGCAAACATAATTGGGTTATTTTATTGTAACACTTTATTACATTTATTTCGAATTTATAAAACAAATTAAAAACAAATTAAAAAAGCAAACAAATTAAAAAGTAGTATTCCATAGTGAGATCCATAAGGCGGTCCTGATGAAACATTATTTGTTTGAGAAACAAAATATATTTGAGAGAAAGTCGTCTAACGAAGACAACACAGAGCCCTCAATCTCCAAAGCTGCAAAAGGTTTTAGAAAAAGCTGTATACACTGAGTTAACCTCCTCTAGAGAATGTAATATATGGTGTTCATAGAACAGTAGATGTAGATCTAGCAATAGATTTGCCCCGAGTGAAGCCATGCTCTTTTGAATTTATTATGTCCCAGACTCAGTATCCTGATCTTACTCTATACATGTTTTAATTATTCCAGCAAATTAAGTTAATACAATTGGCTGTTAAGCACGAGCACGATATCGAAAGTATCTCTTTTCCTCCGTATAAAATAATATATAATTTTGTTCTGAGTGCAGTAGACTGTTGAAAAGAAACTTGCTGCTAGTATCCAACGTAAATCTTTTTATTATAGAGATAGATAATAATAATAAGTATATATGTGAATACTGTTAATTGTTGTGTGAAAATAATCTTTGTTGGATAGAAATACAATTTGCTTACTGTCTGTCTATTTGCCAGCTATTTATAGAAAACTAGTCTTCAAAATGTCACTGTTCTAGTACACCAACTTCTGATATTTGTTCTGTATTAATGCGTGTAATGATAATTGTTGGCATTTCCTATTTTTTTTTAATTTGAAATTGTTCACAAAAAGTTTTTGCACATTCACAGTGTCTTTGATAGTAAAAAGGGATGTGCATATGTATAATAGAGATGAGTAGTATTCGTATGATTCGTATCATTGATACGAATCCTTCCAATGATTCGAATGGTACGAATCCCCCAAAGGAGTGATTCCTATCGCCTTAAAATCGCATGGCGTTCCAGTATACTGTAAACAAGACGTTATTGAGTTCAGGATTCAACACGGAATACGAAAGTCGATCGCGGACCGATACCGTTGAGTGATAGAAAATAAAAAGACGGAACCAATGTTTTCTGAAATAACCGAGATAAACTCAAATATTTTTTCAATTAAATTAAAAATATATTTATTATATATTTTGACAAAACTAATAATGTTTATTATTGTATATTAAATATGAAACATTGCAAAATAGATATCTAAATATTAATTATTTGTTGTAGCAAAATAAAATAACAAATAATAGAATAGACAAACATAATTACATGTTCACATGTTTTGCATAAAAATTAATGAATAATAGTTGTGACACTTTATTTGCACATAAATTGTTAAACCTCCTTTAGAGAATATCCGCTCGACAACTCTTAACAATTGATATATTTTACGGGATACGACTGCTACAGACTAATGCACCCGAGACAGGAGTGACTTCATGAGACTATGGCAAAGGGAATCGGTACCTAACACGATTGAAATCTTGGCGACGTCGGCCGATTCTATTGATACGAAATGAACGAATCTCCAAATACGAATCTTTTCTTGATACGAATTTGTGTGGTACGAGTCACTAAAAAGATTCGAATCGCACAATTCTAATGTATGAGCATTTTTTTTTGGGTGAACACTTATCGGTTATACTCGTATTAATATTAATAACTCTATCAATAACCACAGTAAACTTATAATATATTGAGTTAACTATTTCTGCTTGTGTTCCTGTAAGTACTTACATGAGTGATTTTATTACTTTCTCCTTAGACAGCGTTGTTTACGAATTAACCGTAAAATTTATAACTTTGATTGAGATTACTTGATGTTGAAAAATATTTGATGAATGGTAAATTACAAATTTTAATATGCATTAATGGTCTATAAAATCTCTTCTTTCGAAAATATCGACACTTACAAAGCTTCTAGTAATTTCAGATTATTTTTTGAGCTAAAATTCACAATTCTTTTCACAATTCTTTTCACACTCTTTTTAGATAACAAGTCTTCATGTCATCGATTCAGATGGGGATAAATCTGTAGTGCCTGATTCAAGCCCTCTAAAATATTTCGATGGAATTGTTGCAGTTGGGACGCACGGTGGCAATGTATTGTTATTAGATATTTGTAAAGAACTTTGTGAAAATAGTATGTATTGCAAAAAAAATCCAAATGAGCTTTATAAACTGACTTGTATATTTTAATAGTTATTGAAAACATGGATGCCACGGTGCGTGACGAATTAACTCCGTGTCCAATGGTTATTTTAACGAAAGATAAAGTGGGTGACATTAAAAAGTATGTGGAGAGATCTGTTGAACGCGAAGAACATCTCGCCATCCATTTAAATGGTATTTTTGCTTAGTAAACAACCCACAAAAGTTTTAATAAAACTATTTTTTTCAGTTGTTGCGGATAATTATACGGAACATTTCATCTTGAAGGGTGAAAACGGTGATGATAGAGTACATGTTGATCGAACTGAGTTGGAAGTTAGCTCACTGTTCTATTCAGCACGCATGGCTTCGTTATTGGTTGGTTATAATTTTGGAGCTTTTCAAGCTTGGGATCTAAGGTAAAAATATTACTAGACTGGATTTAAGAGTTTTCACCCAATTTCGAATTAACGTTGTACGTACGTATTAACGGCAAGTACAAATAGTAAATTATTGTTTTGAACTTTCTGCATTTTGCAGATCATTAAATCTAATCTACACATCTCCAATATGTGAAGGAAATATTCCAATTACACACTTTACCACCCAAGAACCAGCGGATGATCCTCGAGCGTATTTTTACATATGGGTTTCCTATAGCCACAATCACCTATTTCGCTCAGGATTGTCGTTTGCTGTGATGTATTCATTTGTTTTTGCCAGGAAAATCTTTTTAAAAGGTTATGGCAACATATATGAGGTAAGAAAACAACGACCAACGTTTCTTGAATTCTCACAGTTTTGTTTTTAGAATTTTAATAGTTGTGCAATCGGATTTCAACTTGAGCTGGGAGACACTCAATCATCAACATGTGATTCCCCGGTTAAAGGGGGTCTTTGCTTGGGGTTCCAATCCCTCAACAAGTGTATTTCAAATAAAGATCAAAGTCATGTAGCCTTGTGCTTCATTTCCTGGCTTTTTTGGGATGCAAATAAAGAAGTTAATACCGCTTTTTTATTATTTGACTTGAACCAGTGGTACAAGGAACAAATGCCTAGTATGTATTCTCACAATAAATATGATTAAATAGATTTAAACATTGTCGTTCTGTCTTAGGGGTGCCACGTTGGTCTCACTGCTCCAATTATCTGATTAAAAATAGTGTTGGCGAACTATTGTTTGACATAAAAATTGATCAAAAGTCTCTGGTTCAATTTATGGGCTTGCAACGGTTGGAACAGCATTTTTGCCCTACGGCATTATCATTTGGTAAGTTGTAAAATAATTCTGAAGTATTTAAGTGTGGATATACAGGCCTGCCCAATTTATGACTAGATCATGATATACAATATATATTATATTTACGTTTCGTATATTTTCCTGACTGTACTTCAATTCACTCCAATACACGGTCACTCGGTGTCACGAGTGACCAGTTGAATGTTAAGGTAGAAACAGCTATACGCACAAACTGATGATGGTGTGAAACAACAAAATTGACTGAAACCCAGGAATGTATTGGAGTGAATTATATTTACGGTATCTTGATAGATTTAAAGGAACAGGCGCACTTATACGAGTTTGTTATAATTGTTTATTTTGTCTGAAAATTGTAGTGATGCTCAGAATTAAATAATTACTTAATTGCTTGAATATTGAAAGAATGGAAATAATTTAGTAACTGCATCTTGTATGCAAGCAACGCTATTAGTTCTGAATGAACAGTTCCATTAAATATTTATTTCCTGACAAATGTTTTATAATATGATTGTGTTGAACCATTGCAATATAATTGATTAGTCCAACTATGGAACAAATGGCTCGTTTTATATTTTAAATGACAGTAAAAAAAATGTGTATAATAATGAGAGTTTGGCTTCGATTTTAACTGGTCTAATCAACAACAACAATATTAATATTTTTAGATCTTCAGGGAATAACAAAAAATGCCATACTTAAATTCCACAACAAATCAATACAAAGACTATTTCTGGACAAAGTCGCAGATAGTCAGCATTTGGCCTTGCTGAGGCCAGATCATTTTTTCGAACAAATCTCCACTTTAGGGCTTACACCTCTATTCTGCGATTATCCATCGCTCAATTCATCGCTTCAAATCGTAAGATACCATACAGATGTTACTTACAAATGGGTTAATAATATTTTTCTAGGATGACCAGCGAGAATTTCTGCTGAGTGTGGCATTAGAGCAAAGGCTTGTCGGCTGGTTATGCCAGGCGACAACTAAACTGGCTAATAATGCCTTTAGTTCTTCAGGTTTAACCATCTATAATATTCTAAATTGGGCGTTCCATCGTGCAATTGTTTTGAAAAATTCTTTATATCAATACTGCGTACCATTATTTGATTACTCTGGTACCAGATTGGACGATAATACTCTTACAATGTTATCGGCTGGCACTAATCAAATGAGGAATCTGTGCAGCCTGTATCGATATGTCTCTAATAAACTAGTACAATTTGTTGCTGATGGAAAGCAACTTTTAGAAGAACAGAGATCTCTCGAACATTTGGTAACTTATTTTGAGGTAAGCAAACATTGTGAATGGTTTCATATTATAGCTTAAATTTTCTTTATGGCCAAATTTATGTAGATACTACAGTATTAGCTAGGTCATTTAGGCATCGGTTCTATAAACCAGGATATTTCATTTCCGGGACCTCCAAGCACATGCTTTAAATTTTAAATACAAGTTTCCTAAATAGATGCAAACATTTGTAGATTTGGTTGTGATAAGAAACATTTCAATTTATTAGTTCAATTTTCGACCTTTCGTTTAAATTGTATCGAAACTTAATATTGCGTTCGTTGTAATTCATCGATTTGTTTGATTTATTATATGATTGATATGATTATTATGATAGATTGTGCCCAAGAAACACTTTTACGAAAAGTTGTTTGTAGAGGGATTACTTATAAAGTTTACAGAGTTCTAACTTCGCACACAAGGGGAAGTAACTAGAAAATTACTTTTTTTCTAGCTCAAGAACTAAACATTTAAATATTTTCGATGTTGCACATACATCTTCATTATATTTTAGCCCAAGAATAGAGGAACCTCCCTCTATAACGCTGCGTATTTAAACCCCATCGCTATTTTAACAAAATTATCTTTAAGACATATCAAAATAGTTGAATTATTTACTACCTCTCAAATTGATTCTCTCAGGTTGTTCTCTGGATGACCAACGTAGGACTTTTACCAGAATGCAGACCACGCGGTGGCTTCCTATTCAATTTGGTAAGCGCGCCATACCTAATTGACGACTTAAGAGAATACTACAGTAATAAGAGAGAAGAGTTGCAATTAGCCAGCAAGGAAACGTTCGTGGAAAAGGATTGTCTGCTTTTTATTGACAATATGATTAATAATCAGAGTAGGTAGTCAAAATTAAATGCTTGAGATCTTTACTATAAACTGCTTTGATTTAAGCTGAAGGCAAATTAATAAGGCAACAGTGGCAGGAAGATGGTGGGACTGGTTTATATCCACCTCCATCATTACAATCAGTTCTGCGAATATATCTATTGGATGGTATCGATGTAACATTTAAACATTCTTTTGTTACCTATACGCTGCTGGATATCGCAATGACTGTAGATGAACATAACACAGTAAGCGAAGAATCACTTCATTTTTATCATTGAGGGTCGATTTACCTTATAATTAAATGTTTCAGGTTGTAAAACTTCTATTGAAATTTCCGCAAATTTTCAACTTGAGCCAAAGTATTATAAAGATAGTTCAAGCGTTTTGGCATCTGGATCATGACGATTACGATACCGCTTTGGAATCCATCCTAGACCCATCAGTGCTTGTAGAAGATTTACAGCCATGGCATCACTCGGCTATGATGCGATCCCTACTTATGCAAAACCAGCCTGGTTTAGCTTTATTATATTTACAGGTATTCTTCCGTCTATAATGTTACATTACATGTCTTAAACTACACTGATTATAGATTCGAAAACCTCCGATTCAAGAAGAAAAGGATCTTCTAACTGTAGTAAGCCTCCTTATATCCAAGAGCATGTTGGATGAAGCTTTCAAATTCCGAGATCAGCATAAGGGTGAGTGCTTAAGAATATTGCTAAGCTTTGTCGCAGCGAGATTTTCAGCAAAATGGTAACTTAGGAAATGCATAAGACTTGTCTTATACTGAGGTTATTTTTTGCTTTTGAATATTGGGTGTAAAAAATTTACAAGATAAAAAGTACAGATGCAAATTACACTTGAGTACTAAATAAAAAAATGACACGAAAAAAGGTATGGATCGGCAATACAAAACAACAACTAAACTATTCTACTCTGATGGACAAAATTAGCGCACCATCTATAAATTTCAAAGAAAAAATATAAACCCAACATACTTTTATCAAAACTCAAATTATTGTTTTTTAAATTAATATGAGAATGTTTTCGAAAAAAAATTAAAACAAAACACGAATCACTAGTTTATCAGATTTTTGGTGAACATTTATGAAAAATAAATTTTGAAATTAAAGTTCCGTCTTAGCCGTTTCAAAGCGTGTATTGCCGCCTCTTACTCGAATAACTTCCCTCAAACGTCTTGGAATGCCATAAAAAGGTTTGTAATGAATTCTTCTGGTATGTTGTGCCATTCTTGAAGAACCGCTTTTCCAGTTCAGCCAAGTTCTCAGGAGTAGGATCTCGTCGTTTGAGCTGATCACAAACATGTTCAATCACGTTAAGGTCAGTACTACGCGCTGGCCACACTAAACGTTGAGTGCCACGCCAATTCGCGCACGATCAGAGTTCTGTGCGGTCTGGCATTATCATTCACAAACAAAAAATTGTCGCTTATGTGAGGTGCAAAAGGTACGACATGGTTTTATAAATTCCATTGAATATACTTCTGGGAAGTTAATGATCTTCCTCGGATCACTATAAGGTTCGTACGAGCCTCCAAAGAAATGCCACCTCAAAACACTATTGAGCCACCGCGGAAAGCCAGTTGGGAAACCATACATGCTTGACTGTATCTTTGTCCTGGTCATCTCCATATAAAAGCTCGCCCATTGGAAGATTTTAAATCCATTCTAACTTCATCAGTAAACAAGACTTTCTTCCAGTCATCCAAATCCCGATGCACGTGTTCAACTCAAGGAAGACCATTTGCGCGATGTTTTTGACTCAATTCGGATTCAGTGAGCCTTTTTCTTACCGTTTTGGAAAAAATTACATTTCGGGCATTTTGAGTTCGATTTTTCATCTCATTTACGGTAAGAAACCGATTTCTAAAAGCTTGCAGTCGTATAAAACGATCGTCCACTTGGTTTGTGGATCTCGGTATAGCATGGCAACCATATATATAGCAAGACAACGACGAATGGTGGTGTGATGAACACCTAACCTTCGGACGGCCTCACGTTGGGAATACCCTTCTTCCAACAAGGTGACAATTTTGACCGCATCAAACTCACTTAAATTTCTTCCTGGGGACAGTAGTAGTAAACATCTTTATTTCTAAAAAAGGCTATCGACCTATAGGTCTTTCTGTCCTTGTTTAATACATGTAGTCTTAATCTAAATAAAAAACAAATATGAAAATTCTCTTATTCTAGGTTAACAATATTATTAAATAAACTTTCCAATCCTAATGACAAGAAAAAATTATTTTATTGTCCACTAGTCAGTTGCGTTTGTAAGTGTTCGAGTAGCGTTGATGTAGGGAAACGGAAGCGGGATCTGGTTGGTCTTGTGAGACAAAGGGGGTTCAGTATGGTCCAGTTGTAGGGGTTGTTTGTCCATTTTTTCTGTAGATGTAATCCTGGGGACATTTCAATGTGAATGCACTTTAGTTACACACACAAGTTAGGAAAAAGTAACAAAATTGAATCAAAAACAGTACCACACTTGCTGAAAACAATGATGAGATGTTGCAATTGACACAAAACAAGTAGAAACTTGCATTGGAATGAATAGAAGGGATCAAAAACAATTGGTAGTGTACAATGTTTCTCTGGTTATTTATCGTTATTTACCAGCCTACTTAGGAAAAAAATATTTATTCAAAAGTTTTTAGGTGGTGCGCTAATTTTGTCCATCAGTGTATTTAAATGGGTGGTAAAATGGCACCCAGAAAATAAAGTCCGAAGAACAATATATTAAAATTAACTCGACTCAAATTTACGATTATACATTGCTAAAGAAAGCAAAGCATTGTTATCTGGTGGTGTACGGATTTATATTTATTATTTTGAGTTTTGTCAATGGCTTACTTGGTATTTGGTGAGTTATTCACAATCGCAGAGTTTTAATCGCGACAGTCAGTACTCCATCCCGTGATGTAAAAACCTGAAGTTTCAGACTCGAAAACAACTCTGAGAGTTGTGGTAACATGTTCGACTGGCTGCCAAACTTTTTCCTCTTAAATTAATTTCTGTCTTGATTTTTCCCCAGGTCCACAAAAAAAGGATACTTGCATTTTCGATACATAAGATAAAACGAGCGCTCAAGTGAATATGGTTTTCCTCACTCTCAAATTTATGTCTTTGACCTCCCACATTAATAAAGTCAGAATAATTACTTAAAATATACAGGGTGACTTCAAATTAGGTTGCATAATTTATCTGGATATTCTACAATCAAACATTTCATCAGGATTAAGCAGAACAAATATTCACAAGCTCTTTGTTTCCAATACTAGTGAATTGTGTCCTGCTTTCCAATTTAAAGCGCTATTTTAGGACCTGAAAAAAGTTCTATAATTGCAAAATATGAAGATGTCGAAGCAAACCCACGTTTATCGAGCATGATTTTTTCCGTTTTCTAGAAACTGCTAATGAATCTGCTTTATTAACACACATATTCAACGAATGCAATAAAAATGAGTTGCTTCATACGTTGTTGTACCGAAGTTTGAACACAGACGAAGAAAAGGCATTTTTCAAATATCTTCAAGGAAATCGAAATCCTAAATATGAAGACCTGCAAGTCTTCTACTATCTCCTTAGATCAAGATTTTTGGAAGCATTTGACTCATATTCCCTTTCAAAGCGAAAACAGCCTAGCGCTCAAGGTATTAAAAAAAAATTAAATTAGAATTCAAATTGGCATTTGACACCTTGCAGGATTAATTGGCCAAAGAGATGCTACCACCACAGATAACGTTGTCAAGATGTTCAAAAACCTGCTGCCCGACGTCAACCGCAATTTGGTGGAGACTGTTCGGAAAGAACGCTCCAATCTATGGAAAGAAGTACCTAGACCGACGCCTCTCTCAGTTTTCGTTCACAATCCTAAAGACCAAATTTACTATAAGTCAAGTATAATTTTTGCTGCCTTGAGTAAAGCGAAACAAACTTTTAATGATGCAGCTGATAAAACAGGAGCTGAAACTGAGGAAACCCCCTTTTTAAGAACTCCAAGAATGTTTACAAGAAAATCGGTTCAAAATACTCCCGTTTTAAAATGTCGAGTAAGTGATATCTTATCCATACAGACTGAACTGACTAACTGTAAAATGCTTCTTCTATTCTGCAACGTAAAGTTTTATTTATGAAGTCAATTTTCAGGTTGTGGAACAGAAAGAAACGGAAGAAGAATATGGGCCTTCGCCTTCTAAGAAATTTAGGCTTTCACCGAGGGCACCAATGGCGACACCGATTAAAAAAAAAATGGAAATTTCAAATTCTGTACAATACAACTTGCATACACCAATTGTAAAAAGAAAGAGGAAATCTTTAGAAACTACTAATACTCCGGCTATTTTACCGCAAAGCATTCTAAAGACAAGAACGTTTCTTGAGGATAGTTTAGTGAATGAGAATAGTTCGACGAATTCTTCCTTAAAGTTGGAATGTGAAAATTCAATAGCAAAATCCCGCTTTGCCCTTACTCGTAGAAAAGCTATCGGGTAAGTTAATTGATAGAAAAATGTATTGTTTATATATTATGATTATTAGTTACGACGAAATAATTCTCAATGCTTTATATAATATTATCTTACTTGCCTGGTAATAGTAGATGTAGACATGAACTATGCTATTACGGTTACGCTGACCATATAGGATTGTTAAGGTCCTCGAAAAGTTAAAATGTATTTTAAGCTTTGGGAAGCTCTTATAAGTATGTAAGAGCAATATATTTGACCAAAAGTTTACGTATATACACCAAACATTTACTTTTGTTATGCATTTTGAATTGGTAATTTTCTTTTAAGAACACCTTTGAAATCGCATGTAAAGTTTAACGATTTGCCTTACTCAACTAATTCTGAGGACCCTAAAGGAAAGAGTTTGAACCCTCAAGATGATGCGTCTACAAGCTTACGAGGAATATCCCCAACTACTTCAGTTGACACTAATGATTTTTATTGTCCGGACCTCACTTTAGAGGAACAAGAAAATGTCATTGCTGGTAAATGCAGTACTCCCTTAGTGAAGAGCAAGACATCTACTAGGAATGTCCAGAGAGTATCCGGACAATTACCCGAAGTTACTGTTAATATTGCTCGCAAAGCCAAAATTCCTATTGAAGAGAATGACCTATCAACAAATAGACTGAACTATCAAAGCCCGAAGGCTCGGCGAAGTTATAAAAGTAATCTGATTTAATTCGAAAGCTTCCTAGCAATACAGTACATTGTTTTACAGGATCATTTGGAGTAAACGTAAGTCCAGTTCGTAGCAGTCCACGGTTATCTAAAAAATCGACGTCAGAATCTACCCAGGAAACATGTACCACTTCACCATTGAAGTTACTTCGATCTGCTAAGTTACAACCGCGCAAATCTCTAGCGAGATCTGTTTTGGAGCACAATACTTTTTCAAAACTTAACGATGATGAGAGTGTATTTGAAGTGACTTCGAAGTACAACGAGACGGGTGGGTTTCCTTTTAGCTCGATTTCTAGCGAATCAATCAATTTGGATAGTGAGGACAGCTTTAGACTATCAGACCTGTCTTTTGGCAAGGACAGTAACAATGCAGACGCTAGTTTTACATCCAAAACCACCGAAGTTCGAAGCATGGAAGTGAGCAGAACTAGTGTTCAATATAGTAGAACTGGTGAGTTCATCATAATCAACTTATTAGTTGATATTCTATAATCCTGTTTTAAATAATTCGCAAAACACATTTTTTTAATTATCGCATTTTCAAGCGATTTAAACAGTTGACCCGTTGGTAAAATATGTACATTTAGTTTTCCACATTTTTAAATACATTCAGGATGTTTCAAAATTAGAGTCATTCTTGTGTAGGAGTTGTCGGGGGGCATTTAGTAAGTCCAAAAAAATTGTAGGAAAAATAATTCCAACAGGAAACGAAAATATTCGCAAAACACTAAATCATACATTTGGCCATAATGTATTTAGTCACTTGAGTCAACCAGTTGAGAAAACTTATGTTTCAACATTTACTTTTTCAGTTTCTTTCAATTGTGTTTCTCAGGCAATGACTAAAATTCTTGAATTTCAATGCGTCTGCTCACAAAACGAGTTTGAGTTTCATCGTTGCTTATGAGTACTGCCTCTTCAGTATGACTTCACCGGCTAACTGTTCAGTTGCGGTCATTTTTCTGCTCAGAAAACTCAATTTGCTTCTAATAAATAACACTGAGGATTCCGCACGTCTATTATCTCGAGGGATTGACCGATTTAGAGTATTCCGAATAAAGATAAACTTTATGCTTGTTCGGCATTGTTATTACATTCTAAGTTTTGAAGAGCACAATTTAAAAACGAACCACAAATGCGCTGTAGCTCTGACAGGTTTGTCAACAAATAACTGCCTGGATGGCAAGGTTGCTTACAACTAACTTCCAAATAGAAATGCAAATTGTGCAATGTTTTAATAGTAATATTTAGCTATTTATGTGTTAGTATTAAATTAGTCTTCCGTATGACCTTTAAACTACTTATATTGCTTAATAGCGATGTTGAAAGCGCCTCTTTAAGAGATAATAGCTGTGAAAACTAAACCTAACCTCTTTTCGCGTACTCCCCGATTACAACCCAGTAACTCTGACACGATTCTCGCCAATTTTGATTCAACCTGTTCATTCCGTTCTTTAGGACGAACATTTTGCCCGAATTCTTAGGCCTGTTTAAGACGAAGGATTCTCTGATATGTGTTTAGTACGACAATGATTAATTAATTAATTAATTAAAATCCGTATAATATATGTATAGTCTCTTGATACATTCTTAATTGTTGTTTTCAAAGCCTACTTCGTGATTGTTCTGTTTTTTTTAGTAACTAAGACATAAACATGTATACAGCTATGTTATTTCCTTTTCTCTCAAAATTTTATAGAATCGGGGATAGCTATTAACCTTCGCAGTATTTAAAACAAATTAAGTTAATATATCCTATTCTAGTTATTATTTGTCTTATATTATAACTATTATTAATTTACTACTGATTTTAACTAATTTGCTACTAATTATTTCAGTGCGAAAATTGATAAGCTTCGTACTATGTATTTGCATTTTGTTTGGCAATTTTAGTACTTGTTACTACTTTGAACATGCCATACATATGGATTTTTGCGTGGTTTTGAAATGATTTATTTTAAATAACTGTTTTTTATACGCAAATAACCTAAAGTGAAATGTCTTATTTAAATGTAGGTGAACTGATGGAACAAAATGAGTCTAGAAAATATGTCTCTAAGACTGTAGAAGTTTTTACTGATGAAGTGGTAGAACCCAAACAAGCACAGCTTAAAGAGGACGGAAACCGAACTGGTCCAATTACGATCGACGAGGAGTTGGCCAATTCGACTATGGCTGACTCTATCGGGGACATTTCCACTCAAGAACAAGGCAGTTATTCGAAAGCCAGTCAAGAAAACGCTATAAAAGTTTATGAAGATTTATCCAGTGGCAGTGAGGATATGATACAAGTTATTCAGGACATAAAAGACGCAAAGGCAGCAAATAAGCAGATAGATCGGTCCTCCACTAGTAAACGCAATACAGAACGTAAAATTCAAGACATTTCACCTGATACTTTGGCGACTGTTGATTACGGTAAGGTCAATTTCTATTTTTAACACCAATATTTAGCTTCTTATCTGTCTGTTTTCTGCTAGCCAAACCTCACTTATAATTTGTTTATATATTGTAGATCCAGTATTGTCTGCTAATGATGATGGTCAAGAGCCTTCGCATAAACAGTCTTATGTGAACGAAAGCAACATAATTGAGATTGCGTCTGGTAGCGAAGATGAATTAAATGTTGACCTATCCCTTGAAACGGATGAAGAATCAAATTTTAGATTACATATTTCTAGATCTTCGAACAGTAAGATCCTACACTAAAAACTCGCTATTGAGTTGTATTGCAATTTATTTGTTTTAGGATCGCCAGTTGTAGCTAATGAATTTGAAAAAAGTGAGGCAATCTCCGAGGAAAATGATTCTGACAGTCGAAATGATTTGGAGGATAACAACGAAACACAAAATTCGGATAAATACGAACGTTCCCCGATCTGTATAGATTCTAGCAGGGAATCACATGAGGATTGTCCAGAAGAATTCGCAGTAGTTCAAGTACATGCTAACCCTGAGAAGCAGCCGGTTTCGGTGGTTGATCATAGATTTGATGAATCGAATAGACAAATTACACCGTCTTCAACTGCAGAAGTAACTTCGATTAAAGAACCCACCAAAATATTAGAGAAATGCGATGAAAGCACAGATGAAGAAAAGTACGTTTTTTGCATTTAAATACAGGGAAATCTAATTTTGTCTGTTGATTTTTTCAGCTCAGTATATGGATCACCCAATAATAACACCCAAGAACCTGATGATCCCTCGACTGGCTCAAATAAACGTTCTATCAGTATACAATGCACCCTTGCTGTTCAGGATCTTGAATCAAGTAATTCAGGCAAAGCACTAACGATTAATGATTCCGAGGAATGCGTTGAGTTATCAGAGCACCAGCGTTCTATTAGCGTGCAGTGTACACTTCATGAAAAGGATGAAATCATCGAGAAATCTGTTAAAGTTGAAGAATATTCTCCTGAAATGGTACTAAAAACCGTGAAGAAAACATATAAAAGTAAGCCTTACCGACAATGTTTTGGTCGTGCCAGAATTTTTACACATGTTACATTTAATTAAATACGATTGCAGACGCCTCTGGAAAATAATTACACTTATAGTGTGGCTTAAGAGTTTGGAATAGTCAAAATACGGATTATGGAAAAATTTTATGTAGTTTTCGAATTTTGTTTGGAATTCTGAGTAGTTCAAAAGAACTACTCAAAATTCCCGGGAATTCTGAGTAGTTCAAACGGTCTACTCAAAATTTTTGGAATTTGTTCTCAGAAAGAAATTTTCCTATAAAAGAAATATTTTTCCTAACATTTAAATTTTATATTTAAAAACCTGTAGGCGAAAGCTTACTTGACATCGCCGATACATTATCGCTTTGAACTTGTCATTTCGATCCATTTTTGAAAATAAATGAAACTGTCAATGTACTAGACATGATATTGTTTTTGCCTACAGGTATTTAAAAGTAAAATTCATTAAAATTATTATTTTTGATCTCCATTTCTTCAATAACTTTAAATGTTAGGAATAAATCCTTCCAATAGCAAGTGTATACAATTTCAAGCAAAATTGTTATGATTTAAATATGTGTACATTTTTTGTGCGATTTATTTTATTTTACCGTTTTGTTTTTTCGTAAATAGCCTCAGGCGACAGCTCTACAAGAATAACGCCAATTTTAAATCAGTATGTAATATGTTATTTTATGTATTCAGAACGTCAAGCTTTGGTGGGCACATCAGCTGCTCAGGATACTGATGATATTTTGCCGTTGCCAGTTGAGTCTCAAGAGTCAACCTCTGAGCACCAGCGTTCTACTAGCGCGCAGACTATTTTGGCTGATGATAATCCTGTTGAAGACGCTGAAAGTGATGAGGAAACTATGAAAGAAAAAATTAGTTCACCTGCGATGGTACTAAGAACCGTAAGGAAATCTTATAAAGGTAAGCCTTATAGCCACAAAATTAATTTACATTTACAACTGAGTCTAAAAAATTGCTTTTCTAGACGATTTAGGGCATTCATTGTTTTATGTTAATAAAAATAAACTAGCATTTTTACATGGTCTCTGGCATGGCATCTGTAATAATTTTGCAAATAGTATTTTGCATCCTTCGGAAATAACTGCAATACTCGAAATACTATTGGTTTTTGGCTACATTTTTAATCGTTACTTTCAATTACCATCAATTATGAAAAGAAATATAAAATTGTGTCCAAAAAATATAAGCAAATGTTGTAGATACAATCCCGTAGCGCAATTATAATATTGGAATCCAAAAGTATCACTTCAAGAGTATTCTAAAGGCAAAAAACCAACAAATATAAGTATAACAGGGCTTTACCATAAATGTAAATACCAATCTTTATGAGTAGACAAATATATATTATTATTTTTTGTTGAAATCAGTAAAATAAAGCTGAGTAGTAATTGAGTCATGTCGGAGGAATAGAGCATAATAAAAAGTGATGTATAAATCATTAACATATAAGCTTTGCCCCCATTTGCCGTAAAACA
Source organism: Dendroctonus valens (assembly GCA_024550625.1). Classification (NCBI taxonomy): domain Eukaryota; kingdom Metazoa; phylum Arthropoda; class Insecta; order Coleoptera; family Curculionidae; genus Dendroctonus; species Dendroctonus valens. The sequence continues at coordinate 595,429 of JAJTJO010000413.1, read as the reverse complement.
CCTTTAATAGCTGTGCATGTTCTTCTCTAAGTTCCGTCTCCTCGTCGGAGGTTGAATATCATCAAGGCAATTCTCATTTATTTAGCACTGCTCTGAGTAATTCAGTTGATGTTAGTCGATACCAGTCTCTCAAGTTTTTAAGCCATCATGTTCTTCTTTGAACTCTCTGTCCCTTTATTTTTCCTTCCATTATGTTTGGTAGTACTGCGTATTTGGATCTTTTTATTACATGTCCAAAATATTAAATAGAGCCAACAAAAGATATTTAACACATTTTAGAACAATAAAAATCAAAAGCTTTAGTAATTACTTGTTGACAACGAGGCGGCATTGAAGCAGTCATCTTTTGAATGACATTCTGTTGAAGATTGGTCCAAACTTCACTAATTTTATTTATCAAAGGTTGCTTATTTGGGAACATTTGCGTTCGAATGCCACGTTCCACTTCCTCCCAAATATTTTCAATAGGGTTTAGATCTGAGGATTGTGCAGGCCACTCCAAAACTCGAACATTATTTTCCACAAAATGTGTTTTGGATCATTGTCCTGTTCGAAAATAAAACGCAGTGGATAAGGAAGCATAGTATTTTGCAGTATATGCTTGTAAGCAAATCGCTCCATCGTGTTATTACTGAAGCGTATAGGGCTTATTTCAATCCATGAGAAGTACTGTTGTTTTTTTGGCCTTCCCGATTTTGGTAACTTTAACTCAAACCTCACACTATTATTTTATACTTTTCTTTCAGTAAAACCGCCTTTTCGAACAAATTATTTAAAAGTTGCTTTACTTTTGACGCGTTACTATTTAACAAATAGAAACAAATGTCAAAATAAGTTGTTACTTGCTACTTGTTTCATTCAACAATTCTTGTTGTTATGGTTAATCAAAGCCTACTTTGTTGTCTTAAGGCTAATTGTATTTATTTACAATGTTATGCACGTGCAATTAAAAATATCGGGATTGACATATATATTTCAAAATGTTGCTGTACTTTTATCCGATAGTGTATGTATATCCTACAGATACATTTTTTCATCTTGAAAAATGCTGACCTTGCCATTTCTATTCGCGATCTTATTTCTGCTGTTTACTCCAGCGTGTTGGTTATCCAGGGACCCAGATATTTATACCTTCTCACCCGATTATGGGATTTCCTTGGCTATTTTCTTTTTTGTTCAAAACCATAAATTTCGTTTTCATTTCGGTTCCCGATTTCTAGACCGTAAGCATTACATACATCGTTCAATTGTTGCAGAAGTGTAGATCATTCAGGTTGTCTGTTTTAACAATAGTATCATCGGCAAATCGCATGTTCAAAATATTCCCATTGATAACTACTTCTTTTCTGTCATGCAGGGCTTCTCGGAAAGTTGATAGGCTGTATAGGTTAAACAGAAATGGAAAAGGCACCCAGCCTTGACCAATCCCTCGCAAAATGTTAACCTTGTTCGAAAGCTTACTCATTTAGAATTTTATTCGACAAAACATATTACATCAGAATAATCGAGGTCACAAATGGCAATTGGCATGCCTGAGAGTTTTTCAAAAAACAAACCCCCAGAATTTGAAATAATTCTTCACACCTACGCATAATAATAGCAATAATATAAAATAATTTTGTTATTTATGTTCATGCCTTTTATTTTCAATAGCGTGAAATAGCTTTTCAATAGCGTGATTTAGAAAAATGTCTAACTTTGTCTGTAAATGTGTTTAATATATGTTACTATATTTATTCAGGTCCTAAAAGATTACTGGATTTGGATGCTACTCCCAAATTAGCTCTGCATTTACTAAGACGAACGTATTCAAGAAATACGAATATCAATCTGTTTGGCGACAGCAATACTGAAAAGTCAAATGATAACTTGCCCTCAATTACTGCAAGTGAAGATATTGTAGTAACAGGTGATAAACCTGATAATTCTCAAGAAAATAAGTTTACTGAAGAAACTGATAACGAAAAACTTGTAAAGGTCGAAATAATAAGCAATATTGCTAAGACGGTAGAACCCAGAACCGCTAAGACCCTTGAAGCGACTCCAAAATTATCAATTTTAACTAAAAAAACTTATTCAAAAAATACTGATGGGAGAAAATGTAGTGAAAACGCTGATGCTTTGCTTGTTAATACCGACGACGAAAATGCAAAAACGACTTTGAGTAACACCAAAATTAATGATGGTGTTAATGCTGTACCGCTTAAAAGGAAACTACTGCGAAAACAATCCAGTTTGATTTCGGATAAAAAAGCTAAGTCTGAATCGAAAACTGGTAAAACACCCAGTAGTAAACCAACGACTCTTGTAACACGTAAAAGAAGTACTCGCGGTTCGCAAGACGAACTAATTGCAAGCGGTACATTAATAGGATCAGCCGATTCCGAAAGGATCACGACTAGGCGAAACTCCGCAGTTCGAAGTGGTAAGTTTTATTATTATGAAGTACTATGGCATTTTAAAGAGGATTACGTTTTGCGGATGGCCACAATCTTTGTTAATTTATTAATTAAGGCTATCATCCCAATTAACAACAATTAAAAAACACAAATCAAATCTACAAATCTAAATTTCTTCAAATGGCAAAATTCACACATTATCTATTTCAATCTAAAAATTTTCAAAATTTTGATGTTGGAACTAACTTGCTAAACTGATTATAAGTAAGGAACTATTCCAGTAAATGGAAATGTAATGTTTTAGCGATTCATGCAAGTAGCCCATTTATTAACCATCCCATATTCAACGATTGTTTTTTCACTTAGATCCTAAAGCAATGTCTTCAGTCACTTATGCAGCGGAAAGATCAAAAACCACGAGAAAAAAAAATATTGCAGATTTTTTACCTGTGGTTGATGATGCTCAGCTGGTTTCAAATACATCCCACCGAACAAAGAGGTAAGTTAGATATGCCACATAATTTCTTTCAACTCATATCTTGGTCAAGTGAGTTGCTGGTAACTCTGATAGGAAACTTACGCACTATGCTTATTTGTAATTATGCGATGTTATGTTTAACTTTTAATTTTATTTTTTTTCTGCTGGAATATGATCAAGGCTTAGCTTGGTTCGAAATAAATTAAAAAAATATTAGTTAAAATATTCATATATTTTGTTATTATTATAATGTTAAAGTTATTGTTAATGTTAAATGTATTATTATTGTTAATTATTATAAAGGGTGATTTAAGGTTGATGGACGGAGAATGCCGATGCGCGATCTTTTTGATAATTTGTATAACTATGAAAACGGATATGCTCTATCGTCCGAAAATATTATCAAAAATGCGACGGTACCGGTTAGAACAAAAAAGTACAAACAACTTCGACATTTTTAATGAGACACCCTGTATATTATTGAACATTTAGGCTGACTCTATAAATGCTTATTTCTGCTTCATAATTTGTATACCTATCTAAAGCGGTTTACAAAATATTCAATAATATTCATACTTTTTAATCAAAACATAGCCATAAGAAATCTCTATTACAACGCGATTTCAATCGATGGAAATTTAAAATTCTGACTGTTGTGAAAGCCGGGTGCTTGAGCACCACATAGAGCAACAATTCAAATTTTAAGACAAAGAATGCATATTTCTATAGATTCGAATTATGATTATTTCTTGTTTAAGTTGATAAGTATGTAAAAATAATGGCTCACAGAAAATCTTCAGACATCAACAATGTCACTGCAAACCTACTTTGTAATTATATCCATGTGTGGAATGTGTTAAAAAATAAATTGAATAGTTGAAATATATATTCAATTATATAACTAGAAAATCGTATTTTTCTGTTTTCATAACGTTACACTATTATGCGTCTAATAAGCATAGATATATTATTTCAAAATTATTTGAGAGTTTAATTTTGGTTTTTGGCGATACACAGTAAAAGCGTTTTTTTAGAAGCCATGACTTAGAACAAGAAGATGCACTTCAGGCCGATTCTATCGAAGATCCTCCTATAAATGAAGGCGCATCTACATCAAAGGATATTCTAAGTGACACAGGTAAGTAACATTTTTGAATGGTTTGCATTATCGAATCGCTCTTTTATTTCATGCACTTTATAGCTGGTAAAGGTGAGTCTAAGGCTGCCAGTCTCATCAGCACTTATAGTATGTCCAGAAGACTTACGAGACAACAGGCGAAAATGCTCGAGTCTATGAGTGTGGAAGGTGAAATTGGTAATATGCCCATTATGGAACAAATTGACCCAGTTCAACTTTTGGATAAACCCGAATTTAAAGGTGTGTTGTGCGTAAAACAGGTTCTCGTTTTTGTGTTTCTCTAAAAAAAAAAATAGACCGAACTCGAGATCAGAAATTTTATATTTTATGTTTTTTTTAGGTAAGCGAGATCCAGATGAATCAAAAGTTTACGAACGTTCCCCGTCTACTGGTTCGGAAGCATCGCGGCAAACCAGATCGAGTTCAGTTATTTCCCAAAATCTGGTTGGAGTAACTACACCAAAGTCAACTAGAGCTGAAAGAGCTTCGTCTTCAGGTAAGCTAAACAATTATTCTACAAAGAAACCATTAATCAAGGAAATTATTTTTTGCTTACATAGTCTGGGAAAGCTTATATATAAAAATATTTTATAAATACATCTGTGAAATCAATGCGTTTAACTTCCGACTTTTAAAAAGTGCATCAGAAATATACTTTTAAGGTTGTGAAATTGCCTGCAATATGTTTTTATTATTATTCCAAAAGAAATTCCTGGGTTCCAGTCAATATTAGTGTTTACTATTTAAAATATTTACAAACACGTTTCGGTGTCTTTCTCCACCATCATCAGTCATTATTGAATATTATTAGGGATAATTATTATTTAGGAATAACTATTATTGAATAGTTTGTCAAATGTGAAGGTAGAAACAGCCATACATACAAACTGATGATGGTAGAGAAAGACACCGAAACGTGTTTGCAAAGATTTTAAATAGTAAGCACTAATATTGACTGGAACCCAGGAATTTCTTTTGGATTAAATTGAAATACAATCAGGAAAATATACACAATAATTTATTATTATTGTCATATTTTATCTAAAAATCACCAAGTATTCAACAAATAGTTTCCCAAAAAAACTGTCTCCTGCATTATTTTTTAACGATTTAGAAATTTTCATTTTTTCTGCTCTTCTTTAAAAATGAAAGAAATAATAGCCATCAATAAATAAAAAACTGAACTTTTTGATTTGAGGGAGAATTTGTTTAAACAAATAAATAATAAAAACATATATTGAGTGTTGGATCGGCACATCAGAGAATCTGTTGTTCTTTATTTAATTATTATCAACAGTTAATAGTGAATTAAACTGTCTCCAAAAGCTGGGCAAAAATCTTCGCTCAGATCGCATTTTAAATATTTAACTTCGAAATTGAATCATTATATGGTATATTCGCAATCAAATGAAATGTATATTTTAGTAGTAGTAAACATCTTTATTTCTAAAAAAAGGCTATCGACCTATCGGTCTTTCTGCCCTTGTTTAATACATGTAATCTTAATCTAAATAAAAAACAAATATGAAAATTCTCTTATTCTAGGTTAACAATCTTATTAAATAAACTTTCCAATTCTAATGACAAGAAAAAATTATTTTATTGTCCAGTAGTCACAGTTAGTTGCGTTTGTAAGTGTTCGAGTAGCGTTGATGTAGGGAAACGGAAGCGGGATTGTCTGGTTGGTCTTGTAAGACAAAGGGGATTCAGTATGGTCCAGTTGTAGGGGTTGTTTGTCCATTTTGTCTGTAGATGTATGAGTCTTTCCGAGATATTTGTCATGTTTGTGCGTTTGTATAGTAGTTGGGTGGGGGGGTTGTGTAGTGGGTTTTGGGGGTGTCTTATTCGTGTTATTAGTCTTAGTGCAATTTGTTCTGTTGTTTGTATATAACGTTTTGTCCTTTCTGTTCCGTTGGTCATGAGTATATGTCCAAGTCTAGCAAGTATCCATATCATGAAATAGCATGTCTCATAGTGATAACTTGCTAATTTACCTAATTAGCTGAATAATTGCATTTTTTATTGCTATAGAAAACAACAATGTTCTGTACTAAATATATAATTTTATAAAAATGTTAGGTGTTAAATTCAAGAAATCACCAATCGATTTAGCAACACCGAAAATATCTGACGATATGGCCGCACTCGAGCAAAATACTCCTAGAAGAACTGGCTTACGCACGAGAAGTAGGACTAATTCAGTGTCATCCATTCAATCTGACAACTGTAAGTATTTTTTTTTACATAAACTTCGTACATATTTATTCAGGCGGTCATAAAAAAGTGTGGCAACGGACAGTGTAATTTGTTTATGAAGAGAAAATATGTCGTTTTTCAGATACAGGACGTGAAAAATTTACTTTATTTTTAGTTTTTTACGAATACGTTTGGAACAGTTTGAACTACAGGACTGAGCTTTTGTAAGCACATTACAACTATTAACAGCTACTTTTTCGCAACTTATTTCAATTTATCGAACGTGCCGTGCTGCGATTTTAAGACATCCTTCTGTAGCAAAATCTGGGTATCTGTAGCAAAATCTTTGCTTTTGTTCATAAAAAGTAATTTTTCTCGAAAAGGTTAACTTTAGTGTTTATTTTATTTGTGTCAAATTTATTAGCGTTTCGGTATTTGCTGTGAAAATGCTACGTTCAATGAATTTGAGTGGGGTGCGAAAAAGTAACTATCAATAGTGGTAATGTGTGTACAAAAGCCCAATTATGTGGTTTACACAGTTCTTAACAATTGGTAAAAATTTAATATACATTAGTATTTGACACCTGTATTTCTAAAACCAAAATCTCAGAGGAAAAAGTGTTTCTTTTTCGTGCGGAATCTATAGTTTTTCGTTGCTACACTTATTTATGAACGACCGATATAGTAGTATATGTAGTAGTGGTAAAGACATTTTGTATTGTCGCTTAAATAAATTAGGTAAATAACCATAACTGCCTTTAAAAGTAAATAAATTGTACAGGTGCATCATAATCATCACTGCATCATTTTCAATCAAAATTAACTAAATTCTCGCGAGTTTTTAGCTGATGTGTCTAATTCATCGGTACGAACTACCAGAAGCCGCTCGTCGCGGATCACCAAAGCACAATTACCAGAAATTGAAGAAGAAAAAATGAAAGATGACTCGGGCAGTTCACCGAAGTCCGCGAAAAAAGTCGGGCGAAAGAGAAAACATTAAAATGCAGATGGTAGTTCAAGTAGCTTTTTATTTTGTATGCATTTAATTTAACTTTTTTTATGGAGTAGTAATTAAGTATACATCTTTGATTTAATTAAATTAATTATTGGTTTTGATAAATTTGTTTTAATTCTAACACAATAGCAAAGTTATAGCCTTCCCAACAGCACCCAAGAAACGACTTGTTCGTATTTTTGGAAAGAAACAAACCATGAAGTTTTTACAATATTTAAGTCAAGGCGCGAACTCTGTTTAATTGGGGGTATAAAGGTAAGTTAGTTATATTGTGGATACACTTTGATTTGTTAACTATTATTTTCGTAATATTTGTATTCTTACAACCAGAAGTAAGAAACGTCAAGGTACTCAGATTGCCTCTATTAAAAAAAACTATTTAAAAGATTACATTTAATTTAATTCAAAAGGAATTCCTGGGTTCCAGTCAATATTATTGTTTATTAGTCAAAACTTTTACAAATACGTTTCGGTGTCTTTCTCCACCATCATCAGTTTGTATGTAGGGCTGTTTCTACCTTCACATTTGGCCAACTATTCTATAACTATAGCTATATAACTAACTAAATAGTTGGCCAAATGTGAAGGTAGAAACAGCCATACATACAAACTGATGATGGTGGAGAAAGACACCGAAACGTATTTGTAAAAGTTTTGACTAATAATCAATAATATTGACTGGAACCCAGGAATTTCTTTTGAATTAAATTGAAATACAGTCAGGAAAGTGTACACAATAATTACATTTAATGAAACATAATACCTGTGCGAATATTGGAAATATTGAGTATACACTTACTGGGAGCAATCAATTTATACATGTCCGTTTAACGAGGAATTTTTTTAGTTTTTTCACACTATTTAAGAAAAAAATGGTCTCAGATTGCCGAGGAACCACAACCTTAAGTGTGTCATACATTTTTATGACAGACCTTTACTTCTCTTCGATTATTATATTTATTCAAATTAATCGACAAAACGTCATTTTCAGTGTAAGTAAAAAATGCTCTAAATGCTGCGAACCGAAAAATTACTTTGAAAGCATTTTGGCAACAGTTTCCAGAAAGGGAATAACTGGCTCGAAATTATTTTATTTCGTAAAAAGCCAGCGAGGCGAGTTTCTTACCTTTTCTATAATTTTTTGTACAACACCACACAATGAAAATGAATAGCAAATTGATATTCAGTAAACAAATTTGCAATAAAATTACCACCAACTAACTAATATGTAATAAAATGTCCGTTTGACTGAAGCTAATCTTTCATACTTTCTTCCATCCCGGAATATTCAATTAATTCGAGCGTTATATTGATAGTTTCGAGAGGATTATAAAAATCTATAAACTTGTAGCCCCAGTATGTTTGGACTTTTTCATAGCACATATTCGCTCTAATAAATTTCGAGAATTGCAAAAATATCCGCAAATAACTAATAATTCATTCCAATGTATTCCTGGGTTTCAGTCAATTTTATTGTTTATTATTTAAAATGTTACAAATACATTTCGGTGTCTTTATCCACCATCATCAGTTTGTCTAAAATATATATTTACAGTTATCATCAATTTAAATAGAAAACTTTCACCAAAATTCACATATTAAAATACAAATCACACACATATTAAAAAGTACAATTTGGGACCTTGGTTCTCAGGTGATGAGTCGGGATAAACATGTTCGGGAAAAGACTAGAATCTATTGTTTAGAGATCTAAATTTAACTTACGTATATAGTTGCTTCTACCTTCACATTTGACTGGTCACTGAATTTTCCATATTTTACTCGATATCAAGCGAGCGAAGCAAAAAAACTGTTTATCTTTCCTCTTTTCTTTGCATTCTAGGAATTGCTTGGCAATTCCTCAATATCAGATGTTTACATTTCATTTACCTGGTCCAATCAGTTCATGCATGCGATCATCTAATTAGTGTATGATACACAGAGCTAAGATTGTCTGTATCTGATCTGAAATTTATTGCATTCTGATGTTTCTTAATTTGTATCATTTCATGGATTCTTCTCTTATTATAGTTGTCCTCATTGATCAATATTTGTGTGTTATCGAAATCAAAATCATGCAACTTTTGTTGTGCTAATGCTGTTGCATTTTCGTTAACCTTTCTTAAGCTATACTTATGTTCGTATATTCTTTTCTTTAAATATTGTCCTGTTTGACCTATGTATGTGTTGTCATAGTTCAAACAGTCAATCTTGTATATTACGTTAGGTGTGTCCAACTTATCGCTTCTAGGCTTAAATTTTGTAAAACATTCTTTTGCCAAGTTGTTTTTAGTTTTTTCCGCTATAGTAATATTATGCGGTTTTAAAACATTTTTTATTTTTGTGTTGATTTCTGGTATGTGTGGTAATGATACATACTTGATTTCACCTTCTTTTTTCTTTTTTATATTATTTATGTTGTTCCATTTATTTGCATTGTATATTTTATTAATTCTTTGTTTTATAATTGGTTCGAAGAATTCTTTGGGATAGTTGTTCATTATTAGTACCTTTTTTATTTTTTCAAGATTTTTTTGTCTGTATCCACAATGTGCTAATTTTATCGCTCTATCAGTAAGAGCTGTTACCACACTTTTTTTATATTGTATAGGTGCATATGATTGGTAATTCAAGTATCTACCAGACCACACATCCTTTGTGTACCAGTTTGTTTTTATTTCCCCATTATCGTCATACATAACCGCCATATCCAAAAAGTTTAATGATCTGTTTTTGTCTTCCTCAATGGTGAATTTAATGGTTTCATGGAATGCATTAAACTTATCTAGTGTGTATTGAACTTTTTGGTTTGGCAGGCACATTATGCAGTCATCAACATATCTTTTAAAAAATCCACACTTAAAGTTTAAATCAGGTATTAGTTTTTCTTCTAGACTTTCCATTATAAGGTTTGCAATTGTTGCAGCTATGGGAGACCCCATAGCTACTCCATATATTTGTGAATAGAAATTGTCCTCGTACCGGAAGTAAGTGGACTTAAGGCACAGCTCTACCGCCCCAATAAATTAATTTTCGGGTAATGATGTATGTTCCCTAATTTCAGACCATTTATTTCTTATGCACTGTATTGAGTAATCAACCGGGATGTTTGTGTATAGCGATACCACATCAAGCGATATTAGGCGATGGTTCTCAGGTATCTTCTGTTTTTTTATAAATTCGCAGAAGCTCCATGAGTCTCTAATGTGATATTGTGAATTTCCCAATATATTACTCAACACAGCTGACAGGTATTTAGACAATTGGTAAGTTGGGGCATTTATGTTGCTAACTATCGGTCTCAATGGGTGGCCTGCTTTGTGAAGCTTTGGCAGGCCATATATAAATGGTGCTCGGCCGTTGTTGCAAGACAGTGTTCGTTTTAAATTATCTGTTATGAACTTATTTTTATGCCATGAATTTATTATTTTATTTAGTATTGTTTGAATATTTGTAGTAAGATCTTTTTTTTCCGGTTTATGTGTTTTTACATCATTTATTAATGCTAGCATTTTTGTTCTATATTCACTTTTCATCATAACAACTGTCTTGCTACATTTGTCAGCCGTTAACACACAGATGTTTGTGTGTTCATTTAAAAAAGTTTTGGTTTCACATATAAGCCTATTGATATCATTGGGCACACCTTTGTTCGACGTTCCACTCTTGAAATTTGTTAATATATTACACAACTTACTTCTTATTTCGTTTTTTTTATCGCTGTTTAAAGAGAAGATTCCATGTTCGATGTTTGCTACGACTTCATGAACCGGTTTGTATTGTTTTTTGTTAATAGAAAACTTTGGACCAAGTGATAGTATATATTTGACGTTGTTTGGTATGTTTATTGTTGTTAAATTTTTTATCCATTCTTCATTAATCTTGTATTTGTTTTTTATACCATGTTTCTTGGTTATCAGTGTTTCCAATTTGTTCTTTTGTTTTGCCCTGATTTTGCTGAATACAGTTTCGTACATCTGCTCTTGTTGTTCATAAAACGTTTTTAATTCATTGTGACTACCCCTTTCTTGTAAATATCTTTTCACATTAATGGTTTCATTCTCTATACTTTTTAACTTTGAACAACAATCACTTAATAGGATATTCAGGCAGTTAAAGTAAAACATGTCCAAAACCTTTAAATATTTTGTTTGATTCTGTCTGTTCCCAAAATTAAATTCCTTTCTCCTCACCTTTATGAATTTTGGTACGATCGCTAAATTCTTGCATCGGGTTAGGAAGTTTTTCCTGTTCTTCTCTCTTGCCAATTTTGCCTGCAATCTTCCATACGTCCCCCTCAACCTCTCTTCATCCATCAGATCTATCCTGCTTTTGTTCCCAAGCATCTCTCTATCGTTTCGTATATTTTCCTGACTGTACTTTAATTCATTCCAATGTATTGCTGGGTTTCAGTCAATTTTATTGTTTATTATTTAAAATGTTACAAATACGTTTCGGTGTCTTTATCCACCATCATCAGTTTGTCTAAAATATATATTTACAGTTATCATCAATTTAAATAGAAAACTTTCACCAAAATTCACATATTAAAATACAAATCACACACATTAAAAAGTACATCAAGAACATTGGTTTTCAGGTGATGAGTCAGGACAAACATGTCTGGGAAAAGACTAGAATCTATTGTTTAGAGATTTAAATTTAACCTACGTATATAGTTGCTTCTACCTTCACATTTGACTGGTCACTGAATTTTCCATATTTTACTCGATATCAAGCGAGCGAAACAAAAAAACTGTTTATCTTTCGTCTTTTCTTTGCATTCTAGGAATTGCTTGGCAATTCCAGGAATACATTGGAATGAATTAAAGTACAGTCAGGAAAATATACGAAACGATAACTAATAATGTTTAATAATTGGGCAAAACCCTCGTTCATCTAATTCAAATTTAAACAAAAAATGTCCCGTGTATAAGGGCTCCGATGTTATTCGATCTCCTCAAACAGGATATCTCGTCATAATACCGCAGTAAAATTTAAAAAAAGAGGGACCACTATTTAAGAAAACATAGTCGATAAAGAATTGAAAATTTTATTGAATATGGATACACTAAACATATCAAGCGTTGATTGATCATTAGTGGTGGTGGTTTGCTGAAATGCATTGAATATTTTTATTGATTAAAACGTTATTTGTAAACTTTGAAAAAGTGTTTTGAATAAAAGTTAATAGTTGTTTGTTCTTTATTTTAGGAAAAGACAAGTACGGTTTTCCATTTGAAAATCGAAAAACCTGCTACTTCATGTTATTTAGTCCCCAACATTGACTGAGATTCGGTGAAATATTTTCAATAAAATTAATGTGCCTTGGAAACTTTTATTTCACCGTTAAGGAATCTTTGAAAGAAATACCATAAACTGACTTCCCCTCAGAAGATTAACATAATTATCTACCAAAATTATCTTTTGGTGTTATGACCCGATTAATATTATTGGCGCCGGTAGCACTGATAACAATTTCTCAAAAAATATACGTGTTTTGTGATCTGGTTTGAAGTTATTTTTGCTGTTATTAGATTTACAAAAAAACCTTAGTCATCTTAGACATGAAGTCGATAAGTAGCAATTTTCGGTTTAAATAGTAAAAATTTAAATAGATAATAAAAAATATATTTATTTTTACAAGATTGAAATGAATTTAATTCTATACAAAAAACTTAAGAAATATATTTTTTAAATGGCAAGTTTGTAAAATATGAAGTACTTAATTGTTCGAATTAGCTAAGCGTTTAATAGGCTGAAAATGTTTTCAAACTTTGAACAGAAAAATAAAATAATCAGTAATAATTTAAAATATTGATATTTACACAAGGTTATCAAAAATTCCCCAGCCCTTAGTAAATACATTTTAAAACAGGTCTTTTATCAAAGTGATCTGACACACCCGTCTAAATTGCCTCATTTTTGTTTTTGTTCTTTTGTATGTTTTGATATTTTCCCGGGCATCTCATCTTTGCTAGTACCCCACCAAAAAGTGTAAAGGAATAATGTCAGGGAATCGTGCAAGAAAACATATAGGACCGCGGGCGGCTTTTATTTTATCACCAAAATGTCGACGTATTAAAGATAAAATTGATGAATTGAAATTGAAAGAAAATTGATTGCCGAATTTTCCAAAAAGCTGTCTTAGGAACTTGTGATAGCCCTGACCCGTTAATATTTCTTGGTAAAAAAATAGTTTTACTATTTTGGCGCCCATTATGCTGCACCATACGTTAATCCTATAACGTCTCAGTGCCTAACGGGGGTTCATTCGAAGTAATTTTTTCTTCATCCAGTAGTAAAAATTTCTCCCATTAAATATGCCTTGATTGGAAATGTTTTACTTATCACTTCGTTGTTTGTCATGGTACATTTATCATTGACAAAATCGAGCTTTCCTTCGAAATCTCCGACATGAAGAGACTGAACTGGTTTACATTTGTATAGAACGTACTTGAATTTCTTTATGACTTGCCAAATTGTAATTAAGGGAAGGCCGCTTTCTCTTCTTAAGTCTTCCATATAATTCTTAGAAAAAGCTTCAAAATATGCCAGAACGTTAATTTCGGGTTGTTCATTTGAAATATTAATTTTATCATCTCAAATAATTGGAAGGGAAAGGGGAAAAGTAGAAGTTGACTGAAGTTTATTGTGTAGAATTAAATTGACGTCAATTTTGCATACTATAATATAAAGTATGTACATGCGAGTAGATAATTCATAATGATTTGTATACTATTAAATATAATTTAAGGCTAAGCGGTTTCGACAATCACGAATTTATGAGGGACGTCGTCAATATTTTTCCACAAGCAATATCTCAAGAACACCGAACAAAATATGCTACTAAACAATGAAAACCAGTAAAAGTTTACAGGTCATGTTCTAAAACTGTAAAAAGTACTAAACATTTAAAAACAGATTAAAATAAAGTTGATGTTTGAACTAGTCAACCAGTACACAGTCCGAGCAAGTTAAAAACTTTAAAAAAATTTTAGTCTATATCTAAATGTTTAATATGTTTTTTTTATAATTTTAGATTTTGCCCTGTAATTTTTGGCTTACTTTCACTTTTTCGTGACATGTTTTGTTTGGTGCTCAGGATGATATTGCTTGTGCAAAAATGTTGACGACGGCCCTGATGATGACGTGATTGTTGAATCCGCTTGGCCTTAAATTATATTCAAGGGTATTACTGTGTATGTTTTCCTGACTGTATTGACTGGAACCCAGGAGTTTTTTTTGGATTCAAGGGTATAAAAAACTGTTTTGAATTATACAGGGTGTCCCGGAATATGTGGGCATGCTCTCGGATTTGTACAGGGGACGTTAAAAAACATAACAAGTAAGAGAGACGGGTAATAAAACATTTTCTGTACTTGCATTTTCGTACTTTTTGAGTAGGTGAAATAATACCTTCCGTAAATAATTGTAGGAACGTTTGCCAACGAGGACCAACGTATGGCCTAAAAGGTTGACCGGGGCACTTTATTTGGAATTTCTGTTTGTCTTATTCCAGAGTGCTTTTTTTTAGTTAGAGGTTAAAGCTACCTAAATACATTATTTTCGTGCCTTCATTGTAAAGAGTAAAAAAAAATTAACTATTATTGTGCTCCACCTAGTCCATCCCTGGCAAACCGACATGCTAAAATTGTTTTCATGGGTCCCGTTTAAGAGCAATGATCATTGTATGAAAAAATAATTAAATTGCACGAAGTATTCTAAAAGTTATTTTAAAAAGATTGATTCTCAGGTGGCTCCTTTAGAGGCCTGTACCTCCGTAGGGGGGACCTCTGGAATTTTTTTTATAGAAACTTGTTATGGTTTCTTAACGTCCCCTGTACAAATTTGACAGCATGCCCACATATTCCGGGACACCCTGTATACACACTAAATACCAAGCTAGTTACATTGAATGTAAAGTAATAAGGCTCCATGAAAAAGTCGGCCGATTTAGTCATGCAGTATTGGAAATTTCAAATCACTCGAAAACTATTCACTTTTTTCAATAGTCTGTAGAAGCACTTTTTACTTAAAATCTATTTAGTTGTAGAAATCGTTCCGATGTTTCCTCAAAGTTACCTTCTTCTCAGAGTTTTTGAACGTCGTCGGAATCTTTTCTAGGTTTATTAGTGGCCTGTGAGGCCTCACATGAATACCGAGTTAAATCTTTTTACGTTTAGTCGTTAAGAAATTAATTTTTTTATTTTATTTAGTGTACTACTTATTTAGTGTAATAAAAGTTTACCAAACAAACAGATTTGGCTCCCAATTTTAAAAAAATTGTTGTAATGTTCATATTTGGCTCTTTGGCTAATAAGCTTGCGACCACTGCGGTAGTTGACACTTTTGAACCATATATGAAATTTTCGTATTGTTTTTGTGTGTAGAATACGCTCTTAACGTCACGCAGATAAAATTGTACCACCTTGTATATGTTACCAATAGTAGGTACTTAACACATCATGTATCATCATAATTAGGAATAAGCAAATCTGCGAAATAAATAATTTCCTGGGATATTTTCCTAGCGCAGGAAAACACTTCACTTCTGGCAATAACTCGAACTGGTAAAACCCTTCATTAAAATGAGTAATGCTATTATCGTCTGGCCTCTTGGCAAATTGCAAGTTAAGTTAAAATGAACGTTTCAGCACATGGGAAAGACCAGTTTAATGATATACCGTTATACTTTACTTGATATTTCTCAGATCATCAATACGTAGCTGTTGACTCGCCAGTCCTATTTGTAAGAACGAGCCCGTGTTTTCACTTGCTCTCAGACAAAGCGATCTGTTGGCCAACAGTTAGTAGTTGGTTATAACATTTATCTCATTTCTAAATATAGTCCGTTTTTTTATTATTATTAAAGTGTGGGACTTGTGGTCTTCCTAAAGTGATTTGTGCAATTTTAACTGCTAATTTTTCAACAAGTATTAACTGGAGATTTATTTCTCACACAAAAAGTGATCAAATCAGATTTTGCATACAAAACTTATTGGAATATTATTGTTGATAGGTAAGTCCATAAATATGTATAGCAACTATTAAGAATATGGTGTTAAACACATTTTAATATGAATCTAGATTTGGCTTTATATGAATAGCGGTAATAAGATTTATAGTTTTCATAAAATTTGGCAACCGCACTAAAACGAAATTAACATGTAAATAACAAGATATACTAATAATAATGTACTTTGTATTGAACAACAGTGTCATTCGCGCTACACGACATGTAATATTGCGGTGAAATTGCTTGATTTTTTAAAATCGAGGAATACCGCCGACACATTTAAATCCTATTTTTGTAATGTGAAGCATATTACAATTTTTTTAAATGGAATACTTTATTTATTATTATGATATTAATACCTATAATTCGAATAAACACGAGTTTTATTAATTAGTAGATACTAAAAACTTGCAGTTCTTGAGATATTTGGATTTATATCCATATATAGACATGGGTAAAACATGTCTATATTTATCCATATGTAGACATACATGAGTCTATAATGGTCATATATTATATAAAGATACTTATGCTGGATATATCATGGACTCCATATGGCCAAAACATATCTAGGCAGGGTTTCATTTCAAAACTTAACAACACATGAAAATATGTCGACTTAAATAAGAAGGCGGAACTTCGATGGCATGGTTAATTTAATTCTAACATGTTGTAGTCTGTTGGTGACCGTGATGCTAATTGGTGACAATGCCTGTTTAGGTGCTATTTATCGGTCAATAGATAGTGGCCGAAAATAAAACACTACTGTTCAGTAGAGAGTAAATCTCTTGAGACTAAGACTATATTAGTCTAATAAAACACCTCCTGCGGTGAGATGCTACTATTGATCAGGACACAGTTAACACTAAATTCGTGAAGGTTGAGGATGATTTAATTATAGCCGAAACGTTATCACAAGGAAAATAGTATTTTATTTTTTGACCAATAAAATCAAGTCCCTAAACAGGCATCTTTTACTCATTAATTTTAACAGTCAGCCCCCCTCTACCAACCACCATAACTCAAAAATTTAAAATTTTTCAAATAGCACACTCGACCGATTGACACAAAATTTTAAGGATAATAAAATTGATAATTAAATTATTCCAATGACTTTCTAATGATTTCGAAAAACTAAAATCGAATAGTCGGTTCAGGATTTCGAATTCGTCCGAATTCTTGGTATATTCGATTATTCAGTTCTTGCATACTATTATATGTGGTTTTGTAAGCAACTGTTTTCAAATAACCCTAGTAAGTCTGGACGAGTCAGTTCTGGGGACCGGCACCCCTTCTGCCAATTAATTTGCCGGAATACCGATGATTCCAGTGCTCTCTAACTGGCAAGGCAAAATGAGCTAGAGCTCCATCTGGCTGGACATGGAGATTTCGTCAAGCAACCAGGCCTTTATTCTAGAAATCACCATTTCTAGAAAATGAAGATACGACAGTCCAGTTAAACTCTAAATTTCCGCGCACATATAAGTCAACGTTTGAGCAAGAATTATGAACAAAATGATAAGCCCAATATCAGAATAGATAGAAAAGAATTTATCTGGAAAGCCGCATCTTCATCTTTAGAAAATGTGGTACAGTCACATATAATCGTTAGGAAATGAAATGGATGCAATTGGTATCTTACGCTTGACGAAGACACTCTGTATTTCTAGCTAGATCAAGTTCTGGAAACTCACCACCTAATAGTATGCACGAACACAACTGCAGACGAATTTCGTCGCAGAAACAAATAGAAGAAACCCTCAAATTTTCAGCATACATATGTTTGGAATTCGGAGAACAAATTTTACTTTGCTTCTATTAACAAATGTCGTTTAGGAACACATGAATAATATTGAACTAATAGCTACTCACAAGTTAGTTCTGCAATTCTTTGAAAATGTCGCCTCTCTTAATCATGAATTAATTACGGCGAATTGTCGCTATCTATTTGAAAACTGAAGCGGTTATTTATACTTTTCTAGGCAAAATTTGGTAAAAACAACTTTTGTAAAAATTAAAATTAACACCATATCCGCATGGTGTTAATTGCACTTATGATGTTTAAGTAACTGTTTAAATCATTCTCAGGTACTTTGTTACCGGCAATGTACGAAATCCGGCAATGTGCAAAATGCCTAGGCATTCTGCAAATTGACCAACTCGCTAGGCATTTTGCAGAATCGCTACTACTTTGGGCAAACTGCAAACTCTTCACATTGACTAGACAGTGTGCATAATACCTGATGCTGCGAAACTTTGCTGTTTAATTTTACAATGAAAGTTTACTGTTTCGAGCCCTAAGTAGCAAACAACTTTGTAAAATTTATCGCGTTTCCAAAGTATTGCTTATTGATTATTAGTTTGTTTATAGTTTGTCCTATTAGCGCCATGTAAAAAAAGTTGCTTTTTTGGTAGTTTGGTATTCGGGATTATAATTTATTTTAAAATAAAAAACAGTTTAATGAACAGAGGCGATCTTTTCGAATGAAAAATCAAAGACTAAATATGAAACAACATACAAGATTTTCGAGAAACGATGGGCTGGAAATATGTAAATGTGGATAATGAAAACAAACTGATAGCATTATGCTTTCATATTTTAATGTTGTTGATAAATTATAATATTAGTGTTAAATAATCTTATTACATTAAATTGTTTTGTATTTGGTAAAAAAGATAGTATTTTTCCATTAAATAAATAATTAATTTAATATATAATAATGGATTTAATTTCACCACGAATATGTCTTTCTTTCCGCTCGCCAACATAAAGCACTGAACACCAAATGTTGGCATAATCGGCGCTCGGCAGAAACTTTTTTTAATAATAATAATAATCTTTAATAATAACAAAAAAAAACCAAAGATAATACAACATAATCATAACACAACTCAACTCTAGCTTTAACTCAATCTACATGATGATGCCTAAATGATCTAACATTTGTATGCATCATCCAAATGAAAATATCCTTATTAATACAAATTACCACAATTTAATTCAATTAACTTAACACTAACTTAATATATTCAACCTAGATGAAAAGACAGATACATGAACTAACCAAAACAAAATTCCACATATAGTTTCCTTAAACCAACCTTACCATCATTAAAATGACACAATATAATCAGAAACCACTAAGAAAAATCAAACTTGTCTATGTTTTGATAAATAAATTTTCTGCAACCCTTACTGAACTTTTTGATATTCGTAACCTCTTTCAATTCATTTGGAAGGACATTATAAAATTTAGGAGCCAAATAATCTAAAAATCGTTGCCCCATATTTTTTTTGGTGTTTGGCACTTTCAGGTGTTTGTTCACCTTGTTCCTGGTCCTATGTGTGTGACTCACATAAGTCTTGAAGGCATTTGATTTATGGGTATAAATGCATGTAGACAAAACGTAAAAACTAAACAGCAATTTTGCAGTATCAGGTATTATGCAATTTATCTAGTCAATGTGAAGATTAAACATGTGTGACAATCACACTGACTAATGCGTACGGCATTTTGAAGATTGCCTGAAATACTGTAGTCAATTTTCAGATTGCTCAAAGTAGTAGCGATTCTGAGAAGTGCCTGGCGAGTTGGTCAGCTTGCAGAATGCCTAGGCATTTCGCAATTTTCCAGATTTCGTACATTGCCGGTAACATATACAAAGTAAGGCATCAAAAATAATTACTGTAAAAAAACGTTTTAATTCAAATATGGTGTTCTTGATTTTTCTATCTTGAATTTCTGTCTTTCAAAGACATGAGCTGGACAAAAAAATGGGAAAAAATATTGTTAACGAAAAACGTTGTCAATGTGTACCAACATTGAATTTCCGTTTTCCAACAAAGCAAAAAATAAAAACAAACATTTACGGCCAGTTTGATGATCGATTATTTTCACAGCAAACCCACAAAATAAAAATACTCATTGGAAAAAACACTCATTTTAAAAAAAAAACCCAAGAATCTAGTAAATATGTTAGTATGTCGTAAAATCAAAGAGTAGAGTTTTTATTTTGTCTGTTATTATTTATATATGCCAGAAAGGGATTAATAGATCATAGCCGCCCATATTAATTTGTTTTTTGAACGTTTTGGCTTCATAAAAATGTTTGATTCTTTTAAAGTACTTCAAGTTCAGAAGAAGAATTCTTGTAAAGAATCGTTTACAACATTATTTAGAAATCTTATATAAAACTATTTGATTGCCAATGTGAAATTAGGAGATGCATCCGAGTACTTTTTGAGTAAAACAGTACGCTGATTTGCTTTTGTTTTAAAACATACATTGTACAACTGATTGTTATTTCAATTATAAATCAAATGCTTCCATAAATCATAATAGTTTTGGTTAGAAGTTGGGGTTTCAAACAACGGGACTTTTTTTTAATTTTAAAATACTGATATAAATCCTACACTCAAATATTGATTTAAATCTGAAATTCAAATCAATATTAAAATGAAAACAGTTGAAGACAATACCAAGTGACACGTAATAAGGAAACAACGTAAGGCAACGAAAGTTAGAATAGAACACTTAATAATATTAAAATTAAATTACTTTTATTCAAGGTCCAATACTAATAGTTGATTGATTTTTAACCTAATAAAAACCCAGGTAGTGTAAAGGTTGGAGCTTGAGTTTTAATAATTAGTGCAATTTTATCGTTGTGCAATTTTCAAATTAAAATAAAACTCGCAATTTTCAAAGCTCGTTAAGGCTTCAATAAATAAATTCCTAGCTACTTACTAACGACTACGCAGCTATCATTTTCAAACTTACCGATCTTTCAAGCTTGTCAGCACGTAAATTATGATTTTGTCTCAGGTCCTTTAACAAGTACGCATGGAAAATGTTTAAAATAAAAATACTTTGTTATTAGCGTAGTAATTTGGGTCAGTTTGCCCCTTTTAGCAATATTTTTCATTACTTTCTTTTCGGCTTTTCCTTTTAGCCATATTATTCATCTATCTATTAATACGATCGGACTGCGGATATTCAAATTTGAAATATATTTCAGTTCAGTTGAGCAGTGTTAACGCAGGAATCCTTCTAATTTGATTAGGTGGTTTTGATGTAAAAATATGTGTATTTGAGTTGGATGGTTTCTAATTTCCTTAGTGGAGGGATTTGCACTCAGATGTGAATGAAACATATTTTTTATGGTTTATGTAATGGTAACACTATAACCATAGCTTAAAGAGTTTTTGTGCTGGTGATTTTAAAGTCGAAAATTCCTTACAATTTTCGCCAAAACTCAGATGTTAAGGAGATATCGGCAATAATGATTTTAAGAGAGAATGGAGAGTACAGTAAAGAGCATACTGAATAGACTAATTTAATGTTTTATTATCAACACAAGTTTAAAGTTTTGGTTCAAAATGTTTCCCCGCTGCCTCACAGCACATTCGTTCCTTTAATTACTGCCCGCCTTAACAATTTAGTTCTGCTGGAGAGCGTGCAGGCAATTTCGACTTCAAATTGACCACGATATTCGCTCTTAAACTATGGCCAAAGAGAAAGTAATATATACCTTCTCTTTGTTATGGTAAGGGACACCCTGCATATGTCTTCATTATCCATTATCTTAAATAATTGGGCAACATGCAACTAGTAAAAGCAACACTCTTGGTTTTCGCATTCGTTAATAGTCTGATAAAGAAACGGCTTGATAATAGCAAAGCGTCGCTTCCTGTTTATTGTGGCAAATGTTTCAGCGTATTTTTAAATGGCATTATTTTGATTTATAAATTAGGAGAACTTTAATCATGTTGATGAGACCTGTAGCAGCTCAAAATAGAAGTAGGACGCCATCTCCATCTCAGCCATTGTTGAACAACAGATACAATCGAGGTGCTCCATTAGCCCATACCGAAATCGATAACGAAATTGATGATCGTGAAGTGGTAAATAAACCGTATCCTGGAGTAGATGATGGGTTTTTCACTAATGATCAAAATGGAGGTAAAACAATATTCCATCTTCTTACTAATAACTTCATGCATTTGATAATAGCATGCATTGCTATGCAATAATTAGCAAATCGATTTGATTTCCTGCTATGTTATTTGCATAACAAATTGTATTAGCCTAAGGTAAGGATAAATATCTCCATCGTCAATAGGTTGCTTATTTGTATTCAAACAGCGTCAGTTACGAGTGAACTGCGTGTTATTTCAAATTTATATTATTATTTACATCTAAACTATTGCTTAATCAATTTCCAAGTGGATGTATGAAGATACTTGTCTTACAATCTTTGCTAATTTGACGGCTTATAAAACACGTAGCTGATACAGGGCGAACCTAGAGAAGCGGTTGAAACAAGTTACGTGTACAGGGAGACCCGTAAATTTTCGACAGTACTTCGTGCGATGAAAGACCCATCCTTAAGCAGGCAGAAGTATTTTGAAACATCAAGAGAATCAAGCTCATCAAAAATTTTGAATGCGTGTTTACGATTAAAAACACTTTATTTTAATGCACATTCTGTTTAACTCCATTTCGACTATTCACTTTCTGCTCTCTACTGTAGGAAAGAATGGACAGCTATCTTGTCTCAAATAATTGGCTCAGAAAGTACTGTAATTTTTTTGGAGTCTGGAATGATGCAAAAGGTACCTATTCCGAAAACAGCAAATATCACAAGAAATTATTCTTATTAACAAAAAGTCAATGTGCTGTATATAAAAAATGTCGTATAGACGATTTTTGTATTGATCGATAATGAGTTTAGTTAATTTCCGGCGTTGCCCTCAAAACGTTTTGATTCAGTTCCACGTGAGTGTCGCACTAACTCTATGTAAACATTCCGTTCCAAGAGCCAAAAAAAAAATCGTGATGCTTTTGTAAAAAGTGTAAATATCTCCACAACTCTAATACATTTGTTCATGCCATGATTTCATTTCATCACATCTCAAGAATGGGCTTTTCACTAGACAATGTATTTTGGAAGGTTTACAAGACAAGGTTTACAAGCGCAGTATAAGTTGCTCATATGTTCCTTTTCGATTATCATTTGAATTAAAGTTATAAGTATGATTTTATACTCATAATACCTATAATTAAGGGGAAAGAATATAACTTTTAATACATGTTTTTAAAAAAGTAAAAAAGTAAAATTGTTTGCCTGTTTTCTTTTTATTCGTTATGAAACATATAAATATTTCGTTATTTTTAGCAATAACTGTAAAACAGCACGCTTGATACGCTGTATATTAGGTAATTAATTCTTTTGCAGGTCCCAATCTTAATATCCCTAATGAAAGCTCTGGGGATCCTGATGTTGAATTAATACCTACAAAGCCGAAAGAACCGGAAGACATTGATCGTAACATACCGAGCCTAGTACCAAGGTAATTTTCCTACTAACATTATAGATATAAGTTCATTCTTAGTAAAACATGAAAAAAAACTATATTAAAAAAAACTTTTCTATTACATAAACTTTTGCTTTTCAAAGTGGCAGGCTAATTTTTCAAACTAACTTTGATCTCTCAGACTCACTTAAATTGGGCTTCATTGATAATATTAATAAATAAGAAATTGGGTTGCTCAACTAGGTATCTGATGAAGCTGCAAGATTTCCAATTGACAGAAAATAATTAATATTATTCAAATGTATAAAGTAATTTGTATATTCTAATTATTGGGTTTAATATTTATCCACAAAATATAATTAATTAAAACAAATATTAACATTATTTTCTCATTATTACTTATTATTATGGTAAAAAATGATCTTTTAATGTTTGGCCAGCTTGAATGATGTACACACAACTTATCAAAGATTTGAAATACTCAACTTTAGATTTAGCCAAAAAATATAACGTAATTTCAATTCTGTTAAAGAGTTAATGAGCAGCAGGATGTTAAAATTTTCTTTTTATTTTTGTTAGTCCATGCATGTTAAGGGGACGCTGCTTTAGCTTGCCGATAAACCTTAGATGATCCATTTAACGTATTTCCCTCTAAGATCGCAGGATTTTTTGTAAACCAGGAAAATTCTTCCCAAAAATAGAAACGAATGTGAGTTTTGGAAATTTTGAATCGGAGGGAATCAGAATAGGCTTCCTATTCTCATTTAAGTAATCCACAGACTATTTATTCGAAGTTACGTTAAAGCGACGTTCTTAAGGAAGCATGTAACTGGATAACCATGGCAAAACGCATAATTGTCTAATACTTCTGTCTTTCATAAAAAATACATCAGGAATCAACTTCTTGCGTCGGTTATAGTTTGTGTATAAAATAAATTTTTCTTCAATGCATCCTTCTTTAGGAACGTTTTATTCATTCAAATTTAAACCAAAACTATTATAATAAATAACAACTATCTCTTGCCCGTTAATTCCAAAAAGCTATTTTTTTATTGCATTAAGAGAATAATATTCTTTATTCAAAAAGTTATATTTAAAAACATTTTAAATTTCGAATAAATGAACAATGGTCGGAAGTCAGAAATGTTAACCCAAAATAGCTAAATTTAAAAAATAAATGAATCTTAATAGTTTTATCGTTAAAGTAATTATTTACTTTAGGCTGGGTCCTGATGGAGATAGCGTCAATCCAAATGACGTTAATACTCCAGCAGAACATCCCAAAGCTCTTCCGCCAGCACAGCCCGAATTTCCTCAAAGTCCAGGTTTCCGCCCATGGGGAGTTGATCTGGAACTTGGAGGTACCGTTTCGAATAAAAGATTGATTTAAAAATAACTCTTTATTTCTTAATTTTTCTTCGCAATTAGGCGGAGACAGCATTCCAGACTTGAATGTTTACCAGCACAAGAAAACTCTTGCTCAAGGAATGATGGATTTGGCTTTGTTTTCTGCCAATGCTAACCAGTTAAGATATGTACTCGAAACGTTCAAAACACACCCCTATTATTACCCAAGTGTGTCGTTAATTGGGATTAGTTTACTTTTGCAGGTAAGAAGTGACGCAAAAATTGCGAAAATATTATATTGAGTTGCTGCTGAAGTACTGGTTCTTAGTGGGATAAAGGTGTTTCCAAAAACATGCACAGTAGAACAAAACTTTCCTATAAATTTACGTCCACCAAAGCATTGCGCCCGAGCTAAATGGTGCACACTTTGCTAGATATTTCAAATATTTTTCTTACACTGTACTGATAAGCTCTCAAGCAAACCACCTCTGAAGATGCAAGCCACTCGTGCTTGCGAAACGTCAGGAAGAAATTCTATTTTACGACGGCCTAAAAACCCGAAAAAGTCACCAGTTTCAAAGAATGGCCTCGAAAGCCTCACTCCCCTAATGTTATTTGAACTTCCATTTTTTATATAACCGTTTCTTATTTGGTATGAAAAGAATATATAATAACTTGTTTTATTTTCAGGTGGCTGTTGGTGTTGGTCTTATCTGGAATGCAACATATAATATCCGAGACGAAAAAGCTTTATGCGTGGCCAACAGGGTGAATAATGCGACTACAATTTTTATCTTTTTTATCACTGTCATCAACGTTTTTATTTCGGCTTTTGGTGTTGCTCCAGCCCCGTCTTAATTTTTCAATGCAATCTCATTCTTTGCATAACTTCTTGGGACACGACTAGTTCAATTAGTTTTCATTTAAAAAATTCTCAACGCAGATGTGATATTTAGATTGTAATCATAGATGTTTAAATAACTTTTAAAATATTTACTAATTGTATCGAATACTACTAGCTACTACTAGCATAGCATAACATTATGAACGTTAAAATGGAATAATTATATTCTGGGATTAAACTGGCTGAACTGTAAAATCTCTTCCATGATGAATCTATGCCTCACCTAAGGACGATAAGTTTAGACCTCTGCTCACTTTTTAATGTAAATATTGCAAAACCTAGTGAAAACCCTTATCATCGTCGCTGGTACGGAAACAAATTTATATTTTTTCTGCTTATAACAGTTACTTAAAACGCTATATTGTTATATCTAATTAATAATAGTAAGTAAAATATTTACTACTACTAATTTCTGGGATATTTTCATATTATATAATTAAGGACATTTTCGTTGTTTAATGCTTTTATACGAATAGACTGATTTTATAGCTTGTAAATGCCAATTTATGAATTAAGTAATATATGTATTTTGATAAAAATCGTAATTTCTTAGACTACATTTCGTTCATTTTAATTTTAAAACAGCATTAAATCTTTTCAAATTCAACAGCTTTGAATTTTACAAAATTTGACGATTTTTTGTGGTTTGAAAAAGTTTATGAATCACTAAAGAAGAAAGCAAAATTGGGAAGAATTTTAATAGTTTATTATACCTTTGTATTCGTTTTATATTTTGCGATTCATCCAATACTAATTTCTTTGTTAAACCGATTGATTCTCAAAGGTTTTTTATAATCGTTTTGGTCCCTTTAACTTTTATATTTCACCTTTTGTATTTTTTTGTCTTGTGTATCTAATAAAAAAATAATTCAATAGGTTGTTCCAAATAAAATTTTTCTTGAAATTAAGTTGAATGAATTCAAATTTGTTGAACAGTAAGGAAAATAATGTTATTAAGTCAAAATAGATAATTGAGACGAAAATTAAAATTTATATCAATCAAGGTAATAGAATAAAACTTACAATTCATTAACACGCAAATATATCTATCAATCGAATAGTGTTAATAGTAAGAAACTAGAAAAGACGATAAAACGAAGCAACGATATGAGAGAGAGACACTTTGAGAATAACGAAAATAAAAAACTCTTGAATGTTAATAATAAAATTTATATAAATAGTTTCCTTAATTGCTTTAACACCTGAAAATAATTCTAAATTCTAACTTGGAGAACGAGAATAGCTTAGTGAAAGAGGAATTTAGAGCTTGAAAATTGTCTATACAAACAAAATCAAACTAATGAGTTTCTCTCATCTTAATAAAACCCCGTTTGCACCGGTGTTACTGGTTATAATGAGGTACTAAATAATAAAACGATAAATGTGATATTTTATACAGGGTAATATGTTAAATAAAAAATATATTACCGCTTTATATAATATTAAAAATGTTCCACAACCAAAGCAATAAATCTGATCCAATTTAGATATCTCGATAGGTGTACCGAAGTTAAGTTTAAGTTATTTCACCCTCGAGATTATATCCTTATGCCCACACATTCATCAGGGAGCAATTATATTATTATTTATTTTGACAAAGGGCTCTATTCTAATAAGGCCACTTTCCTGTTAGGTATATATTATTAAGGTGAATTGCACATGTGAACAGTGTTGAGTTGTGTATTGAACTCTAAATTTGGCTTCGACTACGTTCAACGATGCACATTCTTTACTCTGAATCAAATGCAGTTTTGTGCAAGTAAAATGTGTCATCTTGGATGCAGCGATTTTTAGAAAATATAGTAAAATACGGAAAAGTTTTGGATTAGTTTGGAAAAAATATGGAAAAAGTATGTACAAAAAAAATATTTTTTCCAAAATTTGGCTTTTGCATAATTTTTGACAGTATTTTGTCCATACATAACAATGCAGTAGGTGCCACCATTGTTGTATCTGCTTTAATAACATGATTGTAAGGTAAAAAAAATAAATCTTTGCATTTGAAACTGACACAAAACACGTTGCCTCAATAACACAAAGAACAGCGTGAGATGATTCTGTAGGTACCGATCATAACGGTAATAAACTGCATTGATTAATAAGCGTGAACGATCAACATGCGCAAAGACACGAATTTTAATAATGATACACAAGAGGTTGAAAACATATATAAGACTATTGGAAGCGATAAGCGAACGCATTGTAAAATTGACGATTCAAATAAGAGGAAGAAATACGACGATCATACTTAAAAAATATATGCATAAAAAATTTATAAAAATGTAAAAAAATATAAATAAATATAAATTAATATTAACTATGCCCCAAATGACGATGCTTCAGCTCAAACCAAAGATGCATTTGAGGAAGAACTAAGAAACACCATCGACCAGATACCGAATCA
Source organism: Dendroctonus valens (assembly GCA_024550625.1). Lineage (NCBI taxonomy): Eukaryota > Metazoa > Arthropoda > Insecta > Coleoptera > Curculionidae > Dendroctonus > Dendroctonus valens. The sequence goes on along the minus strand of JAJTJO010000413.1, from coordinate 567,211 downwards.
TCATGAAATTATAATAGCAGGAGACCTCAACGGAACAGTAGGGAAGCAAAACAATAATAAAGGAATTGGAAGATATGGAGAGTACAGGATGTGAAAGTAGTCATGGGAGCAGACTGCGGATTCGACCCCTGCCAAGTGGAAACAAAAATATATGTACCATATACACGATAAACAGCATGAGATACCTATTCTGAGAAAGATTGGAGGACAAATTAACACAAATCGATAGAACAACTGAAGAATAATACCAACACATTAAATCCTGTATATCGGAGGCAGCTCAAGAATCTCTTGGTATGCAGAAAACGAAAAATAAACCATACTGGTGGAAAGAGGATATAGAGAAACGAATTAAGGAGAAAAAGCAAATATAGGTACCAATTATTGCTACAGAAGAAGGATGTAGAAACAAGAGAAGAAAATAAGCAAGCAAACAGAAAGGTAAAGCCAGAAGTACTAAAGAGGAAGAACTAATCTTGGAATAAAATATGTGACTACATAGACCAGCAGGTGGGAGGCACACAAGTTCAGAAGCCTGGAAAACAATAAAAGCAAACTCACAATGGTCATAACATTTTATACACCTGTTGTAACAACAAATACCGCAGTATATGAGAGAAGATCAAGAACCGCTCAATGGGGACCGCATATATCTCGAGATAACACAAGTGCAAGCGGCGATAAAACAAATGAGAAATTCCCCCGGGCTTGGCGGAATATATCCTGAATTTATAAGATACGGACCATCATGCCCAAGTTAGGGCGGGAGTTTACTTACAACTACTTTACTTACAACTTACCGCAAGGCAGTTGGTAAGACCTTCACAACCAGTGCGTAAAAACGAACTGCTAGATCTCGGCAGGCAAAAAGTAAGGAGGATAGTGGTATTTTTAACAGGACACGCCTCCTGCAAAAAAAACACCTCTTCAGGATGGGACTGAGCGATCAACGGACCTGCAGGGGGTGCGAATTAGAACACGAAACTACTCTACATATTATGTGTCACTGCACTTCATATGCAACAGGTAGGCGAAGACTCCTGGGAGGGGATGAAGTTCTACCAAACCAGGTCATGCGTCCAAGATACGAACCATCCAAACTAACACAAATGTTAAAAAACCTATATGAAAGATGCCTAAATGGAGAAGAAACCCCCAAAGGAATGGAGAACTTCTTATATAACAGCTATATATAAGAAGGGGCCTAGGGATGTTCCGAAAAATTTCAAGGGTATAGCGGTAATATAAATAATAGGAAGAATATATTTGAGAATTCTGAAGAACTTGATAGAAGATCGACGATCGATAACCTCTTCACCCTGAAACAGGCCATTAAAAAACGTACCCAACATAACAGAGAAACAAAACAAAACGTACCCAACATATTGCTCTAATAGACTTAGAGAAAACGTATGACATTGTCCCCACATCGACCATGGACAGAAATGCAAAACCTGGAAATAAATCTATCTCTAATCAAAGCTACACGACGCTACAATAAAGACAATTTGACCACAATAAAAACGGGTAACAACACGTATATAGAGTATATCCGAACATCGAAAGGCCTAAGACAGGAGTGTTGCCTGTCTCCCACCCTATTTAAAATATATCTGGACCGATCCCTACAAGGGTGGATAAGAAAGTGTGGAAATATGGGTCTAAACGTGGCAGACGACACACTTTACAGACTTTTTTGCAGATGACCAAGCAGTGATAATTGAGGACGAACAAGATCTAAGCTACATGACAAAAAAGCTAAAAGACTTACAATAAATTTAAGCAAGTGTAAATACTTAGCAGCAGGTTATGAGGAATGATTGGATCTCCTACTGGAAAATGCTGTGATTAAGGGAGTGCAATCGTTCCAGTATTTAGGAGTCATCTTTAATAAACAGGGAAATAGCAATGATGAAGTGAGGGAAAGAATGAATATAGGTAGGAAAGACACACACATCCATTATGAGACCGATATTTACTAACTTTTAAACCCATATTTACCATGCTGGCAAAAATCGCAATTCTGGGTGATAATTATGAAATAATAAAAGATGCGAATTTTTTAAAGGGAGAAAGTAGCTGATCTGCACCATAATTAACGTTTCCTGTGAATGTCCATAAATATGAAAATATACTTTAGACGCTCATTTTGCTGTTTAATTAAAACACGTATCTCACTCGAATTAGCCCAAGCTGCGTACCATCTCTTCCATGACAAAAGAGGTTTGATGCGCTAACAGCCTTAGTAGAAAAGTAGGTACAAAGGCCTAAAATCCTATAGTTAATTTTTGATAATACCGAGAAGTTTAAATGTATCATAGATTTTAAACTCAATAATTTCATGGCTTCTAAAAAACGGTAGTAGCTATAATTGGTACCGACCAAGCAGTTTTGGAATTTGGATTGGATTTGGATGTTGGACATTTTAATTAATAGAACGATTCACGTGATACGTGATAATGTAAAGTTTTTGAAAGTTACAAATTGCAGTAGAAAATTACAAAAAATACAACTTGCCTTTGACTAATAAACCAAGTGATTAGAAATTAAAGTATCAAATAATTCAAATAATATCGCCTTAACTGACATACTTGGAAAAATTAATACTTAAGTCCGGCAACAGCAGTACTTTGTTACACGGTAATGGATGGTAAGGGCAAAACCAAATAGGGTCAAATTACTTCTAAAACTGAATCACCCTGGATGTAGCGCCATTAACTTGGAATTAACTTCAAAATGACCAACCGCATTGAATTGGCTTGTAAATGGGCGATTGCTCGAAAATTATCCACGCATGTAACAACTTTAACTACTATATCCATGTTGAACTAGGCCATTGCCATCATGCAGTTGCATTATTTGTTTCTACAGCCGAGATTATACCTCCATTTGGACCATTAGCCGACATAAAGCCCGGAATACGCAACATGCAAACGTGGTTAGACAAACGCTGATAAAGGATTAAACCCGTACGGGGCGGATCTTAGAACCGCATCTGGTTTTATCTAAATAACGTTGGTCGCTGATCTGGTTGCTTATTGTACTTGTCCTCCGGCCATTGTTCAACATATTGACAAGTTAACGAGCCTCCCGAAACGTTTGCTAATTACTAAAGTTTAACACAATACTGGTCCTTTCTCCATTATCGAATTGGCGATAAGTTCTGATTGCTAACTGCAACGGTTAATTAAACTGGTGGATCTAATCAATTATCTCGATGTTTGCTCAAATATTTGATCATGAAGAAAAATTGCATGCAAATGGCCCTCAAACTAGACAATGAAAATTATGTGGAATAAGAACCAAATCGCTGGCCAGTGAAAAGAATCGTAAATGATTATAACGGATAAAGATTGGAAGAGTACTTTATAAAATTTAATTTAGTTTGTGTTACTAGTTACAATTAGAGCACGTTGTAGAAGTCCCTCCCTTTGTGAAAATTTGAGCTTCTCTAAATACTAAAAATGAACCCCAAATAATCGAAATCATCAAAGTAATCATTTGATTTCATATCGACCACGACTTCGCCAAAATGATTAAAGTAATCGGATCGCTTTCGACTCGTTATTTGCTACTTCAAGACTCATCGAGTAACAAATACATAGTTACTTTTGCAACAGCAAACAGTGAGGACTGGTGGAGTGGACAAATTGCTTTTATGGTTAGAGGTTTGTTTTGTCGGAATCTCTTAAGTGTTTTTTGGCTTTCTGATAGTAGATTCATTTAAATATGTGGCATACAAATTTGTTGCATTTATTTGGAGGTTTACTTATAATTTAGGATGTTCCAATACTGCAGCTTCTGAAGATTCAGATTTATCACCTGTGTAAGTTATGGAATTTTGATTAGGCTATATTTATCTGGATGAACTAACTCAAAACGTTGAAAATTGAGCAAAATTCACACGAAATGAACGCGTCGTAATATTATAAAATATTATTAATTATATTCCTAATATTATCGACGAAGAAAGTTGGACGATTGGATTCAATTTGCTTACGATCGTTATAAACCTGTGAAGAAACACATACAAATGCGTAGATGTTATGTATTGTTGTTGTAAGAAAGTTGTAAGAAAAATCGAGCTTTTCTAGCCTTAATTTCCTAAAGTATAATACATGGGACCGTTGGGATGAATTTTTTCTTCAGCGGTTGAAGGATGTACACTTTTTATCCAAAATTTCAAGTTAAATCAATTCTAGTATAAGTGAAAATATAAATTCTGTTTTTTGCATGCGGGTTTTTTTTTGAATAGCACAACCTCAAAATCATTTTAATTGTTGTGTATCTGTAATCGAATGACGCCTTTTCAAGGTGCAACAACCATCATAAGTTCAATTGATCAATTTTTATTAGTTAAGAAAATATATAAGGACATTGTAAGGTCATGTGCTGCTTTCTGTTTGATTGCTATTTTCATATTGATAATAGTGGGTACCAATTACCAACTAGTTTTTTCCGTAATTTAGCAATTATTAGTTGTTGCTACATCGCAATCTTGGAAAATAAATGCTCAAATTTGAATGCACATTTGATATTCCAGAGAATAGACCTCAAACAACAGAAATGTTTCCTGTTGAAATAATATTTTCGCATTATGTAAATTTCGCCGCTTTTCTGTTTTCGAAGACCGGCCTTGTTTACAATTTTCAGAAATTTTCTTTGACGTAATTTTAATTAAGTAATTTCGGAAGGTAAACATTAATAATTGCTGCCCATCAAGTATAGCGAGGGTGTCTTTAATTGAAATTTAATATCAAATTTAGGTCGCTTTTAAATGCTTGTATTTTCGACTCGCTCTCAGTATTCTAAATTATGAATTTAATAGCGCATCAAGCCAAATGGAAAACTTTCAAAGTGTCTGTTAAATCTACATGGCATCGAAGTAGAAAAAGTGACGTCTCTGAGCTAAATTAACCGTAAAGGGGAGCGCACCAATCCCAGCAGAGACTCGAAAACTTTATCATATTTGACAAAATATAACTTTTACGTTTCTCCACTGTTTTTAAATCAATCAAGAAATCAACGGTTTAAGGTAATGTAGGATTAAGTTTTATACAATGCACTTTGAGCAACAGTAGACTCACATGTGATTAACATCATTTGAAGTGTGAATTAATACAATGTTTATTGATTGATTCAGTGGTGAATTATGGTATCAGAAAATTAATAATTTTTTCCTCAATTATACGATTATATAAAAATATCGGGATTAAATTCGCATTTAAGGAAAATGTGAAGGTTTAGTTTCAAAATGGACTAATCCCATTTTGCTACTTATTCATTAAAAAATTTCAAACCCATAAGTGGAAATTTTGCATTTCACAAAAGTGTGTGAAAATATAACAAAAGCAATTATGTTGCAAATCCGAGGGTTTTTGTCTTCCTCGGTCATCTTCAATGTCACTGAAATAATATGGGCGAAAGGTGAAGAATAAGCTAGAGAAAAATATTACAAACAACTCTTTACTTGCTTTGTCAGGAACTGCACAGTTGAGATCGCTCGACAGAATGTTAAAATGGTCAACTAGAAAGTTGATTAAAGATACATTAACTGACACTGATTAAGAGAGACAATTCAATTACATAAACCTACGTTCACACATAAGTGAAGACAGAACAACAGAACGAACTAGCATATCCAATCAAATAAACAACTAAAAATTAACATGATAATCAAATCAATACTAAAAACAGTTGACCACTAATAGAACTATTAGAAAGTATCTAATGTTTAATTCAAATATATTCGTCGCCAATGCTTAAAACTTGTGAGTTGTTGAGGTATTTAAGCGGTGATAAAAAATAATTTCTTCCTGGCGTTTTCCAAGCACGAGTGGCTTGCATCCTCAGAGATTTTTTGCTTGAAAGCTTACGCTGCATGAATATGAGGGCTTTTGTGAGAACATGAGAAAAATCATCCGCAAACAGACAATTAAGATTCAAGGCTGCTTAAAGTCTGTTAAGGACAGACGGCCAGTATTCTCAACTGCAGAAATCTACCGAAAATCATGATGTTGTGGACACATCTACGTAGAACCAGAAAAATATCAGTTAGAACCAGAATGGTTAAATTTAATCTGTAGATTAGGACAAGAGAAAAAATCTGCAGTGGGGAAACATGGTATTAAAAACATACAAGGTTAAATTGGCGGAAATGGAAGTACTGGCCACAATAACCACCGACTAATAAGAAGAACTAACAGAACAACAGAAAAGAAGAAACAGTGGAGCTGAATCCATATTGCTCCCAGCATTTGTCAAGGCAAAAAATAATGAAAATAAGCACTGCTGAATACAGGAGATCAATTAATGTATAAATACAGCTACACGGTAGCCTACGTTCGACAAATCGCAATTTCAGTGTAAGATTTTGAGCAGAACACCTCTGAAGTTTCAAATTACTCGCACTTGCGAAACTTTAGGACGAAATTCAGGCATTATTTGAAATGTACAATACTAACTTTTGCCGTCTATAACACGCATATCTTGAAGTAAAAGAACAAGCCTTTTTAAATAGGAAGAAATGTAGAAAATGACTGGACGACAAATGTTTAATTCTTATAGCTGGTTGAACTTGCCGCACTAATTTAAGTCCAACTACTTAAGAATAGAACAGAGTTTTATTTAAAATGAAATTTGTTTTTTTACAAAAATGGTATTGCCACCATTATTTGACCCCAAAAGCTTCTCGTAAAAACTTTGACTGTCTTGACTGTGATTTCCAAAAATACCATCAGCTTCTTAAGGTCCTTTGCTTTCAAAGGATTCAGTCCGAGTTTTCTTTCATATAGTTAGGAAATAGTGAGCGTTTGAAGATTGGTAAAGCCCTTTCCTCTTATTTTGTGATACGTCCATGGGTTTCGTATCATTTTTTTGTTTTAATACAGTGTGCCCATTCTTCAATAAGTTGATAAGTCTACTTTTCTGGAGTTTAAGAGGAAGTTTTGCAGCTTTTAAAAATGGAAGTTGATTTGATATCTTTAAAGTTTGCATAATGCTTAAAACATTAAAGCAACTTAAAAAAACATTATGCAAACGAAGACCAAGCATGCTGCTAGGTAGAAATATGTTTTCTTTGATACATCAACGTACTAAAAGATTTAAAATTTCGTTATGAAAGTCAACTGACTTCGAATAAATACAGGAGCGGCATTTTTCCCAAGCAAAAGGCACATGATTGCACTGTAGATTCGAAACGATTTTTATGTTTTTTTCTTCGAACTCAAACGTATATTTTCAGGAACAGCTTTCTCCTTCAATGATCTAAAAGCAATTGAAATACGTAAAAATGTTATTTTGTTTCTGTCGTTATTTTGCAAGAATAAATTCGGATATGTTAAATCAATTTTACAGTCTGGCTCGAATTGGCGCGCTCCCCTTCACGGTTAATTTAGTCACAAGGCGTCACTTTTTATATTTCGATGCCGTGTAGATTTAACAGACACTTTGGGAGTTTTCCTTTTGATAGAATCTGTTTTTAATATATTTTATATAATTTAAAATATTGACATCTATTACTAAAAAGCAGGTATAGGAAACGTGAATTTGAAAAGATACTTGTGGTGTCTTAATTGTGTTGCATGTGTGGTAAAATCAATTTGAGAACGAATTCGAAATTATGAGACTTGTGGATAATTCTTTGAGTGCAAGTAGATAATTTTAAACGACATCCTCTGTCTTTGGTCTCCGTATTTTTTGGAAAGATTTTGCAGCACTTTAATGCCGAAAAGCATTATTCAACTGGTATATCGCATTGTCATCAAAAATCACAATTTTTTTCTCTGTTTTCTAAAATAAATAACCCATAATTCTGCTTTAAAGCGCTCTCTATCTAGATTTTGGTATGATGTGCAAGTTAAGCCTAAGTAAGAGAACAGGGGTAGGACAATAGGCTATAAAAGCTCAAGGGTTGCCTTGCTTCGCCCCTTATAGGGGAAAACCCTCTTTGGAAATCATTCAAGCTGCCAATAAATGACCCTTAAAAGCAATTCTATTTTTACGTGATGCATAATTATATCACATGCTGGAATTACCTCATTTAACGAGTCTCTACTTCATCTAATTTGTTCCATGAAATATTCATCTTTTTATATTTCTTTGATAAATAAGGTTTCGTTGCCTTATTTATCGTCGTAAGACAAGAATCATGTTGACATGCGGCCAATATATGCAATGGAATAATGTTGAAAATTGTTGATTGTCCGGAGAAATAGTTTTTTTAGTTTTTCCGTTCATTCAGTCTCAGACTCAATTGGCAATATGAATGGTGGCGGCAATATGAACCGGGTGGCCAACCGAAAAACAACTAGAAAGGTTTGCGATCTTGAAGTTAAAAATAAAGAAAACAATGCACCGAGAATAGAATTGAGAAACAGTTGTCCCTTGTTTTTAAGAACAAAACTGCAAATACCTTCTGAAAAATATTCTGTAGTCCCTTTTCGAAATTGGACGCGCTAGAAATTGTTGCGCTATAAATTGCGCATATTTTTTAAAATTGTTCATTGATTATCCCTAAAAAAATTCTGAAACAGCTTTTTCACTGGGATATATTCCTTTGAGGGGGTATTATATGTATAATAGTTTTAATTTTTCAATTTACTTGACTATGAAAAAAAAAGCATTTAAAAAGTTGTTCCTATTGCCATCAGCAAGCAATACAGGATGTCACAACTTCGAGGATTTAGTATTGGGACCTCTTAAACCGTAAGAGATATAAAGTTGGATAAATTAGGGCAAATATGTGCATTTAAGAGATAATAATTAAGGCATTTATATCTCAGAACGATGGATCTGACTTTTTCTTCAACAAAATAAGCATAACTTTCCCAAAGTTACTAAATAACGTTTAAGATGTTTTCTTTCTTCTATCTAGCTTAGAATTTGCTACAATTTCAGGCTTATCTGCTATATAATAGCGAAATGCTCAAGCAAATTAAATTATCCTTGGGACGTCTAATTGAATGAAAACTCAAATTTAAATCCGAGCATCTCTACATCTTTTCTTAAACAAATTTTATATTAAAATGACATTGCGAAAAGATATTGTCAATCACAAACTGCTCTTTTTAAGTTTTCCAAGAATATTTTGTTTTTAATGGAGTTTTTCATTCCATCAATTTTGCTTCGGTTTATGTATGCCTCAGGACTTGCAAGAGTTTCGAATTATTTTTCTTGTCTAAAAGCAGAAAAACTCTACAAGCTCAATCAACTTTCTTTTTTATACTTTTAATACATTACCATTTATTTTTCTCCAGTTTATCAGAGACCGAAGATATGTTTTTGACGCTTAAAGTGAATTTTCATTTAGTTGAGTAGATCAAATATAATAAATGTATGCATTCCTGCATTTACTATCAATAAAATATAATGTAGTTGCTTAAAACGCCGACAGTTTAAAGAAATCCTGGTTGTGGTTTATTTTGCATTTATTATGTTTGTTTATTATTAACTACTGTGTATATTTTCCTGACTGTCTTTTGGATTTATTATTAAGCTTTTCCAAGAACAGGAAATCGTTTTTCATAATAAATTTGTCGTTTTTTCTCGGGGAATTTGTTAGAATTTCTACCAGTAGAAGCTTACTACTCACTACATGAATTTCATGCCATAATTAATATTTTGATTTTGTTTGCTTTAATGAAAATACTTGCCAAACTAGTTAAACAACGGAATTTAGATTGACTGTTGGAAGAGGTTTTTAGGTAATACTAGTTAAGAAAACGTTAAAAACTTTGGCGAGTTTGATAAATATAGAAAAAGTCAACATACGTTTGAATACTATAAAAGAAACCTGCAATGTTCTCGTAAATTTATTGAGTTCAATAATTCTAAACTATGCCTATTTGTAACACGAATATGCGTATCATTTTATTTTGTACTATTATCTTGCCGGATCTTTTTCTGCATTTATTATATTTATTTTCATTTATTATTACTTATATGTCTGAGATACACAAGTCATTTGACTATTGCTACTGCCGGAAAAGAGATAGTTTAAATTCTCTTCTACCTAAATTACTCAAAAATAAATAGGAATATTAATACAAGTCAATAATTAATATCAATACATTAATACAATAATTATACAAAGTGATTTAGAGAAGGTTGCTCTGTCCAATTTTGTCCAACTCTAAACTTTTGCATAACAAGTTTTGACCAATTTTTGTGTCACATTCTGCATCTCTGTTAACTTCTTCTGTAAATTTTTGAAACAATTTGTCTACTGTGAAAAATAAGGCAATTTATACAGCGCGTTACAATTTTGGTCATTGCTTTGAAACACCAAACTTCATTAGGTATAATTTTAAAATCTTTGTTATCGATTTCGAAATTATGGGAAATTACACTACTTACTGATCAAGTTTAAATTTAATATAGATTAATTTAATGATAATTATTACAAAGTTTTATGATGTGATGAGATATTATTTGTGCGAGAATTAATTTTTATTTATATTCTGCTTTTTTATTGGTAGCTCAACATCAAAGTATCAGAAACAACCTTGAGTGCTGCAATGTGCATTTTGAGTGTAATATATGGGGTCCTAAAAAACGGCAGGACTTTAAATTTTTATTCTCTACATTATTTTGATGCTTGTATTTGAAGAGTATTTGAAAGAAATAAGACGGGAACAGATGAAACATATCCATATCGCTATCAATAATAGATTATCCTCCGAGATCTTTCCATCGAAATCGTACACTGGACTAATCTAAATATTTGGAGTAAAACACCTCTGAGCATGCAAGCCACTCGTGCCTGCGGAACGCCAGAAAGAATTTCTTTTCCACGATTTAGGTAGTCTTGAAAAAAGTTTCAAGATCTCATTCGTTTAAAAGTATTTTAATTGCTAAATTGAAGGTGATTCCTTATTCCTTAAACTGTGTATTGTACGTATATGTTATCGACGTGTGCAGTTACTACTACTCATAATTTCATATGTCTGAGAACCTAACAAACTAAGACTTTTTATGATTTGTCGTTTTCAAAATTGTACTATCCATTTATTTGCTGAACAAATATTGATGCGCTGCGATGATCATTATCGTCGCATTATTAATATCTGTGGAATAGTTAGAAACCGAACATTACCTACATCTGCAAAGCCGTATAACTCTGCTGTATCCAATATCAATTTACATTGCACTAGTTTATCTGCATGTCCAAAGCTTACTAACTTACTACACTAAACTTACACGTAAACAATTCGTCAGCGTTTGCATACAAATTACTTCAGAATAGCGAACGGTTGAATATGGTTTGCTAATAAACGTGATTTAAAAAGCCTGATATCTACAAGAAATTATCAAAAATGGTACTCACCTAACATATAACTGAAAACAAGGAAAACAGACTGGGAAACAATATGATCCAGTTATATCAGAAAGCAAGTTATTTTACAATGTAAATAGTAAGTCATTCAAAGAAAATTTAATATTAATTTAAAATGAATTATAATTAATTACCATTAATTTTTATTTCAAGTAGAATCAAAGCTCTAAAAGAAAAACTTTATGCACATACGAATTCACGTTTTAATTTATAGAGTAGTTTTTTAAGTATGTACGCTCCAAACAAATTTTATTTATTCATAATAAGCACAGTTTTTGGATACGTTTTATTGTTTATACAGGGTGATTTAGGGAGAAAGGACTTATTTATAGGATAGGTGTAGAAAGTCAACATAAGCAAAATAAGCTAAACAAGTAGGTTCAAGCTCAACTTTTATCCAAATCCAGCGATCGCCGAGAGGTGTATTCAAAAAATGTATAGCATTATTAGTAAAATGAAGAGGCGCTCGATCATGTTGGAAGAGAATGCGTGGTCGAGAAATTCCGTTCAATATTTCTTCTAAATGTAAATAACAGTCCGCATCAAAGTGGATAGCAAATAAAATATCAAATAATAATTATTTTCATCAAGACGAATTTAAACAACTAAAAAATATAACAAAATATGAATTGTCCTTTGTGCTTGTTGTTTGAATGTTTCATGAAATCCAAACGGTTGAAAGCTGCAGGAAAAAAACCCTTAGTGGTAAGTAGAGGCGTTTTAAAAAGTGCCTTGGTGTAAATGGAAAACCCTATGCTAGAATACAAAGAGGTATAGTAATACATGACTAGTACATAGCTGCAAGAAATAATCTAATTTTGCAAATCAAAATATGTACTTTAGGTATTTACTTTGACTTATTCATAACGTACCTATAAAACAAAATACTAGTACAATGAATAAAGCATAAATAAAGCTGCATCAAAAAACTTGGTTAGTAGTAAGTTAACATACTTACTTATCGTTCGTGAAAAAGGGCCCCTATCATAACCAGAATGCCTTTATACAAAATCTGCACAAACCGCAAAAAACTCCGCAAAAACGGCTACATAAAATACGCAAAGCTGCACATGCGGCAGCAGAAATTTTGCAAAATTCAAACTACAACCCTGGTTGCCATCTACTGCTACAAAATAAATTGCCGTCCGGATCCAGACCGCTGAAATTTCCTAAAAACCCCTATTGTTTCTTAAGAAGTTTCTCTTAGAAGAACAACCGCAGTCTGATTATAATCTTGATCTGGACCACCTACAGTCTGAAGGGCGCTGGACGGCAAAAAAACAGAAATAGTCGGACGGATCCTGGCCGCTGGAATTCCCTATCATAAATCGGTTTGGCAAAAATTTGTTTAGTGTGAAATTTGGACAAATTCAGCGCAAAATCTAAATTAATAGGCCCGGATCACTTGCAACCCCTTGGAGCGCTATCCGCTATACCATCACAAAACAACAAACAAGTTCCACCTACCTTTAGGCCCTTTGGTCTAGATTCTGAGATTTTCAAGCGTTAATTCAAAGCATTAATAATTTTAATCGATATTTTTACTATAAAGACAGTCCAAGGTACATTCTACTGTAGACAGAAGTAAGTAGTAGCAGACTGGTAAAACAGTCTACTGTAGAAAACTTCAGTCGATAATGTAATATATCTGACTTTGAATTAATTTGACAGAAATAAAAATTGAAAATTTTGAAAACAAAATCCAGAATCCAGAAACTCCTTTGTCGTTTCTTGTCTACTAAATATTACATGCCACTATTTCATAAAATAAAAGGCTATATGAGACTAAATGGAATCTACATGGCAACCAGGGGAAATTAATGCCAAACTTACCGAAAGCTGCATCGTGCCACCTGAAAAAAAAACATTTTTTAGAATAACAGATAGGAGACAAATTCCAACTATTTGAATTCAGCAATATAAAAAGCAAAAGCGACAAAACTTCACTTGCTTTGCGAAAATCTAAACTCAGTTCAAGCTAAGACATTTGAAATTAGAGTTCTTACCAGCTTTCTGCAAGTGGGCGGTTCATCCTTCATTTTCTACCCAGTAAGCCTCAAAAAGCACACACAATGAAGATCCACTCCAAATTAAAAACTTCAATCCTTCAGTTAAGAAGCAGGATGATCAGTCGTACTTGCACCAAATCAGTCTATATGAACCGTCTCTGAACACGATTGGAAAGACACCGAAGAACAAAAGACTGCCCACTTATTTCATTAATTGCCCGGAAGAAAACGAATATTTAGGCAGCTTCTCGATAAAACTCAACCTAAACGCACTGAGCAGCAGAACTAACATTATGATATAATCGTTTGCTTGAACGCCCTTTAGATGTGTCATCACAATAATTTGTAGTTCGATAAAAAAAAATTCTTGTTGACAATGTTGTCGAAGGTTCCAGTTTGTATAGAAATATTTTCAATGGAAATTTTCACATTTAAACTTGTTTGGATTATCGCCGTATAACAATAACAACTTTCTCAGCCAAATATAAACAATTCCAATCATGGGGTAGGGTATTTTATGCTAAATTAAATTTTAGGTTCCACATTAGTTGACTGCTCGATTTTTTTTGAAACTTTAATATTTTTCAGTTAGATATGCTCTGTAGAGGCTGCCTAACATGACATATCCACATTTGAATCGTACTATGATTTGTGAATGCTTTCTATTCTACTCTACTAAATATTTATGAAACTTTCAGTTTGTGCTGCTAGATGTGCTTTCCAAAAGCTGCATAAAGGGCAGATCCATATTCCAGCCAGGCCATGATTTGTAAATGATTTCCTCTGCTCGCCTCATTAAGAGCAACAGAATACTTAAGTTTATTTTGACACGAGCTTTCGGCTGAATCTCTCGCTGGATTTTTATCCAACTATGGACTTTAACAGCTTGATATTTTGTGTAAAAGCAGCCCAAATGGAAATTTTAGATTGAAGTCATGTTTCGATTTGAACCTACTTTTCTTTGCCGAATCTTTAAGAGCAACAGAGTAACAACGTAAATGTGTAACCTAATTTTCACGCAAGATTTCGGCTTAGTCTGTTGCTAAGTTTTCCTAAAACTTTGCACTCTTACAGCTTGATATATTGTGTAAAAGCTGCTTAAATGACAGATCCACCCCCACCCAACTACTATACGAACGCACAAACATGACAAAGATCTCGGAAAGACTCATACAGCTACAGACAAAATGGACAAACAACCCCTACAACTGGACCATACTGAATCCCCTTTGTCTCACAAGACCAACCAGACAATCCCGCTTCCGTTTCCCTACATTAACGCTACTCGAACACTTACAAACGCAACGGACTAGTGGACAATAAAATAATTTCTTCTTGCCACTGAAATCTTATTTATTTAATAACATTGTTAACCTAGAATGGGAGAATTTTCATATTTGTTTTTTATTTAGATTGGGACTGCATGTATTAAACAAGGGCAGAAATACCGATAGGTCGATAGCCTTTTTTAGAAATAAAGATGTTTACTACTACTATTGTTAACCTAGAATAGGAGAATTTTCATATTGGTTTTTTATCTAGATTAAGACTGCATGTATTAAACAAGGGCAGAAAGACCGATAGGTCGATAGCCTTTTTTAGAAATAAAGATGTTTACTACTACTACTGACAGATCCATACTAAAGCCAGGTCAAGCTTTGTGAATATTTAACAGCGACAGAATATTCAATTTGATTTTACATGAGCTGGCGATTACCATTTCTCTTGATTTTTATGCAACTTTGAGTTGCTGCGCAGAATGTTTCCAAATGTGCTTTGAAAAAAGAAAAACTATATCAAATAAATTTACGACGAGGTTTTCTTAAAATTCTATCTGAACATGAACCCTAAAATGTTTTCATTTTCTCCTGAATCGCTCTATAGAAAGCTAGTCTAATTATCCTCACCATAGAATTTGATTAATTTAATTGTACATTCTTTATGAATTGCAATTGCAAATCCAAAATTCGAATGATTTTATTTGCCGCACAAATTCATTCCACAATTGTTTCATTTAAGTATTTTATACCCAGATTTCACTCCCAAGTTAGCACAATAATCTGATATTTATTATCACTTATTAGCGTTTTATGCTGCAACTATGCACATAATTCTAAATTGCATCGTTTTTGACACAAATAAAATGAAACAATTAAAGTGAAAAACGGCAAACAATGTCAGAGTGGAAGATATATGCCACGCTAACGCCAACAGAAGAGCCGAATAAAAACCATCGGGAAATAAATGAGAAAATAGTTTTTGTTGTGGTTTAATGTAAGGCTATGAGCCAGAAGCTCCAATAGACAATATAGCCACAATTTTGAAGTTTTTGCCGCTATTCTGGAATTATTATTAATGTCCTTTAAGGGCACCTGGTAATAAAATGAACATTTTTCAAATTCAGCAATATATTATAAATCTGTCTGGGCATTTGATTAAATTCTAGTCTTATAATCGTTTCAGTATTTCTCATTTTTCTTTGAAAATTTCTTACATGATGGATACCTTTCGACGGAAAGCTGCTTTTTTATTTAAATTCGAAAGCAACTAAACTACCCTTTAGTATGGGGATATCGAAATAAATAAATCTTGTAAAGTTAGTTTAAGAACCAATAAAATGATGCTTTAAAATATTTGATGTAGATTTTTATTGTAAGCAAAATTATTTAAATATCGTGTTTATATTCTGTTATCTCTAGAATATGAACAATATATTTTCAAATATAAAAAGGGTTACTTTTTACGGTGCATTAAAAATAACGGCGTCCGCTCGAAAATGAACAGTATACCGAGAAAGTAAACGAAATATGTTATGTAAAGTTACTAAGAAGCCGAAGAAAAATACAGACGTTTTATCCTTAAAAAATATATATAGATAATGCCAATAAAGCGTTGGTTCAGCTGATGTAAAAATATATCGAACACTCTGAAATTGGCGCCCTAGATAATGTCATCTAAACATGTTTTATTTACCAAGTAATAAAATGTTATGAAACTTTTCTTTTAAGTAAAGGAACGCTTTTTATACTTTGATGTATGTATGTTTTTTATAAAGAAAATATGTGCTTAAGAAAAAGAAAAGTCGCGACATCAACATCGACAAAGATTGAAGTTGTAGCTGAAATTTGCTCTGTCTTCACAATACTTGAAGCAATAGCAAAATTGTTTCGAGGAGGCGCCCGATCAACTGGGTTTTTTTTAGGGCTCTATGAGCTAACTTCTACCACTGAAGACACACTCGGAATATTGTTCTTGTAGTTTTCTCAAGTAAAAGATCAGAATTGCTGACTCAGATTAGAAGGCAAGAAACCTTTAGAAGGTGCTATTTGTACTCGTAAAATAATCTTATGAATATTTTTATGCGTTTATTTTTAATTGAATTGTCAATTAGAATTGTTATGCTTTTAAAGTTTTTTTTTTAATTTAAATTTCTGTCTTATATTACTCTAATATGTAATACAAGGTTTTTACATAATTTTTAAATACATGTTTATTTAACTAGATAAGGCTCTTGCCCTGTAGCGAAATGTAGGTCCGTTCACACTTTTTTCTTTGGGTTAGTAATAATGAGTAAGTTATCTTTTTTTCTATACATTCTCCTTTCCGCTTACTTTATTTATTATGAGCACATAATAAACAGTTTGGACTCACTAAGCACGCACTGTCTAAATCTTCCGAAAGAAGTTTTTAAAATTTACATCAGCACAAAATCAATTAGATGAAAACGTTTTGCCAAACATTCTCAATATAAATTTATTGTGCCTCTCAATATAAATTAATCTGTGGTTTTTAACAGGCACAATTTTTAAAGATCCCTGAATATATTACGTCTGATAACATTTGTTCGCAAAAAACTCCGCACCCTTTATTAAGCCATAAATCTTCGTTTCCTTCTGTACTGTCTGAAGTTTGAGTTTTGGAAGATGTCGACCTATCGGTCTTTCTGCCCTTGTTTAATACATATAGTCTTAATCTAAATGAAAACAAATATGAAAATTCTCTTATTCTAGGTTAGCAATACTATTAAATAAATAAGATTTCAGTGGCAAGAAGGAATTATTTTATTGTCCACTAGTCCGTAGCGTTTGTAAGTGTTCGAGTGGCGTTAGTGTAGGGAAACGAAAGCGGGATTGTCTGGTTGGTCTTGTAAGACAAAGGGGATTCAGTATGGTCCAGTTGTAGGGGTTGTTTGTCCATTTTGTCTGTAGCTGTATGAGTCTTTCCGAGATCTTTGTCATGTTTGTGCGTTCGTATAGTAGTTGGGTGGGGGGGTTGTGTAGTGGGTTTTGGGGGTGTCTTATTCGTGTTATTAGTCTTAGTGCAATTTGTTCTGTTGTTTGTATATAACGTTTTGTCCTTTCTGTTCCGTTGGTCATGAGTATATGTCCATAGTCTAGTAAGGGTCTACAAATAGCTTTATATATTTACCCGTGATATTATCTTTTGTTTTTTCTATTAGAGCTGATTTCCTGTAGATGTTCTATCAAGACAACTCCAGTTATAAGGTATGTTTTACACTCTTTTTCAGTTCAATGTAGACAAATTCAATTAACAAATAAATTGCCCATAAAATTGTAAATTTTTCTGTGGAAATAAAGCATATTTTGAATTTGAAAAGTAAAATACGTACATGTAGGGCAGAAAGACCTAGGTATAGGTCGATAGCCTTTTTTGATAAGAAATAAATATTTTTACTCTAAAAAAATGTACAGTATATTTTCGTAATGTAAAATATAACTTAAAAATTGCACCGTAATGGCAACAATAAACAAAATAACAATTTGATGTAGCACTAAGCATGTTTAAATAGTTATACAGAGTTCAATCATTCCAAATGTGATGTAGATGTATGAACCGAATAAAAGAGTAGCAATTCCACGTTCAGAGCTTTTTCATTTTCAAAATAAAAAGTATCCAGAGTATCAAGAAGAAAATATAAGAACGCAGGATTTGACAAGCTCTAGGCAATTAGAAGAAACGAAAGCGAATCACACAAATAAAATAGATACGCAAAGGCAGAAGTCAGAAAGAAAAAAATACAAGGAAAAATTACAAGAAGTAATAATGAAGAAGTAAGCGATTTTTTCGGCATGAGCCGAAGAATCCTTTGAAAGATTATATGTTGAAAAATTTAAATAAGCATATATCCAAAATTGCTTTCTTTACAGCATAAAGAAGATCGACAATAAATCCAAAGCATTTTTCGAAAATTACTTCATAAATTTCCTGTCGATGAAGTTGAACTTTGGTGGTAAATTAGTAAGGCTAGTGGCGTCCCGGAAGAAAATCTGGGCAATATTTTCAAGCATTATTAAGTCAATGATAACAAAATAAAAATAAGTTTTATGACCCGCGCGATTAAGTTGACTTGTATTCGATAAGAAATTTTCTGTTGATTGAAAAGTAACTTTCTTGGAAAACATGTTGCTTTTTCTAGTTAGGTATTTTGCTATAAATATAAGAACTGCTATCTAAATTTAAAATTCCGATACAATATATGCTGAAATGTTATGTATTTAGTTCATTTTTATAATGACAATCTCCCCGTTACGAGCATTATTTTCATCTTTTTATTTTGGTCAAAATTCATCTATAATATATGCAATTAATCAATCTAACCACGTCCAGTAAACTCGCTGACAAAATATAAATCTTGACGAGATTTTATCACACTGACACATTATTATAAGCCGCTTGAGTGGCTTCACCACGATCGTGAAATTATTTTAGCCGAGAAGGGTCTTGATATCTGATTTCCAGATTCTCCTTTTTGAACCACTTCGCCGCGTGTCAGCCTGAATATGCAGATATAGAGTGTGATAAACTCATACTGTATTTTGCAAATTGTGGGAAATCATATTATTACTCACTTTTAAAATATAATTTTAGACTTGTTGAGTTGCCGGAAGAATGTTAAATATAATGGTAAATAACAACCTACCAACCTATCCTAAAAAGTACTCCGACATTTTTGAAGAATTTTGTTAATTGCATTTCTTTATTAAAATTATTTTAAATTAAACTTTTCCTCTGTTCTAGAAATAGCTTTTTAAAAATATAATCAACTTAGTGCGAACTGTTCACTAAAATATTTAGTTATTCAATTCTCTTTAAATGTTAATGTTATTTTATATGTACGATAATGAAAATATGTAGTTATAAACCCTTCAGCTCACTTCAGTGTGCTGGTTCGGAAAATAAATATTAAGATTTCTGCTCACTGTGTAAAATCAACACCATAAATAAATTTTCTCTTTGAAATAATATTAATTTAATAACAAATAATAAAAAAAACACTTTCTTGCTGAGTTTTTCACAAATCTATCTAAACACTTTAAAACTTTAGCGACCACCAAAAAATAAAATATATTTTATAGCTATTAGAAAATTCTAATCTGATTCATTTATATATTCGCTATCCTATAAGCCTCTGTGGGTTTCACCCTCAGTATTATCATAAAAATGTTTGTCCAAGAAAAAGTTTTTGCAAGTTGAATGAGTTCCAAGCAAAGTTTTCCATTTGGCAAGTTTTTATTTTGTTTCTGAACTTGGTACGAATGAAAACTTTGGTAAATATATTGGGAAGGGTTGAGATGGAATAAAGTCGAACGTAACTACATACTCGGTGATAATTTTCAACTTTAAAATATTTATTTGCAATGAAACTCATTGCTCATTAATTTTACGCATTAATACCGATTTTAAAACGACAATTTTTGGTTTTATGTCTTGAATTTATTGAAGAATCCTGCTTTAATAAGTCTACTTTTGTAGCAAGCCGGTCTTGACTACTATTTTAATATATGATCTTATAAGATAAAATAAGATACGGAGCTGAAGATAACCTTTCGGGCTTGGGATTTTCTGGATATCCACATGTTCTATTAATAATGCTAGGTAGTTCGCATTCGATAATCGAGTCCGAAACATCGACCCCACCGGCACTTGTGTTCACCCTCTCACCCCCTTTGTTTTTTGGTTTACCCGGCGTCTAATTTGACACGGGCCCCTGTAGTCGATAGTGGGTTTATTGTGCAATAAAGGGCGCAGTACCTTTAGTGATTGGAACCACAACCCCTTACAAAATCCACAACGTTAAACTCCTGAAGGTATTATTTGTTTATACTGGAAATTGGTGTAGTACCAGACGGAAACAACTCTCGAAGCTCAACAGGTCTAGTTCGTCAGGACCGACTTAAGGAAGTATTAAAAAATAAAATTCTCTAGAGGCTGACGGACAGAAGATTGCTTGACGCCAAAACTGTAAGTTTTTAAACTTAATTGCCACTTTGGACGCCAACTTTTTCCCGTCAAATACTGACGGTAGTGCTATATACACCGACCCGGTGTTTGAGTGATTTAATGTGATATCACCATTGCATTTGAGACATTCGTACCCGGTTTTTGAACATTTTTCGCGTTATTAGTTAGTTTGGAATTGATCAGTTATTTTTTCTCACTCATTTAATTATAAGGTAAATTTTTTTTGATTTTATTATATTTAGAAAAACTGTGAAAATTGTTCCAACATTAACTTTATTAATATATAATTTCATAGGCAATCATTGTGTTTTTGTCGTTGCAGTCTTATTAAAACTCAGAACGGAGAGAAAATAGAAACCACCCTGGGAAAATAGTCTCTTTATCGTGTTTGTTACGTCACAAGGATAAATTGTGAGTCCCTAGATTATTCCACTGATAAGTGCCAACATTGTCAGTGCGAATCATTCAAATGCTTAATTAGGTTGAAATGAGAATTAGTACTGACATTTACACATTCAGACCCCGTTTGAATCAAGATCTATAAGTACTTACTTACATCTGAAATCTTTGGTTCATTGATCTTCAGCACCAAAGTTGTTATTAGAATCTTTAGCTGTACCACTATAAAACTTTACCCCAGCTGCAAAGTTGCAATTGGATATTTTAGAGCTAGTCTGTTAGATGGTTAAAAAACGTCTTCAAATTTGAAACACCCTCTATTTTTCACACATTATTTCCCTTCTAGTGGATAAATGAAGCAAAAGGAATTTTTCTATCATTTTCAATGAAAATCATATTCTTTTACTTGTTTTATTAATGTGTTTGTTTTAAAATTTAGATATATCAGTTTTGGGTGCATTTAAGATCGAAAGCAGCCTGTTATACCTCAAAGACGTTTTTTCACAAAGCCCGTAATAAATTTTCAGTCTGGTATTAATATTTGGGGAATGAAGAGACTTTTTATTTACGTCATATAAAACAATCGCTCGAAAAGATTACCTCCTGAAAAAGAATTTCCCAAGACGGGAAGGCGGTTTTATCAGCCTCGTGGCCCTATATTAATATCAAGGCAGCTTATACCGAACTTAATTCAGCGGGCTAACAATGGGGACAACCATTTTTAAGTCACTATTATTCTCTTCGTATTGTTGGCAGTAGACGGTTCATTTGCGGAAAGGGCCTGTCGTAAGTGAAGCATCTTGGTTGATAAATGGGAAAAACGACGCGACGAAAACGAGAAAAGTCCTCCAACTTGGTATTAATTAGTTATTTCAAACGGTTTTGATAACTAATTTGAGGAAATATTACAAAATAGAGTCAGGTGTTAAGGTTTACGGAATAATTAAGTAATTTCTACTTTTAACCCACCTTATCCCACTCTCCGAAAAACTTCACAATTTATATGATTTAAAGTTTAAATCATTTACGGTTGTTCAAGAACTAAGTTACTTTTTCAGCCTGAAATATAAATCTCTTTTATTCGCGTTCTTGGCTTCACTTAATCCATCCATTTATTGTTTTTTCCATTCGGCTGATGTATCCATAAAAAACCTATAAATAACACAAAGGCATCTAAGGCAGTAATGGGGTAACTTTTTTTTGTCCTTTTCGGATTTTTGTATTTTACACCCTTTGTGATATGTTTACCGATTTCAAAGATATTAGACTGCCTTATTTTACTTTTTTGCAACCGCGCGATTGTAGATCTCATCTTTCTTTTAAATTGGAAAAGGAATCATTTACAAACCATACAATTTTTGAGCTTACCGAGATAGACAGATCTCGTTTAGTTTTTAGGTCTTTATTTACCGTCAAATATAATATATTTTTAAGATTGCAGCAAAGTCTTAGTTGCAGAGAGGTATTTCTGAGTAATTCTGCGAGTAACTTAGTTATTTACAGAGTATAAAAAGTTTGTAAAATAATTGCGCTTATTTAACATTACGCAGAAAATATTTCTTCTATTTTTCAGTATAGAATGTATGCTTTGAAGTTTAAACAAACCTCCATTTTAATACACATTCCCTATAACTACATTTCCATTCTCTTTATTTTTCTTCCTACTGTAGCAAAAAATGGATAGCCATATCGATGCTAAAAGCCCAAAAAGTAGAACCATTCTTCTAAAATCTGAAATAGTATAATAATTACCTATTCCTTAAACACTGAAAATGTTTTTGCCAATTAACTGAAACAAGTACAATTTTTACACCATATTATAATATCGTTTCGTCGCAATTTATTGACTTTAAACTACAAATAAAATAAAAGTAAGTGCCAGGGTCTCCATCCAACTTCCAAATGCGAGTCACCACTGCCAACCAAATGCGCAGCATGCAACTCTGAGGACCACGCAGCATGGAGCATGAAGTGCCCAAAACGACCGACAGCCCCAATCGACGGAATACCAAACGTGAAAATAAAATGCGTTAACAAACGGACGACCGGGATTGCGGAGACGACGACAGTGGCAAGTAGAATACACACACCCATTACAACACATGACCACATCATAAACAAATACAAACATCAACTTAACAAGACAAACAATACCAACAGAGACGAACTACTAAAAAAACTACGAAAACAATTTATAGAAGACTTCGACATTGACACCTCCGTTGTTTTCTTCGGAAACCATATTTACATCTTAATGTTTGACATGCTCCTGCCCGAGGGACGCTCTCCAACTGAACCCTACGAACAAGTGAGACAGACAGTAACACACATACAAGATTCAATTTGAAAGTACTTTACGCGAACATCAACGGACTAAACCATAAAAAGCCACTAATTTACAATTATATAGAACAAAACGACATGGATTGCTGCATGTTTGTAGAGACTAAAACTAAAATAGGACAGACTTCAACATACGGGGACTGGCAACACATCTGTAGACATGGCAATTTCACCAACCACGCCAGGGGCGGGGCCTCAGTTCTTCTCAAACCTGTAACAAAAATTGGCAAAGCAAACCCTCCCCACCTCAACAACCCTTTGAACGACTGCCTACATTTTACCATACCCTACTTAAAAGACCTGATACACATATTTCTGACATACATACACCCACACTCCAACCTAGAACAAAACATATTGACCAAGGCAAGCATCTATAAATATGCAGTAATTATGGGCGACTTTAATTTGAAAAGAAACAAAACGAAACAGCTTAAAAGATTTTTACAAAATTCCGACTTTATAAAACAGCACACCCCACCACCTTTTCTGATGCCCGCAAACCCAGATTCAACACCAGACGTTCTACTGCACACAAGAAACTTAACAAACACCATCAACAACATAAACTTAACCAACGAACTTGGATCCGACCACCTGGCTATTACGTTTAACATAGACTTACAACATACGCAACCTACCTCCAATACACCTCCTATAGAGAAAAAGTTAAACCTAACAAAGACTAACATAGACAAAGTGAGACAACATATACATGACTACATTCAATCGCAAGCACAGCCCATTTCAATGGAAACCATACAACAACAACTTTCACTAGCCATAGGAAAATTTAGCCCGGAAATAAAAAATGCTTTCTACCGACATACACTGCCCAAATACATACTGAGACCAATAAAACATAAGAGAGAACTGTACAGACTATATACAAACACTCAAAATAACGACCTAAAAAAGACACTGAACCAACTTAACAGAAACATTAAAACTTTGATTGGACAATACCGACAAGACAAATGGCTAGAAACATGTAAAGAAATACAAAAAGACAAAGGCAAAACATACTGGCGAAAAATTAAGAAACTAGCGCAATACAAAAAAACTGACACTACTGACACAATTGACGAAAACGGAATAGAACGTTACACAGACAAAGAGAAAGCGGACGCGTTCGCCAGACACTATCAAAGGGCCTTCAGCATATCGACAAACCCTAACTTCGACAATGACAACTGGAACTTGATCAACGACTGGTACTTGAACTATTTTAACAGCTCACCAAACTATACATACAAACTGATCACAGACACAGAATACGATGAAGCCCTAGCGCATATCAGAAACACAGCACCGGGAATAGATAAAATAAACGCAAAACTCCTGAAAGGCTTAACTCAGGACACATACAGGCTGATCCTAGCTGAGTTGAACAACTGCATCACAAAAAACAAAATCCTAAAAACATGGAAGAACGGCTTAATAATCCATATGACAATACACAACCGAGCAATTACAGAGAAATTACGTTACTACCAGTACTTAGCAGAGTCTTTGAGTATATAATAAAGCAGCGACTTGAAAAACTGATCGGAAAATATATACCTACCTACCAATTTGGTTTCATCCGCTCTTTATTTATGCCAACAATGTACAAACAACTCACCTAACTGACAGAAAGTCGGCGCGTCTATTCATGGACATTTACAAGGCCTTTGACATATGGGCTTACTCTACAAACTATACAAACTACACACACCAAAATATCTACTACACACCATAAAGAACTTACTAGAAAACAGATAACTACAAGTACGAATTGACAAAACACTGTCATTTTCTTTTTCCCCTGAACAAGGGCTCCCTCAAGGATCCCCGCTCTTACCGTTTCTCTACAATATATATTGCTATGACATATACAATTACAACTTACCAGACAAGTCTTACAAGAAAGTCTATATAAGACAAACCACAGACTCAAGGCTGACTCCCCTACAATAACTGCAGACGGCCAAATGACACAACCAAAAAACGACGTAAAATACCTTGGAATCACAATTGACCACAAACTTAAATTCACTAAACACATACGAAACATCAGGGCAGAAACAATAAAAAGAACAAAACACTTCCGATCACTAACCTACAAAGGCAGAGGAATTAGCACAAACACCGCCACCAAAATATATAAAGCTATTTGTAGACCCTTGCTAGACTATGGACATATACTCATGACCAACGGAACAGAAAGGACAAAACGTTATATACAAACAACAGAACAAATTGCACTCAGACTAATAACACGAATAAGACATCCCCAAAACCCACTAGACAACCCCTCCACCCAACTACTATACGAACGCACAAACATGACAAAGATTTCGGAAAGACTGTTACGTGCAATTATTTTGCCGTAAACCTGTTAATTTGTTTTCGACCTCGGCATGCGTGTGCAAGTTATTTGCCAAGCATATCGGTTTTGGTTTTTCATCATAGAGTTAAATTTTGGCTGTAAAATCCGAATCTAGCAAATTTGGCGATTTTTATCGCAGTTTCGATTCTTATCGCAGGTGAAAAAAAAAAATGTTTGGTAGATTGCGGGATTACGTGTCCGTTAGGGCCAATGAAATTGGGGATTTTTGATTCCTGCTCCAACGGAAGGTTGGGGGGAGGAAAAACTTCTACTGGTGTGACGGTAGATTTTTGGTGGTTGAAAAATTAATTAGGCCGTGACGATCAGATCGGCAGGTCGATTTTTGAGTTGTTCCGCACGGTCGGGCTTTGAGATTTTCATTGTGTTCAGGGCTACCGCATGGTCGGTTATTTGAAAGGTTTTAGAATCAAGAAATTTATTGATGATGCTTGCAAGAGGCCTTGATTGATGGTTTGCAAGAGGTTTGCAAGAGTCGGCGAGTGAAGTTTTGAGACCCAAGAACCAGATAGACGAATCCATGATGGCCGTTATGACCACGTGGAATTGATCCGAGATCCGAGGAGCAATTCAAAACCAGCTCTTTTGGGGAACTTCAGCGGGACCTTTGGATTTTTGACGTGGAGGCTGGTTCTGGTGTTTTTCTATTTTGGGTGAAGTTGTATGCTACTTGGAAGCATGCTGGCGCCCAACTTTTGGTGAGACTTTGTTTTTTTTATCAGTTTTTTTATGACAGTTTTTTATAATATGATTAATAACGTTTTATAGTTAACTGCTTGTGCTGAAACATTCAAGTTCGACTGCATTCATTCATTTTGTTTCTTTTTACTTTAATTGCGATTCACAGTCGGACCTGAGTGATTTCCTTATTTATTTGGTACCCCTTTACTGTGGATTTTTTTATTTTTATTTATGATCACGACCGATCCCCATTGGAAGACCCTGGCGAGGACACTGACTGAGAGTGATCACTCCAGCAGGTCCCCCTCAGGGTCCTTCCCCTTCACCACCCAGGCTTGATTGAAGTTAGGTATCCATAGATTAAGGGTGCTACCAAAAATATCCGAGTGATACACTCTAAGTAAATTTATATATTTTTTTACCTTTATTACTCTCAGTAAAATTGTTAACTTGTTTAAATACATTAGTTGTGCAGTTGAATTTGAGTGTGCATAATTTTGTATTGTCCATTGAGCGTTCCAAAAATTGTTCACTAGCCGCAAAGTACTAGCTCTTGCTCTAACTCACGCCCGAGATAAAATAAATATAGTTGGAAGTAAAATTCATAACAAATTTCCCCCCAACCTTCCGTTGGAGCAGGAATCAAAAATCCCCAATTTCATTGGCCCTAACGGACACGTGATCCCGCAATCTACCAAACATTTTTTTTTTCACCTGCGATAAGAATCGAAACTGCGATAAAAATCGCCAAATTTGCTAGATTCGGATTTTACAGCCAAAATTTAACTCTATGATGAAAAAACCAAAACCGATATGCTTGGCAAATAACTTGCACACGCATGCCGAGGTCGAAAACAAATTAACAGGTTTACGGCAAAATAATTGCACGTAACACATTTACTTGCAGCACAAACGGAACATTTCCTAACATACTGATACACAGTTTCCCGCATATTCGCCCAATAATACAGTTCAGAAACCCTAGCTAAAGTTTTAGACATACCCAAATGACCGGCAGTTTCGTGATTATGAAATTTTTCAAGAATTTCCAATCTATGTGCATTAGGAACCACAATTTTCCAATCACAGATGTTTCCATCCAACGCATATTTCGGGAAAATGTGCTTGAAGAAATGAATACAAAATGGACAAACAACCCCTACAACTGGACCATACTGATCCCCTTTGTCTTACAAGACCAACCAGACAATCCCGCTTCCGTTTCCCTACATCAACGCTACTCGAACACTTACAAACGCAACTGACTACTGGACAATAAAATAATTTTTTCTTGTCATTAGAATTGGAAAGTTTATTTAATAAGATTGTTAACCTAGAATAAGAGAATTTTCATATTTGTTTTTTATTTAGATTAAGACTACATGTATTAAACAAGGGCAGAAAGACCGATAGGTCGATAGCCTTTTTTAGAAATAAAGATGTTTACTACTACTAAAATAAAAATCGTTGTTTTCGCTACATTATTTACTCGAAATTTTGACATCTACCAATCTGTTAAAAATAATGTATGCCATTTGTGCTGGACACCCCTTGAGAATATGCAAAAATGCATTTTCTCTATGTTCTAGTGGCAATGCAAATAATCCATCACTACTTTATCGAGAAGATTTAAAGATTTTTTTCCACGCATATGGATTGGACGTCAAAGATCTATTTTGTGGCCAGCACGGTCGCCGGATTTAAAGCCACTAGATTTTTTTATTGTGGTTGTCTGAAAGAAAAAAATTGCTTGCGGCCAGTCGACACTCGCGAAGAGCGTAGGGTTTTTAGAGCCGCACAAGAATGGGCATTAAGATCCATCCTTTGTTACAATAGTTGCCACGTATTGTAAACATTTTTTTTCAATATAAAATGTTTTGGTAAACTTTTGAACTACGTTCATTGCCAAAATTAAAATACAAAAGAAATATTTTCTGCATTACGTTATATAAGAGTAATAGTTCGAAATATTAAGTGATGTCAGTTTTGGTCGATTTTCAAAAATGTGCAAATATCTTGAAAACCATGATACCTTCACTTATGCAATTTTTTAGTAGTAGTAAACATCTTTATTTCTTAAAAAAGGCTTGGACCTATCGGTCTTTCTGTCCTGTGTTAATTACAAAGTTTTGTATGGAACATTAATAACTAATGTATATAATGTAATTAACAAACATGTACATGATTTATGTCTGGAGATGCTCCAATAGGGTTGAGGTTGGGAAGAGGAAACGCGTTTGTCTGGTCGGTCTTGTTAAACAGAAGGGGTCCAGGAAGGTCAGATTGTGAGGGTTGTGGTTCCATCTTGATTGCAAGACGAGTAGTCTTTCCGAGATCCTTGTCAAGTTTGTGCGTTCGTAGAGTACTCGGTTTGATGGATTGTGTAATGGGTTTGCTGAGTGTCGGATCTTCGTTATCAGTCTCAGTGCTATCTGTTCTGTTGTCTGTAAATGCCGTTTAGTTTTGTTAGCATTAGCATCATTTCAGCATTGTTTCAGTAGCATTGGCGATTAAAATATGAGAGTAGTCCATTAGAGGTCTACAGATCGCATTTGGTGTGAGTCTCCATTTGTAGAACCATGTTGTTATTGTGTCTGTTAGTGTGGAAACTGTCGAGAAGCCTACGAAAAGGCTACGAGCAAGTCCCCGCTCTTGAAAAAGAGGGGCGGAGTTACATTACCACCAGCGACAAATGCGAACTGCTCGCCGACTTTTTGGCAGAAGTACACAAGTCCAACCAGCCCTTCAGGATAACGAAATAGAAAGACAGACCGCTGTTTTCGTAGAACGGAAGTATCCTATACCACCCTCGATTTTGCATTCCTATATAACAACCCCGTCGGAGATACGATCGTGTCTTCGGCGACTCCCTAGCCGAAAAGCCCCCGGGCTAGACGGCATCCCTTATTTACTCCTCAAAAATTTACCGCGGAAAACTATTGTGCTATTAGTACAAATAGTCAACGCAGTCCTTAAATTGCAGCACTTCCCACAGGACTGGAAAAACGCTGTAATAATTCCTATCTTAAAGCCGGGCAAAAACCCGACTGATCCCGCCTCTTATATGCCAACTTCCTTCCTAAACTCCCTCGGCAAATTAACCGAGAAGGTTATCCTATCGAGACAACAGGCAGCAGCCGAGTTTCGATGTTTAATCCCGGATGAGCAGTTTGGCTTTCAAGCAAGACATAACACAACGCTGCAGACTGCTAGGATCGCAACGGATGCCTATGCAGCATTTAATAAGCTTCAAAGTACGGTAATGCTGCTTCTCGATGTGGAAAGAGCTTTTGACACAGTTTGGCACACAGGCCTGCTGTACAAGTTGTTTGCCGTACATTCACTGCCACTCTACCTAGTTTCCCTTATAGCGTCATACCTAAAAAACCGTACCATCCAGGTGAAAGTGGAGAATTCCACTTCTGCCAAAAGACGCATCGCGGCAGGAGTACCACAAGGTACAGTGATTTCGCCGTTGCTGTATACATTGTATACAGCAGACATTCCAAAACTTCCCACTACAAAAATAGCACAATACGCGGATGATACGGCTATCTACACATCGTCGTTCTATGCTCAGGATGCGAAATCTCGCATTGCACATCTCCTGAGTTTATTGACGCCGTATTTCGACAAATGGAGACTTAAAGTGAATCCCAGGAAGACTGAACTTATTATCTTTTCGCGCAAATTTACTAACAATAAAATCCTATCGCCACTCATGGTCCAAAATATTCCAATCAAGCCAGTAAGAGAGGTGAAATACCTGGGGTTCAAACTAGACACCCGTCTTCATTTCAACAAGGATGTTGACTATGCTGTACAAAAGACTTTCATGGCCCGAAGAAAATTGTACTCTCTTCTGGCGCCAAATTCATTTCTGTCACCTCAAAACAAACTTCTGCTCTACACCTCCACCATAAGGCCCATACTGACCTACGGCTCCCCTATTTGGCACTCTGTCTGTGATTCCACGAGACGGCGTGTTCAAAGGACCCAAAATAGGTTCTTGAGACGCGTCCTATCGGCTGACAGATACACCAGAATAACCGAAATGCACGAAGCTACAGGGATGGCCTATATAGCCGACTATATAGATACCATCGCTGAAAAATTTTATCATAGCGGAGTGCAAGGCTCAGTCCTTACGCGAAATATCACCCAAGTAAGAGCAAACGATCGCCCAACCCATGGTCCCCTGTATAAGCGACTTTTCATATTTCATGAGGATTTTGTCCCTGACAGTACGTGACGATAAACACACATTGCCTGCCAAATGCAGACAGTCGTTTCTAGCAGGCTGGAAACGCACAAATCCAACATAACGTGACTTGACGGGTTCGTCCTGCTTCGTTCTGGTTGGTGTTGGCTGGTCCTTGAACCGACCGGGGCGGGGGCGGATGGATTTGGTCATCTAGTTGAAACTGCCGGCGGTTAACGCCACGGCTGACAGTCTCAAACTTAAAGGTCGAAGCAAAAGGAGTTTTTGGCTTCCCTTCAGGAAGACCTTTTTTCCTTAATGAATGCCCCTCGAATAAAACTAAAACCGCCACTTCAAGACTATCTCCTGACGTTGTCGTGCGTATGGCTAGCTCGGGAAGGTCCATGTTAGGGCACTGCCCAGGTAATGGACGACTTAGCGCGCCTATTTAGACCATGGGCAAAGACCAACCGGCCGAACATCTGGCCAGACAAGGGAGTAGACTTATGTTTTTAATTTTGTTTGTGAGTTTACTGATGTGAATGTTTAATAAATTTTTATCTATCTATCTATCTATTATTGTCTGGAGTTTATGCATTGCTATGGCGGTCGTTCTGTCATGCGCGATTAGGGTAGGGTCGTCAGCGTATTGCAACAGGTAAGCGTTTTGGTTTATACCTTCTTTGCCTTGACTGTTGTTATTGTATATGTCATGGCAATATATGTTGTAAAGCGGGGATGCGAGTGGTAAACCCTAAGGTCGCCTTGCTCAGGTGAAAAGGGGATAGAGTAGTCGTCGTTGATTCGTACCTCCAGTTGTCTGCCTTCGAGTAGTTGCTAAATAATATGTATTAGGTAGTTTGGAGTGCTAAGTTTGTGTAGTTTGTACAGTAAGCCCTCGATCCAAGCACTGTCAAAGGCCTTATTTATGTCTAAAAAGAGGCTGGCAGTTTTTCCTCCGGACAGGTGTGTGGTTTGTATAGTATTAGTAAGAGCAAAAAGTGGATGTTTAGCCAAAAATGTAAGTTTTATGATTGCTAACTTCAGGATCAAGTTAACCGCCAGAACGAGTGCTGAATGAAGATGAAGCGTATGTCATACATTCGCAAAATGTGATTATAAACTTATTTATATTACCAGGCAATGAGGAAAATTTCAACATTACTAAACGTAAACTCTCTGCTCGTACATGGTTTCACTGTTTGTCGTCTGCTTAATTCTTTTGCTGTGTGAACCGAGCGTTTCTATTTTTACCGAATAATGTTCTGTATTGTACATGGACACTTCGTTAATTTTGTTTATTTGTTTTTCCACACGTAGCCAGATATTTTCTTTAACTACATCTTGATACCTGGAGTCATAATCTCTAACATCGTTTTTAGCATTATCTTCTTTAATGTTGCTCATTTCGAATTTTGCCTTCAAATATATCATTCCATCCATAACCTTCATACTATTATCTTCATTCATTTTATCCATAATTTTTTTTTTATAGTCAAAACTCAACTTGTGTTCTAGTACATCCCGCAGTTGACATATGTACTGTGGAAGGCCAGGTATCAAACTTCTTTGATCCACTAAAAGTTTTATTTAATTTGGAATTGGCTCGGACTTTAATTTAATAAAGAGTGCCCTTCAGTTCTCCCAGTCCTTATATACGGTACGCTAGGTAACCCAGATGATTCTCGAATTATTCACTCAAGATGCGATATTTCCTGATCATCAACATCATATTTGTGAGTAAAATGGGTGCAAATACCATGAAATATGAACCCCATTGGCATGTACCTGTATAGTTTTCACATATGCTCCATTCCATTATCTGTGTATATTTCATTCCTGCTATTTTTTGCTTATTTATTATGTTTTATAAATGATCTTCTTCTAGTTATTATCTCACAATTAATACATTGGCCGCATACATCTGCTCGTCTTGCTGCTTTATTAAGTTTTCGTTCTCCGCATTGCTTGTTTACTTTAGTGAATAGAGCGATTCGAGATCATGTTTTTATTATTATTGCGGGTCCATTGGACCACCCTACCTACTGGTCATCCGGTAATAAAGATGTACATTATTTTTGCTTAATTGGTCTTAAGATTTCGTTATAATCTTAAGTGTCGTTATTAGACTATTTCGATAATCCAACTTGCTATGATATTAAGTAGTTTCTAGCTTTCTGTTCTTTGCCATACACTTAAATAAATATTGATCGTGTTACATTTCTTTCCCCAGTCCAATTGCAAATGTGTTGGATACTCAGAGAGACTAAGCCTAAACATAAAAAACTTATTATTTTGCTTTTTCATTAACCATTAACAATGAGGCCCAGTGGGCCTGCTTTCGATCACATGAGTTATATATCACCCTTACTGCCCTGGTTTACTTTTATAGGGAATCAGATAGACGAATATGATATGTCACGCTTAACATGGTCACCACGTGTGGACCCTTGGACAATATTAATTTGAGTTCGCATAATAAATTATCACAGACTGAACAGTTGGTCTAGCAATAAAATATTAATTGCTAGTAATAAAATATTATTGGCGTGTAAGCAGGTGTATTTTTTAGTTAATTAAGTCTCAGCTTCTGTTACATGTAAGGGTAGTATTATTAATCGATTTTTAGTCACATAAATGCGGTTGCTCTGGCTAGTCGAGTCAGTCAGCTGGTAACCACGAAAGAGCAATCATAAGTTCAGTTTTTGTTAGCAGTCAACTTTGTTGTATTTAAATAAAGTATTTTTTGAAAACAAAGTTCTCGGCCATTGATTGTTAACCACTGCTTCACCGCGCCGGCGGAAAACTTTCTGTACTTACCAAACCACGAATTATCACTCTTTTCGAAATGCAAGCTTACACTGATGCGATTCTATAGTATTTGTGTAAAATATAATGCTGCAACGCACCCACACTAATGATGAGGTTAATAACCGGCGACATATCCACATACGAAAGGTTGATGAACGACCGTGCGGTTCATTTTTTGGGCCGCATTTTCAAGATCACAGAGAGCAAACCACCAGCACCCGTGCCTGCGCCGTGCGCCAAGTGCCACATGTTCAACCACAAAACGGAAGACTGCAAACAATCGCCGAAATGCAACAAGTGCCAGGGTCCCCATCCAACTTCCAAATGCGAGTCACCACTGCCAACCAAGTGCGCAGCGTGCAACTCAGAGGACCACGTAGCATGGAGCATGAAGTGCCCAAAACGACCTACAGCCCCAATCGTCGGAATCCCAAACGTAAAAATAAAATGTGTAAACAAACGTACATCCGGGATTGCGGAGACAACGACAGTGGCAAGTAGAATACACACACCCATTACAACACATGACCACATCATAAACAAATACAAACATCAACTTAACAAGACAAACAATACCAACAGAGACGAACTACTAAAAAAACTACGAAAACAATTTATAGAAGACTTCGACATTGACACCTCCGTTGTTTTCTTCGGGAACCATGTATACATCCTAATGTTTGACATGCTCCTGCCCGAGAGACGCTCTCCAACTGAACCCTGCGAACAAGTGAGACAGAAAGTAACGAGCATACAAGATTCAATATGAAAGTACTTTACGCGAACATCAACGGACTTAACAGCAAAAAAACACTTATTTACAATTACATAGAACAAAACGACACAGACTGCTGCATATTTGTAGAGACTAAAACCAAACTAGGACAAACACCAACGTACAGAAATTGGCAGTATATCTATAGGCAGGGAAATCCCATCAATCATGCCAGGGGCGGGGTCGCAGCTCTCCTAAACCAACATATAAACTTGGAAGAGCAAATCCTCCTTCCCTCAACAACCCTTTGAACGACTGTCTACATTTTACGCTACCCTACTTAAACGACCTGATAACACATATTTCTGAATACATACACCCACACTCCAACCTAGAACAAAAACATACTGACTAAAGCGAGCATCTATAAATATGCAATAATTGTAGGCGACTTTAATATGAACAAAAGCAAAACGAAACAGCTTAAAGATTTCTACAAAATTCCGACTTTATAAAACAGCACACCCCACCAACTTTCTGATGCCCGCAACCCAGACTCAACACCAGACGTTCTACTGCACACAAGAAGAAACCTGACAAACACCATCAACAACATAAACTTAACAACGAGCTTGGATCCGACCACCTGGCTATTACGTTTAACATAGACTTACAACATACGCAACCTACCTCCATACACCCCCTATAGAGAAAAACTTAACCTAACAAAGACTGACATAGACAAAGTGAAACAACATATACATGACTACATTCAATCACAAGCACAGCAGCATTTCAATAGAAACCATACAACAACAACTTTCACTAGCCATAGGAAAATTTAGCCCGGAAATAAAAAATGCTTTCTACCTGACATACAACTACCCAATACATACTGAGACTAATAAAAACATAAGAGAGAACTGTACAGACTAATAACAAACACTCAAATAACGACCTAAAAAGACAATGAACCAAACTTAACAGAAACATTAAAACTCTGATTGGACAATACCGACAAGACAAATGGCTAGAAACATGTAAAGAAATACAGAAGGACAAAGGCAAAACATACTGGCGAAAAATTAAGAAACTGGGCGCAATAACAGGAAGACTGGCACTACTGACACAATTGAACGAAAACGGAATAGAACGCTACACAGACAAAGAGAAAGCGGACGCATTCGCCAGACCACTATCAAAGGGCCTTCAGCATATCGACAAACCCTAACTTCGACAATGACAACTGGAACTTGATCAACGACTGGTACTTGAAACTATTTTAACAACTCACCAAACTATGCCTGCAAACTGATCACAGACACAGAGTACGATGAAGCCCTAGCGCACATCAAAAACACTGCGCCGGGAAAGATAAAATTAAAGCAAAACTATTGAAAAGCCTAAGTCAAGAAACACACAAACTGATCCTAACTGAATTGAACAACTGCATCACAAATGGCAGAATCCCAAAATCATGGAAAAACGGCTTAATAATCCCTATACCCAAAAATGGACTGGACAATACACAACCGAGCAATTACAGACCAATTACACTGCTACCAGTAACTTAGCAAGGTTTTTGAGTACATAATAGGGCAGCGACTGGGAAAACTGTCGGAAATACATACCATCGTATCAGTTCGGATTCAAACATCAGCACTCGACTATTCACCCACTCTTCACTCTGACTAACAATATACAAACAACCCACCTAACTGACAGAAAGACAGCTTGCCTGTTTATGGACATTAACAAGCTTTTGATAGTGTTTGGCATAGAGGCTTACTATACACAAACTATACAAACTACACACACCAACATATCTACTACACACCATAAAGAACTTACTAGAAAACAGACAACTACAAGTACGAATTGACAAACACTGTCATTTTCTTTTTCCCCCTGAACAAGGGCTCCCTCAAGGATCCCGCTCTCACCGTTTCTCTACATATATACTGCCATGACATATACAATTACAACTTACCAGACAAAAATCAAATCGACAGATCGGCATACATATTACAATACGCAGACGACACGGCACTTATTGTACATGACAAAACTCCTGAGAGAGCAGCTCAAAGACTCCAAACACTAACAAACAACACAATGACATGGTTTATAAATGGAGACTAACACCAAACGCGTCAAAAAACCAACTTCTGCTCACAAACCACAGACCTCAACGCTGACTCCCTACAATAACTGCAGACGGCCAAAACGACACAACCAAAAACGACGTAAAATACCTTGGAATCACAATTGACCACAACTTAAATTCACTAAACACATACGAAACATCAGGGCAGAAACAATAAAGAGAACAAAACACTTCCGATCACTAACCTACAAAGACAGAGGAATCAGCACAAACACCGCCACCAAAATATATAAAGCTATTTGTAGACCCTTGCTAGACTTTGGACATATACTCATGGACCAACGGAACAGAAAGGACAAAACGTTATACACAAACAACAGAACAAATTGCACTAAGACTAATAACACGAATAAGACACCCCCAAAACCCACTACACAACCCCCCCACCCAACTACTATACGAACGCACAAACATGACAAAGATCTCGGAAAAGACTCATACAGCTACAGACCAATTGGACAAACAACCCCTACAACTGGACCATACTGAATCCCCTTTGTCTTACAAGACCAACCAGACAATCCCGCTTCCGTTTCCCTACATTAACGCTACTCGAACACTTACAAACGCAACTGACTAGTGGACAATAAAATAATCTCTTCTTGCCACTGAAATTTATTTAGTAATATCGTTAACCTAGAATAAGAGAATTTTCATATCTGTTTTTTTACTTAGATTAAGACTACATGTATTAAACAAGGGCAGAAAGACCGATAGGTCGATAGCCTTTTTTAGAAATAAAGATGTTTACTACTACTATAATGCTGCATCTGATGTAAATGTAAGAGCGGTCTCTGTTGGATACATTTTGAGGTATGGGAAGTGGTCGGACTAACCCGGTGGTCGGTCTCTCCCGGACTTACCCTATCTAAACTGTACAGTAGTAGTAAACATCTTTATTTCTAAAAAAGGCTATCGACCTCTCGGTCTTTCTGCCCTTGTTTAATACATGTAGTCTTAATCTAAATAAAAAAACAGATATGAAAATTCTCTTATTCTAGGTTAACGATATTACTAAATAAAATTTCAGTGGCAAGAGAGATTATTTTATTGGTCACTAGTCAGTTTGCGTTTGTAAGTGTTCGAGTAGCGTTAATGTAGGGAAACGGAAGCAGGATGTCTGGTTGGTTAAAATGTACAATTTATACATGAGGTAAGAAAATATAAAGAGGAAGCACCATTTAAAAGATATTTGGGCCATTCTTTCACTCAACCAGGCAATTTTTTAATGTATTTCTCCCTTTTTAAGGTATGAGATGTATTTCTTTGACTGTAAATGCACGTAGTTTTCTGTTGCCTTTGGTGTATTCGTTGGAATACTCTAAAGAGTATTGAACTAAATTTTTTGGTAATATATTTGAATTTAATTAAAATTTCAAGTTCATTTTATTTTTGTCTTGCTCTGCGTTATCCTTAGATATATTATCTCGATTCACCCATTTGACGATATGCTAATAGTTAAATTTCGCTTCACAATATCTCAGTAAATTTATTCTTTTATATAGTAAAATTTTGTCAAAAAATCACTTAGCATAAACAAAGTCCTATACGATGTATTCACACAATCGGTCATTGTCTGCAAATGACATATGCACACAAAATCTGGCTATCACTGTATACATTTCCGGTTGCATTTATTTCCCAAACATGTTATTAAACTATTTAAGAAAGATTTATTGCCATTACAAATTCCGTACGTCAGCTGTGCGTGAAATATGCAATGCATCTTGTTAAACACCACTTGAAACTAATTATTCTACAGTTTTGTTGTATAACGAGTTTTCGGAGTTGCATTAATCCAATCTGCTGGATAGTTGCCGAGTACGGTTTGTTTTTGGAAGGTCTGGTAAAGTAGTAGTGAAAATAATTCACTAGTAAAGCCCATAAAAGCTATTAATAAAAATCAACTTGTGAGTTAAAGTTTAAATGTTGTTTGAAAAAGTGCTGTTGGTTGCTTTTATTGTGACAGTGCTTTGGGGGTTAAATTGTGCTTCTCGATAGAGCGTTGAATATTGCGAAAATCATCGTTGATTTTTAATATCTCTAACATAATTTTCGTTTGTAGCAGAATTTATTTTTTGCGCTACTGCAGTTCGATGCCAGTTATTGAGCTTTCAGGAAAATGCAAATATTTTATAATAGATATTAATTAAACCCACGTTATTTAGATCGTTGGATGTGGCATTTTTCGAAGCTTCCGGCTCTGACTTACTAGATCATGATTATTATAAATTTGCTTTTATTCCAACCAACTAACAACATGCTTGTATAAAGTTTTATAAAATTTTTAGAATATTTTTAGGATGTGATCATGTCGTGGCTTTTAAGTATTTTTTTTCGTAGCTAGTAACCTTTTAGACGGAAATTTCACATCAAAACGACGATGTAATAAAATCATATTTGATCATTGTGAATTGTTGTCCAATGTCGCGAAGTTGCATTTCAGTAGACTTCCGTTGTTTAGTAGCATTCACTCGAGGGGCAATTTAAGTAGCATTGAGTAATTCCTATTCTGCAAGATATAAATTAATAAACATATAACATCATGAAGCAATGGATACTACATTATTATAAGAATGTGATCAATGATGAATGATATTCTTTTGTTGCAAAATTGACGGTTTAAGCTACTGTTGGTGATCAAAATGTTGTTGTTACATTCGCTGATTACACTTAAATCCTAGCGATAGGCGACAGCAATATGCAATCTACTGAAAAACTCCAAGCAGTTATAGATGAGGTTCAACGTTGGAGCCTGAAATGGCGCATCAAATTAAATGAAAATAAATCGGTTCATATCGACTTCACCAACAAACGAATAGACTACAAACCAGTATACATTAATGCCAAGATTGTACCATATGGGAATATAGGTAAATATCTAGGCATAACCTAGATACAAAACTCAGGTGGAAACCACACGTCAAGCAGAAACAGGAAGAATTGAATCTGAAGTACAGAAACATGTACTGGTTATTGGGTAGAAACTCAGCTCTCACAGTGTATAACAAGCTAGTGTTATACACTGTGTTATATAATCAAGTCCTCAAGCCAGTGTGGACTTATGGTGTGCAACTTTAGGGTTGCATCAAACAGAGCAATAAAAATATCATCCGATCTGCCAAGCCGTCAAAAACGGATTTTCGAACAACGAATTTCAGAGGCATCCCTTATTATATTCCAAGAAGGGTTTTGGAAACTTTGCTTACGATATGAGCCATTCTCTTTGAAATTGGTGAAATTTCGGTCTATTCTCTAGTAACATATCCATTGTAAGGATGTTTAATGGGGTATTCTCTAGTAACATAAATCTCATCAAAGAAAAATTGTGCAATCCATTGTCAGGATGTTTTAATAGCCACCGCCCGCGATCTCCCAAGACGAAAAAAAAACGGATTTTCGGAACTCAGCCTGCTACACAATCAGTATCGGA
Organism: Dendroctonus valens; assembly: GCA_024550625.1. Lineage (NCBI taxonomy): Eukaryota > Metazoa > Arthropoda > Insecta > Coleoptera > Curculionidae > Dendroctonus > Dendroctonus valens. The sequence continues at coordinate 527,465 of JAJTJO010000413.1, read as the reverse complement.
TTACCGTATGGCGACACTTCGTTTTGTTTTATTGTACTCTACAGGGGTAACCCATGCTTAAAAACCAAATATTAATACGAGCCGCATGGTCTTGCGAGACTCTCGCAGGACCCTTGCAAAAGTCTTGGTCTTGCAGGACATGGTCTTGGTCTTGGTCTTGTTCTTGCATATCAGTCTTGGTCATGGTCTTGCAATCCAAAAGTAGTCTTGGTCTCGCTTTTTTTGCAAGACCAAGATCAAGACTGAAAGACCAAGACCAGTCTCGCGCACTTGGGCGAGTTCTTCTCGATTCTGCGTGAATCGGAATAGTTCCTCTGCGCTGCGTATACCGGTCCATTCACGGATGTTCCTCAGCCATGAAGCTTGTTTTCTTCCCACTCCTCTATATAACTTTTTTACAAACTATCAAATATGTCCAAATATCAACTGCATTTGGCGCTTGTATTTAAATAGAACTTAAGATGAGAAATCAAAGAGACCAAAATATATTTGTATAAAAAAGAAAAAATATAGGCAAATTCCATTACTATTCGTTCGCAGTTCATGATTTCAAAAATTCGTTGAATATTGATTAGTTGATACCTCTGAAATTCGATTTGAAAAGTAATAAACACAATAGATTGAAAATGCACTGGAATTGTAACCATTGCATATTTTGCATGGCTTCTATTAATCCATATGTAGATCCCATTATCGACGATATCGGCTTTCACGTCATGAGTTTTCCCTTGAGTCTTCATTACTGCATGTCATCGTAACTATATGCCAATTTTTCCCTTTAACATTGTTTGCTAATATTTGATACGTCGGCTCTCAATTGGCTTGGAATTCCTGCGTGATAGCTCTAGAATTAATTGGTTTTCAATCATTTTACCAGGGCCATAATTCATCGACTGTGACAATAAACTTATTATTCAAATGCGCTACTGAATGTTGCTAACGTTTTGAACGATCTAACAAATTCGTGCTGCTCGCCAATCTTCATTAACCAAAAGCGGCATGCTATAAACAACATTCAAGCTAATGCTTTACTTCAAAATCAGTTAACTTTGAATTGAAATTGTGGAAGGAAAAATCTCTAAAACGGATATTTGCATAGAGAGATTATAAAAATAGTATAGAGGGGCTAAATCTGGTTACAAAAGACCATAATAAGTGGAACAAAAAGCTTTCTTACTTATCTTAAATAAATCGAAAAATTAAGTTGAGGCAACTGTAACAGAATATTGAAGAAATTTGAGATTTTGGACACTAAACTTAATCTTTTGTATATTCTTTTTCCTGACTGTACTTTAATTCATTCCAATGTATTCCTGGGTTTTCAGTCAATTTTATTGTCACTAATTATGGTGTTATGTGATGAGCCCTGCGTTTCGTCCCGGGTCTACCTATTGGACTCGTCAGTAAGGCTTAGGTAGACCCTGCCTTATACGCCAGACATTATGGTGTTATGTGATGAGCCCTGCGTTTCGTCCGGGTCTACCTATTGGACTCGTCAGTAAGGCTTAGGTAGACCCGGGACAAAACGCAGGGCTCATCACATAACACCATAATTAGTGACAATAAAATTGACTGAAAACCCAGGAATACATTGGAATGAACTAAACTTAATGGCAGTTATAAACCATTCTCTTATCAAAAAAAGTAAATTTTATTTTCCAGTATGTTCGGGAGTTTAAATGATAATCAAAAATAAATAATTCAACAATGTTGAATATTGGTTTCAAGTTGTACTCACGAAACCACACCATTTTAACATAAATATGCAAACAGATGCCTCTAAGGAGACAAGCCACATATGGTATAAAACTTCTGGAAGCAAATCCGTCCATAACCTGTGATACCAAAACTCGATTTTTTCTATATTTTCGTATCATTCGTTAGAATGCAACCTTATTTTCTCACTCTCTCTTTGTCAAAAGTTTTAATGTGTTTATATTACATACTATTACAAATGCTCCTTAAGTTTAACCACCCAATCTGCTTAGAAGGGTATTTTGTGGGCCACCCTTTTTATGTTTTGAATAAAAAGTTGAACAACAAAAATAATTTTAATAAAGCGGCTCCAGTGTGCTAAAGACTGATTCATTTGGAAACTTTTTGTCCCTTGTATTTTTTCACATTTTTCTTTGTTACTGAGATATTTAATGAAATTCGGCACAATGCAGTCCCGTAAATTTCGTTAAACGTGTCAACTGACGCACAATTTTGTTACCAATTTATTTCAAAAGTGTTTTTCGTGCTATGAAAAAAATATAAAAATGTCAAACAATAATTTAATCACAACTACTTAAGTACACAACATTCCCTACAAATTTTCGGCAACTATTATAAAAATTACAACAAACGCTCAAAGTGCATTCCTCCAGCCTCAACACATTTTTGCATCGAAGAACTAGTGTATTAACCGGAGCTGTCATTTTAACGGGGTAATTTTTTATTTTATCACATACAAAATAATCCAAAAGATTCAGATCAGGCGCGCTTGGCGTCCAAGTCACTGGTCCTTCGCAAGGAACACTTTTGAAATACACTTGTGGCAATATTCTGCACAAACTTAAGCTGACAGTATGCAGAATAAAATATAAAAGGAACCGATATAAGAGTAAAATTATAAAGGACAAACAGACATATCAATTTAACGGTAATATAAGATAAACATAGTCAACAAACAATACATATAAAACAATCTTTGGCACGATAGAGAGACGCAATCTTAAGTAAGGTTATCATCAACATCATCATTATTATCAGCGTATACTGTCCACTGCTGGCTAAAAGCCCCTCTCATATTTTGCCATTCTTTCCGGTCCTGTGCCATCAGCATCCAATTTCCAGCGAGTCTCCTTATGTCGTCACTCCATCGGGCTGGTGGGCGTCCTCTGTTTCTGTATGATACCACTCTTGGTTTCGATTGTAATATAATCGGTTACTCTGTCCACATGACCCGCCCACTTCCACTTCATACGCAGAATGGTCTCGACAACATCTCTTACTCCTGTGTTGTGTCTGATGGTTCTTTTGGGATTCTATATCGGAGGGTCATTCCCAGCATTGATCTCTCCCTCTTACGTTGCATGACGTGTATTTTCTGAATGTTGTTCTTGGTCATTGTTAATGTCTTTGAGCCGTAAACCGGGAGAACGCATCGGTTAAAGACCTTCCGTTTTAAACATCTTGGAAGACTGGATCGGAAAACTGTTCTCAATTTTCCATAAGCTGCTCAGGTTAAGCCTATTCTACGCTTTATTTCGTGTGTTTGATTGTCTCCTCCAATACTTATCTCGTGTCCCAGGTATGTGTATAGGCCTATTTGTTCTATGTTGTTGTTGTTAATTTTCTTGGAATCACTCAAGATGAGATTAGTCATATACTGGGTTTTTGAGATATTTATTTCTAGCCCTACCGTTTCTTCCGCCTCACAAAGGTTTTGCATCATAGTCTCTGCTTCTGGCATGTTGTCTGTTATTAACACGATGTCATCGGCGAAGCATAGGTGGATTAATTTGTCTCCGTCAATATTAATTCCTATGTTGTCCCAGTTTATTTTGCTTAACATGCTCTGTAACAACGTGACGAACAGTTTAGGGGAGAGCTCATCCTGCCTCAGTACGGCATTCTCTCCTCTATACGGCATTCGACAAGTGCTTCTAATAGTTTCTGTTGGCCTATTGTGTCGAATGCCTTTTTAAAATCTACGAAAATCAGCATAAGCGGCTTATTGAATTCTATACACTTTTCGATAAGAGCTTTTATTGTGAGAAGGTGGTCGTTTGTTCCATATTTTGTTCTAAATCCTGCTTGTTCTTTTGAAAGGAAGAACTCGAGTTTGTTTGTTAAACGTGTGGTTAAAATCTTCGTGGACAATTTGTAGATGTGACTTGGCCTGGTGCTTTATTATTTTTCATGCTCTTTAATGATGCTACCATAATGAGCTGGCATGATTTCTGTTTCATTTATCTCAGGAATGTCTTCCGATCCTTGGTTTAGCACTTTATTTTTTGTATTTTGCATTTTATTTTTTTGTTTTACTTGGTTTAGCACTATTGGTGTTTAAGTCGTTGTTTGATGTTGAGTATAGTTGTTTGTAAAAAGTTTCGATAGTTGTTATTATGTCTGTTTTGTTCTTCATTATGTCCCCATTTTTGTTTTTTATTTTATTCCACATCCTTCTTCCACATCACGTTTTTCTTGCTTAGAACTTTCAGGCTTCTGTTTTATTCTATTATGTTTTCCTTGTTTTCTGCGTTTTTTCTCTTTTATGTTTAGCAGTAGTTTTATTTATCATTTCTCTTCTCTGTTTCATTAGTGTCTTTGTTCTTTGATTCAGTTTTTCTCCTTGTTTTGAATAAGTAGTTTTGTAAGTAAGGTCACTCACCAATAAATTAGTGCATTTCTTCCGCATAATAAAAGCCAGATCATGCTAACAGAGGCAGGTGTAGTATTACACATTTGGTTTTTTGATGCCATGATGATGCATAAAAATGTCTGGTACATTTAGGTATCATTACACTTAGTCATTGAGTTAAAACAATAATTCTGTTAATATTAGGCAAAACCACATGTACATTTTATAATTATCTTTAAATCATTTAAACTTTGTTTCCAGAAAACAATGGGGTTTTCATGTATAATTTCTATCAGGAATCTTCTACAGTTTGAACGATAAATTCGGTTGTTGCAAGCTTCGTATCGTAATTACTTACATTTCTTTAGCAGTTTTCTTTTACCTTGAGGAAGTTAATTTAAGATTAGGAAACGGCTAACCACTGATTACTCTTGAGAGCCAGAAAAACGGGATCGTCTCCTCTCATCTATCTCGACAAATAATAATTAATGAAAGTGCGCTGATGAATTTTTCTGCAGAACCTTCGCAGTGATGGACGATCGCGACGCCGTCTGAGGTCTGATGAGAGGCAGCCGGTGACGAGCATCCTTAATAAAACAGACAGGCGATTGCAAAATCCAATTTTCTCACGGGAACAGGTGTCAGTTTTGTCGTCTCGTCCTCAAACCGGAATGGATACCGCGTTTTCGGAACCTGCAATATTTCAATTGTAATGGAAATTGTATTTCCTAATCCAATAAAATATTGAGAAAACTGACGAACGGTCGGGTATTATTTCTATTTCGTGAAATGAATGAAACTGCCAGATATGTCCAATACAGGACCGATTGATACGGCTAAAGGTGGGATTTGATAACTAGTAGAATTTGCAACAATAATAGGTTTACATTCTATAAAGGTTATTCCAACAAATGTTCAATAATTATAACACAAGAGGTGGATATTTTGAATAGTATATTTTTGACATGAGAAAAGTTTTCAGGAAAGTTTTCAGGCTGAACATAAGGCTCTCCCAGTGTTCGCTTCAGCAGGTAATGAAATACTTTGAGCTACATAATCAATTAATAGTTTTGATAGTACTGATCAGGTTGTCATAGCTCGAGCTACAATTAATCCTGCGGCCCAATTCTCGAGTTCAAGAGATCGGGAACGCTCACATTACTTATGTGATCGCTCCCACAAATTTCCTTCAAAAACTGCAAACTGTATTTATTTTCCTGTAATTTTGTGCAGGACAAGGGTAACATCTTGCTTTCGCATCGTTTCCTAGCTGGCGCGGCTGGTGACACTACCTCTTCATCTGCAGGACGTAAATCTATACCACTATCTGTTAAAGATAGCATCACATACGACTTATGTTTATATTTAGCTCTTGTTTCCGTGTTTTTACTTGCAAGATCATCGCCTAGCTGAAGTAAAAAGAACGTCGTCGCCATGACATATTTTTTTCCATTCTGGATTTTGATCAACGTACAAAATAAAGACGTTCATGGCACATATGTCCAACATATTCATGAACAATCCATAGGGCCAACGAGCGGTTCTCCTGCTGCACCAGCTATGATAAGTTTGTCACCGTTATCTACTCCACCTTTTGACCTATTATAGTCCAATATCATGTACGGTTTATTGTTTTTTTCTTGACAAATCAAGTCACTATCGGTTGAGTTGAAAGTACGTGCACCATCCTATTTTTTTTTTTGGAATGTATGATACTATCGTTACATCCTTAGTGAAAGCAAACATTGAGTATTCAACAGGTTAGTTCCTTTTAGGCTTAGTTATATTGGTGTATTTGGTTTATTTTTTCTAACAGTCTCAAGTAAAGTTAGGTTCTTTGTTAGTAAATATTCGCGAGCGATAAACTGGTAAAAAAGTTGTCGGTTGTAATTCCTCGTCCACTGCCGTGATAAGGTGTAACCAAGTCTTTTACAACACGTAAGTCTTGATTTCGTTCTGTTACACCATCCAAAGTTATTCCATTTACTTGAAGATTGCTCAAATATGAGGTTTTAACATCAGAATCTGCCCAAATTCTATGCCATAACGACCGGGATTGGACTTTATATATTTTCGGAATGGACACTTGCCACGAAAACTAACCAGTTCTTCATCAACAGTCAAAAGTTCATATGGTTCAAAGGCATTTTGATAGTTGGATAGAGACATATTCTAGATCTGGCTTTCGGCAGCTAACTTATCCTCTTGTTTTCGCTCAGTTTTCGTTAATTTATCGTCAAAGCGTTAAAATGATGATATTTCTGCCAATCTGTTACGGGATATGGCAGCAGTAAAGAAAGAGCGTCTAATAGAAGCATCAGACGGCCACATTTCTTGAATAGATTCCTTTTTACACCTTAACGCGCCCGCTTTTATCAAAACGCCTTCAAAGCTGTCCAATTCATCCATTTCTAGTACTTTTGTACCTCCCCTGCTTTTGCTTTTGGGGAAATTTTGTATTCCATTCAGCATACGATCTAAAAGCCTCTTCGTTGGTATATTGAAGTATAATATGTTTTATTTCCGCTGTCGAAAGTAGGTTGACAAAGTCCAAAATAGGCACCTTGACTATATTACGTAAGACCAGGACCTGCATTTACAATATTTCTTTGTATTCTCCTAAATTGTTGTGTATGTTTTCCTGACTGTACTTCAATTTATTTCAACAGATTTTCCTGGGTTTCGACACCGAAACGTATTTGTAACATTTTAAGTAATAAACAATAAAATTGACTGAAACCCAGGAAAATCTGTTGAAATATTCTCCTAAATGTCACAAATGGACGACTTTCCCATGACATGCCAGACTTTGCTATATATGTTGGACCAAATGAAATATTTTCCACCTTGGTTGGTTCGGCATCGGACTCTTCTTCACTGACAGAATCGGTCTCCAAGAGTTCTGATCGCCATCTTCTGCACCGTCTTCGCTTTCGTAAACTTTTTCTAAATCGGAATATTCTAAATTAAGATTTTCAACAAGTTCTTCTTGTTTCTTTTGCGACAAAGCTTGTGTCTGCTCCGAACGACTTTTAAAATCCATTTTTGGCAGAATCTTAAGAAGAAATTAAAGAAAACTAAATTATAATCTTAAAAAAGTTAGCAGCGGTAACCATTCATGAGGGGTAATTGTCAGACCCCAATTACCTAAATCGACTGAAACTCGGTCCGAAAGCAACAAAACTTTGTGCAGTACTGGCAGACCTGACAGTAGCACTAGAACGGACGTTGTCTATGTATATGTAGAAGAAATATTTTCAAAATGTTGAAATACCCAAAATATTACAGGAATACGGCGTCTGGGGTCCCAAAAAGACCCCGCACGGTACGTTAAGGGTTAATCAATTAAATATGATGAATCACCATACATCAAATATTACATTAAACTAATTTAGAATACATTAAATTGCATTTCGGACAGTCGGTTGTTTATTTCATCAAATTATTGGTGAATAAGCGAAATGACACCTATTCTATAATCAACTTATCAGTCATAACATTTACGGTTAATTGAACTGAATCCTACATTGGCTATCGATAAGTTTGTTTTTGTTCATTATAGAAATTGTCTGTATTAACACCCTGACTGAGTGGTTGATTTCATTGTACAGTGTCTTTCTAGCAACGCTTTTGCTAGGTTGATTCGTAATGGCTTTTAATTATGTGCGACAAGTCATGAAAATATTACTCATTAATAGTATTCTATTTTTAAACCTGGCACCGAAAATTGGCAAAAGAAAAACAGTTTTGTGTTATATTAAAACATTTGTTCACGTTGCTGTTCAAATGGTTATAGTGATTTGTGGAATTTGTTACCCAGTTACTGCTTATATTGTGGAACGACATAACATTATGGCTAGAAGATTGTTTGTCTTCTCACTTCTCTTTGGTTATATTTCAGTAGCTTTGTTAACAATTTGCTCCCAAGTTAAGAACGATATATGGCAACAACTGTATAGAGAAACTCGGCTTTTTCAAAATATCAAAATTCAAACATCCAATAATATTTTTGCTGATATTGCCTGGATTTCGTATCTGGCGCTTGGTGCATTTGAACTATATCTATTCTGTGAATCTCTCACGGTCGTCAACTTAGATGAAAATAACTCCAAATATAAATCGCTTGTGGGATATGTCTGTCCATGGTACTTTTACTATTGCCACACATGTATCGCTAGTTTAATGCTGTTGATGATTAACGAGGTAGTTGAAAACGTAAGAACAGCGAGGAACAGTTTAAGACACAAATTTATGAACATATACATGGCTGAAGATATGTTTTTAACGGCTCGCAAAATATCAAAGCTATGCAATGATTTATTTGGATACCAGTTGATGGCGACTTTTGGGCAGTGGTTCCTTTACATCTTGGAGCTTGGGTTACAGGCAGTAGTCCTAGCCAATCCCCAGAAATTGAACTCGGAGAATGTCGAAATGATTGTATCTCTTGCAATATTGGGAATCCATGTCATTATGGCATCGGTAAGTGAAAATATACAGGGTGGTCCTCAACTAATGTGCCAAAATTCACTGACATATTGCTTAGGCAAAAATAATGCGTTTCAGGCAAATTTGTCTTATCTGAAAGTTAATAGCTTCCGAGATACGGGCGTCAAAGTGTAAATAAAATTTTATGGTCATATTGAAACTGGTTAAGAATCTATTACATATAAAAGAAAATTTTATTTACATGTTGACACCCTGTATTTCGGAAACTATTAACTTTCAGATAAGACAAATTTTCCTGAAAGGCAATATTTTTACCTAAAGAATATTTCAGTGAATTTTGTCTCATTAGTTGAAGACCACCCTGTCGATAATGGAGTTAATGCATAAGAAAATTTATAAGCATATAGAAATCCATTAATAAATCAGTAAACTTTTTAACTAAACTAATAGAATATTTTATCCGAAATAAAATATATATAGCGAGTTTATTTTCGGAGTAACTTTTTATTTAATGAAAGCAGTGCGGAAGTTGTGTTGCGGGTTTGTGCAAAAGGCACATTTGTTCAGAACGTATTTAACAAGTTAAAAGCGTATACGCCTTTAAGTAGCATTTAGGTATTTGCTCTTATATTGAAATAAAACTTTTATGCGGGGCACAAGTGGAGAGAGGATTTAATGAGTTGTTGCTCTGGGTAGGGAATTTAAAAAATAATTTCAGATTCTCTTGTCGGTTGAAATTTTTGATGTGATGTATAAATAATTCACCACCATAAATGTTTACAGTTTTACTGACAATAATTAGTTAAGTTTTGTTTGTACACTTTCCGGTACATTCGTGAATATAATTATTCGTGACACTAATAAAAATTAAGATGCAAGAGTACACAAAGGCAGTTGGGACGATAGATGAAGATATATTCGCAATTACATACAAAGTAAAACGGTAAGTATCAATAGGAAAGAAATTCAACGGAAACAGAAAAAGTATAAAATAAATCTATAAGTAATTTAAAACTCGAATGATAAAATCATTAAAAAATGTGGTGAAAAATCTAATATTACGAGGGGTTTATTTATTTCCAAATACTCCTAAAATTTGAGTCTTTCCAAATGCAATAAGGCTTAACATTTATATAATTAGCGAGGCTTCCAGTCTTACGTTACATAATAAATATCTAGTTTCTGAGAAAGAAATTTTTAACTTCGATGAATTCGATAGGGAATTCAAAACAGCAAGAAACAGCATACAACAGTTTAGAAAGGAAAATCAGGTAAGTTTAATATCCGGAACAACAAATCAGAAACAAAAGTCATGGAAGATGAGGGTGATAGTATGGATAAGATTGATATGAGGTTATGAGAAATTTGTGCTCACCCATCGATGAGTATGACGTATGACGACAATATTTTGTTACACGGTAATATAGCAGAAGGACGCTTTTGGTAATTCGAAATGAAAAGAAAATATTAGTTTTAAATTTCATTGGTCAATAAGTGACCAAATAGAACCTTACTCTTACAAGTCATTAAAAGGTAATGCGCAAAGTTTTCTTGACTTCGAACAGCTCAACCTTTAACGATGCTTTTTTCCTTTAACATCAAGCTTTCATATGAAATCCAAACATTCTTTTAAACAGTGAAAACTGATGTTGAGTATTCAGGTTATGACTTGAAACTTTTCCTGGTAAAAGAAATCGTCGAAAGTGGAAAATGTCAACAGTAATCTGGTACAGAAACCAACTGAATAATATTTGCTCAATACGCCCACCAAAGCACAGTTTCAAACTGACGAATATCAAAGAAAATTAGTTCGGTCTAATTAACTGCATTTCGAAAGTTCCGTTATGTCAATCGGAAGATATATCCATATCTGCAGCTAATTTAACGGCTGATTTAAGCCTGGATATGCCGTCCAAACATTTCCGTTAACAATAAAAACTGATGTTGTAAAGTGTAGTTATGAAGTGAAATTGAACAGTTCTATGATAGGTTGTGCGGATCTGTTATAAAACTATGTATAGGCAGCAAGAAAAAAAAGTAGATATTTAAATCAATGCTTTAAAATCTCAATTAAAAAAGTAATTTTCAAAACACTAATGAATTCTGCTCAATTGATTAGGCTGATGAATTTATAATTCCCACAGCAAAAATATGTTTTTTCTTCTATTTGCCTTTTAGTTTCACCTATTACCTGTCTTGATTTATGATTAAGACAAAAGGTATTTACGTAATATTAATGATTAGAAAGTCATTTGCAGCTGCAATCAATTACATAGTTGCCGAATTTCGGAATTAGTTTTCTGCGAGAATTATTTTGTCTTCCTATATTTCGGTACTCGATAAATCGATTTATCGTACCCGTATAAATTATTGCTTTGGGAGTTAAGCACTCAAATATTCAATTTTTCGTAATTGATTTTAGTGCCGAATTTAGAGTTCTATCAGTAAAATATCTCTTTACTTTTTAGTTTCGACTGTAGCCTTTGTTGATTGGCGCATGAAATAAGGTTTCTACGTAGTGTTAATGAGATATACTTATATAATTCGTAAAAACAACTGATATTTAACTAGAAAAAATTTTAGTGAGAAACAATTTTTCTGCAATTTTTTTCCAGATATTCCCTAAACGCTTCTAAACGAGGAATGACACCTATTTCGAATCACCCTGCAGAAAGTCAGGTGGTCAACTAAGGTCCATTTCGCAACATTACACGGTGCTTTAGACAAATTGACTTTTTAGACAAATTTTAGGTAAATTCTATGAAAAAGGTAGATAAAGAAGATATTTTCAAACAACTCCGCCTTGTAGCTTTGCTGGAAATTAAACAATAACAGTATTAATAAGGCTAATCCATCAAATAAACGTTGCTGTTTAAATGATCAATGTCAATATCAATTAACGATATTATCGCTCAATTACCTTTAATTAGTATTAGCTATCGAGCTAAATAATATTGTGATCAGCATAATATTTTCCTTTCAGTAACGCATTCGCTAACGGTATTAAAACACGCATTTCAATTAAGCTCTTCTGAAATGTCAAGTCAGTGGTGGTTTCAAACACTTTTTAAGATCGTACTCAAACTGGTCTACTTTTTGAATATTGCACCTATGCCCGACCAGCAAGTTAATATTACCTATTGGTTAAAAACGTTTATCTATTTTGCATTATATACATTTTTACTCGTAACATCTGTTCATTATGAATATCAATTTAATTATGATTTGTCAAAAACTGAAATATTTAACATATGTATAGCTATCACGTCTGTAATTTTGAGCTACATAATACTTATCCTAATACTCAATTCCTACTTGCGAAATAGTTTATGGCAATGTTTTTACAAAAAAATTGGTAAATTCGAATACGGTCATGTTAATGAAATACTCTGCTTTAGAAATATTACCCTATTGCTCTTTTTAATCTTTCAAGTTGTTGCGGTCCTAGTCATAGCTCCATATATCTTTACCATTTATGGGCAAACTCACCAATCTGTATACAGAACAATATCAGCGGTGTCTTGCCCTTGTATTTCCTTCTGCTACCAAATATGCCAATGGACTGTTATGTTGCTATTCATCAAAAATATAGGCGAGCAAGTGGAAAAATCTGAGAAACATTTAGATCTAAAACAATTAAACGTTAAGATGGCAAAACACCTCTTCTTGGAAGCCCGATTATTGGCAGTGCTATTCAATAGCATATTTGGCTATCAGCTTTTAGCTATTTTCGGTCAATGGATTTTACTTATTTTGGAGGTGGGAATTCAGTCAGATATACTTTTGAACCCTGAAAAGTTCAATTCACCTTTTGAGACTTCCATTTCAGTTTATTTCGTGTCACTTAGTGGAAGAATAGCTGCCACAGCGGTGAGTAACTTTCATACTTACAAACAGAATAATAGGTTTAGTAGGTATTATTTTGGCAATTAGTCATCAAATTATGAAGTGATGCATTGATTAAAATAATTTACATTACTTTTAACCAAAATTAGTATTAACAAATTAAATTAACAAACAATAAAAAAACTAAAATTAAACCTTCGAACTATACAAAGCGGTGCAAAGTTGGATTCAGAATACCATGTAAGACATAACGAGCTCTTAAAAGATAACGCAAAACTCATACAAAATTATACTTAGTTTATCATAAGTTAATTAATCAATTAATAGATAATAATCAAAATTAATCAAGGCACAAGTGACAACCACTAAATTGTGAAAAACAAACAACGAAACAGTCAGACATTGATATGAAATAAGAGCTAATAGAAAATGAATCCCCTACAATAACAGCAGACGGCCAAACGACACAACCAAAAAACGACGTAAAATACCTTGGAATCACAATCGACCACAAACTTAGATTCACTAAACACATGCGAAACATCAGGGCAGAAACAATGAAGAGAGCGAAACACTTCCGATCACTAACCTACAAAGACAGAGGAATTAGCACAAACACCGCCACCAAAATATATAAAGCTATTTGTAGACCCTTGCTAGACATATACTCATGACCAACGGAACAGAAAGGACAAAACGTTATACACAAACAACAGAGCAAATTGCACTAAGACTAATAACACGAATAAGACACCCCCAAAACCCACTACACAACCCCCCCACCCAACTACTATACGAACGCACAAACATGACAAAGATCTCGGAAAGACTCATACAGCTACAGACAAATGGACAAACAACCCCTACAACTGGACCATACTGAATCCCCTTTGTCTTCCAAGACCAACCAGACAATAAATATTAGATATAACCAATAGTCAATATTCATTCACACAATGAAGATTTGATAATGTTAAAACATTATTTTAAATGGAGGCTGCAGATAGATTTAAAGCTGTAAAAATCCTTGAAACTTGGAATGGAAATCCTAATCGGGAAGCAACATTTTGTTTTGTTAGAAGTTATCTTCAAGAAAACTATGATTATGACTTACAAGTGGATCACAGCAGGCCATTTACAATTTTCTATATAACATCTTTGATTTAAAGCTGCAATTAAATCTCTCTTAGAAACCAAATTTTTGTTTGCTTAGAAGTTACCATTTCCAGCATTATTCATTATTTTCAAATATATGTGTACTTAAGTATTCTGCAATTTTATAACGCCAGAATTCAGCATTTATGATGATTTCATGGTGATGGTGTGTTCTAATCTTTTTGATACTAATTTTGAATTCGTTTTGTTTGTTCTTTGCAGGTAACCGGTTCTGAGAAAAATTGTCGTTGTTTTAATTAAGTTCCTCATAGCTTTCTAACATGTGAACACAACCTTATGAATGTAATTAATTTGCCTTGGTTTTCATTTTGTCAATTCTGACCACTTGCCCACACAACCTTATCATATTGCTACTTAGCATGCTCAATAACTTGAGCTTTCTAATGGTTAAAAAAAATAATTAAAACAGAAAATTTCTTGAAGTAGTTTGAACGCATCATTAAATTTTTATTTTTTGGATCCAGTAATATTCCGAATTTTATAATCGAAAACATCATTTGGCCAGTAAATTTATTGCGAGTTCTAAATCCAGTTATATTTTTGGAAGCTTGAAAATTAATAAAAAAATTATTATTATTATGGTCCATTAATATTTTGAATGACTGAATGACTATGAATCGCACAATGTGATATTAATTTTCTTTCTAGTTTGGACCATGCTCAATTGCATTCGCATGCGACTTGGTCACACTGGAGACTGAAAAACTACTGAATTCGTGCTATCAATTGCAAGAGGAGTTCGACTGCAAATCCTATGAGTATCAACAACTCCAGTCATTTGGATCCTACATTTCAAATAACGGAATTCGATTCACCGCTGCTGAATTTTTCGAAATAAAACGTTCAACAATTCTGTCAGTGATTGCCACATCTACCACATATTTTGTAGCCTTAGTGCAGTTTTTTTAATACCTTTTATGAGATAAGATAAAACGACGAATTCGTATTTAAGCAAATTCATGTAACGGTAAGATTTTTGATGCCTGTAAACAAAACTTTCAATTTTTCGCATGTTATCTTTAATTTCGATCATTTTATTGTTTAACGTGAATTTATCTACATATTATTGTAAAAATAGATGTTAAGTTTTAGGCGAATTGAATTTAGGACAAATAAGTAACATTTTAGTTTAACTTTTTAGAGTAATTTGAATGGATTATGTTTGCTTTTAATAGATTATGTCGAGTTTGTGGATGCACTTTGCTAAGCCAGCGATATTTGCTAGGACTACGGAATAAAGTAGACACTAGGAACATTGTAAACATTTATTTATTTCATAATAAATAAGCGAGGGAGGCTTATTAATTGTGATCAAATCACAAAATATGTGCATTTTTTGGTGAGTGGTAATTAAAGTAGCGGAAAGATAAGATTTATATTTTTCTCATTAAGAAAATTATACCTTTCTATAGATAATTCATGCAACAATCGAGATTTCTCATCCCAGATTTCGATACAATAATAAAAAATAATACATTGGCAGAATGCGGAGTAACATGCATTTGTAAAATATAATAAAATCTAACATAAAACATCTCGTCTCATGTACAACATATCTCATAAATTATTGATTTACATCGCTTGATATATATCTTATGTAAAACTACTAAAAAAAGCAGATAATTTGAATAGCAGGCACACAAGATGTGGATAGCTAATCTCTAGGTTACCGTTAACGTTCGAAATTGTGTTAATATCAATACAACACAGTCAATATCGAGAATAACATGTTCCGTTGGTTAATGTCCGCTTATCATTTGGTTAACTGATATTCGCATAAGAAGTTTTCCTGGAAGAAAGTTATAGTTTATTAACAATGTCTTTAATAATATATTCAATATAAGCAGGCAATAATTGTTGAACTCCACATTAACCAGATAATTAATAGTTAAGAATCTGATGTTTTTACATTAACTATACATTTGTGGTAAATTCACTCAACTAAAAGTGTAAACGTAATTTATACAATTTAACAAGTAGTGATTCTAAACTGTCGGTTAATGAGCCCAGAAAACAGTGCAGTTTTTTACAATTATTTAGATTATTTATAATTACATCTATGTGTGCCATCTATTTTAAAAAATATATGATTTAATGGTACGTTATTGCTTTATTCTAGTATATCATGTACTATAAACTGACACGTTTGCTTCCTTCAGATTCTTACCAATATTGCAGTCTCAAATCTTCTAAACTCTGCTCTGCTCGAGTGTAATCGACTTTCCAGTAAATAGCAATCATCTCTCATTCCGCGTTGGGTTATAGCGAATCGAGGACGATAAAAAGTAAATAGAAATTCCTTCGACCGTTAATGCAATTTACACGAGGCGTCACCTTCGCATTCTTCAAGCAATGATGTAAATAGTAAACGATAGAACAAGCGGAAAATTGAGGAATTTCTTTACTTACTATTTGACGTCGTAGCTTCCTTCCCGCTTTAGAGTTCAGGTAAATTGGTTTTTTAGGAGGATTTCTCACGGAATTACTGCCAATCCTGCCTCAGCTTAGTTTTTATTTGAAAAAGTTTGCATTAGGGCGCAAAATTAGCAAGATTGGCGCCAAATGAAGTATAATCAAAAACCACTTTTGTCTTATCGAATAACTTTTTCGTGCTCTGGAACTTTCGTTGTCGCTATGGTGTCCCGAATTTGACAAAAAAGCAAACCAATAATTATATTTATTTTAAACTTTCGATGCACAATTTAAATTGACTTTAAGGTCGAATATCCTATTGCATTCAACATTCTATTTCTGGTTATTGTCTTTATGTACTAAATTTTTAATCAGTAGTCTAAAACACAGCATCCAGAAGCAAATAGGATTATTTTTATGCATTGCTGGTTGGGGTGGAAAGTTTTTATAAGCAAATTTTAGTCGTTTTGGTGTTTCGTGTATCCAGAAAACGCTTTTCATAAAGTGTCACTTTGAAGCTAACTAAGCTTATTTTCGTGGATGAGCCGGATTCATTTATAGTGGCTTTCAGTTAATATCTTGTGATCTGCTCCGGGTAAAAATTGTTATCCATTATCTCGGATTTAATTTCGCTCCAATGTATTAATCTCATGTGTTTACATTTTGTAATTCGACATGCTTAATTGTTGAATATTTTGAACAATTTTGTAAGTGGCTATTAAGTTCTGATTAGTTTCCCTTGTTTGATGGTCAACAACCCTTAAAACTCTGTATATTATTGATGAAATAATTTCGTTGTTCAAGAATAAAAAAATCTTCCAAAAATACCGTTTAACAGGATATGCACTTCAATTTTGATACAGTGAGATCCAAAATGAGTGAAATTTGTGCAGAAAATTACACTATATATCTACAAATGCAGTTATTTCTGATGCGGCTGGAAGCAGTTGGCTTTGGAGTTTGTTATTTCGGTAAAAAATTTCATCAAGTTTAGCTCAGTAATTAAAGTGCATTGAGCTTTTCGGCAAAAGTGTTAAATTCGACTGGCACATACGAGGAATGCATTTCAATATTATGTTAGATAAGACGCATTTGCATCCCTATAAATTGCAGTCGTTTAAAAATTTAAGAACTTGGAGAAGACAAATGGCTTTCACTTTAACGAAAAATGTTCACACTTGAGACAAATTTTTGCCATTGGACACAGTTTGTTTATATCGGATGAAGCCCAGTTTTGTTTGAAGAGAACGACTTAATATGTTCTATAGCATGTTCTCAAGCAGAAGTGTAGCTACTGGGTGCATCAAAATCGGTAGCAACTTCTTCAATTCATCAATCGTGCTGTCCATTTGTAACGTAATGTAACTGTGTTTCTGTTAGACTATTGATGTGAGTGAATCTTGGACGGATCTTTTTTGCCACGTTTTATGTCTCGGAATAGTGATTTCCAGTGGTCCACTAGTACCGTGATCCACCAGTAGAGTCTATAAAGAAATGAACAGCGAAAAACAATGAATTTGAATAAAGAACATTAAAACTATTCCTGGGTTATGTTTTAATGTGAAATATATGATTTGGTGTATCGTATGCAGGAATGTTATGAGAACAACGGAAATCATTTATTGCTTTCAATATTTCACTAAACAATATCCTGTTCTTTTGGATTTAAATATTTTCAATATGATATTATTATGCTGCAAAAATGGTCCACTGATTTTGCGGCTCACATAAATATCACGAATTTGTGTAAGTTTGTCGTATCTTGTGCTCAAAATACGGAAAAATTTCGGAACTCTACAAATATTTATTTTCATTTTCAAGTTACAGGATACTAAATTGAAAAGTACTACTTCATTCTGATCAATATCTTCCTTAAGTAAATATTAATCATTTTCAATCTAAGTTATACAGTTTCTCGAATCAAGTCAGATATTTTTAGAATCTATTAGAAGTCCCAAAAAATAGTTTGTTCCAAACTTTGAAGAAAAGAAGAAATATTTTACGGATTTTTAAAACTTATCTAAGGGTTAGTTCTTGTCCCAACAGCCATGAGTGAGTCCAGAGGCTTTTAACTTAAGTTAATAAGCACTTTTTATTTCAAGCCACTTTGTTAGAAAAGCCCTGTGTTTGGAAAGAAGCCGTTTGTCTGTTTTCTCAGACCGAAATTTCGACATTGAGAAAGGATAATTTGGGAATATCCAGCAGTACCTTTGATGAAGGCGGTATTCTAGAAGCATATATTTTATTCCGGGACGTGGTGTAGGTTCGCAAGAATAATTCCATTTTAATATACTGTTATTTTGTTCCCTAGTAGTAGTAGTAAACATCTTTATTTCTAAAAAAGGCTATCGACCTATCGGTCTTTCTGCCCTTGTTTAATACATGCAGTCTTAATCTAAATGAAAAACAAATATGAAAATTCTCTTATTCTTGGTTAAAAATACTATTAAATAAATAAAATTTCAGTGGCAAGAAGAAATTATTTTATTGTCCAATAGTCCGTAGCGTTTGTAAGTGTTCGAGTAGCGTTAATGTAGGGGAACGGAAGCGGGATTGTCTGGTTGGTCTTGTAAGACAAAGGGGATTCAGTATGGTCCAGTTGTAGGGGTTGTTTGTCCATTTTGTCTGTAGCTGTATGAGTCTTTCCGAGATCTTTGTCATGTTTGTGCGTTCGTATAGTAGTTGGGTGGGGGGGTTGTGTAGTGGGTTTTGGGGGTGTCTTATTCGTGTTATTAGTCTTAGTGCAATTTGTTCTGTTGTTTGTGTATAACGTTTTGTCCTTTCTGTTCCGTTGGTCATGAGTATATGTCCAAAGTCTAGCAAGGGTCTACAAATAGCTTTATATATTTTGGTGGAGGTGTTTGTGCTAATTCCTCTGTCTTTGTAGGTTACTGATCGGAAGTGTTTTGTTCTCTTTATTGTTTCTGCCCTGATGTTTCGTATGTGTTTAGTGAATTTAAGTTTGGGATCAATTGTGATTCCAAGGTATTTTACGTCGTTTTTTGGTTGTGTCGTTTGGCCGTCTGCAGTTATTGTAGGGGAGTCAGCGTTGAGTCTGTGGTTTGTGAGCAGAAGTTGGTTTTTTGACGCGTTTGGTGTTAGTCTCCATTTATAAAACCATGTCATTGCGTTGTTTGTTAGTGTTTGGAGTCTTTGCGCTGCTCTCTCAGTAGTTTTGTCATGTACAATAAGTGCCGTGTCGTCTGCGTATTGTAATATGTATGCCGATCTGTCGATTTGATTTTTGTCTGGTAAGTTGTAATTGTATATGTCATGGCAGTATATATTGTAGAGAAACGGTGAGAGCGGGGATCCTTGAGGGAGACCTTGTTCAGGGGAAAAAGAAAATGACAGTGTTTTGTCAATTCGTACTTGTAGTTGTCTGTTTTCTAGTAAGTTCTTTATGGTGTGTAGTAGATATGTTGGTGTGTGTAGTTTGTATAGTTTGTATAGTAAGCCTCTATGCCAGACACTGTCAAAAGCCTTGTTAATGTCCATAAACAGGCAAGATGTCTTTCTGTCAGTTAGGTGGGTAGTTTGTATATTGTTGGCCAAAATAAAGAGCGGATGAACAGTCGAGTGATGCTGTTTGAAACCAAATTGGTAGGTAGGTATATACTTTCCAATCACTTTTTCAAGCCGCTGCTTCATTATGCATTCAAAAATCTTGCCCAGTACTGGAAGCAGTGTAATTGGTCTGTAGTTGCTCGGTTGTGTATTGTCCAGTCCATTTTTGGGTATAGGGATTATTAAGGCGTTTTTCCATGTTTCTGGGATTCTGCCATTTGTGATGCAGTTGTTCAATTCAGTTAGGATCAGTTTGTGTGTTTCTTGAGTTAGGCTTTTCAAGACTTTTGCCTTAATTTTATCCTTCCCCGGTGCAGTGTTCTTGATGTGCGCTAGGGCTTCATCGTACTCTGTGTCTGTGATCAGTGTGCAGGCATAGTTTGGTGAGTTGTTAAAATAGTTCAAGTACCAGTCGTTGATCAAGTTCCAGTTGTCATTGTCGAAGTTAGGGTTTGTCGATATGCTGAAGGTCCCTTTGATAGTGTCTGGCGAATGCGTCCGCTTTCTCTTTGTCTGTGTAGCGTTCTATTCCGTTTTCGTCAATTGTGTCAGTAGTGCCAGTCTTCCTGTATTGCGCCAGTTTCTTAATTTTTCGCCAGTATGTTTTGCCTTTGTCCTTCTGTATTTCTTTACATGTTTCTAGCCATTTGTCTTGTCGGTATTGTCCAATCAGAGTTTTAATGTTTCTGTTAAGTTGGTTCATTGTCTTTTTTAGGTCGTTATTTTGAGTGTTTGTATATAGTCTGTACAGTTCTCTCTTATGTTTTATTAATCTCAGTATGTATTTGGGTAGTGTATGTCGGTAGAAAGCATTTTTTATTTTCGGGCTAAATTTTCCTATGGCTAGTGAAAGTTGTTGTTGTATGGTTTCTATTGAGATGTGCTGTGCTTGTGATTGAATGTAGTCATGTATATGTTGTTTCACTTTGTCTATGTCAGTCTTTGTTAGGTTTAAGTTTTTCTCTATAGGAGGTGTATAGGAGGTAGGTTGCGTATGTTGTAAGTCTATGTTAAACGTAATAGCCAGGTGGTCGGATCCAAGTTCGTTGGTTAAGTTTATGTTGTTGATGGTGTTTGTCAAGTTTTTTGTGTGCAGTAGAACGTCTGGTGTTGAGTCTGGGTTTGCGGGCATCAGAAAAGTTGGTGGGGTGTGCTGTTTTATAAAGTCGGAGTTTTGCAAAAATCTTTTAAGTTGTTTCGTTTTGTTCGTGTTCAAGTTAAAGTCGCCTATAATTATTGCATATTTATAGATGCTCGCCTTAGTCAGTATGTTTTGTTCTAGGTTGGAGTGTGGGTGTATGTATGTCAGAAATATGTGTATCAGGTCGTTTAAGTAGGGTATGGTAAAATGTAGACAGTCGTTCAAAGGGTTGTTGAGGGAAGGAGGATTTGCTCTTCCAAGTTTAACGCTTGGTTTTAGGAGAGCTGCGACCCCGCCCCTGGCATGATTGATGGTATTTCCATTCCTATAGATATACTGCCAATTTCTGTACGTTGGTGTTTGTCCTAGTTTGGTTTTAGTCTCTACAAATATGCAGCAGTCTGTGTCGTTTTGTTCTATGTAATTGTAAATAAGTGGTTTTTTGCTGTTAAGTCCGTTGATGTTCGCGTAAAGTACTTTCAAATTGAATCTTGCATGCTCGTTACTGTCTGTCTCACTTGTTCGCAGGGTTCGGTTGGAGAGCGTCCCTCTTGTTCCCTAATTCAACACGCTTTAAAATACTTGCGCATACCAGAGATTAGTTGATGATCAACTAATCTCTGCGCATACTGCCTGCTACGCTGAGCGAGGCGATGCGAGTCTGGGCGTAGCGATGCGATTGAAGACAAAATAGTTTGTGTTTTGTCGGCAGTCGCAGCGATTTTTGGACTTTGAAACATGAGTTGTCACCCGTACTGACCCTGACTGAGTTTTTTTGAAAAAGTCACTTTTATAGGAAATTTCTGGAAGTTTCCACGATTGTTTCAGTTACTAAGGCGAGTTTTTCAAAAATTCGTTAAGGAAAACCCAGTAATCCCTGAATCCCACCTATAACATCACTCAAAAGCGAAAATCTGCTGCTTTAAAAATTCACTTTATTAGGAAATTTCTGGAAGTTTCCGAAAATTTTTCAGTTACTAAGGCGAGGCGATTGACCGTTGGAAAAGACGAATTTTTCAAAAATTTGACTCGAAAAAGCCAAAAATCTAATAATTCGGCTTATAATATCGCTCGAAAGAGGAAATGTGCTGCTTTAACTGTGGAAAAACGCACTTTAATAAGAAATTTCTGAGAGTTTCCAGCATTTTTTCAGATACTAAATCGAAGCGATTGGCCGTTGGACAACACCGATTTTTAAAAAATTTGACAAAAAGACCAAAAATCTCAATAATCTGGCTCAAAAAAGCACTCGAAAGAGGAAATGCGCTGATTTTCCGGATTTTCCGGATCTTCTAACGGAAAATTTTCCGGATCTTCTAACAAGTGGGGAAATAAATGATAAAATTCTCCATATGTTGGCCGAGCTAGGTTAATCTGATGTGACCATCTTTTTCTTTTGACTTTTTTTACCCTTCTAATTACCGGTATCTCCAATAGCAGCATGTGCGTTAGAAAATCCATGCAAAATATGATCTTTCAACTTTCCAAGATAACCCACAACTGCACGATTGGTCACTTTCAGCATCGCAACGCCCAGCTCGGACGGCGGTGTGCACGTACCCTTATTACGCCATAAATTTTATATGAAATCAACGCGGTTCTTTGTGAAATGCTTCGGCGAGTTATAGCGAACGTGATTAGCTCAGGGTGGCACACTAAAACGTGCAGCACAAAGGTATGGAATGCGATTTTTTTAGTATTACATTCGTTTGCGTATATTTTAAGTTATACATACAAAAAAATATTTACCATGCAAAAAACTTCTCAAAATACAACAAAATAAAACAATTTAAACACATATATGAACGACCAGTGGTAGAACAACAGGCTAGAAGCTAAGAAGCTAAGAAATATCGTTTGTTGTATTGAAATATTGTTGTTGAAATAAATTCGATATTACGGTAATTGTTCATACCCGAAAACATCGAAAAACACGTTGAATCTTATTTCCAAGCTTATTTTTGCCGACTGACAAAAATACACAGGGTGAATCAAACACGCATAATATGCCACAGCCGCTTTTGTAATTGGGATGTCTTGTATTTCAATTTTTATTTTGTTATAATATTTTCGCCAAGATAACGCCATAGTTATGGTGGTCAAATATATATACCTACAAACGTTCTACAGAAAAATCATACTAAAAGCTATGTAATCTCAATATCGAATTTATTCCTTATTTTATACCCACACTGTAAACCATTTTCAACTTTTTATGACTGAATTGGTTTGAATTATTCTTTTCCAACTGCCCGTAAATTGACCTAATAAAGCGTGAAGAACGGCAGTTAGGAAGCGGCTCAACAATAATGCCTATTGCCTTATACATTATAAAATCAGACAAGCGGGAAAACTTTTTCACTTCGTCCAAAAATAAACCGATACGACTCTCCTAAGACTTGTCAAAAAGCGCAAACCCGAATTGTAAGTCAGCGCGAAAACCGAATTTGAATATCAATTGAATTGCGCTTCGCACGCTTTGTAATGTTGAATTAAACAACAACTGAGCAGATAGAACCATTAATAATTCAAATATTTGTGTTCTGTTGATCATTAGAATACGATCTTTTGACTGTAAAGCATGCAGCAATTTAGAAGTGATTTTAATTTCAAATATATTTTTTTAATAAATATTCCTGATCTAAAAAACACAACTGTTTTCTCTGTTAAAGCGATATTTAATGTCTAAATCAGAAGCTAATGCTACGTAGGTAACCTGTAAAAGGAGCTTTAGTCCAAAATAGTTAATTGCATGTTAGTAAATAACTCGTAATAAATGTATAAGATATATGTTATATTGATCTGACCTGTGTGTATGTTTCTGTAAGTTACTATATTGCTCATTGCGCTCATATATATTGTTAAAAAAGTTTGAAAAACGCAAAAGCGTGAAAATGAATCGGATGCACTTAGTTAATATAGCAAACACACACAAACAAAAATAATGTTACAGCCAAAAAAAAGTCAATATAAACGATAAATGAACATGTGCTAAGTAGAGAGCAGAAACTTATAAGTTCGATTGCAATGAATCAAGAGAATCATCAAGCCAAAATATCGTGTAAATTTTATTACAGAAAACAAGGACGCATTTACAAAAATCATTAATACATCTAATGGAATTATGAATATAATGCGAAGATCGCTTTGGAAAGTTTCTTTCATCCACTAAATGAGCAAAAAGTCCATTTGGAAAAGGTTCAGTTTTAAAAGATTCAACGAGAACACAGAATTCACGAAAGAAATAAGTCTCAAATTTCGTTATCGATTACGTATAATAAAACTGATATATAAGGTTTCAAAGAGGAAATTATAAACTTAAAAAACATTTTTTTCGCTTTACTTTTGTTGCTCGAAATCGAACCGATTGAAACGTGCAGGGCCGCGTTATCTTTAGCACCCCAAAATTGTGAATTCGCGTTACTTTTTAGCACATTCCTCAGTTAGAAACAAATTTTCATATTTTTGTAGTTTATCCGTCCTTTGCGTTCGAAGTGAACACTTGATAGATTGTACCATTACTACCCATGCCGATTTCAACCACTTTTCGCTTATTAAAGTTTGCAATTTTTCTATCAGAAAATAGGCCTCACCATCCTAGTTTGTACACCTAACACATCCTATCATGTCGATGTTACAAGGACAAAAATCATTACTTTAAAGCACAATGCCAAGTTTCAAGCAAAGTAGCAAATCTATATGAAAACCCAAAAGTCAGTAAGTAGTGGATTTCCATGAGTATGACGTGGTTCAAACCGGCATTTTCTCAAGAAGCATTTCCTCATTCAGCTCAATCTTTGTTATTATGTAAGCTAATCGTTAAGAACATTAACAGTGAACAGAAAAAAACCACATTCACTTTTCATTTCGTTTTTTATCGTGGTAGTCTATAAGATTCTAGAAAGGGAATCGGAATTTTCAAGATTGTCTTTTAGGCGAAGTCTCCACTTTGTCTGGATTTGTGGCAATTTTTCAGTTAATTTTTTGCGTTTGTTGTGTCATTTGCTTAACGAGTTTCCGGGTTGTTTTATTTTTATGTGTTGTTATCTGTTTGTTATTTTATGTTATGTTATGTGTTTACTGTCTGTAGATATTCTCGGATACGTTATTCTTTGTTTGTTTCCATAGTCTAGCAATGGCCTACAAATAGATTTGTAAATTTTTGTCGCAGTTTTGATGCTGATATCTTTGCTGTATGTAAGTGATGTGAAATGTTTAGTTATGTTTGCAATTTTTCTATTTAACTTTAACTAGTAACTTTTATTTTCGATGAGTTATCCCAAACTGTATGGAGATTCTTTATGCTTCTTTTCAGCTTCATAAGTTTCAGTATACATGTAGGTAGCGTGTACCTAATTTTGTCCGCAGCGCAAATTTTTCATTTGCCAAAAATATTTGTTGTTGGACAATTTTTATGGTTTCTTCTGCTCTTGACTGATTTGTGCTTGTGTGTAGTAATAAATTTTGTTTCTTTGCATTGTCCAGTATGGAACTGTTTTAGTTAAATTTAGTTTTGACATGGGTTCTTTAAGAGGTATATTTTGGGTTTGTTGGAATTCAAAGTTAAATGTGATGGTCGAATGGCCTCATAGAAGTTGAATCTTGTATCGCGAGTATTAAGAAGATCAGCGGTGCGATATAAGTATTTTGAAGGTAAAACTAAAATTATATCAGACAGTTTTAATTAATCGGTCGAAGCAGTTATGGTCTCTAAAAAATATGCTGCAACGAAGTTGTAAATTTCCAGAAGTTTACTTTTGGATTTAAAAGTCATTATTTTAAAGCAAGTCTCAATATATTGAGAGTTTTATTTGAATTAGTAGCGTTTGCATCTGTTTCTGAACGATGTGGATGTTGCATCGTCTTAGTGCTCCAATCGGATCCGATTAAGAATTTTGAGATTTTACCTACTTCCTATGACTCATAATCACGTAAAATGCACAAACACAAATACATCTGCTGGATTGTTAAATATACTGGATCATAAACAAAACAATATTTCAGTCTCAAAACTAAACAAACATTTAAAGTAAAGATTTGTCACAAGAACTTTCATGAGATATTAATTTTTAGTCAGTGCTCCCACCCCCACAATAAATAAACGACGACTACCACTTTAAAGAAGGCTTATTTCCCCAAGCGAAGAAATTGTGAAACAAATTATTCCCAATTTTTATAGCTGTCAATATGTCATTTTCCACACAGCTTGATTTATTTAATCATATCTTTCTGGATTTTTCTCTCGGACAGGCTGAAACTGATGATATGAAATGGAAGTGTAGGTATAGCACGCATTTTGCCAGCAGTTTTTACAGTTTCAACATCACTGTCAATAGTTTATTTTTGATTTCGATTCTTCTTCAACCTAAAGCCAATATTTTATACAAAAAGATAGTCTAGATAAAAGAGCTTTAAAAGCAAATTGAGTTCTCGCAAAAAAAACCTAATAATATGGAAAGAAGTAATAAAAATGCACAAAATTCTTTCAGTGTGGTAAAGGATGTAATTTTTTGAAATGTTTTAACTGAAATTCAATGTAATGAAATCAATGAACGAAGTTTTCGAAAATACATTTATTCTAATTGTTTCAAAAACCTTAAGCATGTTTTGCTTAAAACTACAGTTTATTCTAAATACAACCGAAAAACAAGCAAGTGAAACTTTTGATATCCTTCGTTTTTTGATAAAACATTGTTTAGTTTTGTTTGTAGAATTTGTCCAATTGGCCCAGGTGCGCCCTCCATTGCATGGCCGAAGTCAATATTTTGTTGAACCGACTCAACGTAATGTTGCTTTTCTAAAGATTCTATGCTTTTACTTACAAGCTTTAAATTAGTTTTAATAAAAGCAAGATTATTGGTCAGTTCTCTGTTTTGAATAACGGCATGTCAATCTTGTCGGATATATAGTTTTATTTTTGAAAATTGAAAAAGTTGTTTCACCTAGTTGTATACTTTGATAAGGCGCAGCATAGGAAATCATCAGGAAATTTTCTTCATCTGGAACAGATTCAGGAAGGTAAAAGTTTGTTAAGGTTTCATTTATAAGTCTGGAAACTGTGTTGTTATTTGTTGCTTCCAGTTGTTTCGAGTAAATTAAATAACTTTTGGTAGGAACGTCCTCATTAAGCACGCCAATAATTAGATTACCAACATGCTTGCCACAAGAGTTTGTAGTTTTATCTACAGTAAACCCAATGATATTGTTACCTATTGGAGTCGTTCTCTGAAAGTTATCAAATTCTATGTGTAGATGTTTACGTAATTTTTTCTAAACTGAGAATTTGGGTGCATTGTTTTCACTAAATTCACAAAACAAAACGGCAAATAAGCTCAAAAAATTGAAATAAGCACATAAAGGGCAAAAAGCACACAAAATCTGTCAAATGACATGTTTTTTCACATTTGGTTCACATTAGTTAACGAAAGCATATTCTTTTTATTAAATAACAGTCCTCCAGGAACTCACCGAATATGATTCAGACAGAAAACGCTAGTTTTACGAAGACATTATGAATTTTTACGTTTTTGAAAGTACAACTCAACCTGTTAAGTAACTACCTTTACATAAAGGTTTTTTTCTTGTCGGAACTGGAAACAAAAAGTTGTGAATGATAAATATTCGTCATTATTATCAAAAATTTTAAACAATGTTTATTGTCATTAGGCCTCACCCTTTTTTCATAGGAGACATTTTTGCTTTAATGCCACTTACTTAGGTAACAGCCTTTATGCACCTGCTCGAAATTTTTTTCTCCGAGAACAAAAAAATCTTCAAAATAAATGAAGCATTTATATAAAATAAAATTTGAGATGTAATAAAATTTAAAATAAGGTTTTAAAATAGACAAAATATCTAAATATATTAATTTCCGGATTGCAAATTAAACATTTGAATTCTGCTTTACCAAGAAGACTAAATGAAAAGCATTTTGACTTATACATGATCTGAATTAGGACCGCACCTTTTGAACACGGAAAACATTAAGTTAAAACTCGAACTCGACTAGAATTAAAAAGTTTAACGAACCAAAATCTGATTGAATTTCGAAGGCTAATCTCATCAAGTTCGAACTTTACTAAAACCCTTGGCTATTAATGCAGTCTTTGATAATTGCAGGAATGTAATTAATATGACATCAAAGAGAATTCGTTAATCTTGTGTAGAAGATTTTCAATTTAGCTTCTTTCCTGCATTCTGCTATATAAAATATTCATGCTAGATTTAACATAGGGTTGAGTTAGACGGAATTAGTTGCAGAATAGTCAAGACTGTAGAACTGGAAATAAGTGCGAAACTTTATTGAATTTCCTTGATGAATCTTTAGTTGGCACTTTTTAGTTTTTTCCGCTTGAAAAACAACTTGGTAAAAGAATGTTTTACAAAATTTAAACCTAAAAGCGATAAGTTGGACACACCTAACGTAATATACAAGATTGACTGTTTGAACTGTGACAACACATACATACGTCATACAGGACAAAATTAAAAAAAAAGAATATACGAACATAAATATAGCTTAAGAAAGGTTAACGAAAATGGAACAGCATTAGCACAACATGCACAACAAAAGTTACATGGTTTTGATTTCGATAACACAAAAATATTAATCAATGAAAACAACTATAATAAGAGAAGAATCCATGAAATGATACAGATTAAAAAACATCAGAATGCAATGAATTTTAGATCAGACACAGACAATCTTAGCTCTGTGTATCACACACTAATTAAATGATCGCATGCATGAACTGATTGGACCAGGTAAGCGAAATATAAACACCTGATATTGAGGAATTGCAGAGCAATTCCAAGAATGCAATGAAAAGGCGAAGTATAAACAGTTTTTTTCGTTCTCTCGCTCGATGTCGAATAAAATAAGGAATTCAATAACCAGTCAAATGTGAAGGTAGAAACATCTAGACACGTAAGTTAAATTTAAATCTCTAAACAATAGATTCTAGTCTTTTCCCGGACATGTTTGTCCTGACTCATCACCTGAAAACCAATGTTCTTAATGTACTTTTTAATGTGTGTGTGATTTGTATTTTAATATGTGAATTTTGGTGAAAGTTTTTTATTTAAATTGATGATAACTGTAAATATATATTTTAGACAAACTGATGATGGTGGAGAAAGACACCGAAACGTATTTGTAACATTTTAAATAATAAACAATAAAATTGACTGAAACCCAGGAATATTTTGAAGTGAATTAAAGTACAATCAGGAAAATATACGCAACGGTAAATAAATAATAATAAATATATAAAAATAAATAGTTATTCAACACCATGTAACTTGGATGCGAAGGTTTAACTGTCTTGATTTGCAGGAAGGTTTCACGTTAATTTAACTGAGTCCATTTTCTTTTTCACCTGCGTGTAAACTGATTGATTAATTAATTATCCTTAATAAATTGATCAGTTCCACACTGAAAAATACATGTGTGAAAATACGGATTCATATCGTTGCAAATTGCAATTGCTGCGATCTATAATATGCAGGTTTTAATTACTTTCTGACCAAGCAATTTTTAGCAAACCGTTCCGATAAATTCAAATATGAATGGCAGATGAACAGGCATTTTTTCGTAATCATGCTGGACATGATTGTCTCGCCTAATTGGCAAGCTCCCCAATAACTTTTCGAACAGAAAAAAATGCCGGAAGATTTATGCGACAATTTGGCTAAAGTCTCTGAAGCAAATAATCGCTATCACGGGATTTGCTTTGCCAGGTAATTTCTTAACGAGTCTCGCGTTATGGGTGAATTCGATGACTTTTTGTACCAAATTGACTGAGCACGTAATTAAATATGATGAGGTTGTTCGTTGTGTTCAAAAATTCGGCGAAAAAATCGATTGAATTCTAAGGAAATCAACGCACGTTTATAGTAGCAATGGAAATCATCAAATTTTGTGAAGTTCTGTTAAAAAAGAAAACATTTTAAAGATAAGGATCAATTTGCCATTGACATGGACATTCGTATATCAAAATACCGAAGTTATGCTGACTGGTTCTCGCCTTTGATTTAAAAAAAGCACATTTGTATACCAAAACAAAATTAGAACCTATTTGTGAGTTACTTATGTAACTTCCACTAAAAATTCAGTAAATAGAACATCAATTTGCCATCATACTGGCACAAAAGTAAAATTTACAGGGAATAAGTGAAGGTACATTTTGTACTTATCTTTTACACATTTTTAAGACATGTAATGCCAGTTGAAGGAGGGTTAAGAATGCACGAACTTTCAAAGTCCCAATGTGATTACCTAAAGTTTAAAATATTTCAAACAGAGAATCCATTTTAAGTGTATTATACCTAGATAAATTAGTTAAAGATTTCACCAAGCTCTCGGAGCGACGTTGAATAGATTGAGAAAGCTGGTAAGCACATAACATTTATCCGCATCTTGAAGTGTTTTATCGAAGGGTACTGGGGAAGCTTTAGCGGGCAATGATTATACAAATTATCGTATATTTGCCAAGGTTTCAAAATATTTCAACATCGAGTTTTGTTTCATAGTCCTCCAGGGCGAAACTTTCTCCAAGACTATATTAACGTAAATCCCCAGGTACATGTACAGCCATTAGGTAAAGTGATGCGATATAAACGTTTTGCAAGGTATTATGATGATATGTTCACTACCATAGAGTCTTTCCTTCGGGAACTTCGGCAGTAAATTTAATTACCGATTAAACCTTTGCCAAAATTATGCTGCTGCTAGGGATTCGGGTTCTATATGGTTACGTGTCGCTTAATGTTTGTTTGTTCATTGTTTGTCTATTGTTTAATTTTAGTGCTGCGCTAAATTAAGTGTATGGAAATTTGTATTTCGTGGTATTAATTTGAAAGTCTGGTCTAGAGCGACTCGAGAGAATTAATTATATAATGCACCTTTAATGGTCGGAATTGCAAAGGGGATAGTTAAGTACACTTCTGAAATGTGAATTAGATGCAAGAGTTGTTAATGAGAGATCTATAATATTATGACAGAAACGAGTAGAAGTCAAGTCATTTGGTGACTATTTTAATAATTCAAAAGTATTTAAGATTTACTTTAACTTAATTTAATTTAAATCAATGACTATAATAAGTTGACACTTAGTTGAAATACAGGGTGATTCAAAATTAGCATTATTCCATTTAAGTATTTACCGGGACTCACGGGCAAGTTTACGGAAAAAAATGTTAAAAATTTGTTCAGTTTATTACTCGAAGCTATTAGCTCTTGAAGATGCAATTTCAATTTTGCTATTAAGTCAACATTTAAGGTCACTCGAAATTATTAACAATGGTCATTCGGAAAACTATTAGTACACTAAACATTGCAAAAAAACTGACTTTAACTTCTATTAGATTTGTATTTAAAAAAATACTATAAATTTTTTTAAGAAAAATCCCAGTGGCAACATATTAACTTTAACGTTTATTTGCTGAAAGTTTTTAACTTTGGGTTCCTGAAATCATAAAATGTATAGCAATGTCAAACATGTATACAATTCGGTTTCAGTATTGCTTCTCTTTTTCAGTGTAGCATCGCCAATTTAAAATTAGTCGTAAACTCTTCTTGACCTCGTTCTTTTAAAAAATAATGATCAAAGTATCAAGTCATAATTTGAGGAAAAAATATCTACCATTCTATCAACATTTTTCACCAAAAACTTCACTTTAACATCAAGCTATGATATGATTCAAACATTTCTGCAGGGCGCGAAACTTGTAAAGTTGAGCAGTTCTGGAATAAGTTGTAGAATTATGTGATAACGTGTGGACCCTTATGAGCGAATCTCCTTGAATGAGAGACATACAGGTATTCATGTTACTGTCTTTATCTTGTCTCAGGGAACTGATTTTTGAAGCGAGGTCTTAAGTTGTTTTCAACGGATGATATTGACGATTTCTTAAAGTTTACATCAGTAAAATAGGCAGCTAAAAGTGGCAGCACTGATTGATCAAGAGACGAACAGTAACTAAAATATTTTTAAATCAGTTACTGTCTTTTACTACACTTTATAACTTACGGTTTCCCATTTAATATTAAAAATTAAAGTTAGTTTTCCTGCTAATCCTATTATGAATTTTGCGCCGTGAACGTAATTCCGGTTTCAAACCAATATTCGGATGAGTAATTGTCTAAAAGGAAATAAAACATAATTTTATTCGTAATGAACCTTTGTACAGTTTCTATTATCCGAACATAAAAAAACTGTGCAGTTTTGTGAAAAAACTAATGTAGTCAGAGTACGTGTGTTAATGCAGGTATTTCAATAATTTATATTTCCAATTCAACTCAATTGGAAAATTAAATCCTGAAACATTGGCGTTCACTAACAGCTTTGCCATTAATTCTAGTAACAAATCTTTAGCTCCATAGGCAAAATAATATTTTTTATGTTGTCATTATAGTTTCATGTGTGAGCTTTGCTGATTTACTACAACAATAGATTGTTGCAAAAGTTTGATTTCGGTTTTGCAAATACATGTCTCCGTCTATTGTTAGAATTATTTTTTAAATTATTTTCTCTGAACTTCTTAAATAACACCCGACCAAATGGGCAAAGAAGTCCGTAATTTTGAATCAACGTGTATTAAATAAGGTAATTAGTAAAAGAAATTGAATAAACTTATATTAATTTATAATAATATAAAAAAAAAATTCTTCTGTATCAATTAAAGAAAAGTTGCTTTGTATCCTTCAATTTTTTTGGATGGATTTTTTTAATAGGAATGAAAACAAACACTTTTATAACATTAATATTAATGACCTTTTTAAATGTGTTACACAATCCTAAGTAGTTTTCCAATTGCTTCAAGTTTGAATCAAATTTAAAGCTGAAACTGATGAAAAAAGCTAAACATTTCAACAGCAGCGTAGTTGCTAGAAATGAATGATAAAAATTTGTTTAAAACTGAACTTGCGTTACCATATCAAAAGTGTGTGTGAAGTTCCTTTCTTCGTCTACCTTAAATATTAACAGAAAAGTTGAATAACGAAATGGAGTTTTGGAGCTATTGGCCACATTTATCAGTTGAATTACTGAGGATGGCAATGGAAGCTTTATTTCACAGGATGATTAAACAATGAGAAAGCGAAAGTGAAGAAATTATAACGCAGTAGAATAATAGCACACAGACTGGAAATTCTCGTTAACTGGCAGCCCAAGTGAAAACCTTTCAGGTAGAGTAGAAATCATTGTAAGTTGCAGCGTCGAGTGGAAACTTCGTGTAGGACGCAACTATAATAACTGTCTGCACACTGAGAGAGTGAGCTTCGAAAGCAGAACTAACATACACGCTGTTCGCTTCATTTGTTTGTAAAGCGAAAATTAATAGAACATATTTGTTTCGCGCAGCATAAACAAGTTTTAAGTCGAGAGTTTGTTAATTTATATACTAAAAATTATAGAAAGCTTTTTCTTAAAAATAATTTAAAAATCTGGACAACGAAAAAATGTATAATAAAGATTAAAAAAATACCATGCAGCGTATAAAAATATCCCTTAGATGTCTATGTGTTGCCTCGAGGAGGCGTCCATTATCTAGATAAATAGATGGACATCTCATATAACAAGAGCGAAATTCACTCAAAAGCTAAAAGTGTCCCGATCTTTTAAGATTTTTAACTTTGAATTTCTGAATAACTGCAGATATACCTTTTTAAACGATTGCAGCATCGGAACTCACATATTCTCTGAAAATGCTTACAAGAAATGAGGCCGAATCGTCAGTTAGATATATCAATACCTTAAGGCCTTAACATTTGGAAACATCATATAGAGTCCATTTTCGTGGACATCTCAAAACCGACGGATATAAAACAACTGAAAGCAGTTTAGATATTTATTCACAATTATAACGTTTTTACTCACATTACATTTGCTATTTTCTCATATATCGCAACGAAATAAATGTATTAATTTTCTTGAATGTCACATTTCCAATACCTTGCCTTCCTTCGGAGTGCCAAAAATATCTATTTAATATCATGCGTTTGCGAATGGCAATAATCGGAGATTCCAATCATCGATAACTTTTAATATTTTTTAATGGAATGATTTCCAATTCGGGTTTGGATAAGAAGTAATATCCTCGAGAGCTTCAAAATATTGAATTCTTAATAACGTAATAAGAACGGCGGTCTGGATAAAGCAGATAAGTAATAAAATATTAATTTTGCATCAACTTTGCATTTACTGAAGAAGGAGGTATCGGCAAAGTATTCAATGGACCGAGAAGTTTTAAAAACGTTTTATTTTAGTTTATGTGATGTTAGCGGTTTATTTGTCTGCAATAATACGTCTCCAACAGTCCGCTGGAGGAAATATTATTCGTATCGGGATTATTGACGTTAAAGTGAGTCAAATCGTCCTTCAAGCAAGTTTTCTGGGTAGTAAGTTGATTGTAATTTAGTTGTGCGGACAACTGAACAATAACTGAATAGAGAACAGTACTATGATCATTTTTGTTCATTTGCTGTCAGTCACTTCAGCCAACGTAATAAAAATAGGTCTTGCTTCAAATGATGCAGCAAAAGAATATACATTTTGGAGAAAACGACAAACAGGAGAACAATATGCTTAGAAGAAAAAAGTAGCTTTTATTGAATACTTTGATAGAAACTGGAATACAATTATATGTTAAAGAAAAGAATTCAGCTGAACACACGTTGCTGAATAAGAATTTGGAAAGGCGATAATTCTTTTGCAGCTTTGAAGCTATTTCCAAAGCAAAAACATTTGGATATGGGCTGGAGTATCGAATAGGCAATAGTGCTTATCACAGTGAAGAAGTGCAGTCCAGTAAAGGATATTTGTAAGAACGTCATAATTGCATTATTGGACATAGAGATTTAGAATATATAACATAATCTTATGATGTTTAGATGTTAATGAATTTGAATTTAAAAAAAATTAAATGCTAATTAATGAATTTGAACGAACTAGATAAATGAATTCAACTGGATGAATAAATGGACGATGAATGTAGGTACCAGGTAACAAAACCGCCCGATAATCCAGGCAGTTGCTCTTGTAGGATTCTGAAGGCGACTGTAAATATTTTCTTTCGATCAAAACCATTCTTTAATTGACATTGAATGAGATAAGCCAGCTCAAAAAAAGTCGTTAAATCTATCATGAAATCCTAAAAAAATCAAGCGTGAAATGCAAATACAGTAGAAACAACAGTTGCAAGATGAAAATAAATTCAAAAATCTGATGAATCGTACAGTAAAATCCCAGTTTTCATTTGCAAATTAAATTCTCGCAGCAATGAAGGAGGAGTACCAATGCAGGCTATAGAGGAACGCATTGAACACTATTGACCTACCGAACACATCAACGGGAAGTTTCAAATTGAAGTAGCGCAGAATTTTAATATCAGTCTAATAAATCACCTTTAGGTGAACCGGAAGAAGTAATAGTATCTTACTTTTTCTCCTGAGTATATCTTCAACTCATTCCAATGTATTCCTGGGTTTCAGTCAATTTTATTGTTTATTATTTAAAATGTTACAAATACGTTTCGGTGTCTTTTTCCACCATCATCAGTTTGTCTAAAATATACATTTTACATTTATTATCAATTTAATTAAAAAAAAACTCACAAAATTAACATATTAAAATTCAAATCACACACATATTAAAAAGTACAATTTGGGACCTTGGTTCTCAGGTGATGAGTCGGGATAAACATGTTCGGGAAAAGACTAGAATCTATTGTTTAGAGATCTAAATTTGACTTACATGTCTAGATGTTTCTACCTTTACATTTGGTTGGACATTGAATTACCTATTTTATTCGATATCGAGCGAGGGCCCGAAAAACCTGTTTATATTTCGCCTTTTCTTTGCATTCTTGGAATTGCTCTGTAATTCTTCAATATCTGCTGTTTAATTTTTATTTACCAGGTCCATTCAATTCATGCATGCGATCATCTAATTAGCTATAATATAATTAGCTATAATATAACAATATCTTCAACGTTAATTAATAATTGGGTTTCCAATTTTCCTGGTTTCAGTCATTTATAACTTCATTTACAAATTAGTTCTTCAATTTTACCAGCATACTGAGTTGATCTAAAACAAACCTAAGTGTCCACTAGTACACTTAATTCCAGAAATTATTGTAAAACACGATCACATTGTTTTTGGAACAGCATGTCACTAAGAACTAACAACACTTTAAAACTCTTCAAAACTAAAGGCAATGTGTCAGGAAAACAATGTTCGGGAAAAGGCACCAGAATTCCATCTTCGAAAACCTTAAAATACTTTCACACTTACTGGAAACCATTTAGTAGTTGTTGGTACGCTCGGTCTGTGACGGTACATTGGTCTCTTAATGCCTGTTCATCTAATATAAACAAAACTAAAGCTGTATTTACCAAATATTGTGCCAGTACAAGTACCAATATAAGTGAAGTATAAAATATGCAAACCAAATATACACTTGCGTGCATAGAAATCGGCCCACAGTAAACTTTTGAATTTAACTATATATTTTTTTAAAACTATTCATCAGATCAAAAAAAGAAATATGCTGTTTGAAAGACAATTTAATATGCTTTAATGTGAGTATAAATTATTGTGAGTATCCTATGTTTAACATAGTGAAATTAATGCATTAAGCAAATTAAACTTTTTTATTATTAACATAAATAGGGTTATTGACAATTTAACACTTAACACTTAATTTTTTAATAATGGGTATGACCTCCTCTTTCCTTAATAACTTCTCTCATACGATTAGGCATATATCTAATCAAGTTTGCTATTGTTTCTTGAGGTATGTTAAACCACTCCTTCTACTGCCACAATAAGCTGTGGGATCGAGGTTGGGGTATGAAGTCTAGCTCGAATTCTTCGTTTTAGCTCATCCCATAAGTGTTCGATCGGATTTAGGTCAGGACTGTATGCTGGCCACTCCATAACCCGAAAACCGACTTCTGCAATGTAATCTTGCACGATTCTTGCGATGTGCGGCCTGGCATTGTCATGCATAAAGGTAAATTCATCTCCAATGTAGTCGACGTAAGGTACCACATGAATTGCTAAAATCTCCTCGGTATATCTAACAGCCGTTAAACCTCTTCTTCCGTGAACACGGTCGCCCCTACGAATGAACTGAGAGTCGGTTCGTGCTCCTATAGAAATTGCACCCCAGATCATACAGGAACCACCTCCATAAGCACTCCGCTCTTCAAAGTAGCAATCTTCAAATCGCTATCTTGGTCTTCGGTACACTTTCCTTCTTCGGTCGCTACCATGGAGGCATATTCTGGTCTCATCTGTTTACCGTTTGCTACGCATATAAACGATAAGCCTTCTTGATAAATTTATACTCACATTAAAGCATATTAAATTGTCTTTCAAACAGCATATTTCTTTTTTTTATGTGAAGAATAGTTTTTATAAAAATATAGTTAAAGTCAAAAGTTTACAGTAGGCCGATTTCTATGCACGCAAGTTTAGTATCTCTATATGAATGTCAAGGAAAAATAGGGACCAAAAAAGCCAAATGTAAAAAGTTTTTAATCTCAAGTTATACTCTTAGGCTAACGAATTGTTTGGTCGAAGGAATCGTGCATCGTAAGATTCATTATGTGACAATGTTCCATTGGTCTTTTGAGAAAACTTTCTTAGTTCCAACTTTTTCAACGCAGTCGAACTTTTCAAGGTATCCGTGAAAAACTGATATTTTGCAAAAATACGGCAAATATTAGGAATACTTTCGAAATAAATTCTGGTTAACTAATATACGTTTACATAACACTATGCACTTATCAACACTACAGGGAACACAAAGCTCTAAAAGGGTGATAGTAAAAAAATAAAAAAACAATTGAAGAATTTTTTTTTGTTCAGTTTTTTAGCAGAAAATAACGATGACTTCTATTAATAAAAACTATAAAATGGTATTTAGAAAATCAACTGATGTTTCTGGTTCCTTGTTTTCAAGATGTTGATGCTGTAAATAAAACTAAATTACCCCTGATTACGATTCCGGAAAAACCACTCTCCCGGGAAACCTAATTTAGTGATTGGTCGTTTTCGTCACTCGGAAGATTTTATTTAGCTTTTTCATGGAAAATCACTGTCGGACGTTTACTTTGGAACATTGAGCGTAACATACAACAAAAGTAAATAAGACAAATAACATTCATAGACAAATACACAAAAATACAAAATAAATAGTCTTCAACCATGCGTGGCTCACACAAGACAAATCATTATTCTAGAGCAATTACGATTCTTTCCTGAGGGGTTAAGAGCCAGATTCCACGTTAGAGCCATCGGTTAATAAACGATAACAATACTTTGGTGACTGACAAAAAGCTTATTGGAATAAGTATAGTTTGTGTAATCTGCAGCCAGTTAGAATTTTGACTCCAATTTATACCTTCAAATCAGGGAATCCAAAGGAATTCACATCCGTTACTTATAAAAATCCAATATCGACTGGCACATCTTCCTCTATGGGGCTTCCCATCAACTGCATCTTTTAGTTTTTCACTCCTAGTCAAAGTATGTTATTGGACTAATGTTCTAATGAATTTAATTTGTTAAGATGTGAGAATATTTTTCCAACCCTGCTCAATGGTTCTGAGCATCTTGATTTCTTCTATCTTAGTCTGGTCATCGTTTTTAATATTTCTATTTATACCTCTTGTTGCGGCTGGCCATTTCCGTTGTAAATGTTTATTCTTGAGACGTCTTTAATTTTTTTCGGCATAACAGATTATTATAATTTTTTCATTGCTACTTTACATTTTATGGCCTTTTTAAATGCCTTACAAGCCATAGGTCGAAACTTATAATAAATACTAACTTTAGATTTACTTTTATTTCAATTTTCTATAACTATAATATTACATGTATAAAACCTGTTTGATGCTCATGCTCAGGTTTACTACTTAATTAGTAGTTATAATAGAGGCACTCGTAAAAAGATTTTAGAACTAAATTTTCAGTCACCCTTCTGAAAAAAACACGTTTACTTGGCATTTCAAATATCCAATCTGCTACCTGAACTTGTCGGAAATTTTATGCAAATGTATATTCAATTTAGAGTTTTTATATAAGTATTTCTAATATATATATCTTGTACAATTGCGCCTGGTTAATTTATCTTGCAAAATTTCACTTCACTAGTGTCTTTCAGCAAATAGTAAATCTAAAAACTCTTTTAATTTTTACGGTCGCTGAAAATTCAATTTTTAAGTTTCAGAACAGTATAATTTCAATAGTAACTAAATTAGCAATATCCCATTTTTGATTACATCAACTGAAAATCGGTTATTATAAATTATTGATATATCTTGGGGAGTTAAAATTGATAAGATTTACGGAAACACAATTCAGTGCGATTAAAAAACAAGTAGTGCCATTGCTTTCTAATATTTTTTTGCAATATGAACTTTTCCATTTTCTTGATTACTTGCAAGCAAAAAAAGGGAAAGCAATTTCCGGCTTGCGATCAATGGTTAAATTGCTTAGGGGTTTTAATTTGCCAATAAGTTTCTCCCTCAATACCAATCAACTGGAGAAACCTTTCAATTTTATCCGGGCACACAGCTAATGTCATACATAAAATTTTGGTTAGATTTGAGGGTGAAATTGGTCGACCGCAGAAGGAAAAACAATAATGGAACTAACCATTTCCTAACAGCTGTCCACTATATTACTAGTTCCATTTCCAATCCTACCCAAAAACAAAGCTTAAATGGATCATGTAGTGTGAGGCTATTAGGGTTCGAGATTTTCGTAAAGGTTTTCTCCGGTTTCATTGACATAAAGCGTGCCATATTGAAAATAAAAGTAAAATATGACCTTCCGTTTTATATAAAGCTTGTAAGATGATAACCACCTTTTTTAGCTCACTTTTTTAATGTTGATTTATAACTAAATTAACTAGTAACTTAATACTTTTTGTACTATTTACAACGCCTATATTAATTTGATTAAAAAATTTATGTGTAGTGTGTATTACGATTATAAATAATACATCTTAATAGTACTTATTAGTTTAAAAACTTCTTGTACTTAAACCGCACTGCAATTTATAAAGTTGCTATCGATAGCTACACCTCTACAAGACCTAGAAATAAAAATTACACAAATCCGATGTCAAATATTGAAATTGGAACAGTAAAATCAACGGGAAAGCTTACAAAATAATTATAAAGGATGAACTAAGGAGTTTTTGAAATAAAGTACGTTGCAAATGACATTGTTAATAGCGCAAGAAAAGTTTACATCTACAAAACTGTTTTAAATTAGGATTGTCTTCCTTCAGTATAATCTCCAAATGATAAATCTTGGTTTATATATAACTCTGAAACTTGCCATTCGATAAATGTTATACCTAGATATTTTGCAACGCCTCCAGCCAATTTTTTATTAATCCAATAGCTAACATATATTTGCGCAGATTATTACGCGCTAAAACATACAAACATAATTTTCCCTAAAAGCTTTTCGATATACGCGAAAACCATCAAATAACTTTTATACAAACGATTCAAATTAATTGAAAAAAACTACATGAAACGGTAGAAAAGTTGCACTCCAATCGATCAGTTTGGCCTGTTCGAGTCGGTGCACGAGGGAAAGATGAAACTGTTTGACTTTGTTTATATAAGTTTTTGAGTAGTCTGCAAAAGTTCATAAATGCAAGCTTTTATAACAGATAAACGATAACGGCAGCAATTCCAAAACCACTCTTTAAAATTAGATATGGTAATGGTATTGACTCGTAGCTAATAAATTTTTGATTTTATTATAAAAGCCTCATTATGTTCTCTATAATATCTATCTCGATGAAATGAATAAAATTATACTGTGCCAGACAAGGCGTTACAGAGTTACAAAGTTATACAAACAATTATTTTTTAATTAACCTCCTGGGTATACAGCAACCTGCCCCTACAGATGATTAGCTAATATTTTTTATATAATTTTTCAATTCAAATTCCTAGATTCTCTATAAAATATAATGTTTTCCTTTCACTTATTGGCCATCTAAATTTGTGCAGAATATCTGATAGTTGAAAACTCTTCAGGCATCGGGGAGCACCATTCGAATTTTAAAATGCAACTACTATTTTAAGATGGTACCTTTTCAGTAAGAACTACTTTTGACTTTCCGTGTCACTGAAAGTGAATCGTGATTAAATAAGCACACTTCCCCGCTCTCACCGTTTCTCTACAATATATACTGCCATGACATATACAATTACAACTTACCAGACAAAAATCAAATCGACAGATCGGCATACATATTACAATACGCAGACGACACGGCACTTATTGTACATGACAAAACTACTGAGAGAGCAATGCAAAGACTCCAAACACTAACAAACAACACAATGACATGGTTTTATAAATGGAGACTAACACCAAACGCGTCAAAAAACCAACTTCTGCTCACAAACCACAGACTCAACGCTGATTCCCCTACAAAAACAGCAGACGGCCAAACGACACAACCAAAAAACGACGTAAAATACCTTGGAATCACAATCGACCACAAACTTAGATTCACTAAACACATGCGAAACATCAGGGCAGAAACAATGAAGAGAGCGAAACACTTCCGATCACTAACCTACAAAGACAGAGGAATTAGCACAAACACCGCGCCACCAAAATATATAAAGCTATTTGTAGACCTTGCTAGACCTTTGGACATGTACTCATGACCAACGGAACAGAAAGGACAAAACGTTATACACAAACAACAGAACAAATTGCACTAAGACTAATAACACGAATACAGACACCCCCAAAACCCACTACACAACCCCCCCACCCAACTACAACGAACGCACAAACATGACAAAGATCTCGGAGAGACTCATACAGCTACAGACAAAATGGACAAACAACCCCTACAACTGGACCATACTGAATCCCCCTTGTCTTACAAGACCAACCAGACAATCCCGCTTCCGTTTCCTACATTAACGCTACTCGAACACTTACAACCGCAACGGACTATTGGACAATAAAATAATTTCTTCTTGCCACTGAAATCTTATTTATTCAATAACATTGTTAAACTAGAATGGGAGAATTTTCATATCTGCTTTTTTTATCTGGATCACACTTTACATAAAGGAAAACATTAGTGCAAAAATCACTTTAGAATAAAATTTATTTGTCAGTATATTCGAATTTTTGCTTAAAGTAAGAACTAATATTTACAATTACATCCCTCATTGATAATTATCTATACATCTTAGAATGCACAATTTTGTTAAAGCTACGTAAGCAAACGTAACTAACGTAACATTAATGAAAACAATAACTTCGGAAGTTATTTTTCTAAAATTACTCGCAACCGACTGTTTTGTGCTAATAATAATAGACAAAGAACATTCATTACAAAATCTCATGGATATTTCCTCCGGATCTTTAGCTCTCTAAGCATTTAATAGTGCTTTAATTTTTTACTGGTGCTGTTTTAATTAAACCACTAGCAGATTTTAATTTAACTGAGCAGGCGTCATTTACATTTTCTTCAAGTTGGATGCAGGTGTCAGTTTAATATAGCGAAGTACAAGTGAATTAATTATAATTAAATTTTATGCTTACTGTTATTGTTGCCTCTTAAACACATTAATTTTAATTCAGCTTGCATAATGTGGCGAAATTAGGAATGAATTGATTACTACAACAATTATTAATTGGGAAGAATAATAAAACTTAATAATTAAAGCTAACTAACTAAATAAAAATCTTCAATAGCAATATTAAATGTTTAATGTAAATAATTAGCCTAAATAGACAAACCTTATGTTGCACTTCTGGTATTCTCATTTAAAGTTTTGAAATTATTCTCCGAAATTATTTGTTTTGGTCCTCAGCTTTAGATTAATCAGCGAAGTCTCTCTGGTTATTTGGTCAGTGGAAATTACTGCTTTGATACGTTACAGCTTTTATGATAGTAAACATTTTCATTTAGCGTGGTAATTGAACTTCCATTTAACTGACATACATAAAGCGAGTCCATACTGCACATGGCACATGGCAAATAAAAATGCATAATGACGAAACATTTGATTTCAAAATATAAAAATAAGGTTAATAGAGTTTACCCCAAAATTTTACATCAAAATTTACTTTGTAAATTATGGTACAAGTAATTTGTATTTTAATTTGTGATACTAGCTATAAAAACTCAATAATATAACTGTTGCATTAATCACAATAACACTGACAAATCTAGAAGAAATTAAATTCATTTATATACGAGTTGAAGGGTATGAAAAGGTAGACAATTCCTTAGGTGTCTAACGTGTTGCAAATTTTGTTTCTTGCAATTTTTTTACTTCAATAGAAACCAACAGTATGCGACATATTATAAATATAAGGCTAAGGCAGACCAAATTAGATCCATAATGGTCAGTACGTTTTTAACTAGAACTGGAAGTTTTTTAAACTTTTCGGAAAACAAAAGCTTTCCAGTAAAAAAAATGTTAATGCTTTAGTTGTGTCCCCAGTCCGGAACCGGTTTTAAGTCTATTAGCTCGCGTCAGATGGGCTTGCCTGGCAAATTGCTTTTCCAAAGTCAGTAATTTGAGTAGTTTTAGAGGAAGTCGCCTAGATAATTCGCAGCCGCCTACATATATTTTTTCTGTATTGTCGAGTAGTGTAATAAATTTCTGCATCGAGCAAAAGAAAATATTTAAGCTCGTCTGACGTTTCAGAAAATGCGAAGGTACTGCCATATTTTCTGGCTTGAATTATTTAAAGCGTATCCAATTTATATGTAGTAGTTTTAGCGCCGATTTCGGCTATTGAATGTGACACAATATACAAGATTTATGAT
Source organism: Dendroctonus valens (assembly GCA_024550625.1). NCBI lineage: Eukaryota > Metazoa > Arthropoda > Insecta > Coleoptera > Curculionidae > Dendroctonus > Dendroctonus valens. The sequence continues at coordinate 483,678 of JAJTJO010000413.1, read as the reverse complement.
ATGGAATTATAGGTTTCCATGATTGAGGTCGCTACCGTAGTTTTTTACTTTTTGTATAGATTATTGCGTCCAGTTCTATTGATTGTTCTAGCTATTTTGAATGGATATCTTATTAATTGTTTTAAAAGAACTGACTCTGAGGAGTGTGCTGAGTTAAATGTGTTAATTACTCAAGTAAACTCAAATAAACTCAAGTAAATACATTTTTGAAATAAAAACCTGGAGGAACTTCAAAAACAGAATCTGTCCGGCTTAGAAATGATTTTGCTTGATTTACCTTTACTAATGTCTAACTCTAATCTAAATTATAATAAGCCAGCTGAGACTAACTCTATTATCAGAAATGGAGTTATCTACTTTTCAAACGAGTTAAAACATTCAAACATTTTAGAAAGTTTGTTGCCAATCAAAATCAAAAGATCCAAATAGGAATCTTTGAGTCAAAAGTTTGGTTTTCTGATATTTCCGGTATTTCGGCCCTGACTTAATGGAATCAAAATCGCGAACTGACAACGTAATATTCTAAAGATGTCGAAAATTTCATAGCTTCGTGATCTGCATTCTAAAGTGCTTTAATTTTTGTGGATAAAACAATGCTCAGCATCGTGGAGCAAGAAAATCTGTGCGAGTAGGAGTGGCGTTGCTATCAAATAGTCGACGCGTCCTGGTGCAGATCTCGATTACCACAAACCTCCAAAGGAGCGTTCAGTTTCAGCGCGCAAATCGTCCAGTTTAGTTGGATTTTTAAAATTACCGCTGATTCAATGCTGAATTTCGTGCGAGAGACACTTAGCGACATTTCGAACTTATTTTAGTGCTTTTATGAGCTGATGTGAGACGGGGGTTTTAGTCTTGACTCCTGTGCCAGTTTTGCGTAGGATATGGGAGTTTCCTGGAAAGAATGCATTTTTGTAATATTTAGCACTATGTTACATGGTAAGTGCTTTTGAAAGTTAATTTTCTAAAGGGTAATTTGAATCGGATGTTCAACAAAAACAAGGCTCGGAAACAAGGCTCAATGCGTCCACTATGAGCCCTCCACTAAGATGCATTTTATGACGATTCTTACAAATTAGTTACTATAAGATTCATTTAGTTAAGTTTAAATTAACTGAAAACTGATTGTAAACTTTGGCAACATTTTCAATATATGAAATAAACGTATCTCATAATTCACAAGTATATGACACACATTTTTTTGAATGTGTTATTAATGTTTGGCATAAATTAGGATAATTGACGACTTTCTTCCTTGAAGTGGGCCAGCCCACTTGCTCTTGTTTTCTTCTGTGGTTTCAATTTTTACGCAATAAAATTCACATTTAAACATTTTTTAAATTTAGCTTTTTTACAACCTCAGTTAATGGATTGGATTATTGGTTAACTAGATCTTGACACCGAAAATAAGCAAGAACAAAACTCTGATGTTTTTGTACTGGTTAAAAGCTTGTTTATACAAATGGGTGCAAATATAAACGCATGCCAACTAATTGGAAAGCAAGAAACGTTTTACGCATCTTAGGTACCTTGTTTATTATAAGGCCCACAATATGCAAAGTATATTTAATATTATTTAGTGTGTTTTTTGGTCTTTTGTTTTCAGCTCTTGTTCCATAGCGTATGTTAGTATGGGTCTAACACAGATTTTGTATATTATAATCTTTCGTTTTTGAGACATAGACTCTTTTCATAGACATAGACATAGACTCCATTCAACTTCGAGAGCCCCCAAATGTTGCCATTTTTGCTGTGGTTTTCTTGCAAATACGAAATTTTAAATGAAACCTGGAAAATAGTTCTCGAAGCGGGTTACCGAGACTGTCATTTAATAACAGAATGACTCAGATTGCAAACCATTTGTGAGATATAAAGTGTTTTAAAAACGCAACTAAAATTTTGATCGTATTATTGCGTTTTTTAACACATTTTCAAAATAGCTGACTTTAGGCGACTTATAAAGAGCTTATAGGCCAACTCTTGTACTTATTTGACCATCCAAATGCATCAAGATTCAGCTCAACACCTTAAAAACTGCGCATAATTTTGTGAAATTTTGCTTAAAACATTCGTTTAATCACTGGTGAGCTATTCAAAATTGTGAGTGTAATCGATCTACCAGCAGAGATTAGTTCAACTAATCTCTGCTACCAGTAAATGTTATTTTGCGGACATGACGCTACATGGACTCGGGATTAAATGTGAAATAACGTTGAACTTTAAGTGTTGGCGTTTCTATGTTAAGCCTTTTTGCCTTAATAAATTGAAATATTTGTAAATTGTTTGAACTAAGTGAAGATTTAGAAATATTTATACTTATGGCTATTAGCAAATCTCTTAGTAGAATGTTTAATAATGTTTATTAGCGACTCGCGGCACCCTTAAAGTAAGCCCTTGGTTTCTTGAAGATTTCTTAAAATATTATGTCGACAATGGTATAGATATTAAGTCTGAGATGGAAGTTTTATTTTCCAACACCCTTAATAAAATACTAAATTAGAGGACTTTATAATTCGAAGTGAAAAAATCTCTGAATTTATTTATATTGAAGATTAATTAATTATTTATTTCTGAAGCCAACTTTAAAGGACATTCATCTTTGCTCATTCCAAACAAAAGAACACTGCTCATAAAAGTTGTTGACTGAATATGCTAGGATTTTCCGCATTCCAGATCCCTAATCCATTATCTTAAACGGAATTACACCGGGCATTAATAAAAAAACCTTCGACGTCCCTTAACATGGAAAAAGGGCCGAGGCAAGTGGATCTCTGTGCCTCCTAATCACTGCGGTCATTGTAAGCCCAGACCGACCGCCCTAAATTGCCTTGAATATAAATCGAGAAGGTAGCTGGAACGAGTCTCGTTAACTAACCGATCTTTGAAATAATGGCCTGGAAAATAATTCCCGAGTGCTCTACTTGAGATAACGGCTGGACTTGGGATGTATACTAGGTGGCAAATGGGTGTCGGTTAACCAGAGGTCACCACAAATTTATGACTGTGCTTTGTTGAGAGCAGAGAAATTCCAGATAGCCATATTTACATGTCAATGGTATAAAGATATTTCACTTTAGGCACAACATGCGTTGGTCCCAAATATAATGTTATCAAAGCAAATGAGGCTCTTTATATGGAGGAAATGGTACTATTATACTGTGTCAATGTGCTCAGAGAACAGTGTTGTAGCCCCTAATCAGCAGTTCCAAATCGCCTTAGGAGTGACGGCTGTTTTTAGTTAGTAAACGGATTTTGACTTGGACGCCTCCGAATTTAACTACATGAACCAAATTGTATGGTTTTCTATTTGGAAATAAGTTTTACCAGTAGTGTTGGGAAACAGGTACTAGTAACAAACAAACTCACATAATAAAAAGAGTAAGAAATTGCCCTAATACTAATTACTTAAAACCAATCATTTGAACATAGCCCATCTCTGGCTGCAACCACTTGGTTATGACTCTCCTTTTTGAATCAAATCAAAGACACGCTTTCAATGCGAGTATACGAATAACAGTATTAACATTCTCTAAACTATTCGCTCCACCAATATTTGTTATATGAACGAGGCATACTCGCAAATTCCTCACAGTCACATCGTGGTCCATAAGTCGGCTTTGACCTAGCCTGATTTTCATGTGCTTCTGTCCCCTGTCTCTTACGGAATCTCTCAAAAAAGCTCAAATACTTGCCGCTCTTGTGGAATCCGGAGAATGTCTCGCATTTATAGAGAGCATTTATATGTATACTTTAAACTGTACCACTAAGATTCAATGCAGGAAATTTGCATTTTTTAATTGCATAGAAATTTGCATATCAATTGAAACAAATATATATGATGTTTTAAATGGCTCCAGACTGTTGCAGAAAGCGCTTTTTAGAAACTACAAGCTAGATAATAGAAAATTTGGGTTCCATGGGTCGGGTCGTTCTACAAAACGACCAAACCCAACATTTTTTGGTAGTAGTAATACGGGTTAAGTTATTTAATAAAAACGAAAATTTTATTTTCATTTTGAGACTCTGTATACGGCGTACATATACAAAAACTTATAGATAGGTCTTCGTATATTCGCTCAATCGCAGGTCAAAAATTGGTTTGTAAGATAAAAAGTTTCTGATAATGAAACGACCTTTCCATTAAACCTAAAGCGGATTTATCAATTTAAGTGGCAATCTATTGAACACCTAAATTTCCAGGCATCCGGGTCTACTTGACGCCCTTTTAGTATGCGATAGGCGATATTCCACGAATTGGGCAATACGGCTTCAACTTTCTGTTACCAATTTATTTCATAGCAATTTAGGTTCGAATTCTAAGAGAACTCGAAAATTATTTTTCCAATTCAGTTTTACAAATACAACAGACAAACGAATTTTTCAAAGGGACAACACATCCAAGAAATTAATTATAACAAAAATCAAGTTGAAGAACTGTTGAAGTTCAATAAAGAAAAATATTGGTTCATTTAGTATGGACAATATGTAATCACCGATGGCGAACTTCAGTAAGCAAACGCCAATTCTTATGTTATATTTTGACAAATAACACCGGAATTTGGCTAAAGCAATTTGAAATTTGTGTGCTTTAAAATGTGTAATATAAAAATGGCTTTATCGTAAAATATACAAAACATCAACAACAAAAATAAATAACAATTGTACAAAAAATAACAAGTATTTTATATTATATTTGCATTTTAAGAATGTGAAAAACTAAGGTGCTTTAAAACAAACCACTACGCAGATCTATTGCTGCCCAGATTAACAAAACTTGCATTATTGCAAGTAAAACATGTCAAAAATTTTAATCTGGAAACAAAAATATATTTGCATTAAAATCTAAATAGTCATTATTTAATAGTATATAATTATTGTGTATACTTTCCTGACTGTATTTCAATGTAATTCAAAAGAAATTCCTGGGTTCCAGTCTGTATTATTGTTTATTAGTTAAAACATTTTACAAATACGTTTCGGCATCTTTCTCCACCATCATCAGTTTGTCTAAAATACATATTCACAGTCGTCATTAATTTAAAACAAAAGCTCTGCTAAAATATACATACTAAAATACAAATTACAAACATATTAAAAAGTATATTAAAAACATAGGATCACAGGTGATGAGTCAGGACAATTATGTTCGGGAAAAGACTAGAATTTATTGTTTAGAGATTTAAATTTTACTTAATTTAATGTAAAAGTTAAAAGAGGTGCCTCGTGTGGTAGTGACCATCACCTACTTAGTTCACAAATAGTATTTCCCATTAGAACAGGGTCCCAGCAGGAGAAGAAACAGGAAAATGTCGAAAAGGGAAAAGTGGCGGAGGAAAGATACAACATTAATAGTTTGGAACAGGAAAGTACAAAATAACTGTACAAAGCCAGACTAAACAATAAACTGCACAGAACATCATTCGATAGTATAGAGGCAGAGTATGAATACATAAACTCATGCATAATAGCAGCAGCGAGAGAGGCACTAGGTTGCCAGGAAAGAGAAGGGAAACGTCAAAAACCATTCTGGTGGAATGAGGAGATAGATTCTGAAATAGAAAATAAACGAAAACTATACAACACCATGTTAAGCTCCAAAAACATAAATTACAAACTTGCATATAAACAGGTACAAGCAAGGGTACGAAGAATGATATCTACAAAAAAAAAGAAAAATGGGAAGGAACATGCTCTAGACTCAACGCATGCCTAGGAGGAAGAAAATGCAGAGAAATTTGGATAATCCTAAAGAACATGAGACTGGATAAGAAAAAAGGCATAATCGCCCCAATAACAGAGCAATCATGGAATCGGTATTTCGAGAAAATACTGACAGAAGATAGAAATGCGTTCCAAATTACTGATAACACTAACATAAATATAAACAAGGGTCATATAAATCAAGGGTCTCCGGTAAGAATAACTGTATCAGATGTTAACAAATCAGTTAACGCGCTAAAAAATAGAAGAACCGCGTGACCAGGAAATGTCCCGGGAGAACTAATTAAATGTGGGAGAGGAAAACTAACCCAAATGCTCACAAGTATATTCCAAAGATGTATAAACAAGCCAGAAGTACCAAAGGAATGGAAACTATCATATATATTAGTAATCCATAAGAAAATGGATAAAAATAATTGCGACAACTATAGAGGAATATCTGTAACACAACTAACACCGACACTATTTGTCGACCTTAAAAAAGCCTATGACAGAAAAAAAAGGAGCAAGTTTTCTTTTGGCTTTAGAATTATAACTAAAGTTCTGAAGAATTTTCTTATAATAAATTCTAGAACTGTTTTCCAGACCAAATTCGAATTTTGCCACGAATGTCGATATAAAATTCAAGATTTTCTATCAGCTAAGTTTTTTACAGTATCAGAGAATGTTTCAATAATCATAATAAAATTACATGTAAATAAAATTGCCTTATCCGCTCTACTGTTGGTAATACATTTGCTTTGAAAACCCGGGCGATGAGATTCGTGTAGGTAATTTTACATTTTTCCAAATTGACAATATGTTTGAACATTTCTAACTGTCCCAAGGATGAGGATTTTCATCTCTACCGGTAAACAGCAGTAGTAGTAAACATCTTTATTTCTAAAAAAAGGCTATCGACCTATCGGTCTTTCTGCCCTTGTTTAGTACATATAGTCTTAATCTAAATAAAAAAAACAAAGATAAAAATTCTCTTATTCTGGGTTAACAATTTAATTCAATAAACTTTCTAATTCTAATGACAAAAAAAAATATTTTATTGTCCAGTAGTCATTTGCGTTTGTAAGTGTTCGAGTAGCGTTGATGTAGGGAACCGGAAGCGGGATTGTCTGGTTGGTCTTGTAAGACAAAGGGGACTCAGTATGGTCCAGTTGTAGGGGTTGTTTGTCCATTTTGTCTGTAGATGTATGAGTCATTCCGAAATCTTTGTCATGTTTGTGCGTTCGTATAGTAGTTGGGTGGACGGGTTGTGTAGTGGGTTTTGGGGGTGTCTTATTCGTGTTATTAGTCTTAGTGCAATTTGTTCTGTTGTTTGTATATAACGTTTTGTCCTTTCTGTTCCGTTGGTCATGCGTATATGTCCATAGTCCAAGAGGGATCTGCAGATCGCTTTGTATATTTTTGTCGCGGTATTTGTACTAATTCCTTTGTCTTTGTATGTTAGTGAGCGAAAGTGTTTTGTTCTTTTTATCGTTTCTGTTCTGATGTTTCGTATGTGTTTAGTAAATTTACTTTTCTGGTCAATTGTGATTCCAAGGTATTTTACGTCGTTTTTTGGTTGTGTCGTTTGGCCGTCTGCAGTTATTGTAGGGGAGTCAGCGTTGAGTCTGTGGTTTGTGAGCAGAAGTTGGTTTTTTGAGGCGTTTGGTGTTAGTCTCCATTTATAAAACCATGTCATTGTGTTGTTTGTTAGTGTTTGGAGTCTTTGAGCTGCTCTCTCAGTAGTTTTGTCATGTACAATAAGTGCCGTGTCGTCTGCGTATTGTAATATGTATGCCGATCTGTCGATTTGATTTTTGTCTGGTAAGTTGTAATTGTATATGTCATGGCAGTATATATTGTAGAGAAACGGTGAGAGCGGGGATCCTTGAGAGAGCCCTTGTTCAGGGGAAAAAGAAAATGACAGTGTTTTGTCAATTCGTACTTGTAGTTGTCTGTTTTCTAGTAAGTTCTTTATGGTGTGTAGTAGATATATTGGTGTGTGTAGTTTGTATAGTTTGTATAGTAAGCCTCTATGCCAGACACTATCAAAAGCTTTATTAATATCCATAAACAGGCAGAAAAAAACCGGTAAACATTTGAGTAATGATCCATCTATATCTTCATTTAAAAGTAAATTCGATTTATGATACGGTGTAGTGTCATTTGAGAGCTCCATCCTGTGAATCTTAATTAAAAAATTCTTTTTTATGAATCTATATGTGCTCTTCTAAATTCAGTTATACCGCTAGCAGAAACAATGGGCATATTCAAATAAGCAGTCTGTCTACATTCAATTCAAGTTTCCTTTAATTAAAATTGGGGCCCACATATATGCTTTTAATTAATTTAGATATTGCGATTTGTTGTACTGAATCAGTTAGCCATTCGAACAGGTATTTCCACTAAGCTCTAGCGTTGTGATTAAATGAGGAATAATTTTGATGAAACATAGATCAAACGTTTCTCGAAATTCGAGGGATTGGTTTCTCTGTTTGAAATATTCGGTTCACTTATATTTCTTCATTAATTCAAAATCCTGGACACTCAGAAAATAATTCCAATTCAAATAAGCAGAATTGCTATAATTTAATAACCTTATTTAAAATACATGGCATTACCGTGAAGTTATTACTAAGCTGGTTTTTTTAAGGATGGACATATGTAGCAGCAAAAGACCTATGCAAATAATTTAAGGGTGACTCAATAACTGAAGTCCAAATAGCGTAAAGACAGCATTATTAAGAAACGCATAAAATTTAATAATTACAAAATAATGTCAGACCATTCAATTTATTTATTAGTCAACTTCCTCGAACACATTTTTATTAGCCGTACGCACCTCAAGGTAGGCATTTATATTAGACCGCTGTAAAGGTATTAGGGATAACGTATAGCCGGAACCTGCCCAAACTCGTAAAAAGCGAAGCAAAAAAACTCATTTATCTCACATGGCTTTATCACGTTAGTATGGGGTTGAGGCCTGGGATTGAAAGCCACAATTATTTATGTTTAATGAAAACGCCTCAAATGATTTTGTGATTTATTGAATATTGCTCAGCTTTTTTGGTTTAAAAGATTAGGTTTTCCAAATATAAAATTTCTCTTTTGGCTAGATGAAAACAATGAAAAAAAAATAGAGAACAAATTGATCAGGACAAATCATAAACAATATAAAATATCAAAGTAAATTGGACAATGATATGCAGATATACACAGGATGTGAATCCAGTCCCTGCAACATTGGAAATACAGGGTCTGCCAATGAAAAAAATATAACTTTAAAGTTTTCTGATTTTTTTGTAGCTCCAGATTCATTCAAGACCATATTGAGAATGTTCTCTATGTCAGTTTTTTGTTCTATTTCACTAAATTGGCTACCTACAGGGTATTTAACACGCATTTTTAGTGTTATGCAATATTTGAACTTCCAGGTTAAAGACGCATGTCTGTTTTTCATAAAAAAAATTCTGAAGCTGAGATCTTGGCACAAAATCTGTTAGCAAGACAATCATATGACTGTGAGCTATTCCAGAACTGTAATATGGCCCCGAGTTTTTCCAATTTCTTTCCAAACTAATCTAAAATTATAAGCACACACAGAAACCTTCCGAAAAACTTTACTAAAAGTACCAAAAAATTTTAATCAAAATCGTACATGAAAATCAACATTCTGGAATAGTCATATTGCAGTGGGAAAATCTGCTAGATAACTGTTACTAATTTTGATTGAAAAAATGGCGATTAGAAAAGTTATATCAAAAAGGAAAGTTCCAAAGAAATAACGACCATTTTAACAAATACCCCGTTAATCTATCACTGTGAAATTGGCGATGCAAACATGTTTATAATGATATTGACATACGAAACGAAAAAAAATTTGTTCAAATGATATACGAAAAAAAGAAGAAGATAAATCGCTTTGAGGAATATAGGAATTGAAGCCGCCTGCGTTTTAACTATTATTCGGCTGGGGCGCTTCCATGCATCAAGTTCATAAATGCAAGTTGAATATTTTAAGAAAAAAACGTTCTTAATAGTGCGGTTTAAAAACTCGTCAATTTGAGTATGTAGCAAGCAAATAAGTGCCCTTTAAGCAATATAACAAGCAGTATATTGTGGACTTAAACAAATATCTCATATCTGTGCATTTTCACACTTTTCGATCTAAGTATGACTTTACTATGCATTTTAATTCTCTACTAAGAAGGAATGTCTTGTCTACATTCTAAGTCATTATAAAACTCACTATGCAGTTTGTCCGTTTTACTTTAAACGTTCCGCTGACTAAACAAACATGCTTTTTCTGCAAGAAACTAAACAAGAAAGTTCAGTCTGGATTCTGAGCAGTTGGTACTTTTTTTCTTGGGCTGCCAACAGTCTAATTTATTTTAGTATCTGTCTCATCTGCTTGGTTAGACAATTGCTCCGCCCCAAATAACAATTGGACATTATTTAGATATTTTGTTCATTTTGCAACATATTTTGAGAGTTTTGTGAAGCAACTAAACATACAATATTTTCAAATAGGCAACAGTTTATGTCGACAGGCGCATTCCATCTCAAACTGGCACGGCCTTTAAAGAGAAAGGGTAAAATTTATGACAACAGTGATTTTGGAAATGCCGTGCAAGCAGCCAATTCCTCCAAATTTGATGTGGTTGAGATTACATTTGACCACTTTCATAACTGGTTGGATTCTACTTTAAAGTGCTGCAAATGCTGCCCTAAAACTGCAATCACGTGTTTATTTAAATCGCATGGCTTGACTGTGCACCGAACGTCAGGTCCCGAGGTCCTTAAAATGAAAAACTGACTTGAAGGGTAAGTTTTTCGAGATCAACTTTTGCCTGAAAAATAAGTGAAATAAATTCCCAATTGAGAAAGTTTACCAGTTTCAAACGATACACCCGAAAAAGTTTGATTTTAATTTTTACGATTTTCACATAATCATATTTTATACTAATCAAAAGTTTGTTTTTTGCCTTGGTGACCGTTTGGGATAAGAAATAATGTTTCAGGTATTATAAAACTTTAGGATTTTAGTTTTTTGTTTAAAGATTTATAGCTTTTTTTTAATGAAAAATATTATACATTTGTAAGTTCTTTCTGATCTTATAATAAGACATGTTCGTACGACTGACTTATTGTAATTACTACATTAACTGTAATAATTTGTTGGACGTTGAGTCCTCCCTTTTACTTATCGTGAAAATCTCAATATAGATAAGGAAATTTGTTTGATATGCTTTAAAATTTAATTTATTTTAGTACTTCAAATTTTATGTTTATGTCTATTATGTTTATTAATGTTTATGTTTATTATGTTATTATCACAAGTTGAAACATATGAAAGATTCATATCTGTATATCCACTTTGAACCTACTGAGCTAAAATCTAGGAAAGGCATATGCTAATATACAAACACTGGTTTTTCGCAGTTATGACCTTTTTTCTTATGACGGAATATCTTAGGACCATTTATTTGAGACATAAATATTGGAATAGGAAAAGCGAGACTTACTTGGAGAGAAGTGATGGATGTAATATATATTAATAATAATAGTATATTTAGCAGATATATAATAGCTACACCGCAAAACATATATATCACAAAATAATCTCACAAAATCAGAAACATACTAAAAAATCGACGATAATTTACATGAATTTGGATTCTTTTAGTGGCAGTTGCGGCAGATTTATTTTAGGTTTTAGACTATTAAGCGCATTTTTTGTTTTTCATATTCAACTTGATTAGTGTTGCCAACATTTGTCATCGACAAAAGAAGGTTTTTTATGTGTTAAGATAATATAAAAATAAAAATAGCGAAGTATTAGATCAATAAATCCAAGACGAGCCCTCACTAAATTCTTAAATGCTGCCAAGTCGTCACAGTCCTTAAAAATTTTGGAAAGAGGATAATATTATACAGAACAAACAGTTGGTTCATATGTACAACGTAATAAAAAAGAGAGGCGAGCATTCGCGTCGTATTACATTTGTCAAAAACTTCAAAGTCACAACAATTTCAGATATTATAGTCATAAATAATAAACATATTTTTAAAATATGACTGCTACACAGACATATGTTGACTGAAATTTATATTTTACTCTAAATATAAATGCATATGCACCAACTAATTTGTTTCATAGATAACATATACAATTACATTTATTTCCTACATTTTTTAAAACTCGTTTTAGATTAGATTAGCCAGTACATTTGCCTGATTTTTAAGCCTAAGTGTTTCCGTTTTGTCCATATATGCGTTCTCCATGTTAACCGACTGTCCAAGTGAATTCCCAGATATTTGATTTTGTCTTTATGCGGTGTTTCCTCATTATTTAAATATAATTGGAACCTGATGTTTCTTCGAAGTGTGAAAGTTACATGGGTTGACTTGTCTGTATTTATGCTGATTCTGTTGTGCTTGAGCCAGGTTTCCAGCTTTACAAGGTTCTTCTGTAACATTGCTGTTAATGTCTTTAGCTCAGTACGAGATGATGTGAATACCGCATCGTCTGCAAATGTTTCATTTTTTAATGTTTTCTGTAGTTGGTAAATCTGCTGTGAAAAATAAGTACAGGGTGGGTTCCAGTACGCTTCCTTGAGGGACTCCAGCATTTATCTGCTGGAGCGGTCTGAAGTTGTTATTTATTTTTACTTGAAACATCCTGTGTGTCAAGTACGATTCCAGCAGACAAGCAAGCTTTGTTGAAAACATTTTTTTTGATTTTAGATATCAGGCCAACATCATGTATGTCATACATTTAACATTATAATAATTGGTGTTTATACTGCATGTACATAATTTGTATGTACAAGAAAGAGAAACAAAAGTCAATCTTATGCTAGACAACTGATAAAGTTAAAATCTGAAATACATTTATGTCAATCGAGGACAGATAAACTAGAAGACAATGCAAAAGAATTTAGCCATTAGCTTTGGATACACTTAAACGTAAGTAAAAAGACAATTTTTGTGAGGAATTAGCAAGGTTTCCCCCAGACCTTTAGGCAAATGGTGATGGAAGCGCAGTTAGAAGTATTTCTCGGACAACCCTTTTATTAGCTTTTGACCGGTCGCAAGTTTCAAAAACATTATGGCTACTATCGAACCGCATTAACCTATACACGTCCATATTCAAATCAGCTTGATTGAACGTTGGTCATACTGTGGCAATTATTGCCAATTTTTTCTCACCATCGAGCTCAGATTATTAATATGTTTGTACTCCACATAGAGCCTCCAGAATTAACTTTGTCATATTTTCAAACAATTTTAATCCCTTTTGCTTTTCCGAACAATTCTAATGACACTCATGGTGCTCAATCCATCTATTATGTCTCTCGTTTGCACAACCCGGTTCAACTTGCCATTCATTTATCGAGCACGAATTCTATTCCATGTATCTCATCTGCACATTTCGCTCTTGTTCGGGCGACTATTCGAGATAGACCCCAAAGTATCTGAAACGATATCCAGTTAAATCCGTCTTTGATCGCGCGTGATTGATCCGAAATTTCAGTTTAAATTTATCACAATCCGGTAAGCTTCAAACCTAGTGATATCTGATGCAGAATATCAGAAGAGAATTGGTACGAATATCGTTCCAATGGAATATGGCCAATAGAAGAATTTTTACATTTTAGTTGTTTTGGTTGATCTCGAGCCAACTAGCCCAGGTGAAAAGCGGGAAATCTAATAAGGTCATAGTTTGGTATTTTGAGAACGGCCCTCAAATTCACTTTGTGTGTGTGTGTTACTCAGTGAATTTAGGACGCTTTATTTTCAGAAACAAGAAATCGATGAAACACCTCTGTGCTCCGTTAGCTTCATACCAGAGTTGATTTATGATTTGAAAACTAAATTTTCATACACAATGCTTTGCAAACAGAGCCTTTTTACCACTTTTAGTTCTACTCTTCCGGTATAGATTGTGATTTATATTTGGCAGCAAAACTTTTCCAGTGGTGTTGCCTTCATGCAAGGTATATTTAAGGAAGACAAAAAAATTGTAAAAATAATTTCCCCAAAAAAGAAATATACAAATATAAATAATACAATACATGAAAAAAAGGGATACAAAAGATCGCACCTGCAAAATATACATTTTTAATTACCATTTCGAGACTACCTGTTGTTCTATGTGTAAATTAGTAAAGCCAACAGGTTAAATTAAAAAGCAAAGATAAAAAATGATTATGGTACACTCAGTGATGATGCTAAAATGTAGCCAAAGCGTTAATCCAATGGAAAACAGTTTTTCCGCAACCGCTGTCCAGAAACCCCGCCACTCTCGTAACACCATAGAAATAAAATATAAGTAAATAATATGAATACAAATAGTTCCAACTGTGTTTAGAACTTTGTTTAAAAATGTGGCAACGTTTGTTCACTAGCCGGTTCTTAGCGTATATGAATATTAAGTATGTACGTAGTATGTAAAACTACGCTTGAATTTGGAAAGGAGAATGTCTCTTCTAGAACAATCTAATACTACTAGTGTTACAGTAAATATGGTTTACCCTAAGTCAGCTCAGAATTATGATAATTTACAGTCAGTAATACCGTTTCACGTAAGCGTTTTCTGTTTTTTGAAACCGATATTTTCATATCGTTTTTCATATAAAAAGTGACGTCCGGTATAACTTTCCCACTTAAGTTACCGACATTAATCATTATTTCGAGCCAAGTTCAATCCAAAATTCTCATTCTTTCCAGCAATATCAGGGATATGTGTGATTCTCCGCTTGACTGAATTTTTCGGATCCCATAGTTTCCATTTTACAAAGAACGTTGTTTATGATGACTGGCCAACATTTGCTAGCTGATTTATTCTTAGTGAACTCGAGATCGTTTCATTAAGTCGGTATTTGGATAGTACGTGGATGATGCGATTGGCTGCCTTCGATTCGATTCGATTTAGAATCACGTAAGTTCAGTTTTTATAGGTATACTGTTGGTTTCGGTAATGTTGAGTAAATATCCATGTTTTAAATGCATATTGGTGCAACGGATCCTGCCATTGAGAAGCAGTGGTGCTAAACAAAATTTTATTTCCACTAGCCAAGGGGAAGACAGCGAAGGTATGAAACAGCTCCTCTTAATAAAGAAGAGAGCGTTCATGTCACATCCAACGAAACACATTTAATTTAAAACATTTTGAGACACTAGTTGACGAAGAAACATAGAACTTGAAAAACAAATAAAAAACTTAAAGCGTAAAAATTGCTTCGCTTCGTTGTTCGGCAGGTTTAATTTCTGATCAGGTAGATGTTATTTCAAACCGTTTCATATTGCCCGGGAATCTAGACAGCTTGTATTGCACTTGAGAAGACAAACATTTCAAACTTTCCTGCTAAGTGTACAATTGTCTAAGGCAAGTTTCCTCCGTTAACTGTGTGGTTGTGAAACTATAGATTAATTCGGTACTTTCTGTTTTGGTTGCAATGTGAATAATGTTCGGTTTTGTTAAAGTAAATGCAATATTTTAAGAAAAGGGAAGCTGCAGTCAGAAGAAAAGTGGCTCAAAATAATTGAACAATTTGCACAGTCACAGCATATAATGATTGAAGAAGCAAAACGTTGATTATCTGCGTTACATGCTTTAATTGATTAATGGATTGTGAACCTAAAATGTCTGGACATGCTGACTGAGAGTTTCACGTTTTTGTTTCGCAGTAGAAGGTTTTGATGAAGAAATCTACTTGCATACATGTGACGAGTTGAGAAAATGATTTAACTCATAGTTGAAAATAGGCGTGTCGTACTTTGGACTTGACGAAATCCGACATTTGGGAAAGTTTTCCGCAACACATGCGCATCCTCGCCCTCATTTGAGAACCTCAAATGCAAATAAGTAGAGAGAAGTTTGCCTTCAGGATCTAATTTTAGTTGTTCTCCATCCATCGATATAGAGGGTGTATTTTTGAAGAAACCTCAAATCGGTAGTAGAGTTTTGGACAACAATTTAAGCATTCTATATAATGTTTAAAAACCCCAGATTTATCGAACATATTTACATAAAAGCTAGTTTATAGTAGTAGTAAACATCTTTATTTCTAAAAAAAGGCTATCGACCTATCGGTCTTTCTGCCCTTGTTTAATACATGTAGTCTTAATCTAAATAAAAAACAAATACGAAAATTCTCTTATTCTAGGTTAACAATCTTATTAAATAAACTTTCCAATTCTAATGACAAGAAAAATTATTTTATTGTCCATTAGTCAGTTGCGTTTGTAACTGTTCGAGTAGCGTTGATGTAGGGAAACGGAAGCGGGATTGTCTGGTTGGTCTTGTAAGACAAAGGGGATTCAGTATGGTCCAGTTGTAGGGGTTGTTTGTCCATTTTGTCTGTAGATGTATGAGTCTTTCCGAGATCTTTGTCATGTTTGTGCGTTCGTATAGTAGTTGGGTGGGGGGGTTGTGTAGTGGGTTTTGGGGGTGTCTTATTCGTGTTATTAGTCTTAGTGCAATTTGTTCTGTTGTTTTATAACGTTTTGTCCTTTCTGTTCCGTTGGTCATGAGTATATGTCCATAGTCTAGCAAAGGTCTACAAATAGCTTTATATATTTTGGTGGCGGTGTTTGTGCTAATTCCTCTGTCTTTGTAGGTTAGTGATCGGAAGTGTTTTGTTCTCTTTATTGTATCTGCCCTGATGTTTCGTATGTGTTTAGTGAATTTAAGTTTGTGGTCAATTGTGATTCCAAGGTATTTTACGTCGTTTTTTGGTTGTGTCGTTTGGCCGTCTGCAGTTATTGCTAGTTTATATTTATATTCAATTTTAATATTAACATTTGTTTCTTTAGAAACTCAAAACTACATACTTTATATACATATATGAAATTACGCAATTGCTTCTGCCAGAACAATCAAGCTTAATCAGTTTAAAAATTCTTTTTATGAGCTACTTGTGGATACGGGATTTTTACGATTTAGACAATTATTATACTAGGGCTAAATTAAGATAAAATTGTATAATTACATATTTAATTCGCCTATTTTGGCGCAGTGATTTGACGTTATTTCATTAAATTTGGTAACCAGATTTTGATAAAAGGACTACTAGAGAAATTAAAACGGAAAGTACTTGTCATTTTAATTGTAATAATTTGCTTGGTTAACTTTGTTTCAGTTTGATGTGAGCGCGGTGCTAATTAGTGAAAGATGTTTGTAGAGGTTTTTGTGATAATCGGTAAATAGATAGCAGCCAGAAAACACGAATTTTCTTGGGCTATTTAGTTGTTTTCTGTTATAAGTAGAAAAGGTAGGTATGGTATTAGACTCTACTAATACTTGACAGTAAAGCACCAATTTCATGAGTCCGAAGGAAACGTTACCCCATGAAAAAATAGTGGTTTTGTTGCTGCTGTCTATTGACCGATTAGTACAAACATCCCAACAAACGTCCTTCGCCAATTTATTATATTTGTTGAATGTTATTATATGAATATTACTAAATTTAAGTTTACATCTTTGTAAATAAGAATTGAGGAAATGCACAAATTATGTTCAAAGATCTTCGAACTTAACTCTGATTAATTTGAATCGAATATATCTGGCTTGTAACGATGCATGATCCAAGCTTTTAATAAACCAAAAGAAATTTCTGGGTTCCACTCAATTTTATTGTTTATTATTTAAAATATCACAAATAAGTTTCGGTGTCTTTCTCCACCATCATCAGTTTGTCTAAAATACACATTCACAGTCACCATTAATTAAAAAAAAAAGTTCTATCAAAATTCACATACTAAAATACAAATTACACACATATTAAAAAGTATATTAAAAACAATAGCTTTACAGGTGATGAGTCAGGACAATCATGTCCGGGAAAAGACTAGAATCTATTGTTCAGAAATTCAAATTTAACTTACGTGTATGGCTGTTTCCACCTTCACTTTTGACTGGCTATTGAAATCCATACTTTGTTCGATATCGAGCGAGAGAATAAAGACACTGTTTATATTTCGCTTTTTCTTTGCATTCTAGGAATATCAATTGCTCTGCGATTCTTCAATGTCAGGTGTTTATATTTTATTTACTTGGTCCAATCAGTGTATGCATGCGCTCATTTAATTAGTGTGTGATATACAGATTAGATTTTAAACCTAAAAGTGATAAGTTAAACACACCTAATGTAATATACAAGATTGACTGTTTGAACTGTGACAACACATACATAGGTCAAACAGGACAATATTTAAAGAAAATAATATACGAACATAAATATAGCTTAAGAAAGGTTAACGAAAATGGAACAGCATTAGCACAACATGCACAACAAAAGTTACATAGTTTTGATTTTGATAACACAAAAATATTAATCAATGAAGACAATTATAATAAGAGAAGAATCCATGAAATGATACAAATTAAAAAACATCAGAATTCAATGAATTTTAGATCAGACACAGACAATCTTAGCTCTGTATATCACACACTAATTAAATGAGGGAATACATACACTGATTGGACCAAGTAAATAAAATATAAACACCTGACATTGAAGAATCGCAGAGCAATTGATATTCCTAGAATGCAAAGAAAAAGCGAAATATAAACAGTTTCGTTATTCTCTCGCTCGATATCGAACAAAGTATGGATTTCAATAGCCAGTCAAATGTGAAGTTGGAAACAGCCATACACGTAAGTTAAATTTGAATCTCTGAAGAATAGATTCTAGTCTTTTCCCGGACATGATTGTCCTGACTCTTCATCTGTAAACCTATTGTTTTTAATATACTTTTTAATATGTGTGTAATTTGTATTTTAGTATGTGAATTTTGATAGAACTTTTTTTTTAAATTAATGATGACTGTGAATCTGTATTTTAGACAAACCGATGATGGTGGAGAAAGACACCGAAACGTATTTGTGACATTTTAAATAATAAACAATAAAATTGACTGGAACCCAGGAATTTCTTTTGGATTAAATTGAAATACAGTCTGGAAAATATACACAGCTGTTAATAATGATTGATGATGTAAAAGTAGACATATCTTCTCGAAATATACGCAACTGTTCTTTATCGTATAGCACGCCCGTTATTTTCAGTCAGCATTGGCTAAACATTGCCCGAAAAGACAGACGAATCTCAGGTTTTTACGACCGAGTTAAATACTTGAAATTTTCAATTTTATTTCGAAAATTGAGTTAAAGTTGTAAACACAAATCACAAAAAAAAGTTGTAAACGTACAAACATTACATTGTGCTTTTCAAACCTAAAATATATAACACATTCTGGACTGCACTATGTTCACCTTCCTAAATAAGACAAATCTTCCAGAGATCCAAGATTCCATCTTCCAAAGATCGACGCAAGAACAATAATAATACTTATGGCAAAAGGTTATAGATGAGAAAGAGATTCTGTCGGGACTTATTTTTACATAATTGTTTCTTATTCTACCACATTTCTGCTTCTTGGGAACATATACGAAACATTACGACGAAAATCTTTATGCTCTGTAATAGTTTTCGACCGAAAATTTTTGTTAAACATAAAACTTTCCCATCAGACCCGAATGTTAAGACCTCTAACCAATGTAAACTAAGACTATGAAGTGAATGTGTACTTCTATAATAAAAATGTGCAATAAGTCGCTGTGGGAAAGGAATTGAAAACAGTGCATTAAAATTGATGCCAATTTAACAATAACTGCAAAATATATGTCATTTTATGTGTCTTAAATATTAAATGTTTCTTTGATCCGAAAACCAATTTCTTCCGGCTGCAGTGGCAATAACTGCATTCGAAGTTAATAAGCCGGATATAACAAATTAGATTCAAAATGCTCGGCGCAATTTCGATAAGTGGCATTAGTGCCTGGGGAGTGACGATAACCTTCTCCTGCGATGTTCGAAGCAGTAATATTAAACTTCAAATTTTGAGAGCATGTGTTCATAATCCGTACCTGCAGTGGCGCGAACATTTCAACATTTCTTGTGTAGTTCGATAAACTAATATTGCGACAGACAATTAGTTCCACCAGCTCAATTAACACATACCTACCTACTTTGCTGTACAAAGATTATTTCAACATCGACTGTTAAGTATTGGCACCGATCATCATGTATGCTGTATTGACGAATAAAACGTTGCATAAAAGAACATGAAAATAAACATTCGTTGTCTTACTGTAGGTACTTTGTGCAGATTCTGATTGTACTTTAGCTAAATTTCATTGACATAGATTGCGAACACTGATCTTTTCAAAATTGCCTTTAGTATTTTAAATATAGCGGATATTATGTGCAAAGCAAACGTGGATGTGTGAATCGCAAATTTCTTGGGCTCCAAATCAACCCATAATAAAAACCTTGCTATGTTAGATAGCCAAAAGTTTACGGGCCCACTAGGCAATAGCTAGGCAGATTTGCAACCCGCTTTCGCAATAGCGCAATTTTGAACAAATATAAAATTATACATTCCGCATTAATGTAACTATTACCATATTTAATTAATGAGTTGAGTTCAAACTATACTTAAGCAGGTAATATAAAGAATAAAGACAGGGTATTAAGCATATTTACCGTATTAAACGTGCAAAGAATAATTGATAAAGTAAATTATTGACGAAAATAATGGGTCATTGTAAACATGGGCACGCGAAATGGTACTTTTAAAAATATAAAAAATGTCTGATTCATTTATTTGCTATCATTTATTACTTAATTAGGGACAAACAAACAAAAGTAGATTATCACAAAACAAAAAAATATGGTCGTATTTAATGCTTAGATAGGAAATTTTATTCACATAATCGTGTTGCACCTGTTGACCTTAAAACATAGAACCGCTACTCACTGTGTTACTTTTTTTTAACATGCTTTCAACAAACGAATCAAAATCATATCACACATTATTAGAAAATAAATTAACGCCGCAATTGAAAAGGCAAGAATTATTTTCAAGGTGGGACAAGTTGGAGATCAATCCTAATAGAAGCAGTATTTGTTCACTTCAAGATTTAAAACTTCTAAGTGTCTTTTTAAGAAAGAATAATTTAAACAGTTAACCGTTTGCAAATCATCTACTATTAATAGATGTGATTGGTTACTCAGTCAATTTTGAAACTCCTTCAAAGAAGTTTCAATTGTTATTTAAGTATATGGGACTTATGTTTCTTGTAACGTCCACATCAAAGTATCTTGACCACTAGGGTGTATAAGGAGACAACGAGAATACCTATTTTATATTTTGGAACAACTCTGAAAGGATTTCACAATTGATCTGCCACCAACCCAGACCAACCATAGACCGTACATTAAAATTCACTAAACACGTGCAAAACACCAGCGCCGAAGTAACCAAAGTAGCAAAACACGTTCGCACAATTACTTACAAAATCAAACGTCAGTACTGAAACAGCAACAATAATATATTGCAGCTATATTTACAATTTATTGCTGGTTTTATTTTTTGATATAGTTTATAATTTGTCACATGAAACATTATGGTTCAAGGCAAAAGATCTATATGGGGCGATGTCCGATTTGTAAAACAAATAAAGATTTAAAATACTATTATTAAAATCTCAACATAAAGTACTGGGGGTACGACGGGGGACTAACTGAAGTAGGTACAAGTCACCAAATTAAAATATTTCCATTAGAATCCAATTTTTATGGCTTGGGGCAATCGACTTTCACTTACAAAAACGGATCAAAGATTAATTTCCAATTAAAGTTGGCAAATATATATAGTGTCGAATGATCATCTGCAACCAAAGCTGAGTTTCAATTTAAGGCTTTAAAATTGCTCGTTGCCCCCCATATATCGAAGTGTCGGCCAAAGGCGTATTTTTCGAGATATTCAATCGGTTCCAGACTGATGGACGATATGTATATCCGTTCGTGGTTTGCAACAAATCTGGATAGGCCTTGTCAATGTTCTTCCAATCAGCATAGTTAGAAACTGTTCTGACAGTTATTTACGCACGGTTCAGGAAAGGTAGATATAAAATTCGCAGAACTTTTCGCGCAAAGTTCCAATATTATTTCCACTACAAAGGAATTTGGTAACTTTCCAGAGAAGCTATTTAAGCTCTCAAAGGAGTGGTTGGCTACTACTCAGATAGGAATAGGGAACGTTGTTGAATGTGTTTGATTTCAAAGCGCCTTTGGATCGTGTAGATATGATGTGATAAAATACATCACCTAGCAAACTTGGTGAATTTTATAAAATATAGCAGACATGATTTTCAAGACAATTTTCTTTATCTAGGGCAATCATTTTTTACCTAAGAAATAACTGAAAATTCTTTTTTTTGTAATAGCTGGCGTTCGGCATTTATGTCTAATGCTAAGTATTTTTCGCCTGCTGTTCATTCTATGTAGTACATGCAACTTACGACATGTACTACATGCAACAAGCAACTAAAGCAGCTCTATTCGCGTTCTTAATAATATTTTCACGACTGCTATAGAAGTGTTTATTCAGGCGTCAAGACAGCGTCCTTCTTCTCAATGTCTGCGAAAACATGTGTGTTTTCTACAATTACTTTAATGATAAGAATAGCTATGATAAGCAGTGTGTACATTTCTTAATTAACAGTAGCATTAAACGAAATAACGTTAAAACACAATTCGTAATCAAACTGTTTCATAATCGCACAAACGCCTATATATACAGGATGTCCCATGATTCGATAGCCATCACTTAAGAGCGTATTTCTTAGTCAATTTTAAGTCGAAAATGCACTTTTAGCCAGGGCTCCATTGTTAAGGAGTTATGGGAGCATAAATAAAAAGCCTACTGAATAAAATAACTATATAGGTAGTTAGTTTTATATTCAAAGTTTGCCAACATCAATTTGGGGTTAGGATGCCAATAAAAAAAATTCCTTGACAATATTGACATTTTGAAAAAGTACGTTCCTACGGTTTACGAATCCTGTTGAATTTACCGTTTAGCCTAACCTATTTTATTATCACTTTCTGTATTTTTCCATGGTTACTGGAGTTTTTAATAATTGCGAAGCAACAGGTATTTACGTGATGTTAGTAAGGCAGATTACCTTGAAAAACATTGTTGCCATCCTTCTGATCTAGTTTTTTGCAAATATCTCAGTTTTTAATAACAATTTTTTTTTACTATTTTTCCTGTTCTCCTAAAACACCCCCAAACAACACCTCCAGAGGTATGACGCCAATTTTGAATCACCCTGCATAAGAAAAAAAATGATTTGTAAACATTATCGCTAGTCTCGCACTGGGGATCCACACTAATTACAACTAAAGGAAGGGAATTGCTAAGAGCGGCCCAAAGCTGTGGATATCAAGTCGTTTCAACGGGCAAACCTACATACTGGCCTACCGATAATTAAAAATGTATCAAGCAATTTTATGAAAATTGAAGACAGCTTGGAGCTTAATTCGGATCATTCACCGATTGTTTTGACTCTCAGCGAACATATCATTTCAAAGCCAAACAATCCCTGTCTAGCTAATAAAAGGACTAACTGGAAGAGTTTTAGAATAACATTGGAAGAACGACTAAATTTGGCAGTCCCGGTGCGTACTGCAGAAAAGTTAGACTTCGAGGTGGAAAAACTAATAGCTGAATTCCAACATTCAGCATGGAAAAACACACCAGAATATAAAAGGAAGCTGGAAGGAAATAACTATCCTAAAGAAATTCTGGAATTATTATCGGAAAAAAGAAAAGCAAGGAAAAAATGGCAACAATCCAGATCCCCGCAGGATAAAACTAGACTAAATAATATTACATCTCAGCTGAGACGAGAGATTAAACAGATAAAGAACCATACCATTGGCGAGTTCCTACGGAAACTTACTAATGATTCTAGTACAGAATATTCGCTATGGAAAACTACCAAAACCTGAAAAGACCAATCATGCATGCACCCCCAATCAGAAATGCAGACGGGAGCTGGGCTAAAAACAATGAGCAAAAAGCCAGAAGATTTGCAGAACACCTTGAGGAAATATTTCAACCTAATGCAGTGGATAACGCAGAAACATTGCCTTGTATCACACAGCAGGAAGAAGGAGAAATCCCGTTTGTCACTCTGACTGAAGTAATTAAAGAAATAAAAATTAATATAAATCCGAAAAAAGCTCCTGGATTCGACTTAATCACAGGACAGATCCTCAAAGAATTATCGAAAAAAGCATTGATTAAGCTCACCAACCTGATCAATGCCTCATTTCGACTTCAGTGCGTCCCACAGTTATGGAAGGTAGCAGAAGTGATCATGATTCCAAAACCTGGAAAACCACCCCATGAAGCATTGTCATATCGTCCAATATCACTACTACCAGTTATGTCCAAGCTATTTGAAAAACTTCTATTGAAAAGACTAAAACCAATAATTGAAGCTCAACAGATTATCCCGGATCATTAGTTCGGTTTCAGGAATCAACACTGTACAATTGATCAAGTCCATAGAATTGTTAATACTATAGAAAATTCGCTAGAAGAGAAGAAAGTTTGCTCAGCTATATTCCTGGATGTTGCACAGGCTTTCGATAAAGTCTGGCACGAAGGTTTGATCCATAAACTTGAAAAGTTGCTTCCGGTTCAATCCTCACAAATATTGCAATCTTACGTAACTGAGAGGTACTTCAGAGTCAGACAAGACAATGCTTACTCTGATCTAAAAGAAATTCAAGCAGGGGTTCCACAGGGCAGTGTATTGGGACCAATACTTTATCTGCTATACACATCGGATCAGCCAGTAGGCTCTGATGATATCAGTGTGAGTGGGGTTGAAGAAGAATTACGTCAAGCTACTGTTGCTGATCAAAATCTTGTTGCTACATTCGCCGATGACACTGCAATCCTAGCGATAGGCGACAGCAATATGCAATCTACTGAAAAACTCCAAGCAGCTATAGATGAGGTTCAACGTTGGACCCTGAAATGGCGCATCAAATTATATGAAAAGAATTCGGTCCATATCGGCTTCACCAACAAACGAATAGACTACAAACCAGTATACATTAATGACAAGATTGTACCATATGGGAATACAGCTAAATATCTAGGCATAACCCTCGATACCTCAGATGGAAACCACACGTCAAGAAGAAACAGGAAGAACTGAATCTAAAGTACAGAAATATGTACTGGCTATTGGGTAGAAACTCAGCTCCCACAGTGTATAACAAGCTATTGTTATATAATCAAGTCCTCAAGCCAGTGTGGACTTATGGTGTGCAACTTTGGGGCTGCACCAAACAGAGCAATAGAATCATCATTCAGCGCTTCCAGAATAAAGTACTTCGTAGTATCGTTCATGTACGTACATAAAGGCTCGGGTGTAGAAACAGTAGATAACGTCATCAAAAAGTATGCACAGATTCATGAATAGCGACTCCATCAGCATGTGAATTCTAAGGCACTCAAGCTCCAGGATTATGCGGAAATACAGAGAAGACTCAAAAGAACTAAACCATTCGAACTGGTTTAGAAGGCAAGAATTTGTGACAGAGTACATGTCAAACCGATGTACTGTAGTATTACAGACAAAGTGACTATCAGAGGATGTGTGTGCTTTATGTTTTTTTAATGTAGTAGATTAAGTTAAAGACAAATGGCTTATTAGTATACTGTACTACTAGATTGCTGTAACAATAAAAAAAAATATATTCAAAGTTTGTCAAAATCAATTTGGGGTTAAGATGCCAATAAAAAAAATTTCCTTGAAAATATTGACATTTTGAAAGAGTAAGTTCCTAGGGTTTACGAATCCTGTTGAATTTACCGTTTAGCCTAACCTATTTTATTATCACCCTGTATGAGAAAAAAATGATTTGTAAACGTTATCGCTAGCAGAGATTAGTTGACTATTGATCAACTAATCTCTGTCGCTAGTCTCGTATTTGTGTCGCAGAATAAATTAATATTATAACCATTAAATGAACTACCAAACTGCAAATTATTAACTAACTCAACTAATTCAATGAGCGCTTTATAGCTTATTGTCGTTTGTGACAGCTTAATAAAGGCAATTTTGAAAGATTTTTCGTTTGAATGTGGCACAACAACAATGGAAAGGATCGAACAACGAAATATAATCATTTATTTAACCGATCGGTTATTTAAAATTTATAACCCACCCCTCATTCCATTATCATTATGTTCATTACAAACTAATAATGATGAGTTATTTATTACAATTTAGTACATTAGTATTAGGGTACTAATTTGCACATAATATCTCAAGAAATTTTATCAAGCCCATGAATGGAAGGGCTTGTATCAATGAATTGATCAGCTAATGCTTTTCAATGCATGAATGCAGAATTGAGGTCGGGCATTCGGGTGTCTGTTAATTTATCTACATAGATTAAGGATGTGGAATAAGCTCTAAACTTGTAGGTGAGTGGGCGTAAAACTTTCCGAATAATTGTATAGATCAGTCGTTAGCCAAGATAAGTATCTTACTTATGATGATTAAGTACTTACGGAATAATGATAAAACATAGGCGATTATGTATTTCTATTATCATGAGTTGATGAAAAGTTAGTATCAAAATATATTGATGGTTACTTGCATTGTTTAGTTACGTTTAATTACGTTTAAATTGAATTAAAAATATTTCATTTGGGTCTAATATTTTGACGATTGATATATTTTTGTGTTACTTAGTCAAAGTCAGATTACAAAAAAACAAGTTAAATGCTGCAATTTTTCTCGACGAAAACGGTTTGAGACGAAATAACACATTTTAGACAGAAATGTATGTCGTATACATTTTTAGCGTGGAATAGAAATTCTTAGTGTTTGTCCAATCTTGCTTAAATGAAATACAGGGGTATTTCAATTATTCTTTACTTTCAATTTTACTTTTTACCTTTGGTTTTTTACGTCCAAAAACGTACTACATTATAATAACGTGTACTAATAAGTTAAAAACATATATTTTCGCTCTGCCTATTGCACAGTAGATTTACAAATAAAACATCAAATGGGAATGTTGGCGTTCCGCTCATACGAACCGTTCTTATGAACTTATGATTTCTTCCTCATGTAGTAAAAGCCTAATAACGTGTAATATAAAAATATTAGTATTTAGAGACTTTAACAAAGGTTTTTGATTTGAAGTACCTTTATGACCGAGTGCATCATTTGTTAATAATAATAAACCGATTAGAAACGCTAATAGACTTTACCAAAACATACACAATGTTTTAGGATACCACATTGACACATGACTTTCGTTAAAATGAAAAATTAAGAAGCTGGGTAATCCATCCATAAAAATTAGGCATTACGGCTTTCAATAAACCAGCACTAACTTCTTCCTCCCTGAAGTAATCACTACTCAACTTTCCAAGATTTGTACGGAAACGTCCTACATGTAACCTGGCCGCATATTTGGAAGAAATTTTTTAAATAAAATTGTTTCAAATTAGCAATGCAGAATTTCAAGTTTTTTCTAATTAAAGATTTTTGTTTACTTTACAGGTATCCATAGTTTGCGAGATGTTCAAGTTACCATACCAGCAGTTGCTAGAGTAAAAGACACCATCATCTTACAGTGTAACTACGATTTGGAGAACCAGCTATTATATACCGTTAAATGGTATAAAGCAGGCAGGGAATTCTACAGGTTTATTCCACGAGAACTTCCACATTCCAAAGTGTTTCCTATGCTCGGAGTTCATGTAGACGTGAGTTGGAAGCAACTTTAATTTAGAATATTAAAAATATATATTTTTAAACTAGCCTGCATTCTGAATAATCTGTTTAAAACAAAGTTTTTGTCTTAGCCTTCGGGTTTGTCGTGAAATTTTCTTCTGCATTCCAGCTGAATAAAAGCACTTCACATGAAGTAGTTTTACGGAATGTACAAGTGGAGGTATCGGGCACGTATACGTGTGAAGTTTCTTCAGACGCCCCAGACTTCGATACGAAAATGGATTCTGCTCATATTTATGTTGTCGGTAAGTAGTATCGATGTTGAAACTAGACATACTTTGAATAAAAGGAAATAAATAAAACATTTTGCGTTGTATCAATAAAGATCCCAGGAACCTTAAGGAATCGATTAGCTGCAATTTGATTTGAAACCATAGATATACAAGGTGGCTGTAAAATGTCTGTTCAAAATCTCTCCATAGATTCCTGGGGAGAAAATATGATGATTTAACGTAATTTCTGGTGCGAATCTGTAGGAGGATATTGTACCTACAGATATTTTCCAGACACTCTGTATTTCTATACAAAATATTAGAATTTGACTATGCATCCCGACTAACCGTCCTTGAGTAGGAAGGCTTTTACCATCACTGTATTCGTTTATGGATGTAGAAAAACGAACGTATGTACAGTACCTGCAGCTCGTCATAGAATATGCTGTTAACGTTGTTTGTCCTTTTGTCTCTCTACTAATAGTTATTTGTGAATTTTTAATCCCACCCAGCAATATGACTCAGGGGAACAATAGTTTCATCCTTACGTTCAAGCCTTAGATAGAGATGTTTCACCAAATTGTAAAAAATAATAAGATTCTGGAGGGTTTTCAGACTTTTCATAGAAAACAATTAGCACTCTGAAGAAGACGGACAAATAAATAGTTTTTAGAATAGAAATAGAATAAGTTTTTCTTCCCACCAATGCTTAGACCGAATCCCCAAGAAAGAAAAACATCTTTCAGTTAGTATGATGTAGAAACACGCTTGAGTTTGCTCTGTATTTTGTTGTTATGCATTCTGTTGTTGTGTATATTTGTTGTGAAAATCTTCAGTTTGTGAAATAAGTTTTACCAAAATTTAATTCTCTATGGAAATTGTATAGGCTGGTGAGGTAATTTGGTAAACTACACCTCCTATATATGCGTGATAGCCAGCAATGGATAGACCCTCAAAAGCCAATTTATCGCGGTTTATAAAATTTCTTTTACCTTTCTTTAATTTGCAACTAGTTGTAAATGCGACAATTTCACATTTTCTCTGGCGACATCTGCTGTTATATAAGGTACATTTTTCGCGTTTGTACAAAAGGACCAGCAGCAACAAATCATAGAGCAAATGGAAGCTTTAAGACTGATAAATCAATCAAACCAAACAATTTATTTCACTAATTTCTAAGCGACGCATTTTCTGGCCACTTTTCTTTGTCAACTCTTGGTTTCTTAAATGACGCAATTCCCAACATTGTATCCTCCTTTTGAAAGGTTTCAGAGACAAATATATTTCAAAGATAGGGTTCCAGAAGATCTAACTGGTTGAAATATTCCAGTATCCAACTGAATCATCCTATAGATTGTTCTACTAGTTTTGTCTGGTTTCTCGAACTGGTTATAGTATATTTAGTAAAATTATCTAAACCACCTTTCGCAACGAATAGGACCATTGGCGTTTAGAGCTTCGTGACATGTCTGGTCAGATGCTTTAGCATTTTTTCGTTAACATTTTCAGAACTCTCTTCATCTCTTGCTAAAGGATCATATGGCCTTGCTGGGTTTTCTTCTTCCGACTGTTAATAATTTCATAACAAATCACCGTTGTAACACGGGGCTTCATCTTCACTTGAAATATCTATATTCTAAACTACATCTATCTCTCAGTGCTCCCTGGGTCACAATTTACTTCGTCATTCTAAACCTGTTGAGACAAACAAACCCGCATTACCATTATTTCCAAAAAAAACCCTTGTCGCGAATTGTTTTATTGGTCAATAGCTAAATCAGTAAACATTCGTTTTCACTTACACTTTGCATGCTGACAATGGATTAAACTAGGGGTGGGTGAGGTTCTTTGCAATACCAAGTAGTACATTGTAAAAAACTCAAAACCTTTTTTAACGTTCTTAACGAAGGTTGTATGAGGAAATGTTCTATTTTTTATTAAAATATCCATCAATACTTTCCAAGGACCTTCTGTAATAAAAAGTTATCGTAAAAGTTTATCTTTAATAATTAAGATATTTTATTCTACCGTTGTCATCTTTATCAGTTACACCGTCGTGATGTAATCATGTAGTTAAGTTAAAGAGTATTTGTTTTCAAATAATGTGATTGATACTTACCTATAAACAAATAAACTTTTCGCAATTTCTATATTTAATTTTAAGATTTTCCGCAAGTTCTATGGAGCTGAAGCAAATATATTTTTAATTTGATCAAAATTAGCGTTATTTATAAAACGTATTTCAATACTACATAAAAAAACATGAGGATGTTTGTTGGTACTAAGGCATTCTATATCACTCAGTTATAATTGAGCGTGTGAAGTAAATCAAAAATAATTATTGATTTACTTCACACGCTTTTGTAAATTTAAATGTTTGATATAAGAATAAAGGATCAAATTGTGCGCTTCAGAAGTCGAGGACATGTGTGAAGTTTTCTGAATTAGTTTTTTGATTTAATTGGAGAATTCATAACTCAAAGTCAATTCTTCAGTATTCACGAAAATGATTATTAATTCATAAGAACATTTTGCTGATTGTCAGATATAAAATATCACACATATGTTACTTCAGGGTAAGTGAACGGTACAAGGATGCAGTTGGCAAACATTGTATCGCTGCATCGAAGTGCAATGATAAATTTTCCGGGTGTTAAAACTCGGTTTATATTCAATTTGTTAAAAATGGAAAGAGCGTAGTGCCAACACGACACGAGTTGGCTATGTTGTGAATACAGATTAGCAGTAGTCGATAAAAATATGGCTAATGCTGATTCTGGGGTAGGATACTGGAAAATGAAACTTTGAAATAGAATAAGTAACTTATTGATGTGACAACTATCTTTGTAGTCTCTTATTTAGCTAATTTTACTTGTAAATATATAGCAGTGAGTCGGGTATTTAGCTAAGACCAAATGCAACAAGCTAAATCAACGCAAATCAGAGCAACAATGCCATTTCTTCAGTTTATTGAAATTGATTGATTCAGTTTTGTTTCCAATACTTAAAATTGCCAGCGTAAAGTACACATAAATATAGGTGTGAAAACAAGGTGGTTCGAGCTGCAAGAGATACATATAACGATAAATACGAGATAAAACGGAGCTACAAGAGAATTGATGTAACAACAAAAATATTTTTTCATGTATAGTGTTTACAATTTCGTGCTCTATTGAGAACAGTGCCAATCAATAAAAAAACTAACACTTTTATACCGCATTTTCCTGCATAATGATTACTGGTTTTATTCTTTTTTATGTTGATGGTTGTTAAAACCAACTAGTTCCTTCTGGCCTAATCAATTCACATCACAATCATTCAGCTTATATATTTAACCTTTTCCCGATTTCCTATGGATCACGAGTTTAATCCGCATTAGCTTTGCCAAACCACGTCCTTTCATTAAAGCCCGTAAAAACAAATTTTACTTTTGATGTTTCATAGAAATGCGGCACAAAAATAATTCCATAAAATCAAACGGTTGCAGTTTCGCAGAAAAATCGGGATATGTGTTAAAGGATAGTTTAATCGATCGTATATAATTAATAACCTTAATGTATGTTTTTTGTCAATTACTTGATAAACTTTTTAAGTTGATTCCCATTTGTTTTTGTTTCATGGCATTCCAAATTCGCGGTACTACAATGGTTTTAAATTTTATAAAAATTGATGGTTTGTTATCAGAAATTTCCAAAAGCAAAAAATAGATTGCCGCCTTAGATTTGCACAGTTTGTGGTTTCTTGTCAGAAATCACTAAGAGAAGAGGTGTGCCGACGTCATATCTGAATCTAGGCGGTCAGTTCAAATCGGCAAAACGAAAGATCATTTGCTCGGAAATTGATGCCTTAAAATCTTCATCGCACTGTGTGTTTAAATAAGCTGAATAAAATTGAAAGTAAATCAGTCGCTTTTAAGTCTGAAAATACGATACATCCATAGAGACGCATAATAATAAATTATAACTTAAAATACAAGTGAATCTAGACACAGGCTAAACTGTTTTGTCGCGATGTACCGATTGTCGTTGAAAAATATTTAATAAATTTCGTTACAGATTATCCATTCGAGGATCCTTTATTAGCTATAGACAAGAACCTAGTTGATATAGGTGACTATATTAAAGCGAATTGTTCAACTTTTCCGTCATACCCAGCGGCAAACATCAGTTGGTTCTTAAATGGAATGAAGGTAAAGTTAACTTCAATCCAAAGTACTACTTTAGCAGTTAAACCTTATCGATATTTTTTCTATTCAGGTAAGGCACAGCTTTTTGGAGAGATTTGAACGCATTCCTGAGTTTGCACCTAGTAAACGAAACTACTACTCTACAACATCTGGGGTGGAATTAATAGTTACGGATGATACCTTCCGGGTAATAAAACCATAAAATCACCAGCAAAAGCGTTAACTATTCAGTTCAATTGGTTTTATAGCTCTCTTTATTTTTCCCAATCGTTATGGCTACCTTGCTTAGTTAGCATGTTTTATTTGTTATGTTGCAGGATGGAAAAGCAATCTTGAGCTGCGTCGCCACATTGTTTAAAATCTACAGAGGAGAAAGAAAACACACATTTGAGGAAGCCCATGCAAAACCTAGACCGTCCTCTGTCTTGAGTCCTTTAGATGTTAGATCAGGTATGGCATGTTGTACCGTCTTTTTATTACTCAGCTGCGCAACATGTAGGAATTTGAGTTGCGAATACTGCGCTTTTATTATAATTTTTTAATATTTTTATATAATTGTACATTTTTCTCACTTAGTGCTGAATCAGTTGCTCAATTTTTATTCTAATCAAGCTTTCAAGTTTTTTAATCTACTCAACTTAATTCCAGTTTTTCTCATATTATCTAGCAACCTAAAAATTTGAGTGCGTATAAAATTTAAGTTTTAGATGGTTAAATATCGATTCAAGCACTTGAAAGGAGCAAAATTATATTGTAGGTTGCCTCTAAGTTAATTTTCGATGAGTTTGTATTTAGAAATATTTTTGGATGCAGCCCTGCATATAATTTTCCTACTTCTATTCAGCTAAAATGTATCATAACATCGATAGAAACCTTTTAGTTCTTGAAAGCATTTTACCTAATGCATTATTGAAACTAGGGATTATTTATTTTGTAATTTTATTATTTATGTTTGATTACCTCAGCTAAGTCGCTGTGAGCGCTGGTTATTAAAATAATAAATTCATTGTTTTCATGAGAATATTCCAAACTAGATTTTTTTAAAATACAAAATTGTTTTTTTTTTATTTACACCCGATATCGCAGAACAATGACAATCGCTAGAGCTGCATTTTCAGCGATTTTAACTGAGAATCTAAAAGAATGGAAATGTCACAACATGAACGTTTACGTGGTTCACCATGATTCCAAGTGAAAATTGAGGGTACTCACTGGTCGAATTCACATTAAAGATTAAATAGCCTTAAATTTATATGAACTGTAAATTAATAAAGTTTATATGAAGGCCGTAGTATACATTTAGATGCAAACCCTGGTTATTATCAATGCTTGTAAATCAATAGGAAGCCTGTAAATATGCTTCCTCTATTTTGCCAACCCTATTTTACTAAAGCAAGTAAAGATACAAATTACCCTTTAATGCCAACTCATGCAAATGGCAACAGTTGCCGCAATTTATCTTTGCGGGTGACGCGAGAGGATTATTATAAAACGAATTATTCTTGGTCCCTTTAATCATTTGTAAAACCATGAAATGTGTAGTTTATGTAGTTTACATCCATACTTGCAATCGCTATACAGTGATAAGCGCTAATGATGTTGCAGTGGTACAATTAAACTGGTAATACTATCTTTAATTATTTGTTATAAATTTCAAATTACAAATGTCAATTTTGATGAAAAATGTTCTATTTTCGATACAATTAGTTTTTTTATTATTTTAAAGCAGTACACGTAGACTTATTAAGAATCAAATTGCTTTAAATGAGTTAGTTAATAACTATTTCGGAAAGAAACCGTGCGATATAGAACTCTTGTTACCTCAAAAAAATAACAGCCGTGAGGAGCAAATAGACCGCTTTAGTTTTTTTCCGAAACTAGATGCCTTAGTAGTTACTTGAAAGTCCGGATAATATTAATGGTGTTCACGACATGCTTTCTTTAACGCAAATCAGAAGATGTGCTCTATGTCTCTCTAAGATCATATTCTCTGACTGACCAACTGTTTAAACTGTATTTACGTTTCTCTTAAGTTCCAGTAATAAAAGAGCTAAAAATTCTTAATTTTTATTAATGTTTTTCGTTCTGATAAATTGCACATATGTATGACTAGTAACATTATTTCAATTATAAAGAAATTAAACATTAACTAATCGAAAAGTATTATATTATCAATGTCAATTAGGATTATGGATTCCTTTTTACCAATATTAACAGTAACTGGAAATTCGACCAAGGTTCGTGTATTTGAGTAAAGCTCCTGTCCAGGCGACCATTCTATTTTCAAATAAGTATTAAAATTCATTTTCAGTCGCTGGAAATAAATGTGAATTTTTATGCGATACGCACCACTGACTGAAATGTTTTGTCCTAATTATGTCTTTATTACAGGTAGCCGAAGACTGGGAATATGCCAAATCGGCTTTGCATTACCTCTTCTCCTAGTGCATGTGCACCGATAAAACTAAATTCATTCGCGTAAAATCGCAAAATACGGAATAACAGGGACTTTTGTATTGATGATTTCTTTATTTAAGGTGAAGTGGAATTAGGCAAATAGTTTTGCCCATTCTCCGCTTCTAGAATTTTAAAATTTTCTAGGAAATCATACTAAAATATTTAAAAAGTCGCAATCAGACATGGTGCATAGAACCAGTCAAACTTCTGTTCCAAAACCACTTTCCGCAATGTGTATGTCTTAGATTGACAAAAAGTAAAACAAAACAACAAATAATATTCATTATTTAATATTCACACAGTGGACTTCTTTTTTTATTTACAAAATTCTATTCAGTTTGAAACAGTCAAAACATCTTAAACTTATATTTCCTCTCCATTTGTTCTCACTAAGTGGTATCATGTTGTATTAGTTTTGCGAGTAAAAGCTGTTTGCAACCTCTTTGAACAACACTATGTTCATACACCATGTTCATATTCATATGTTCATATTAATCAATGCATATTTGATATCAAAGTTAAACGTAATTGGCAATTGTTATTTCTTTCATATTTATATCGAAATCATCAGCACGCCATCTCTTTTTGTCTCAAGATCAAAACAATCGAAACATGTACATATAAATGTATATATATCTAATAAAAATAAATGAAACAAATTGGTAGTAACTATGTTAATACTGTTCGTGTTGGAATATTTATTTGATACGTTAAGAATTCTTATTTTGCTATATTAAATTAGGTTTTATTTCACTTTCGTTGAAGCTCAATCATTGACATTCACCGGCCACACCTGATTTACAAAATTATTATACGGATATACACAGGATAATATTAATCACGTTTGTGGTATACGATATTTGTTATGAAAACGTCTGGCAGATAATAAGTTTACAATAAAAAAAGCATCCAATTACATCTTCTTTATATCGAAAAATCATTATTCCGAAAAGTTTCAAATCCAACAGACGTTTTTCGTTAAATTGATATTTTGTGTTTTAAATTACTTTGTATCACACTTTCATATCACAAATAACAAATCAATTATATATTTTAGTCCTAAAAACAAACACATTCGAAAGTCAACATACGTTATGAAGTGTATTTTGAAGGTAAACGGTTTATCGCCGATAAATGTTATATCAATAAAACACTAACATACGTTGGTGAATTCGTCAAAACATCCAGTGGATATTATTTGAAAACATTTTAACAGCATTTTTTGGAACCTCACGTTTTTTGCAGGATAAAAATTAGAAACCACTATGTTCCATGATTCTGGGACAACGTAATTAATTCTTAAACTTACCATACCGTTTAGCATTTAAAAATATCCAAAAGTTATTTAAGTGTTGATATTTTTCGCAAAGATTAAAGCTGTTTTTGATCAAGCAAATAAACGTAAAACTGTTGTAAAACAGTATTACTAAATTTTAATATGTAACACCATGTATATTAAAAGAATGAAGAGTACCTACTTATACTTCAATATTCAAACTGTTTTAAAAAAAATCACAAAGAACTGATATCACCCAGATATCTGACGATCTGAACGACATGGATATTCTCCTTAAAGTTGTAATTTGTTTTTGAGAACCAGAAAATTTCGAATCATTTTCATTACATGGATTGATGGACAATTTTCCATGGATCAATTGAAATGAAAAAGACAACCGTTTGCTTCCATTATGTTCACCGTTTGCGTAAAATGAAAATCAGTTCATAAAGCTGTCAAAACTAAAATGTATCATTTTTGTTATTGAGATTTATTACCCATTCATTATTTTTTGAACCGTGGTGTCGTGTCCTGAGTAAATGAAGATGTATTTGCTTTTTGAAATCGCAATCAATTGTGTAATACATTTAGAACCCTAAAGATAAGTCGATGTACAATGTACTGGGTGACTCGTTTATTATCTCGGAAACTATGCAAGTTTTAAAACTTTTTGCCAAAATCAACTACAAAAAAGACTTTTCCCGTACTTATATATCACATACCATAGGTAATTTAATATGTAATACAAATACTCAGTAGAGTAAAGCAGCAAACTTTACCTTGCCTGAGCTTTGGCTCAGCTGTAATTTTAAAAGATCAAGCCCTAATCAAGCCGTTATTAGATTAATATCTTCTAGAACTGATTATGCATATCATAGACAAAGACTTAATTTGTAATATAGGACAAAATACTCAGGAGATTCTAAATGTCCCAGCTTTCGTCTCGCATGTTCTAAAGTTGCGATAAAATGATCTGTACGTATTCTACTGACTGAAATTAAGCCAAATAAGTTTTATGAACCACTATTTCTCGTAACTTGCATTCGTGCAAAAAAATTTTAGGAGATGGCACAGGGTATTTACGACTCATCCGATACATATATGATAATAATTTCGTAAAATGTTAGAAAATTAATTGTATTGATAATGTTGATTGTTTTGTAACTAACTGGACGTGTATGTTAAATGTAAATAATGTTAATAAAACTAATTCAAATGAATAATGCTGTTAAATTTATTGCTTTCCTTAAATATCAAGTGGTTGGAAAATACAAATGGTATGAAATCTTTAACAAAAACCCGACAGAGCGTGAGCCAGATCGAATAAAATCTTAGGTAAGTAATTATTTTGCCTCTAAGGTCTATGTGTTGTAATATTATATTAAGTTGACACTCAAAACAAGAGTATCTTTTGAATCCTTCATAAAATAAGGAACACACAGGGTGACAATTTAAAAATGTGCAATGTAGTGCAATACATCTGAGAAACAAAGAAATGGAGAACAAGGGAAACAAGCTAAACTGCTCCAGACAAACTATAACCCACAGCCACCTTAAAAACCTTTTTTGCAAATAAAAAACCATTTGAATATTTAAGTTATACTTTAATTTATAAATCGTTCGAACTAATTTCCATTATTTTTCACACAAAAATAGGGCCTCTCTCCAAATTTCTGACGAACATTAGCGGAAGTTTCCTTGAATATAATAATTTCTCAATTTAGTCAGCTTAGTATTAAAAACAACAGATTTTCAGTGTCGCCACAGAAAAAAATCAAGTTGCGGTAGGTCTGGCAATAGGTGGCTGCTCAATAGAACCTTATTTGTATAGCTATCATCGAACCGTAGTCAATCTGAATGTGCCTAATAAAGAGGTGCTCCGTCTTGTAAAAATGTATAACGTCCTCGGTGAAAAAATTACTTTTTTGACGGAAAGTCTGGTTTCCTGGTTTGTGCATTAAATATTCTAATTCACACAGCAATCGTTACCATTCAACTTCCCAACTATAAATAACGTCTTAGACAGACCCCAGACAATATGTTCTCCTGGGTTCTCGATAGGACCTCAAAATAAGAGCAGCTTCTCGTCACTCCAGTAACTCACTCATCACTAAAAACGTCCTTTTTAGAGTATTTTCGATCAGAATCTCCACCATTTTCTGCGTCCTAGATTCACAAAAACAAATTCTCCTGTCATCGTGAGAAAGCTCTTTAATGATATGCAATTTATACGGATTAAACTTATTCAATTTTAATACTTTTCTAATCGATTCGCGGGAGAGTGCTGTTGCTGTAACTTCCCAACGAGTCGATAAAGTTGGGTTGATACCAAACTGATCGAGAAGTTCGACTAGTGCTGTATCTTCTACTAGTATTGGCGCAATTCTCTGCTTATTTTCATAAGCAGTTTCGTGAAATTTAGCAAAAACTGCTGCTGCTCTTAAAAGCGGTTCTCAGAATCATAAATAAGTGTCATTTCTAGATGTTGCAGACTTTCTTGCAACAAACGAAGCTTCAACACCCTAAATTCCCTTCGAATAGGCGCCCCATAAAAATTATCTGGGTACTTCCTCTTTCCTCGCCTCTCCCACCCGATGTTATAAAGATTTACCTGAAGAATGTGTGTGTGCCTTTGCAGGCGGACAGGGAAGAAACTCTCGAGGTAGTTCGCATTCGATAATCGAGCCCGAAACCTCGACCCCACCGGCACTTGTGTGTACCCTCTCAACCCATTAGGTTTTTGGTTTACCCGGCGTCTAATTTGACACGGGCCCCTGTAGTCGATAGTGACTTCATTGTGCAATAAAGGGCGTAGTACCTTTAGTTATTGGAACCACAACCCCGTACAGAACCCACAACTCTGAACTCCTGAAGATATTTTATATATTTTCCTGGAAATTGGTGTAGTACCAGACAACTCTCGAGGCTCAACAGGTTTAGTTCGTCAGGACCGCCTTAAGGCAAGTCGTACAAAATAAAATTCTCTGGGGGCAGACGGACAGAAGATTGCTTGACGCCAAAATTGTAAGTTTTTAAACTTAATTCCCCCTTTGGACGCCAACTTTTTCCCGTCAAGGGCTGGCGGTAGTGTTATGTGATATCACCATTGCATTTGAGACATTCGGACACTGTGTTTTTTTGAACATTTTTGCGCTATTAGTTAGTTTGGTATTAATCCGTCATCATTTTTCACTAATTTAATTATAAGGTAAATTTTTTTTGATTTTATTATATTTAGAAAAACTGTGAAAGTTGTTCCAACATTAATTGTTTATTAATATATAATTTCATAGGCAATCATTGTGTTTTTGTCGTTGCAGTCTTATTAAAGCTCAGAACGGAGAAAAAATAGAAACCACCCTGGAAAAATAGTTTCTTTATCGTGTTTGTTACGTCACAAGGATAAATTGTGAGTCCCTAGATTATTCCACTGATAAGTGCCAACATTGTCAGTGCGAATCATTCACTAGACTTTCAACTTTGCGGCACACCATTGTTTTTGTTCTGCTAGAAGATGTGTGGTTTAGTTTTTCATCGTTTGTTAATAAATCAAAGCATCGAGCATACGAGGGCGTTGAAACGGGCGCGCCTTGACGATCTTGCTTTAACTGAAATGCAATTTTATTTATTTTATAACTCGGTATAATAATATCATTGCAAGCTTTCTAATTGTCACCCTGTTTACTTTCTGCTGCATTCTGTATCAGATTTTAGCAACTAAATTTATTAACCAAACGGTTAATTCATTTTAATCCAATGATTGATGATGCAATTCTTCACGAAATATATAGTCCATAATTATCAAAATCAACGCCGATTCAGATTAATTACTTGGCAATTCAACTGAAAAAAGTGGATTAATCAATGCATTGTTTTATTTATTCCCATTTTGATTGAGACAAATAGTTTTTTTTGAAATTCTATAATTTTATTTAATTCGTTGCTCTGTTGAACGCAATGGACTGTTCTAATTTCAACCGAATCCGGCAAAGTTTTAGTTTCAGTTTTAATTGCTTTTGGGCAAACATTATCTGATTAAAATGTTATGAATACATTTGGGTGGATGGTTTATGAAAATTGGTACAAAAACATAAATGGATAAAACAAAATTCAGTCACTTCAGACATATAAAAAGTCCTAAATTTATATTTTTTAGCCCGGAAAAATTTGGCCCGGAAATAAAAAATGCTTTCTACCGACATACACTACCCAAATTCATATTGAGACTCATAAAACAAAAGAGAGAACTGTACAGACTATATACAAACACTCAAAATAACGACCTAAAAAAGACACTGAACCAACTCAACAGAAACATTAAAACCTTGATTGGACAATACCGACAAGACAAATGGCTAGAAACATGTAAAGAAATACAAAAAGACAAAGGCAAAACATACTAGCGAAAAATTAAGAAACTAGCGCAATACAAAAAAACTAACACTACTGACACAATTGACGAAAACGGAATAGAATGTTACACAGACAAAGAGAAAGCTGACGCGTTCGCCGGACACTATCAATGGGCCTTCAGCATATCGACAAACCCTAACTTCGACAATGACAACTGGTGCTTGAACTATTTGAACAGCTCACCAAACTATACATACAAACTGATCACAGACGATGAAGCCCTAGCGCATATCAAAAACACAACACCGGGAAAAGATAAAATAAAGGCAAAACTCCTGAAAAGCCTAACTCAAGAAACACACAAACTGATCCTAACTGAATTGAACAACTACATCAGAAATAACATAATTCCAAAAACATGGAAAAACGGCTTAATAATCCCTATACCCAAAAATGGACTGGACAATACACAACCGAGCAATTACAGACCAATTACACTGCTACCAGTACTTAGCAAGGTTTTTGAGTACATAATAAGGCAGCTACTGGGAAAACTGGTCGGAAAGTACATACCATCGTATCAGTTCGGATTCAAACATCAGCACTCGACTATTCACCCACTCTTCACTCTGACTAACAATATACAAACAACCCACCTAACTGACAGAAAGACAGCTTGCCTGTTTATGGACATTAACAAAGCTTTTGATAGTGTCTGGCATAGAGGCTTACTATACAAACTATACAAACTACACACACCAACATATCTACTACACACCATAAAGAACTTACTAGAAAACAGACATCTACAAGTACGAATTGACAAAACACTGTCATTTTCTTTTTCCCCTGAACAAGGGCTCCCTCAATAATCCCCGCTCTCACCGTTTCTCTACAATATATACTGCCATGACATATACAATTACAACTTACCAGACAAAAATCAAATCGACAGATCGGCATACATATTACAATACGCAGACGACACGGCACTTATTGTACATGACAAAACTACTGAGAGAGCAGCTCAAAGACTCCAAACACTAACAAACAACACAATGACATGGTTTTATAAATGGAGACTAACACCAAACGCGCCAAAAAAACAACTTCTGCTCACAAACCACAGACTCAACGCTGACTCCCCTACAATAACTGCAGACGGACAAACGACACAACCAAAAAACGACATAAAATACCTTGGAATCACAATTGACCACAAACTTAAATTCACTAAACACATACGAAACAGCAGGGCAGAAACAATAAAGAGAACAAAACACTTCCGATCACTAACCTACAAAGGCAGAGGAATTAGCACAAACACCGCCACCAAAATATATAAAGCTATTTGTAGACCCTTGCTAGACTATGGACATATACGCATGACCAACGGAACAGAAAGGACAAAACGTTATACACAAACAACAGAACAAATTGCACTAAGACTAATAACACGAATAAGACACCCCCAAAACCCACTACACAACCCCCCCACCCAACTACTATACGAACGCACAAACATGACAAAGATTTCGGAAAGACTCATACATCTACAGACAAAATGGACAAACAACCCCTACAACTGGATCATACTGAATCCCCTTTGTCTTACAAGACCAACCAGACAATCCCGCTTCCGTTTCCCTACATCAACGCTACTCGAACACTTACAAACGCAACTGACTACTGGACAATAAAATAATTTTTTCTTGTCATTAGAATTGAAAAGTTTATTTAATAAGATTATTAACCTAGAATAAGAGAATTTTTATCTTGTTTTTTGTTTAGATTAAGACTACATGTATTAAACAAGGGCAGAAAGACCGATAGGTCGATTGCCTTTTTTAGAAATAAAGATGTTTACTACTACTCACTTCAGACATACAAAAAGTCCTAAATTTATATTTGTTTGCTGGGATTTACACGCAACTCAAAGTTATTTCTTAGTGCCTCCGCTAAAAAATGGAATTTATTCGACTTAGAATTAAGAGTGACGGACCAAGGACGATTTTTTGAAACTTTTATAAATCTTTGTTTAGCTTATTGTTGGTTTCTTGGCCGTCTTAGGGATAACAACCGTGGAAGAATGCAGAAAGTTGAGGTTGATGATAATTTACTGCTGCCTGAGGAAGAAGTGCCAGCACATTTTGTTTCTTTTTGCGTCTGTTTCTATGCTTTTTATGCAGTGTACTGCATTTTACGACTTTAGTCACATAAATTACCGTCTATTTTAAAGCAAATATGAGTTCATGGGTATCAAGCGGTTTCCATACAACTGTATTAAATAAACATTTAGAATTGCCCCATTATTTTCTTAGGGAAAGGGGTATAGATTATGTAAGGAAATGAAGTGTTTAGGTTCAGATCAAATAATCGTTCATGTCAGTAATCGAATGCATTTAGTATTAAGTTGTTTCAGTTACGACTACTCATGAAGTTCCAAGGGTTTATCAACGCCAATAAAAGTATATGGTTTGTAAAAAAATATCTACTTGGACGCGTCAATGTTATTACGTTAATGTCCCAGCTTTCTTCATTTAATGATGAATAATTGCAGTTCATTGAACCATATTTTCAGTCCGTGAGAAGAACAAACTAACTTAAGAAGCTCCTTCCTTAAGGAGCATCCGGTTCAGAAGATACCCAATATTCAATGCTATGCAAATTTGGGTACAGTGGAATTAAAGAGTTGATGTCTAGAGAAATAGAACTATTCTCGCAACAAAAAATATTGTATTCCTGCTTCTTCTTCCATAAAATGCTTCTGGTATTATTTGATGTATT
Organism: Dendroctonus valens; assembly: GCA_024550625.1. Classification (NCBI taxonomy): domain Eukaryota; kingdom Metazoa; phylum Arthropoda; class Insecta; order Coleoptera; family Curculionidae; genus Dendroctonus; species Dendroctonus valens. Next base: position 441,016 of record JAJTJO010000413.1, on the reverse strand, counting down.
ATGTGCTTATGTTTCCTTGATTTTTGCCCAGTAATGTCGTTTGTAATTCTAGCCGTCCAAATTATTTTGTGAATACTTAATCGCAGTTGCTACTAAATGGACACTAAGAATACCATCTCAACAAGCTGGTCTATCCTGCTTTTAAAGCTAACGTAAAGCACTTCTTGCTGAAGAATGCTAAGTTCATTGTTACAAAGGTAGCTCTTGCCTGATCTATTCAAAACCTTATTTCTTCTGGGCAATTTGTTAGTAAAAATATTACGGAAAAGCGAATAGAACTAGTTGAAATTTTTAAAAAATGTTGCAAAACGGGGTGAATTGAGGCCCAGGATAGAATAGGAACAACACTTTTTAACTGCACATATCATAATTTTTCTGCACATATCATAATGAATAATTGTCGATGAAATATTTTCTTGGGTTTGAACTCAAGGTTATGAACTACGTTGATGGATTTCATCACACCGGTCTTTTACAATGCGAACAATGTGTGACAACGGTCTTGAACTGACTCTTAAAAATTCTGAGATTTCGAAAGGCGGCAAAGTGTAAATTGTAACTAGACACTGAAAGTGAAAACAATCCAAAGGAACCTAAATTGTGGTAAATAAAACCATGAATCGAAAGTATACCTCCAAAGTCAGAATTAATTACAAACAGTATGGACTTAATGAATCCGCCTTATTATAACGTGAAGAACTCAAAGTCTTTTTGGGCAGAATTTTGCAAAATAAGAACAACAGGTTACTAGCTTTTCTCATTGCAGACGAAGACATTGAGAAAAGAAGCAAATGAGATAAATAACTGTACACATAAAAGAATAGGAGAAAAATATATTGGTTTGATAACTCGGAAACAAATAAATTAGTTTTCATAAATATTTTTAATAGTTTTGTTTAGTTTGCCAGCTATATTTGTTCTTTCTTGAAGCAAGTTTTAAAGCTTTTTCCGTATGCTAGTACATTCATGTTTAAACATTTGCTTGTTTCACACGTATAATATTTTCTATGTCTTCAAGTCATATTTTCGTACTTCCATGAGTGTTGAATATCATCTCAGATCCTAATCGATGTGAAATCGAAGATAGAGATATTTTTTCTTAGGGAAATAGAGATATATTTTTTCTTTCTTTTTTTCTTTTTCTTTCTTGTTGTTATTTATTAAGTTTACTTTTTAAATGGTAAAATTGTAAAGAATCGGAATTTTTCCATAAATGTTTTACAAAAAGCTAAACACGTCTTTTATTTGACAATCGAAAATTTCTAAAGCGTTCAGGTCCACTCAGTTTTACCGGTATTTCATTCAATTTTTAAAGAGAAAGCAATAACACACAGTAAATCTGTGCCAGCTCAGTATTTCAGATTTTTCATCAGTCCTTCGACTGGCTGATATTTCTGCAGTTTTTTGGGAAATAAATCGCGTATTTTACCAGTACATATTAAAAGCAAAACATTTTTTATATTTTCCCCAGCAGTAATTACTGCATTCACCAAATGGCAATGGTACCGATGTGACATCGATATTTTAACAAAACAGGCAATATTGCTTTGAGTTTTTTTAAACCACGATATAATTCTACATTTCTGCTTTTGAACCTTATACTGACTGGAATATTGATCAACATGTTTTCCAATATTATGTAGCATATTAATTGCGCCCTTTGACTCTGTTGAAAATACCTTACGATGCCAGTAACCAGCTGTGTCATAAGAACTTTAACATAGATCGATATATGTCATCTAAAACAAATATTAACGGTTCTCAGTTTGTAAGTTGATGTAAAGCTTGTAATAGATATTAGTTAGCACTTGCTACGAATCTGGTCTAACGAAGTATTTTCCAGACTCTTTTTAGACTTTTTTCAGATTTAGACCTTCGAGTTTTTTTAATAAGAATTCGTTGCTAATGTTTGCCCCACTTCATTTATAGAATACCGACAACCGAATGTTTCTTAAATCAAAGTTTTGAAAAATATTTCTCTTGTGTCCTCTCCCATTTGCACAATTTTCGATATTCGTTAATTTACTATAATTTATCTTATGTGTATAATAGCTCAGTCAAGTGCCATATGTGAAAAGAGGCTGAACTGAATGTTATTACATTTATAGTTTAAAAATACTTTTTATGTATAATATACATTTTTTTCTATTTACTATTAATGACATTCAAATAAAATGCTTGAATTTTAGCTTCAACAAATTTTTGCATATAAAGTATGTACCACGATTTCTGTACAAGATTGATAAGAAGATATTGCATAACAATTTCATTGTTACTGAATCAAAACTAAAGCTCAGATCCTATATTGCTCAAGAAGCTAAAATTAAGTGCTTGTAAGAACTAAGTCCAATATCACTTCTCTGCAAAATTGTCTAGAGTTATCAAAAGAAAATAAATTTTCATTCAAAATTAATTTAATTTTCTGTCGATTTCAAGAGTGAATTTTTATATAATAACACGATATCAATCATAACTTAATCGATTATGACTAATACGGAAATTTAAAAACTAGTTCCATAAAAATTGATTTGGTTGAAGAAAGAAGTCATTGATTTGGGGCCGCATACATATTTCCATTTGGGGTTTCATTACGAACTGAAGACTAACAGATAATCATTAAGAATGTTGAACTCTGCAGGATTAAAATACACAGCGACAAATTAATAATAATACTGGGTTTATTCTGGCCCATTTGATTTTTTTCTGTATAAACAAAGTTTATAGATTAATTAAAAACCCACATATTAAAGTTCATAAATCTTAGGATGACCATAAGGACTTTTAAAATAATTTCTCGCGACAAGAATTCTGTATAAAGGAATGTTTATGGAATTTTTATTTCAATGTTGCAGGAAATTGCGTCTCATGCCGAATCGCGCAGGTTTCAAGTGTATCTCGACGATTTAAACATGAATAATATTGGTACTAAATATAAAATGCACGTTATTTCAACGAAAAGCTGCCTGAAAATTTCACATAAAATTGTTTGTAGGAGAATGCCAGAAAATGCAATAAAACTTCTTCCTGGACTTGGAGGAGGCGGCGAATTTATATTAGATGGTTTTTTCTTTATCTGCTTTTATTATAGGAGAATACATAATTTATTATGATAGTTATTTTATGCCTGTCCACATTTCCCTTACGCGCATTTGTCATATTTTCTTTTAGTTTGAATATTTTCATTCAGGTTGTTTAAGTACAATTAATATACTCTGAAGTATTAAAACAGATATGAATATCTCCAACATTTTTGTGGTGATAAATACTTCAGAAGTAATATGTGTTTTATTTCCTTCAGTAGTGTTGAATAACTTACATGAACTACCTCTACTTTAGATGAAAAACTTCAAAAATTGGGTTTTGTTGAGTATGAGTTAATTCACTCTGTACATGCCACTCTTGCAAGTGTATATGCAAGTCGAGTGTATAACTGAATAAAAATCTTAAATATGAATATATTTTTCAACCTTTAATCATAAATTTGAACTTTCTACTTAAAAAAATAGTTGTAATTTGAGAGCCTTCACAGTCTGAATTATGCCATGTTTCTGGGTTAACAGCAGTGTAATATACAGGATTATTTTTTTAGTTGTTTCTGGTGACCGCCAAAATTAAACCCCAGTTTTGCCTATCTCGCTAACTTTAAAGGTACAGAATATCTTCTTTTGAAGTCAAAGGTCATTCAAATTCTGCATGTAAACACAAATAAATAGAAAACTTACCAAATAGACTGTTCACAGAGAATAGTTTTACTCATCTTTTGATGGATGAGTAATCGAAGGAATCTTCTACTCGAAATATTCCCTCATGGCTAATAAGTACTGGTTTAGGGACAAAAATTGAGTATAGATGTTTGCTCAGTATTGCAATACAACTCTCAAATACAATTTTTCAAATGAACTTCAGTTTAATCTATCGATTATATGTACATAAAATTCCGAGTATATTTAATGTAACAGCTCTAAATTTATATTCGATAAATTGACGATAAAAATCCTAAGAATTTGAGGTAGACCTCATAAATTCAATATAAAGTGGTAGGTACTTTCAAAAAGTATGCTTTTTGCGTTAGTGCGTATGATGATGAAGATGTTGAGTCGAACTTTTGATGCCACGACGTTAGAAAAATATGTTCACCTTTCGTCTGCACGACACTAAAATGTACCCCAAATTAATAAAAACCCCGCATCAAAATGATCTTCTCATTTTCCATCTACTTTGAGTATAAACAGCTCCACATCTTTCAATCTATCACCCACTTTACCCGTAAAAGTTTAATAGCTTGCCTTCAATTTAGAGGGCCCCTTTGTATGATAAATTTATCAAATTCAGGGTTCGAAAAATAAAACTCTTAAAAGCACTTTAACTCTGCATAACCAGGATAAGAACAAGAGAAGGTCAATCAATCAATTTTTTCCATTAATCTTGTTGTGTTCTTGAAAATACAGTTCCGATCGATCAAAAATTCATACCTCAAAAATATTCGTATTATAAACTGGATTTATAAATAACACTCGCTGAAAGTGGAAATGATAAAAAGCGGAGAGAAGTAGTGAAATAATATAATTATTTCAGAGTTCCTAAGGGAGGCACGAAAATTGTTTGTGATAGTGAGATATGTTTTTGCAATTAAGTGATAATTGCCGCCTATCTTCGTAGCAATAGCTGGTAACTGTAATTATCAATGGCATGAAATAATGGAAACGAAGTTCTACTTTTATATACATATAAACCATACATCCATTTTTAGTCTCATTTACTTGCTTACAATTATATATCAATAATCAAAATAAAATTAAGAAAACCCAACGAAATCCTTACATGAAAATTATACATTTACTTATTTATCAAAGATTTTCTTTCATATTGCGTGGAGGCCAGTATTTTACCTGTTCTTGTTGAATCAGATATTATTAATATATTGTGTATATTTTCCTGACTGTATTTCAATTTAATCCAAAAGAAATTCCTGGGTACCAGTATTAATATAGCACGGTTTAAAAAATATTTTTATTTTTCATTGTTGAAAAATTAAACATTTGTCATTACTATTGCTCGATAAAAGTGCAGAAATTAAATTTTTCTATATAAAATATTAATTCACTTTTTACGATAGCAGTCGACAACATGGTACTTAAATTATTTAAAGTTGTAAATGTGAGATTAAATTTTCAGAATGTAAACAATTAATTGTAAAAATAATGAATTTTATTTAATTTCGTTATTAGTTGTACCTACAATTTTTGGAGTAAACTGTGAGCGTTAAGGTGTCTTACTTTCGCGGTGGTATACCTGCAATCAAACAATGAGGAATTCAAAAAACAAAATGAGGAACTCATACCAGATCTAAGCGATGAAGGTCAAAATATGATCAAAATGAACCATTGCTCGCGCTTACAATATTAGTTGGAAATTTTTGGTACCCGAAAATAACACGCACACAAGTAGAAAATGTATCGATAAATTGAAATGATAACTTGGAACAATTCACAAAATCTGCCAAGACTTGCCAAGAAATCAAATTAATAATTTTTATAATCTTCTATACTTCCGTGGATTGTAACAATTTGAAATGATGAAAGACATATGTTAATAACAGCAGGTTTCCGTTTCGCTCGGTGGACAAGGAATGAAAAAATAACGACAATTATCACGTCACTGCCAAAAAGCTTGGGACACACTATATACATATTTGCTCATGTGGAATGTTATGTTATGAGTGTTTGATAACTGCTGGGTGTAAAATATTCATAAAAATTGAAGTAAATAAAGTAGCTAACAATATATAGAGACGATAGAAAGCTAGAAAATAATCATAATAACACTAAATGTACTTCGGATCTGCAGGTATTTTCATCAACTTTGCAATAATGTAAGCTACTTGCCAGTATTAACATAATGTATTTTTAATCTAAGGCTAAACGGATTCGATAATCCTCTAAAAAAAAACAAGCGGAGCACCTCTATTAGCAGTGCGCTGAGGATTTTAAGAAAAGCGGAAGACTATCTAAAAGCCGGAGAAGGTTTTTACGCGATTTATTTAGATAATCAGTGTCATCCGTAACGTTAAATATACGTTATTGCGTTGGACTTGCCTCCCCTAATTTATCTGCACAGAAAACAGAAGGGGTAATTTTGTATTCCAGCTCGGTTTTATTTTTCCCACTTAGCTGTAAATAATTTGGCATATGTATACAGGATGTTGCAAAATGTTTTCATTATGTGTTAATAGCTCATTCTACCCCCAAAACCCACTACACAACCCCTCCACCCAATTACTATACGAACGCACAAACATGACAAAGATTTCGGAAAGACTCATACATCTACAGACAAAATGGACAAACAACCCCTACAACTGGACCATACTGAATCCCCTTTGTCTTACAAGACCAACCAGACAATCCCGCTTCCGTTTCCCTACATCAACGCTACTCGAACACTTACAAACGCAACTGACTACTGGACAATAAAATAATTTTTTCTAGTCATTAGAATTGGAAAGTTTATTTAATAATATTGTTAACCTAGAATAAGAGAATTTTCATATTTGTTTTTTTATTTAGATTAAGACTACATGTATTAAACAAGGGCAGAAAGACCGATAGGTCGATAGCCTTTTTTTATAAATAAAGATGTTTACTACTACTACTAGCTCATTCTAAGGTTAGTCTAAGGTAATAGCCTATAGCTATATTTCTGAATAACGTAGTTTTTCAAACTTGATTGCTACATTAACAGTGAAAAGTATTCTAATAAATGAATTATCATTTTCAAATTATAGCTAAAATCTAGAATTATCTACTATTTGATTATTAAATATTAACACTTTACTAAAACTATTTAATTACAGTATTTGCCTTATTAATGATTTCAGTATGCACAAATACATTTTGAATTATGTTGTTTGTACAACATGTTGTTTGTATTAACAGATCTAAAACCTTTCATTTGCTCAACTTAGACAGCTGAAATATAAAACAATTTGTACATTTGATTAGTGATTTTAGATTGTTTTTGTAAATTTTCAATTAGCTTATTAGCATGCTTAATTAATTATAATTTTTAAATTTTATATTCTACTATAATAGTGGTGTAACTAAAACAACTTAGTCTTACTGACTAACAGACTTTTTTAAATAAAAATTTTAAAACATTTTTTGCCTATTTAATTTCGACTTAGCTAAATGCATCTAACATGCAGACAGAGTCATGCAAAGACAATGAATGCTACATTAAAGGATAATTTAAGCACGGACAACAAAATTAAGTCCTGGAAAGATTCGTAGTGAAAACGCAATGTGTTAAACACTTAACTACGGAATATATATTTTTTCATTGATTCATCGTTATAATTTGTAAATAAAAATTAATATAAAAATCATTGATTAATATTTAAATATATGGAGCACATAGTAAACACAATCAGAATTGAAGGACAATCAGGCTGTTTTTTTTGATATTAAGAACCCTGAACTTGAACCGTTGTGTTTTCGTTAGCCCATCCTGTATAAAGTATTTCATTTCCGATGTCTTGATTTTAGTTCTCAATGATAAGGTTTTAAACCAAAAAATATGTAAATGCAAGAAACATACGAAGTAATTATTCTTCCATTCGATAATTTAACATGTCTTCAAGCAGCTGTTCTTCTAATATTACATCTCAATTAGTCGCAAGAACGTAGTTCTGGTATATTATTTATCAAGTCATTTAACGAATAGACCATATCCAGACGCGTGATAAATTTGTAACAAGATTTTGCGTCTACCTATATCTCACTAGACGAAGGGGATTCTAAATGGGAGGCAATTTACTGAAGCACCAAGATAAGTCTTGCAATGGATTAAGGAAATAAATAGTTTGCCGTGAAATTAAATATTTATCAAATTGTCCGATTTGAATTATGTATCATTCAACAGCAACTGTTTCGCATAATTAATTAAGATTTGAAAATTACACAATACATAATTTTAAAAAAATATAAATTTGTTTCGGTTATTCTATTAGGGGCAATTTTCAGTTTGAGATACAAGCTGTAAAAATCAGGGTCTTTCTAAAATAAATTAATTTTACAGTTGAACTATAGATATTTTGAGAATGTCTAGACAAAAATACCGCATAAATAAGCAAAATGCATAGTCATTTATTAAGGAAACAAGTTAAACGACAGCATTGTGTGACAATGTGAAGAATGTGAAGAAGCGAGTGTGATATTTTTTTCGTGATTCTCATTTGCTTCCTCCACGGGCAATAAAAATAAAATTTAAAATAAAAGAGTTTCAAACCTAGTTTTTAGTACGCGGTCATTAAAGATTACGAGAGGTCTGGCGAGGCACAAAATTTATTTTACACTTAGTGGCCTTAATACTGTGGCCTTTAAGCACGCCACGGAGCATCCAGAAAACAAACAGATTAAAATTTAGTTGGTCTTTTTGCACCTATAATTGCACGAACATTGTTAGGAAAGGTTATTAGTTCCTACATTAAACTTCATGCCGGAAATTAAAACCTTCAAGTTAAGCCTTTTAAGATTTGGAAGGAGAATCACATTTCTCGGAGTAAGAAAGTGTTAGAAAATGTGCTTTGGCTATCTTTTTCCTTCTGACATTTAGATTATTTTAATTGTTCCACAAGTTCGAACCTTATGTTACGTTGATGTAGAAATGCGTATGCGTTTTGGAGTGTTTATCACCCGTATTTTTATGGAATAAAACAATGAGTGGTTGCTAAAAATAATTTATAGAAAGAAAACGTAATTTCTTCCAAAAAACACAAAAATACGTGAAGGCAAGAGTAAACAAAATATATCTAGTGGTTAGCAAAAATAGTATAATTATATTGGAAATAATTATAGCTGCATAACCTTTGAGTAGTAGTAAACATCTTTATTTCTAAAAAAGGCTATCGACCTATCGGTCTTTCTGCCCTTGTTTAATACATGCAGTCTTAATCTAAATAAAAAACAAATATGAAAATTCTCCTATTCTAGGTTAACAATAGTAGTAGTAAACATCTTTATTTCTTAAAAAGGCTATCGACCTATCGGTATTTCTGTCCTTGTTTAATACATGCAGTCCCAATCTAGATAAAAAACAAATATGAAAATTCTCCCATTCTAGGTTAACAATACTATTAAATAAATAAGATTTCAGTGGCAAGAAGAAATTATTTTATTGTCCACTAGTCCGTTGCGTTTGTAAGTGTTCGAGTAGCGTTAATGTAGGGAAACGGAAGCGGGATTGTCTGGTTGGTCTTGTAAGACAAAGGGGATTCAGTATGGTCCAGTTGTAGGGGTTGTTTGTCCATTTTGTCTGTAGCTTTCCGAGATCTTTGTCATGTTTGTGCGTTCGTATAGTAGTTGGGTGGGGGGGTTGTGTAGTGGGTTTTGGGGGTGTCTTATTCGTGTTATTAGTCTTAGTGCAATTTGTTCTGTTGTTTGTGTATAACGTTTTGTCCTTTCTGTTCCGTTGGTCATGAGTACATGTCCAAAGTCTAGCAAGGGTCTACAAATAGCTTTATATATTTTGGTGGCGGTGTTTGTGCTAATTCCTCTGTCTTTGTAGGTTAGTGATCGGAAGTGTTTTGTTCTCTTTATTGTTTCTGCCCTGATGTTTCGTATGTGTTTAGTGAATTTAAGTTTGTGGTCGATTGTGATTCCAAGGTATTTTACGTCGTTTTTTGGTTGTGTCGTTTGGCCGTCTGCAGTTATTGTAGGGGAGTCAATTTTGAGTCTGTGGTTTGTGAGCAGAAGTTGTTTTTTTTGACGCGTTTGGTGTTAGTCTCCATTTATAAAACCATGTCATTGTGTTGTTTGTTAGTGTTTGGAGTCTTTGCGCTGCTCTCTCAGTAGTTTTGTCATGTACAATAAGTGCCGTGTCGTCTGCGTATTGTAATATGTATGCCGATCTGTCGATTTGATTTTTGTCTGGTAAGTTGTAATTGTATATGTCATGGCAGTATATATTGTAGAGAAACGGTGAGAGCGGGGATCCTTGAGGGAGCCCTTGTTCAGGGGAAAAAGAAAATGACAGTGTTTTGTCAATTCGTACTTGTAGTTGTCTGTTTTCTAGTAAGTTCTTTATGGTGTGTAGTAGATATGTTGGTGTGTGTAGTTTGTATAGTTTGTATAGTAAGCCCCTATGCCAGACACTGTCAAAAGCCTTGTTAATGTCCATAAACAGGCAAGCTGTCTTTCTGTCAGTTAGGTGGGTAGTTTGTATATTGTTGGCCAAAATAAAGAGCGGATGAACAGTCGAGTGATGCTGTTTGAAACCAAATTGGTAGGAAGCATAACCTTTGATTAATTCAAGAAATGGTCTTTAGATTCTTTAGTATTCGAGTATCTTTAGATTAAGCGGTGATTCGACGATAGTTGAAGTGGATGCAACTCAAACTAGTTGTTGCAAAACACAAATAAAACTTTACATTTTCTGAAAAAATAATTTTTACTTTTAACAGTTGCACCTCATAATAAAGTAGGAACTACCCTGCTTTATAAAAAGGTGTTACAAAAATAACAGTTAAATTTCTTTTTTATTATCTTTAATGCTTTGATGGTACAATAGAACAATGTTCTGTAAGAAATGTAGCCATAAATCCAACAAACAACTAAAATTCGTTTAATGTAACAATGTAATTACAACACTTTGATAAAACATAATAATAAATGTTTGATTTATAAATTGAAGACGAACGAGAAAAATACAGTGAGTGACATTCCAAAATTTTTGTAGGAGACTGTATTTCTGGTTTTAATTAAGTTGTGCGAATTCAAATATACAAGCCTCATATACAAATATACAAAGTGACTCGTAAGAAATAGGTCATAAAGTATCTACAGTTTCCAGATCAAATTTTAGTCGCAAAAGGAATCAGCAAAACCTGCTTTAGTGAAAATGTTCCGTAACACAGGAAGTTGTCTATTTCAATTTCAAATGTCCAATGAGTATTGATTTTTTAAATTTCCAATTGAACGGTCAAATTTGGAATAATTACAATCTGTTATTTCTCATTAAAATATTTTGCTGTAGGAAGCTTTATCAAAAATTTGAGCAACACGTCTACTAGACCAAATTGAGAAAAGAAACTAAAACATTTAAAAATATGTTAATAACCATATTAAGTATAACTATCGTTTGGTGTTCTCTAAATATGTAAAGCAACTTGCTTTATATTAATTTATTACATAACAAAAAGTATAAATGTCTTTTCCATTTTACTAGTCGCGGGTCGTTTAAACAGACTTTAATAACACTTAGTATTAGGCAGCAGATCAGCTTTAACAAGAATTGAAATTTGGACTAGACGTATAATCAAAAGTTCAGATAGTTGTTTCTCTCCTTACTAGCATAATGGAAATGTATTTCTCTGGACTTCAGTTTTGATTTTGTGATACACTTTTATAATACACTCTTATAGCGAATTTGGGTCAAATCTGCGAAAAACCACTTGTGCCTCTAAGAAGTATTATGGAAATAACACAATAAAAAGACTTCTGGAATCACACCAAAACCTGTTGTATCTTGATTCTGGACTAACTACGCAAAAGGAGTACACCGCAGAAAAGGTTTATTGAAACTCTTTTTTTGAATGTATACCAATCCTAACATACAAGACACGATTTGCAATTTCTCAGAACATTAGTGCACCTTAATATAAAATCAAAGAGCCTAAAAACACGTACAATGAGTGAGTTACGCCAAGTAACGGATTACAGGTAAAAAAAGCTTAGGAGCTCGAAAGATTCGGATGAATATCATTCCCGGCCGCCCGAAAATTCGGTTCATCATTCTACTGACATTGAAATTCCATTGAAAAATAAAACTGTATTTATGTCACCAACAAAAAAGAACGATGTCCGAAAGGGTTGCCCCTTTGCGATCAATCATTTTTTACGATATCGTCTGGCCTGCATATCCAGCAAAAACTTAATTTAGTGTTGCCACAATGGGAAAACAATTTCAGCCGCTTGCTATAACGTTTTGTCCTGACTCAACAATTTGTGGTCAAATAATTGGCAAAGCATTGTTCCTCGTCAGCGAAGAGACGCATATGTCCCTAGTTTCTAGATGAATAGCTAGAATAAGCACAAAGCATTGTTAAATTGACAAACCATAGTAATAAGTAAGTGAAATCGTTCATTAAAAACTTAATGTTATTGTAAAAAACAACACACTCCTTTCATCCGTGTTAATGTTACAGCCATCTAAACCTGAACACTTTATGATAGGCGTGGGTAAAATTTTATTCCGACCTTACCAACTTTGTAGAGCGTAACAATGTCTCTATCAGACAATCTGAAAGAAAAATCTTCAAAAGAACTAAATCGCTTCACTGAATTTCTTTTTTATGAAGTGACCCTTCTCAGTTTGGTTGTAAAAATAAAAAGGGGGCTTTATAGTGGTGTGACCTTAAAATTTATGATGTTGTGATCACAGTAATCATTTTAATAACACCGAAAATTTTTTATGAGCTGCTGAATTATTTTTATTACGACTTTTGAAAATGTCACAGAATTAACACACTCATATTACCAATATTTATATCGGCCTATTTTCTTTGCAGCCAATTAAATTAGTGGACGCTTAGTCTCAACTTTTCAACTTGTTTGAGAGAAGAATGCTCCTCGCGTTCTCAATTATGGATTTAAAAAAAGTGCTCCTTTTTATGTAAAGAACGAATGCATTATCGAAACAATAGAAAATATATCATCCAGTTGAGAACCGACGACCCACTTAGGCTGCAGCTGTAAGACAAAATCAGTATTTTGAATGTAACTAAATCAGTAACTAAATGAACTTAATTTGAAAATGTTACTTTAAAGTAGATAATAAAAGATGTCTAAAAGAGTATTGTTAATGAATCTCTAAAGAAAAAGTTTACATATAAATTAGAGAACACAGTCTGTAAAGTGCAGCTATAAATATTTCGTTTTTGGCAAATTCAACATGAAAAATGTTTAGACTTTGACTTCAAAATCATTTCTTAAAATCGAAGGTGACAAAAATCATTAATTTGATAAATATTTAAATTAAGATGATGATTCTTCGGACCAATTCAGATTCTAGCATCGGAAACTAACTATTTCTTAAATTAAATGAACGTGACGCTATACCAAGTTCCTGATTTAAAAAAAGGGAAACATTTTCTTCAATTTTACTTTTATTCTGTTAACGATTTTATTACTAACATTGTTAAAGCTATCCCATAAAAGTCTGCAGTATTGATGTTCTTTTATTCTTTTTTAATTGTTTATTTTCCGAGTTTTGAATTTTTAACCTATTTGTTTAAGTTTATAGAAAAGTCTAAAATCGATTTTTTTCCTAAATAACAATGTCATTGCAAATTAGTTTTGCTCTGTAATAAATACTTTGTTCAACTAATTTTTCCATTACTGTTAGATCAGTTCTGTTCGGAATTTAAATGCGAAATCAAATTGCTATTTTGGTAAAGATGAAATTGTTGTTTTGTTTCGTTCTTCTTCATTAAACACTTTACTTGATCGTTCTGTTTCTTCAGATATAACAAAAACTCATTGCCTTTTATTCACCATTCAACTACAAATTGAAATTAGGTTATCGATGTATTTAATATAATCTTATAATTATTTAAAATCTTTGATTCAAAATATTCGATAAAAATATTCGAGAAAAAAAGTAATTAAAAGTAGAAAAAAGGTAATAAGAAGATTAAAAATCCGCACACAAATAACAGAATTGGTAGCTTGTACATGCGTCAATCATATGGATCGTGCTTATCTAATAACATTAATTATTAACTAATTAATTGAATATCTAATGTATCTATCGCTATTGGCAATAGTGCCAGTTACTTATTGGGCGGAATAAAAAATGATAATCTTATTTCCTCGATTTAGACTGACCACTTTTCTTATTAGAAATGATGTATATTACATTAATTTTTCAGATAAAAATCATAATCCCGTCGGATAAATCAGTCAATCAATTTTTCGAAGTTAATCAAATACATTGCCATTTAATGGCATCCTGGGAATTAATGGCGATTTACACGTCGCAACAAGGAGTATATTTGTCTTCATTTTCCATTCCAAAATTACAGTTCCTGGGCTGAGACCGATTCTTTTTAGATGGTTACGTCAAGATCTCACAATGCTTGCTGGAATCATTCTGCCCAGCTTCGACTAATCTTCTTTATTGGGATCCGTTTATACATTTTTAATAGGTAAACTCGCTTTTACGAATTTCATCGAGATCAGGGATTCGTTCCGCTTTATTCGATTTGCTATCTGATGGATTTATGGTCCTATGGGATTTCAGACCTAACTGCACTTCGTTTCTCTCACGTGATAGGTATAATAAGTAAGTGCTATTACTTACATATTTTACAGCTTGAGCTTAAATATGTTTAATGCTGTTTAGCAAACAAGAGTGGATTAATGACAAAGCTCTTTTGGAATCATTCAATTAGTTCTTTCGTGTATTCAAGTAGTTCTTCAGTTTCAAGAAACAATAGTGAAATGCTTATGAGGTAAATTATTTATATTGGCAATGACATTATTCCTATTTTTTTCGTATATTTCTTTTTCCTGACTGTACTTTTAATTCATTCCAATATATTCCTGGGTTTTTCAGTCAATTTTATTGTCACTAATTATGGTGTTATGTGATGAGCCCTGCGTTTCGTCCCGGGTCTACCTATTGGACTCGTCAGTAAGGCTTAGGTAGACCCTGCCTTATACGCCAGACATCGGTTCTACGTGTTCGGACGTAAATGAACCGAGCCGGTATAGATCTTCTGCGGTGAGATATTGGCAACCCGTGTTGCCGATTAGCATTAGATTGAAAACCACTCGTTCCATTCTGCTTTTTTTTTTCAATCTAATGCTAATCGGCAACACGGGTTGCCAATATCTCACCGCAGAAGATCTATACCGGCTCGGTTCATTTACGTCCGAACACGTAGAACCGATGTCTGGCGTATAAGGCAGGGTCTACCTAAGCCTTACTGACGAGTCCAATAGGTAGACCCGGGACGAAACGCAGGGCTCATCACATAACACCATAATTAGTGACAATAAAATTGACTGAAAAACCCAGGAATATATTGGAATGAATTATTCCTATTATGGCAATTATTCATGACTTAAGTTGCAATCACGGTGGTCTTAAATCATAAACACAAAATAAGCGAAATTTGAAAAGATTATGGCTATAATAGTTGCTACAGATTAATGCCGTACACCCGTATAAAGGAATTAAAAAATGTTGTCTAATTGATTTGTTCATCGGATATTTAATTGTAGATCTGAGAACATTCAAACAAAAAGTAATTATGGAAAATGCCTTTTATCTTGTGCTGCTGCTAGAATTGAACCCCACTTTTACTTATTTCTTTGTTGTATATTTGCCAATATACTTCCTTTTCTTATTGAATATCTTCCTTCCTTCCTTGTGTGTTATTGGAGATATAGAAGGTTTATATATTACTTAATAAAATTCAAAAACATTTAACAAATACTTTTAAAACTTAAATACGGCGGAATTGCACCATCTGACGAACATCAGCTATTCTCCCATTTGATCCAGAAAGCTCGTAAAAATTGCTTGGTGGAAACGGGATTCAGCCGAATTACTCAGTGGAAAACTGATCAAAGAGAGTGTAAGGTACTCGTTTTACTTTAACGCACTTGCTGGTAGATTTTTAATACGTCGTAAAGGGTAAATATCAATTCTAATTCTGATTGGAAATACATTTTTCCATTATATGGTTTTTGGTTTTTTTGTTGGTCTTAGCGCTTGAATGACTTTTGTCTTTGAATTATAGCGAGATGGTCGCTAATGTTTTAGATTTATTTATGACCTTTGGTTATGTAGGGCTTCGGATTCTTCGCACTATGTTGATGTCATTTACTCCCCATTTATCCGAAAAAATTAAACGAAATTAAATTTGGAGAATTTGGCTCACACGGTTCAGCTCTGGACTTTTTATATTTTCTATTTATGCTGTTTTACAAGCTTTATGTCAATAATTTCATTTATATTGACGTGACTGGAAAATCTACTATTTAATTTGCAACACGTTACTCTCAGTATGAGTCTAAAATTTAATATGCAATAAAGAGTCGACTGGTTTTTATTTGGAACGTGAAATGATTTGTCGTCGGTGGGACGTGTTTGAAAATTGAGGTAATATCTGGAATATATGGAACTCTTTTCTGCAACTGATAATTCATGATGGTATGATATTTGACAATCACGAATTATGTTTTTACCAAAGATGTAGTCTAGCACGTACAGTGAGAATTATGTCGAATCATAATTCTCATACATATGGTGATGGAAATTTAGATATTGCAGATACTAAAATTATATTTAAGTCAAGAAGTCAAAAATATAGCTAACTATAAATTTCAAATTCTGGGCTTAAAGCAGACTGATAAAAAATCAACTGAAAACATTTCTTATGGACTGTATTGACACGTCTTTCGAAAACCCAGTTTAATTTGCTGGTGTTTAATGAAATCTCTGCTCTTAATGAATCTCTTCTGTGTAATTATACTGAAGAGATTCAAGGTAATGCTAGCGACCAATATTACAGAAATATATTGTGTTTAGCTAAATGAGAATTAGGTTTATTGGTGTAGACTTGGAACGCTATTTGCATATGTTAGAAACGTTGACCAATCAAGAATGTGTTATTTGCCATTGTAAAAAAGTTCAATTCAGCTTTTAAAGTGAAACTTTTCCAGTAGACAAATCTGCAAATTTTAGGAAATATACAGGCACCCAAATTCTAATGGTTAATTGGTTTAACTCCTCGGGATTGACTTCGGAAACATTGAAGTTTCAAAATCACCCACAAGAATGGTCAAAACATCTAGACAATAAAACAAACCTACGCTCAAATAAACATCAATTAATTCGCTAATTACACAAAACATTAACACGATAAACCTATAATTCGAATAATGCGTTTGTACATGAAATATTCACAATTTAAATATAGTTGGTAAACTCTAAGTACCATTTTTATTATTTTGTTGATGTTCATGTTCCTATTTGAGATTAAAATGACAAATTTAGAATGAAAAAGGACCTTGGTGCTTCACTCTTTATGTGCCATATCCACTATAAAGATTGGCAATCATCAGGACGATTCGATCGCTTGTTACCAAATTGATACCATTTCCTAAGGTTATTCAGCCATGAGTTTCGTTTTCGTCTTATACGTCCTTTTCCTTAAATTTTTCCTCTGTGATACTTTTGTTATACTTATGTCCCATATATAGCTGTCTCCTTTCCTTAATTCTTATGATTAATTCATTTTCCTTATGCATGCGTCTCAAGATCTCTATGTTTTACGGCTTTGATGACGATACGGACTGAGTAACGAAATTAAGAGCCAAAATTACTTGTTGCGGGAGCCCTATTATTATTTTGCATTATTTATTCACATGTTTTCCTAGGAAGTGTGCAATCAGTGTGGTTAGACGTCAACAACTCCGATATATGTTTTGCTAAATTCAAACAAAGACAATCGCAATTCATGTCACAAGAAGGTAACGTGTAAACACAATTTTGCTGTTTGAATAGGACTAAGTCGTTCAGACCGACGTTTATGTTCAGTATTAATTACCTAATTTAATTTAGATTTTACGTTAATATATTTAATTGATGTTTATAGTGGCACAAGTCGAACTTTAATTAGTTCTTATAAAAAAGGTGTAAATAAACTGCTCTTTAAACCAAAAAGAAACGTTTTTGTATGTGAAGTTCTTACATTAAAATTCTCATATATGATTGAAATGTTCTCGCTTTGATGCTGCGGCAGAGGTAATTTTCTATATTAACAATTGTTCAACATATTATTCTACAACATATATTGTTCAACAGCTACTAATCATTTTTTGAAAGATTTTGCTTTATATTTTCATTGGATCAAAGCTAAAATGTTTTCTTGGAAATTGGACTGCACAAAAAAAAAACCTTTATTTTTAGGTTTTTGTGTCTGACAAATTGAATTTTTTCTTTTTTCTTAAACAGAAATGGACTTACTTCGTTGCGACTTACTCAACACCATTTGAAAATTATAATTTGAATTTCCTTAATATATAAAGAATGATTATTGAAATTTTTGGATACTAAAATATATTTAATCCTGTTGCACGAGACAACACAAACAAACTACTGGTTTTTAATGAATGTGCCTTTGATTGAGTCTAGATATTTGTTTCTCTAATGACTACAGCATTAGATGGACTATATTCAGGATCAGGTACATGTACCTATCTAATGACTAGAGTCTATATTTGTGCTCAAATGCTAATTTTGATCAAATACTACTTTATACACTGATAGCTCTGGCTTGCCATTTTCAGTCGTTCTTGGTGGCATAGATACAAAAAAAATATATTTACAACTGCCACAAAAAGAAAATTGTTAAAAATCACATTGTAACTTAGTCCTCATTGTTGTCATAAAATACTGAAGAGTTTCAACATTTGACTTTTGCTCAGAGTACGAAGCAATTAAGAAGAAAAGGGAATGGAGTGCTAAAATCACCCAAACGGTATGTAGTGAGGAACTACAATCTCCTTACAATTTCATTACTTGAAAAAGCTTATTTCTGACTGGTTGCTTAGTCATCAATGACCGAAACAAAAACAGGTTTTTGGTTGTGTTGTCTTTAATTTGTTTTTGGTTTTTGCTTAAAACTTTTATTTCTCGCTTTAAGGCTCAGCAATCAGCCACAGCAACCACAAAGTACATGACGCCAGCGACGGTTTCCCACGGTGGTGCTTCTTTATTCCACTTCTCAGCACAAACTTTTGGATGTGTCATGTGGAAGCTGAACTTAGCTGTTCTTTTATTTTATTATATTTTAGTTGTATAGACTGGAAACAAAAATTATTATAACATTGTAAAATTTATTGTTATGATGTTATGATATTATTTTTAAAGTACAAAATTTTTGGGTAAAGTGAGTGATTTTATGGAAACACAATATTCACTCACTGATCTTTTGTACCATGTATTTAGTCAGAAACCATAGTACCAATCAATAAAAATTTTGTAAAAATTGACATGAAAATGTGGAGATAAAAGACTAACCCAATGCATCATTTGAACAAATAGCGTTTCCCTCAAAACAATGTTCATATTACATTTGATTTTTAAGCAGAGAATGATTGTGAATAATGTATTTGTCGGTCCATTCGAATGTAAATAATTTTTGGTCATTTCATTTTTTACAGCCTTTTAATTGGTTTATACTGCTGATAAATTAGGGCCCACAAACGTTTAATGTTTATCCAGCCATGCACAGGGTTATGATAAAATGACCCTGGATACAGTCAAAATTCAAAAATAGTCAGTGATTTCATTACCTGAAAACTGATTTTTGTTGACCGTTTAATACAAATACATTCCTGTTTTAAGTTTAATATTCGTTTCTATAGGTATTCGTTTCATAACAGATTAATTATTTACGTGTCAGAAGAAGTTACCTTAATATAACTTTCCTCACTTTTGAGACTTAAATTTTAACCGCTTCCTGGCTGAATGTTAGGCAATATATTTCAAATATAAAGTTACCGAAGCTGAACTGTTAATTTAAGATGATGTTTTCCGGAACATAATATTTGAAATTACGTAAGATTTTCATTATATCACTTTCTTTAAAAAAAGAAAAGCTTCAATTATAAAGCTTTCTTTCTATTTGACATACAAAACTAAGAGTACCTTAAAGAATGATATATAAATAGATTGCCTGCCTAAACTGTAAAGAAATTTAAATCTTGTAATATTTATATCTGCACTTTTTTATATAAAATATTGTAAGATTTAAGTTGAGAATTTAAAATGATTATTGCAAATACACCATATAGACAAAAAATTACACATTTGGATGTCTGGAAAAGAATAAACGAGCCATTAGACGATAGTTTTTAACTGTACTTGGTACCTTAGCTAAAACGCAAATTAACTGTTAAAAATTGCTGTTCGAAATAATTGGTGTTCCGCTTATGAAAACATAGACAAATGAGTATGCATGAAACACAGAAAGAAAAGGTCATTAAGAAAAGGTCATTAATTGGTCAAGCTATAATATAAAATCAGCACAAAATTAATTCGTAGTAGTCAACGACACGAAGATTCAGAAAAACTACCGAAAAAGTTGTCAGCTTCTCAAGCTTACAAAGTAACAAATTGCATGTTGAAGCAACAGTATTGTGCTCGAAGTTTTAACATTTATTTCACATTTTCTGAATAATCCTTTTCATTATTGCACTACTCAGTCTATTAGTCTTTATTAAAAATTTAATCTGCAAAACCAGCTAAATTGGGAACGAAACAATTGATTTATGTGTTTTTTTGTTGGCTTAACTTTAATTTTGCTTTTAAACTTTAAAATGAAGACAAAAATAAGTATTTACGAAATATGTAGTTAACTCTGAGGCAGTAGTTATATACAGTCAGCAAATATCAGGCTATTGGGCTGTAGGAGAAATTTTCTCCCGAATTTGAGCAAATTTAATGAGAGTGCGAGTTTTATTTTCATTTAATAGAACTTTTTAAATAATGCATATAGGACTGGAACGAGGGCAATGGAAACTCGCATCATATAAGCAAACCAGACATTGGTTTGCTTATATGATGGCAAAATGCTTATCTTCTTCACCGAACCAATGTCATATTGATCTGCTTGTAACACATTTTATTGTAATTCTTCAACTTAGCAAAGAGGCAAAATAAATAGCGGAAAGACAGATTAACCAAATTATGTGAGAAAGTAATGATTCTCTAATAACAGAGCCCCAAGTTGTAATAATATTATGTAGAGGTGATTATCATACACATCCAGATGTATACAAAATTTTCATTTGCGTATTTAAAATTAAATAAATGATTTTACATTAGGTATGAATGAATGTAAACGTTTTGAATCATCTGCAATTGCGTAATTAATTGTAGACAGGATTGGATCTAGCTAAAATATTTAATTCTCTATGGAAAATTGTCCAATTTTTGAAAATTCTTGGTATTAGATGACACCCAAAGTAAATGTTTAAATTTTCCTTCTTCGCTTCTGTCATTTCTTGCATGAGAAAGCTGCAAATACATAGACAGTGCTCAAAACACACCCAGTTTAACATGTCAATTTTATGTTTATTATATGCTTAATTAAAAGCGTTGATTTTAAGTTTTTTATAATTAATATCAGGTTAGTTAAAGTTATTTAAGTTTGAGCATAACGATAATCCTAATAAGAGAAATCTGTTAGTCACATAATATCTTAATATTCTTTTACTTTGAGTCAGTGATCATGACACTGTGGCAAGCAATGTAAGCGGCACATTCTTCAACTCGCAGACGCTCCAACGAGGAAGGAAAATGGTGAATTGAAAAATCGAAAATCAGAGTTTAAGTGTAATGGAGCAACAAAAATTACTTCACAATCTGGCCGTAGTCACCGCCTGAAGAGATTTGAAGCGATTTCAATCAACGCCTCAAACATTTTATGAAAT
Source organism: Dendroctonus valens (assembly GCA_024550625.1). Classification (NCBI taxonomy): domain Eukaryota; kingdom Metazoa; phylum Arthropoda; class Insecta; order Coleoptera; family Curculionidae; genus Dendroctonus; species Dendroctonus valens. The sequence goes on along the minus strand of JAJTJO010000413.1, from coordinate 419,507 downwards.
GGTTAGGAGAAGATGCATTATATAATGGTCACAGTTCATGGACGTTTAAGATAGAAGTGTAAAAACAGAAAAATAAACATCTAGGTAGGTTTCTTCATGTTATTGAACTTTGTCATTTTGCCTATGTAAAATTGAACTCTGACATTAACGAGATTCCTTCAGAGTTCGGATTGAAAACATTGATAGAAAAATTTGTTGATGTTATTGCTCCGAATATTTTTGAATAATAGTACTTTTTTGCGCAATATAAAAAAATTAACTGCCCTAAATATTCAGCATGCATTCACAAAACCGATTTTTTTATGACATGGACTGTGTAAGTACATCCCTAAAGAATATCGCTCTGTGAAGGAAATTAAAATGTAATGTCTAAATTTGTAGACTTTACTGTCTGCAAAATATTCAACGTATTAATAAGACAATAATGTGATATGTGAAGACTTAAACCGGAAATGTTGCTTCTTTATATTTAATCCGCTGTCATTTTCTGTTGGTCGAATATCCTAGTCGGTATAAATGGAACAATTCCATTTGTAATTTTATAAAGTATTTTACATGTTTCTCTCAAGTGCACTTCATCAATAAATATATGATTGACATTCCATTTTCAAACGGAATTTCAATGAGAAGGAATAATTTAATAAAAATGGAAAAGTTGAATAAATATTTCGGAAATGTTTAGTTGGAAGCTACTGAAGGAAAGGCGTCATTCAAGTTATCACCGTTTCGTTTAACACTTCGGTTGGTACAGAAATAGCTTTGAATATGGTGATGTATTGTTGCCCAAATCATAAATATTTTAGTGGCAGCAAGTCTCAAAAACAAAGTTTTTAACCATCTATCTGTAGTAAATTGTGAACTGTTTATTTGACAAAAATCACTTTAAACCGTACAATATTAATAATACGCATTGAAGATGCCGGTTGAATTTTGGGTGATATTGAATCACGTACCTACAGATGAAAAAAGTTCCAAACAACGCTAAAGCTATTTCAGTATAGAAATGTCTACGTTACAATTAATTTAAATTCGAAAATAATCCCCTTGAAGACAACGCCCGCTTTTATTGCCGCTTGCCGAGTTCGCAATCATTCTTTGATAATTATATTAAAATATTCTGAACTTAGAGAGTTTAATTTACACCCGGTTTTAGTACCCGTCGGACCGAGATAATTTTACAATTGTTAAGCCAGTAACGACGTCTGAAGCAGATTACCTTCCATTATCAATGTTACTGTGTTCTGGTAGCAACGGCGAAACTTATCTGCATATTATAAAGTTCAAAATTAACACGACGTATTCCCTCCCTAATTTCATCAGCAGAAAGTCATTTATTTTAACCATAATTGAGACAAGAGATATACCGTGCATGGAGGCGTTTGCGAGTTGATTGTGTCAAGACCGCAACTATCTTTACGAAATTGGTTGTATAAAGACTATTTCTGTAAGACACACATTAGTTAAGTTTAATCTTATTGAAATGCCGCAGTCATTACTTTATATTTAGATGGAGAAATATTAATATAAAGCAGTCAAATAAATAAAAGCAAATTTACAAATATTCGACTCGCATAGTTAATTTAAATCGATTCTTCCGTTACACCATAATGTAAAGGTAAGTTAAGATATGTCTTCTGAAATTACAAAATAAATAATAGTGTCGAAATTTAGGGAATTTAAATTTAACGACAAAAGAATGCTTAATAACAAAGTTGAAATTCGATTTTCAACTGTTAAAATCTTCTGCAAATTTTCGAAAAAATGTTTTCCAATATTTTTCTCGTACTCTCCAAGTGAGCCTCTATAACCCCTTAAAAGAATAACGCCAATTTTGAATCACCCTTTATAGGAACACATAGCAAATAAAACAATGCATTTTTTATTAATTTACGTAAATTACCGTGATCGGATTATAAATAGCGCAAATTTTCTACATAATAGGCGCTACAACAAGGTTCTTGTTTAGTAAAGGTAAATTGATTCTTCTGATAAAGTTATAGTGCTTAAAAAACGTGGAAGTTGTCGCATCTGCAGTGCTAATTACTGAAATTATTGCTTTCCACAGAAATGACCATTTTCAAAGACGATTTTTAATTTGATATACAGGAACAAGCACTATTTTACTTTTTTATTTGCAAGTTTATTCTGCATTCCGTAAACTCGCCCAGCGACATCACTTCATCGAGCAATCATCGAGCAATGACATTAAAGTTAAATCACATTGTATACCTATAATTAAATGTATTCAAAGTTTGATAGTCTGGATAAAGTTGCAGCGTTAAAAAAGAAATAAATTCCAGTGAGAAACGGAAATAACTCAAACCCAAAGTTGAAATAATGAGAAATTTCCCGAAATAAAACTTGTACTAGAGATCAGTTTAGTTGACCATAAAAGCTTTTGTATTTTCCAGACCCTTTTTGTATTTGGGTTTATATGGTTTTCTGGTCTGTTGTATGTATGACAATGAACGCCGGTGTTTACTTGATTATTTTCCAAATTTCGATCGCCTTTCCAATCGAGCCATGCCATATAGTAGTAGTAGTAAACATCTTTATTTCTAAAAAAGGCTATCGACCTATCGGTCGATCTGCCCTTGTTTAATACATGTAGTCTTAATCTAAACAAAAAACAAAGATGAAAATTCTCTTATTCTAGGTTAATAATCTTATTAAATAAACTTTCCAATTCTAATGACAAGAGAAATTATTTTATTGTCCAGTAGTCAGTTGCGTTTGTAAGTGTTCGAGTAGCGTTGATGTAGGGAAACGGAAGCGGGATTGTCTGGTTGGTCTTGTGAGACAAAGGGGATTCAGTATGGTCCAGTTGTAGGGGTTGTTTGTCCATTTTGTCTGTAGATGTATGAGTCTTTCCGAAATATTTGTCATGTTTGTGCGTTCGTATAGTAGTTGGGTGCATGCCATATATTATTATACGCTTTTCATAATTTAAGATACTTAAAGTAACGTATAAAAGTGTAAATAACAGCTTAAATAAAACGCTTTAAAGTGCATATAACCTTTCCTTGAAAACATAGTAATACGAGTAACATTTTTCACGGAGGCTGAGTAGCATAAATTCATAATTCTCGCTCAACCGCCGCACTGCTGTCACAGCTTTTCTGCGAAAAATTTTCTGTGCAGTGGTTAAACGAGTGGATGACCACAAGCAACATCTGTGTCTCGCATTACAAACGGACTGTGGTAAAAAAGGGGGTCAATTTTGCACAAAGAGTAAAGGCTGCCATGAATAATGATTCCACTTTAGGTCCTATTCTATTACTTTGTAGCAAAAAGTTGCTGAAATGATAAATGTATGTGGCAGAACTTTTTACAGGCACTAATGTGTATCATAAAATTCTTGTATTGTTATCGAAACGTGATGAAACTTGAATGAGCCTTCAGCAGCAAAAAACGATCCATTCGACAGAATGACGAACTCCTAATTCCTAAATATAAAAACATTTCAAATTCAGGCAATGTTAATGTTCTAATGTTGAAGAAAATATTTCATTTCTACGTTTTTATTTTGATTTTCAAAATTCAAAAATCTGTAGGTCCTCGCACTCGCACTCATAAAAAAACCTAGCAGTTCTAAAGTGGTTCGTATTTGTTTAATAAGTTTTAGAAGGAATAGTAATAATAATGTAGTATCTATTGGATTTAAGTCCAATATATTCCTGGGTTTTTCAGTCAATTTTATTGTCACTAATTATGGTGTTATGTGATGAGCCCTGCGTTTCGTCCTGGGTCTACCTATTGGACTCGTCAGTAAGGCTTAGGTAGACCTTGCCTTATACGCCAGACATCGGTTCTACGTGTTCGGACGTAAATGAACCAAGCCGGTATAGATCTTCTGCGGTGAGATATTGGCAACCCGTGTTGCCGATTAGCATTAGATTGAAACCCACTCGTTCCATTCTGCTTTTTTTCTCCCAAGCATCTATATCTTTTTCGTATATTTCTTTTTCCTGACTGTACTTTTAATTCATTCCAATATATTCCTGGGTTTTTCAGTCAATTTTATTGTCACTAATTATGGTGTTATGTGATGAGCCCTGCGTTTCGTCCATAACACCATAATTATCACATAACACCATAATTAGTGACAATAAAATTGACTGAAAAACCCAGGAATATATTGGAATGAATTAAAAGTACAGTCAGGAAAAAGAAATATACGAAAAAGATATAGATGCTTGGGAGAAAAAAAGCAGAATGGAACGAGTGGGTATCAATCTAATGCTAATCGGCAACACGGGTTGCCAATATCTCACCGCAGAAGATCTATACCGGCTCGGTTCATTTACGTCCGAACACGTAGAACCGATGTCTGGCGTATAAGGCAGGGTCTACCTAAGCCTTACTGACGAGTCCAATAGGTAGACCCAGGACGAAACGCAGGGCTCATCACATAACACCATAATTAGTGACAATAAAATTGACTGAAAAACCCAGGAATATATTGGAATTGGATTTAAGAAAAGTTGAAAATGAGTTTCCATTTCCTAGACATGGCAATTTTTTCTGGAAATAATTTGAACCAACCATCTCCTTGACTGGAGTAGAGTTTTAGTTTTAGTCAAAGTTGTTATTTCGATACGTTCTTACATTTTTTTTTTCAAAATATGCGGCATCATACTGAAACCACATGTTAATTCTGTTCTGATGTAGAACAGCATCAATTAATTCTGGCAACTCGACATGGAAAAAGATTAGATAATGCTCGGATGTGAAACGTTGTTGAAATACAAGTCATCCAAGAAGCAGATTATTAAGAACACCAAATATTCACGGAAGAGCGATATTAAAAGTTTTTTTCCGTTATTTCACAAAGTTTCACAAAATGCTCATGAATGCAAATTTCTGTTATTCGCAATTCTATCTCTGGAAAGAGTCGCTGGATCCCGAAAGTGAATTTGTCCACAAAGGCTTTGGTGTGCAATTGAGCGACGAGAAAACTTCATACGTTCAGAATAGTCTGCAAGTTGTAAAATTTCAACAGAGTGTATGTAATATGAATTAACAAAACAAAACAAAAAAAGGAATGTGTCGGAAGACTTAAATTCAATAAAAATTAGACGATCTGAGGAAGCTCAGGAGAAAACAAAGCAATTTAAAATCCTTTGGACGATTTTTCTAGAAATGCAGGTGCTTAAAACCGATTTTCCAAATATTGTAGTACTCCTCTCTTATCCATAATTGTCCTCTTAATGTAATACCTCTTATTGTAATCTGTTGAACTCAAGCAAAACCTAAAAATATGGTACAGCTGCTAAGGAAATTCAGCACGAATGTTCATATTTTGGCAACCCGGCAATATGCCCGTTTAATTTGAGCTTTGCTGCTTCAAATTAAATTGCGTAACTTGAGCTTCTCGTTTACTTTTCGGTCACGTCTTGGCATGGGCCTTGTGGTTGAAAGAGGGTTAAGGTTTATGCTTTAATTATCTCTAATTTCGTATTAAAATGCATAAATAATCTGACCAAAAATGGAACTGTTACCAGGATTGTTTGCTGCATATTTTCTTATGCTTATACTTTGAATATGTATATGTAGTGTGGTTATGACTGTAGGGCTTGCATTTGCACACATTATCAAACAGCACATTTACAACATTCAAATAAAATGTCGAAATTTTTTTTACATTTAATCAAAAACGAAATCAGTTTTTGCGGTGTTGCATGTGTATAATAAATTATAGGCAGGGAATTAAATTATAGGAAACTTTCAACTGGAAATTTGCCAAATCGAAAATGAATCGAGTAATGCCGAAATTTAAAAAATTAAGTCGCAAAGCTCACAAAAAATGTGCAATGCTTAAACCATTAATACACATATATTTAAAATTACCAATCTACTTTGTTAAGTACTTTAATTGTTTTGAGTAAATCAAAATATTTTCCAAGTTCAGACCATTAGCAAAAGCAAGACTTTTTCAAAGTTGGTTTATATCACATCCATCCTCTACGTCAGAAGCTACTAAGCAAGTAGCTACTCCGATAACAGCAAGGAAATGTGGGTTTATTCAATTTATAACTACCATATCGAACTTACAAAACAATTGCATTTTGGTTTCGCAAGTAGCAACTGATAGTAACCGAACGTACATTGCAACATAAACAGCAATTAAATCGCTTCGTAAGTTTTGCAGCGAACCCGAAACTTGGTAATTATTTTACTACGGCAGCTTTGTTTGAAGTTTATTATGGCTTTAGCAGTAAACAGGATAACTTAAAATAAACGTATTATAAGTTGCATGAATTGCGCTTAATTGATACTATCTGTCGGAAGAAAATAACCGTTTCAACATTACATATTTATCCTTAAAATAAAAGCAACAGCATGTTTGAAAAGTTGAGTTTTATTTAAGATTTCAGTTTTTTTTGAGAATGTCAATACAGAATTTTCGAAGAGTTGGTAGTAGTAGAGCAGGGCATTAAATCCGAATGACATAAATTAATGTTAATAATTTTCAAAAATACTATAATTTATTGGATATTTAAACACAATCTGAATCAGAGTTTCTTCCATTCCATTTGAATATGGGCCTTGGTTCCAAATATGTGTTTCTTAAAACCATTTATATTTCGGAATGGCCTTTTGGATCTTGTCAAATTACTTTCATCTCCAAATTGTGTTTTAGGCATTCAGTTTTGAAGTTTTGTGGATTGTTTACAAATTATTATTTTTTTATTTAATCAAGTCTCACATCATGGTCACTTCAAGTCTGAAGTCGTATCCGTAAAATTTATAGTCCTTCAGATCATCAAATACTTATCAGTACAAAGATTCATACAAATCAGGGTCTGCAATTATGATGATGATTACTACAAACTGAAAAAGTTTCTAGCTTATCATTTTTTTGAGCGGCAAATGTGGATCATAACGAAAATATGGTAAGAAAAAATGCAAGCAAAGTATTGCAACTTCCGTTCAGCTGTAAAATTATATATCACCTTGACTTGGAACAGAAATTCAAACAACGTGTTAATTATTTCCAGCCAATTCTTAACTCTTTAACCCTCAAACCTTATGTAAACCCCATAGATTAGCGAGCTTTTTGTTAGAGCTTTTCATCTACGAAAAAATAAAATTCGATGGATAGATAGACAAATAGAAATATTGTTTTCGTTATGCTAGGAACATTTGTTGAGTTTTGAAATGAAGAACAAACAGTTGGAAAATTTCATTATTAATTAAACAACAATGGTTAGACGACTTAGCCAATTGTTCAACAGCTTAGAACGAGATTAGTTATTTCCGGTTCCACATAATTTCCAGTCGAACGCTTTTCCTTTGAAATAGTTTAATGCCGTCAAGATAAAAGCTAAAGCATTTAATTATTGCACAGCGTCGAGGAAATTACAAATACCTTCACTCTTAAGCAAGGCGGAATTGCTTTCCTCCTAATGTAAAGTTTTAAGAGTGGAAACGTGGAAATTCGACCAGTGTTATCATGGGGAAATTGTGTGTTTTGTAGCATTTGATTTGATCAGCTTTTTTATCAATTTCTTTTAAAATGATTATATGTACTAAGAAATCATTTGGAGCGAATTAAACTAGAAAAGTTTACGTTTAAACTAGACCTCAAAAATCAATGATGTGTTGTTAAGAAAGCATTTCAATTAACTATAACCATGTAGTAAATATTACTTATACTATAACAGTAAATAATACAATCATATTTGGGCAGTTTCTTATTATATTCAGAGTCAGAACTGTTCCACTTTAATGCACCAGAAAACTGGTATAAATATCTCGTCGAGCCTTGTTAATGTCCATAAACAGGCAAGATGTCTTTCTGTCAGTTAGGTGGGTAGTTTGTATATTGTTGGCCAAAATAAAGAGCGGATGAACGGTCGAGTGTATCTCGTCGATTGTTCCAATAAAGTGCAAAAGTTCACATATCCCCAATTCTTTTGTGCCAGAAATGCTGACGCAGAATATAGGTAGGTGTCGAGGCCTAATAGACCCCGCGCAGCGCCTTGCCTGTAGGGTTAATAAGATACTTCCACAACCCCGTTATTTTACTCTTTTTTAGATATTATCGACACAAAATGCAATAGCTCTTAGGCTTTTAACGAATATAAGCATATGCAGACCTAGGTCAGATTGGTTGAGCTCCGAGTATCATAGAAACTCTTATTTAGTCATGAATGGATTGTTCTCTTTGTAAAATCGACAACATTCGTTCATATCACTTGTTGTAAACACTGCTTTATAAATGGTCAAAAACCGGTAAAATATATTTTTAGAATTCGCATTGAACATATTTTCTACCGAACGTTAGCTGCAAATCTTCGAGTTCACATCTCTTATCAAGAATATATTAACACGTAAAGACCAGTATTTGCTTACAAGCATTTTGTCCAACCCAAATATATAAGTACTTTGCTTAAAATTATACTCTTTTAGCATTAAAGAAACTACTAAAATTTACTAATTAATCTTAAACTCTGTTTTACTGTTTTTAATTGGCAAATTTTACTACGAAAACTGTAGAAGATATTTAGTCCTCGTTTTCTCAGTCAGCTCTAGTCAGCATCTAAATAATTCTCATCTATTATAATTCGGAGCGATGGGATGAATATTTCAGTAATACTTTGATAAGAAACAATTTCAGCTGAAATAGCAGATCTGGTAAACGTGTTTTGTAATTCCGGTCAGTTACCAAATGACCGTCTGGTAATCATCTAAATTCCCCGCAAAGCGCTTAAATCGTTTAGCTAAATCCATATTTTTGCTTTGGATCTGCTAAATTTCCCACAATAAAACATGAGCGGAAAGGTAAAATTGTAGCTTTGATGTGTCTGATCAGAGAGGGAATTGTAGCTGACGCAGTTTCTTTCTCCCGTTTTGTAGATTATATATTTGAAATGCAATTTATCATTGTGGAACGTATCCTAATTCTCTGAAAATGTTCCAGAAATTTTGCCGTTGTTATGCTTATTTCAAGTTTTTTTTTAAATTTTGTTTTGCGCCGAATGAAAATAAATGACGCCATTGAATAACGAACTTCAAACGATCAATTATATGATTGATATTCTAATTATAAGTACGACGGGAATTGCAATATTAATTCTTCAAACTATAAATTAGCCTGTTCGATAGTGCCTTTGGTGACAAATTCAGCTGCGGTCACGAATTTCTTTTCATTTTTCAAAGTTTGTGAAAGTTGTTTACTAGCATGAATTCGGTTAATTAATCATTGAATAAAACCGTCTTTCCTTTTTACGGGGCAACTTTTCGAGTTTTCTAACTTTTAGTAATTTTTTAGAAGGTGCTTGGTTCGTAGTAATTGATATTACATAAAAGAAAGAAAACGTGCAGTTTCCTGCAATCATTAATTTTAATTTAGTCTTTTAATTTAATAAATAAATCTTTAGTTCGTAAATAGACCGTAATAGTTCGTAAATAGAGATAGAAATTAGATAAGTACATATTATACATGTCCACAATGGTCCAACCATTGTAGATCGTAATTTTGAGGGATCTTGGGAAACGTTTCCAATAACTACTAACAAAATTGCGTCTTCAGACTTTTTGGAAAAGTTTATAGTTTTCGAGTGATTTGAACATTCCAATACATGTGCATGACTCTATCGGCCGACTTTTCCAACGAGCTTTATTAAGCCGCGTTCAGACCAACGAACCACTGTTTAGCCATTTTACCGATAAATGACGCCAGACGTTCGAACAAACAATGAAAAAGAACATGTTTCGGTTCGAGGTTCGATTCTGTACGAGGATTCACGTTCCTTTGCAAAATTTTGAAGGCACACCGCTTGAATCACAGTCGTTTTTTACGAAATTTTCAACTGTTTGGAAGAAGGCAATCGATTTGATCTATGCCTCAGAATATTTCCACAAAATCAAGCAGAAGAAAGTAATACAGCTCATTAAAAAAATGATCAATTTGGTTATGCACATGAATTGGAAATTTGAAATAACTCGAAATCTAATGACTATCTCAAGTCAAGAAGTGTCAAAAAGCGTTTTTCTTTAATTGAACGATCTGAGCTTTGCGGGAAATATTTCCAATTATGCTTCAAAATTAAAAACAAAAATATTCGAACTGTCTAAGCTTTTGAAAGTGCCCGGTATCTCTTCCAGAACGTTCTTATAAATGGTTTCTTCTTAGGTTTATTAAACATGTGAGTCGCATTTATACGAAGTTTCACGCTTTCATCTCTTAAGTAGTTAAGAAATTAAATATTAATGGTTTGTCTCATGTGCTCACGTTTAAGAACCGCTACCTCCACCAGCTGATACTTACATGTACCATGGCGTTCATGGCATTTTTGTAATGTTTTTTGGTGCAGAATATGCCCTTAAAGCCTTCCATCTTTGACCAACGAAACATCAAATAGCTATTCCTTTCGACAGATTTGATTATTTTTTACTTAGTTAGTTGTTCGAAGATTTTCGGATGGTTCAACAAAAACGCAGTACATACACGTGGGAATTAGAAATAAAAAAATATATATTTGAGGCCGCTCTTCGTGACACGGTAAGTTTGCGATTTGTAGCTTTTTTATTGTTTGTTACTTAGACATGCTTTCTTTAGGTAAATATGTAATAAATTAGTAACTCTTAATCAATAAATTAGTAATATCGCTCTATAATGCTCAAAATTACCAATTTTCACACACTTCAATGCCGATCTGTCGTTAATTGAATGTTAGCTATTTCTTTTTATAGTTTTTAATTTTTTATTTTAGTTATATTTATTATAACATTATAAAGGTTGATTCTCACTATAGCTCATCTCACGGTCCGCGCACGCTCCAGTCAAAATGCGATAAAGTATAAACATGTTATTTAAATAGGAGTATTCACATTTGGCGTATTGCTCAAGGTCTTCTGACGGTTTTTTACCGTGGTATTTCTAGCTTTGGATATTTTGAACGTACCGTGAGCGAAACGGTGAATCCTCAGAGAGAACCGATAAATCAAGGCACTGTTTATTTAGGAGTGTCAGGTTACCGCGATAAGCTTGAGAACATTGGAGAGGGACTTTTCTGAGGTGGAAGGGCAGTCTGGTAGATGACGACTGGATATACTTAATGTTTTAAGATCGATTGTACGGGCATTCGAATTAAAGTAATTTAAAGTTCTATACCGAGTGTTTTTTTAACACAAACTTATTTTTACACTTTTCATCATCTAAACATATGAACGGTAGCCCAAATTGTCGACCGTGAGCAGATCGTGACCGTACTGTAAGCTGAGTGCATAGTGAGAATCAGCCTTAAGGCAACGGCGACAAAACAGGCGCTTTTTATTATACTACGCCGCAGCCTTGCTCAAGCTCCTGGCATTGCAAGAACTCCCATAATTTCAAATTAAAGTCTCAATTCGAAATGAGAGGAAGCTTATTACCGGCAAAAGCTTTTTTTTTCAAGGAACAACGAATTTCCGGTTTTGTAATTAAAAAAGTCGATTTATAAGAAGGACATTTAGGGACGCGCTTTACTACGCTTGCTAATATTCGCAAATTTTAGGATTATTTTTAAATGCTCCCCCTAAAGCCTGTGATTTTCTATAGAATGTTACATCTATACTAGATTAATAGTATCAATTCTACAGAAAATTATAGGCTCGAACGAAGCTATCACAAAAGTTATAACTATTTACTAGCTGGTACTTAGGGAAATACCTGCGAAAATTCATGGGAAATTCATTGCAAACATAGAAAAAATCGTAGTTCTTTTTCAAAAGTTTTGGTTGGCCTTTTGATCTTTATGTTTACTGTAAGACATTTAATGGTTTCAGATACATGAGGGCAATTTTCTGTTATGGTAACTCTATGAACAGGATCTATCAATCAGTTTAGTCCAAATGACTGGAAATATTATTACTAATTAAACTTTACTACTCATTTTCAAATTCTCAACTAATTACTCAAATTCTTTGAACATTTGAAAAAGTTAATGAAATCGAAGAAAATATTAATGTTGTTAATAAAATAAATTACGCTGACACAATTCGCTAACATTTCAGCGGTGTTTATGTTATGACCAGCAATGGTCAAAAATCTTGACCAATGTTGGAAATATTGAAGTAGAACGCTTTCAGAGCTTTCTAAAATTGGTAAAAAAAGACTTGCAAAGTTCAATTCAATATGGAATAATAGATTATGGAATAATAAACATGCTGCATTAAACTTAACTCTAAAAGAAACAGAATACATAGACAATACAAATTTCTTTCCAAATGCTGGCGTTTGGATATTGCAATTTTCAATAAAATATTTATATCGATATCAATATATCCAGCAAATACTTTGAACCTTATACAGAGCATTCCAGGTCCACAAATCGTCTGTTTCATTCTATATGTCGTTCGCTATACCCCAAGTACGTGGTCAAAATAAAAAGTCATAACATAGAATCCCAGGTCCACACAGCGAGCTTAATCTTATCATTGATTGAAACATGTTCGACAGTTATTACGGGAAACTGTTAGAACGATTGAGAAACTTTCCCACTTTGTATCAATCGAGACCAAATAAGCGCAACTTTCTATTGACCATTTATTTGGAAAAGTCCAGAGACAATTTCTATAGCAAATTGTTGGGGAAATATTTTGTAAGCTTGAAATTACAGACACAGACTTACTGCTAGTTCTCGTGTTACATGATCATTTTGAATAATTCTGTGCAAAAATCGACACTGACATAAAATATTGGTGGTACATACAAAAAGTATTTCGAAAAAAGATTTGCGATTTTTTTAAGAACCTTCAAAATTCTTTTAATGTTCAACTATATTTCAATTTGTGAGTGATGATGTGAGTATAAATACTTATTTATTTATTTATACTGTTGCAAACACAATGTAACATTTGTAATTACAAGCAAGAGAAGAAAGAAATACAACCGCAAAGTAGTCCGTTGTGTTCTTTCCAAGATTAATGAATAAAGTCGTGATGCAAAAATATTTTATCAAGTGCAAAATTGCTCCGGTAAAACAACATTTTTAAAGAAACTTTCCGGGCAAATTTGTTTAAGAAATAGTAAATTACATTATAATTAATAAAAGTATCATTGTAAAAGAAATGACAGAAGAAGAACTTTTGAATGCTCACAACATTGGCTCAAGATACAACGAAATATAATTTTTTATGCATATCAAAAATGTTGGATTTTTAGACGGAAATTAAAAAGAATCTATTAATTAAACAATTAGATAAAGTTATCAAAGCTTATGAAATAACGTTCTAAAAATACCTAGCGCATCAAATAGATACTAATATAAATATTGCCCAGATATTATATTGCATGTATACTTATTTATTATAGATATTTCATACTAGACATAGGAAGACAAAAACAGATCATTAAACTTTTTGGATATGGCGGTTATATATGACGATAATGGGGAAATAAAAACAAACTGGTACACAAAGGATCTGTGGTCTGGTAGATACTTGAATTACCAATCATATGCACCTATACAATATAAAAAAAGTGTGGTAACAGCTCTTACTGATAGAGCGATAAAATTAGCACATTGTGAATACAGACAAAAAAATCTTGAAAAAATAAAAAAGGTACTAATAATGAACAACTATCCCAAAGAATTCTTCGAACCAATTATAAAACAAAGAATTAATAAAATATACAATGCAAATAAATGGAACAACATAAATAATATAAAAAAGAAAAAAGAAGGTGAAATCAAGTATGTATCATTACCACACGTACCAGAAATCAACACAAAAATAAAAAATGTTTTAAAACCGCATAATATTACTATAGCGGAAAAAACTAAAAACAACTTGGCAAAAGAATGTTTTACAAAATTTAAGCCTAGAAGCGATAAGTTGGACACACCTAACGTAATATACAAGATTGACTGTTTGAACTGTGACAACACATACATAGGTCAAACAGGGCAATATTTAAAGAAAAGAATATACGAACATAAGTATAGCTTAAGAAAGGTTAACGAAAATGCAACAGCATTAGCACAACATGCAGAACAAAAGTTGCATGATTTTGATTTCGATAACACACAAATATTGATCAATGAGGACAACTATAATAAGAGAAGAATCCATGAAATGATACAAATTAAGAAATATCAGAATGCAATAAATTTCAGATCAGATACAGACAATCTTAGCTCTGTGTATCATACACTAATAGATGATCGCATGCATGAACTGATTGGACGAGGTAAATGAAATGTAAACATCTGATATTGAGGAATTGCTAAGCAATTCCTAGAACGCAAAGAAAAGACGAAAGATAAACAGTTTTTTTGTTTCGCTCGCTTGATATCGAGTAAAATATGGAAAATTCAGTGACCAGTCAAATGTGAAGGTAGAAGCAACTATATACGTAAGTTAAATTTAGATCTCTAAACAATAGATTCTAGTCTTTTCCCAGACATGTTTGTCCTGACTCATCACCTGAAAACCAATGTTCTGGATGTACTTTTTAATATGTGTGTGATTTGTATTTTAATATGTGAATTTTGGTGAAAGTTTTCTATTTAAATTGATGATGACTGTAAATATATATTTTAGACAAACTGATGATGGTGGATAAAGACACCGAAACGTATTTGTAACATTTTAAATAATAAACAATAAAATTTACTGAAACCCAGGAATACATTGGAACTAGACATAGAGACATAATGTTTTTTAAAATTGTAATAGTTTAAATTAAATAGGGTTATAAAAGAATTATTTATTTTGTAAATTAAATAATCAAAATCTGTATTCCCTATTTCCACGTGATGTCGAGGCCTTTTCCTAAGAGCTGCGGCATCAACATGTTTGTGTGTGAAAAAAAAATTAGAGAAAAAAATAGAATATTGTTTAAAGAAATTTATCAAACAATAAAAACATTTTTTTTGCCTTGTTCAGACTGTAAAAAAATTGTTAAATCAATAGTTACCTATTCGGAATAACACAGTAATATATAGTAAAACAAAAATTTTATTAGATTTTCATTTCGAGACATTCCGGTATTAACCATTCCAGAAAATACCTATTGATGGAGATACACAAAACAACTTTTCTCAAAAAAGGCAAATAAACATTCTGTAACATACGTGCCAATAAAATCTATATAAACCGTGGCAAGCTATTTAGGAAAAAGTGGAACGAAACACTGTTTGCCAATGCAAAAATAATGAGAGGCAGCTTCAGAGCACAATAGAATTTTCCACGGAAATAATCAAGCAAGCTAAAGATACTAAACATACAAATTCTATGGATCCACTCTAAGAGCTCCAGCCAGAAAAACGTTAACTGAAATACTTAATAGAGCACTAAAACGGCAACTTTCACATAGTTCGTAAGCTTTAGATATGGCAGACTAAATTACGATGGTTCTGATATGAAATTATTTTACTGAAGTGGTGATTTTAAGGAAAGTTTTATTAAAATGGATCAGGTTGGCTAAGGAGAAAACGAGTGCACGAAATCTTGTGGGAGTCAAACAGAACAATTTCAGAATGTTGATAATAAACGTTCTTATTGAAGCCAAACATATGAAAAGGAGAATGAATAGTACGTTAATATATTATAGTCAATAATAACAAGCAATAAATAATTATGAAAATAATTTAACGTTTGTTGCTCGTTTTCGTTCGGTTTCTTTGCTCCCAATAATTAAGATTTTGCTGTTGTGAAGAAATATACTCATAAAACTCCAAAATTGCGCAAGTTTCAAATATATCTATATTTTTCATACGCTACTTAATAGAAGTTGATTCTAATTTAACATTTAAACCTATCTTAGTATCAATATCCTGAAGGTATTAAAACGTTTGGAAGTTGGGGGTTTTGAAATACGTAAAATTAATTTTAGCCAACTTTCGGCCAACTGAAATAATCAACGTTTGTCAGACCTTAATAAATGAAGATAAAACTTAATTTGTTTCAAAAGCCTCAATTAAACAGAATATTACGATATAGAAATATTTCCAGTATATTTTTTTATGTAAAATATTTCATTTGCAATATTTAAAATAGAACTAAATTAAATAACCATAAGGGTATGTAGACTTGTATTGATTTACATGGTTAATGATGTACAGTATGTACAGCTTATAATTTGCAATTTTACAAAAATTTTCTGAATATCATTTTTAATCAAATTTAACCCAAAGTTGAATGTTAGGACTATTAATCTATTCGCCCTATATGAAAAGATGACTTTAAAAAAATTCTGAATGTTAAACATATCATTAAGCAATAGCATCGATGTATTAAACGTGCATTTTTATACAAAACCTATTTTGCTACTAACACAAAAATACTTACCAATCAGTCATTCCCTGAAAATCGTTACTGCCACTGGGATTATTGTCAAAACTAGAATTATTGTCCTGATTTTTTCTAGCGACACTTTTCAAACTCTTTTAATCACATTGAGTCACACGTGAAAATCGACTTTCCTTCCAGTAATTAGCTACTTAAACTAATAGTCAGTTTCCGCTTTTCGTAGTTTTAATAGGTGTTCCGCATACGCTAAATAATGCATGGGTTAGTGCAAGTCTAATCGACGGCAGGGTTGGAATTAAATCTAACTAGACTAGCCATTTTTATATGTTTATTTATTTCTATTGTCCTATCATTCCAAGGTAAAACAATAACACCAACAGATTAAACTGAAGTATTCGTTTCGGCGTAAATACTTGTAAATTGTACCATTCATTTTTGCTTATTGGAAGCGTTATCTGAGTAAATCCTTCTTTCATTATATTTTATATTAGCATTGCTATTATTAATATTATATTAATATATACTGGCTTATGTACAGTAGTAGTAGTAAACATCTTTATTTCTAAAAAAGGCTATCGACCTATCGGTCTTTCTGCCCTTGTTAAATACATGTAGTCTTAATCTAAAAAAAAACAAATATGAAAATTATCTTATTCTAGGTTAACAATATTATTAAATAAACTTTCCAATTCTAGTAGTAGTAAACATCTTTACTTCCAAAAAAGGCCATCGACCCATCGGTCTCTGCCCTCGCTCAATACATGCAGTCCCAATCCAAATGAAAAGCAAACACGAAAATTCCCTTATTCTAGGTTAACAATACTATCAAATAAATAAGTTTTCAGTGGCAAGAAGAAATTATTTTATTGTCCACTAGTCCGTAGCGTTTGTAAGTGTTCGAGTAGCGTTAATGTAGGGAAACGGAAGCGGGATTGTCTGGTTGGTCTTGTAAGACAAAGGGGATTCAGTATGGTCCAGTTGTAGGGCTTGTTTGTCCATTTTGTCTGTAGCTGTATGAGTCTTTCCGAGATCTTTGTCATGTTTGTGCGTTCGTATAGTAGTTGGGTGGGGGGGTTGTGTAGTGGGTTTTGGGGGTGTCTTATTCGTGTTATTAGTCTTAGTGCAATTTGCTCCGTTGTTTGTGTATAACGTTTTGTCCTTTCTGTTCCGTTGGTCATGAGTATATGTCCAAAGTCTAGCAAGGGTCTACAAATAGCTTTATATATTTTGGTGGCGGTGTTTGTGCTAATTCCTCTGTCTTTGTAGGTTAGTGATCGGAAGTGTTTTGTTCTCTTTATTGTTTCTGTCCTGATGTTTCGTATGTGTTTAGTGAATTTAAGTTTGTGGTCAATTGTGATTCCAAGGTATTTTACGTCGTTTTTTGGTTGTGTCGTTTGGCCGTCTGCAGTTATTTTAGGGGAGTCAGCGTTGAGTCTGTGGTTTGTGAGCAGAAGTTGGTTTTTTGACGCGTTTGGTGTTAGTCTCCATTTATAAAACCATGTCATTGTGTTGTTTGTTAGTGTTTGGAGTCTTTGAGCTGCTCTCTCAGTAGTTTTGTCATGTACAATAAGTGCCGTGTCGTCTGCGTATTGTAATATGTATGCCGATCTGTCGATTTGATTTTTGTCTGGTAAGTTGTAATTGTATATGTCATGGCAGTATATATTGTAGAGAAACGGTGAGAGCGGGGATCCTTGAGGGAGCCCTTGTTCAGGGGAAAAAGAAAATGACAGTGTTTTGTCAATTCGTACTTGTAGTTGTCTGTTTTCTAGTAAGTTCTTTATGGTGTGGCTTATGTACATTTTTATCAAAATTTAAACAAGTGCATTTAATTCCCTTCTTTCAATATTTTGATTGTTTA
Source organism: Dendroctonus valens (assembly GCA_024550625.1). Taxonomy (NCBI): domain Eukaryota; kingdom Metazoa; phylum Arthropoda; class Insecta; order Coleoptera; family Curculionidae; genus Dendroctonus; species Dendroctonus valens. Next base: position 401,401 of record JAJTJO010000413.1, on the reverse strand, counting down.
TTTTAGGTTTGTATTAACCTCGCAATATGTTAACTATTTCACGTGTGTTTTTGATTAGTGACTCTCTTAATGGTTGCTTTATCATGTGTTATGTTATTTATGTTTTTATATAAAATGAGTTCTGGTTTTTGTGAAGTTTATTTCTCATTTTTTTTCGCTTGTTGATCTCAATTTGAGGCTTGATGTATTAACTACAAAACCAGATAGTTCTTTAAATGTTTTCTTATAACAAATTGGGTCCAAGTCTTATCAATGAAACCAGTATTTTCACATATCAAGACTGAGTGACAAATGTACGCGATAAGGACTCCCTGAGGTGCCATTTGTCGGAATATCGGAAAATTGATGTGTTTCGCTATTACGTTCGAGTAATCGTAAAAACGGTTGCCCTTTCACCTAACAATCAGTTTTTATTGCTAAATATTGAAGAAAAAAAACCATAAAATATAGAGATTTATTAGACGAATAAGCTATTGCAGATTTATATTTGTTACCCTCTTGATGGAACCGTCACATTTTTTATTCCTGTTTAAACACAAATAAAAATATTAACTGCTCACAAACCACAGACTCAACGCTGACTCCCCTACAATAACTGCAAACGGCCAAACGACACAACCAAAAAACGACGTAAAATACCTTGGAATCACAATTGACCACAAACTTAAATTCACTAAACACATACGAAACATCAGGGCAGAAACAATAAAGCGAACAAAACACTTCCGATCACTAACCTACAAAGACAGAGGAATTAGCACAAACACCGCCACCAAAATATATAAAGCTATTTGTAGACCCCTGCTAGACTTTGGACATATACTCATGACCAACGGAACAGAAAGGACAAAACGTTATACACAAACAACAGAGCAAATTGCACTAAGACTAATAACACGAATAAGACACCCCCAAAACCCACTACACAACCCCCCCACCCAACTACTATACGAACGCACAAACATGACAAAGATCTCGGAAAGACTCATACAGCTACAGACAAAATGGACAAACAACCCCTACAACTGGACCATACTGAATCCCCTTTGTCTTACAAGACCAACCAGACAATCCCGCTTCCGTTTCCCTACATTAACGCTACTCGAACACTTACAAACGCTACGGACTAGTGGACAATAAAATAATTTCTTCTTGCCACTGAAAACTTATTTATTTGATAGTATTGTTAACCTAGAATAAGGGAATTTTCGTGTTTGCTTTTCATTTGGATTGGGACTGCATGTATTGAGCGAGGGCAGAGGGACCGATGGGTCGATGGCCTTTTTTGGAAGGAAAGATGTTTACTACTACTAGAATTGGAAAGTTTATTTAATAATATTGTTGACCTAGAATAAGAGAATTTTCATATTTGTTTTTTATTTAGATTAAGACTACATGTATTAAACAAGGGCAGAAAGACCGATAGGTCGATAGCCTTTTTTAGAAATAAAGATGTTTACTACTACTACTAAAAATATTAAGCTATTAATTATTATAAAATATACGAAGACTTGGTTTTAGGAAGAATATTTTTAGGAGAAACTTTAATCATCTATGTAATTTTCATTGCCCTTATTGTTAGTTAAGCTTAATAGAAAAATGAAACTCAGAAGAGATTATACAACATTAATTCATGCTACCATTAAAAAATCAGCAATAGTATTCATAGCTTTGCAGCTGCTTTTCCTTATTGCAAATAATCTAATATAATATATTAGCTATATAAATAGTATATGGCTATTATTTAGAAGAATAATAAGCCTTTCCACGCTTTAATTTAAGACATTTTTCTATCTACATGAGGTATATATCTTCTCTGTATCTTCTCTAGATAAAAACTGCTTTACTCATTCACGGAAGTTTTATCTATGGAGGATAATGAGACGCTTCAAATATTATTCGGCTTAATAATACATCTCTTTCATCGCCCACAATTTAAAAATACGTTATATCTATACCTTATAGAGGGTAAATACTTGATGATTATATTTTCCAACAATAATTCCTTTGCTTGAAATATGGAGATCTCTTGGGGATACGGTCTAGGCAGTGGTGAAGAAAGAAAAACTTTTTCAGCTTACCAAGCTTTCGGAGATTTATTTCCGCCTTCTTCAGGGTGCTAATTGTTCCTCATGATAAATTAGGAACATTCCAGAATCCTATCATTATTACAATCTGATGAAATATCCAAATTTCATGGTTTTCATCGTATTACAAGGGTAGACCTATTTTTTTACTATTGTTCACCAGAGTCACATTGCTGGGTTATAAGTTGTCATGGATTAAAATTGTTTCCCAATTACATTTTACGGAGAGACAAAGGGGCGAATTACAATAACTGCACACTAAATGATAAGCTGAAGGCCCTGTACATGGAAAAAAAATTAGATTTTTTTAAAAAGAGATTCGAAAGACCTTTAAAACGGTGTGCCACTTGACCCCAATTCCCATTTAAGATTCTAAGGGTGACATCTACCCCTCCTAGGGGGTTGAAACAAGAAGGCTAAAAATATTAGTTTAAAGTGACCCCCTTACAAATAAAATTGACGTGTCTTTCCGATTTTTCATATTTTTAATTGTAAGAGAGATATTAAGGGTGGGAAGTTTTCAAATTGACACCCCGTGTAATTGATGGCTTGAAAGCAGATCTCTGATTATTCGTCAGTAGTAGTAAACATCTTTATTTCTAAAAAAGGCTATCGACCTATCGGTATTTCTGCCCTTGTTTAATACATGCAGTCCCAATCTAAATAAAAAACAGATATGAAAATTCTCCCATTCTAGGTTAACAATACTATTAAATAAATAAGATTTCAGTGGCAAGAAGAAATTATTTTATTGTCCACTAGTCCGTTGCGTTTGTAAGTGTTCGAGTAGCGTTAATGTAGGGAAACGGAAGCGGGATTGTCTGGTTGGTCTTGTAAGACAAAGGGGATTCAGTATGGTCCAGTTGTAGGGCTTGTTTGTCCATTTTGTCTGTAGCTGTATGAGTCTTTCCGAGATCTTTGTCATGTTTGTGCGTTCGTATAGTAGTTGGGTGGGGGGGTTGTGTAGTGGGTTTTGGGGGTGTCTTATTCGTGTTATTAGTCTTAGTGCAATTTGCTCTGTTGTTTGTGTATAACGTTTTGTCCTTTCTGTTCCGTTGGTCATGAGTACATGTCCAAAGTCTAGCAAGGGTCTACAAATAGCTTTATATATTTTTGGTGGCGGATATATTTTGGTGGCGGGATTATTCGTCATTTTCATAAAGTACTGAAATTTCCAACAAAAATTTACGATTTTCCATGCGTATTTCCAATCTATCTAGATTGTCGAGAATTGTCCTAAACTAACTGAACCAATTAATAGCGGTCGGGTTTTCATGACACCAATAGTGATTTTGCAATTAAATTGTCGGCCGTTTCGATCGCAATGTTTTGGTTAAATCGAACATTCATATTGCATAAAAATGTATTAAGGTAGTTCCATTTTATGATTTGTTAATAAAAAAATGAATATAAAGTATAAAAAAACTACGTTTAAAGAACTGAAAGTTTATACCATTTATTGTAAAATTTTAATTCATCAAAATACATTACAGTTATGTGATTTATGTTAAGCTAATGTAATAATTAATTAAATTTAATTAGATAGGCGGTAGGTATGCAGCAAAACTGCTCATTGAAAACTGATTATTTTATTATTGTTTATACTGACTGAAAATTTTATAATACATATTACAAGCTAAAAGTAATTTAAACGCGATATGTCATATTTAGTGCAATATACAATACTCGACTTTAATAAAACTTTCCACTTAGCAGTTTCAAAGCTCCTAAAACAATTAAAGTTAAAGTTTAGAACTCGATTGGCAACACTTATTCAATCCTCGCAAAACCAATGGCAATCCTAAATTAGTTTTTAGCGACAAATTGCTCTGATTCTGGAAATGGGACCCATTTAATTTACTTTAAAGGAATGAATAAAAGGTATTCAATCTGTAGAAAAAGTTTTGATGGGAAGACATTAACGATTTTTCGGAATCTCTAATACTAAATCAGTTAGTGTCAGGCAATGTCTTGAAGGAAATTTGTTATAGATTTATATTCCTTGCGGTTTATAGAGTTATTGAATAGAGTTATATATCTTGAAGCGACATAATATAGTATCTGAATAATGTATTCTGAGTTTCATCAAATGTGATTTTATTGTTTTTTATTTTATGTATTTGAGTCAGTTTTTTCAGGTTTGTTAAAACAATGAACCACTCTAAAAAAGGTGTGACATACTGGCAAACATACTTTGGTAGATTGATAACCGTGCTCTATGAAAGCGATTAATAATTATTCCTATTTTTATCAGGTTATAAAATAGAGAGCTAATTTTTAATTAGACACTTTACAATCCAAAATGTTTAGGGTCAACATTCATAAAATTTTTGATATATGAACAAAAACTTCGGGAAAACGAGTTTGCCTCGGATATCATGGAACTGAAACCTCTTCAATTTGATGTTTCATTAGCAATATGAGCTGAATTAACGAGCTGAAAGGGCAGCAATATAAGTGTAATAACGTAATATAACTGAAACATAGCTGATAAGCAAATTAGGGGCTTGCTGGTTGAACAAACACTGAAACTGTTTCGCCTGTGATTTTCAGTGGAAAATGTTTAAAATCTGAACGGGAGCTAGATCCGCTAAAGTTGGCTATCTTTTAAGTAAAAATGCACAATGTTGAGTGCTGTACAATGTACAATGAGTTGCTGTACAATTATTTAAGAGTAACACCGACAGTGGCTCCTAGGTAGATGAAAAATCCGATTCAAATAGATTGCCCTACCATTTGGCACGTTTTGATAGTAAAATTGTCATCAATCTTTTTTTGAAGTTAATTTATGGCTCATACTTATTAGCAAAACATGTTTTTATGAATGGGAACGCTATGTATATTTTGTCACTTGATCCTCTTTATACGTTACTAAATATTGGGATCGTTTGGATAAGAACTTTTATCCTCAACTTTATATGATTTTCTGATAATGAAAATTTTAATTTACAGCTCCTAAATTTTCTCAGTCATGATATAATATGTTTCTATTTTGGTTAATGAGCAACATATCGATGTATTTCATTTTCTGATACAGTAATTAAGTTATTACTTATAGAATATTTAAAATTAATAATATTTAATTACAAAGAAAACCACGTGACTAAAACATTGAAAAGTTTTTTATTTAAATATGTATAATAAAAATTAATTGTAATAATAACTGAAGTGACTCAATAACTGATGCACTTAGTAGTTTAGTGACTTACTACAGCAATAAAAAATAAATTGCGATAATTTTGGAAGAATACTTTTAAGTTGAGACGCATAAAATGCAGTACTTTTCACAAAATTCACAAAAAAACTAAAATATTGAAAATAAAAACTAGTTCTGGTTTCAATTTATTATTGAGTTTAACTTGGATTAATATCGGAATTAAAGGGCTTAAACTTCTTGCATACTACATCTATATTTTCTTATTGAGTGTGTGTGAAACAACGCATTAAAAGTTTCCCAAGGTGTAATAACGAACAAGAAACTTTCGGAAGCTATAATTTTTTTATTTTACAAGCTGCTTTAATGGTTGAAGTGGCTTGCAGAATATACATATTTTATGGAACGTTAACCGCGAAGAGGAGCAGAAAATTTAAGGCAGAAGAAGGTTTAAGGTAAGTAGAAGCAACTAGAAGAGAATGTAACTACCTACTATTAAATTGATGTCTAACTTTCCCTAACCAATGGTAGAATAAAATAGCTATTAGTTGGCAGATAATTATCATTGTATACATTAAGAGGATAGTCAAGAAAGATGTGAGTTATTGTAGGAAGCAACTTTTAAGCAATATAATAGCTTAATGGTTTTAAATACAAGCATCGCAACAATATGGGGTCTTGAACGAATTCGAAAACGGCAAGTGACTAAAGTACAGAAATGTTCAAATCTTCGATAACATTACAATTAAATATCGATATGGTCTCTATATCTATAATTAATGTCGATAGAATCGATCGCCTCAGTTTACAATCGAGACAGGAGCAGTTTCCCTGTAAAATAAATTCTTTAGACTGCTTGCATTATTAATAAAGGCACAATTAGTTGTAGACAATGACAAAAGCACAAAAGCACTGAGTGACTGGCGAGGAAACATGACCGTTCAGATATAAAGTTAAATTATGAAAATAATTGCAGATAATTTTGGATTAATGGATTCATCGACGGCGAATCATTCGGAATATCTAATAATCGAAAATACTTTGTGGTCTGTGTGTGGACAGTCCACACTTAATTTCGTAGAATTAATGATGAAATCTCCCAATCACGTTTTGCTGGTACATTCAAGATAAAACAGACGTTTAATAATTTGTCAAACACAGATACAATAAATTAATGTTAGTAATGGCTGTATTATTTTCCTGCTACTCGTATAACATAAGGATAGACATCCAACATCTTTCAGCCCGAATTGAAATAGCTTGCAATCGTTCTGTGGGTGATTTTGCAGAAATGCATATCGTCCATCCAATCCCAACAAGTCACGCTCAATCAAAAACAGAGTGAAATTTTATCGCCAACTTTACGTGAAAATGATATTTTTTCACTAGTCGAATGATCTTCAAATTATGAACCTTCGCCAAAGCACTTACCCAAATTGAAAATGGTAATGATGGAGAATCGACATTCATAAATTCGCAACCGAACTGAACCAAAAATGAATAAACGATCACTGTAGGTAACAGCAAAACCGGCTGAAGAGCTAAAAATCATTTTAGCACAAACTGCTACGAGAAGGGATTTTTTAACGTCGAGATGAGTCGTAATTCATTTTTATGATTATTGTTACTACCGACTGTAAAAGTAGGTACTTGAGAAGTGATTTTTTTATTAAGCAGTTTTTGGGATGAGGATTGATTAATTTTTAATGGAAAAATTACAAAACTTGGGACCGCATTATACTTTAATAGGCGCCAATGTCCCTCTTTATAAAATATCTTTTACGTTGAGAAATTTATAAAAGGACATTTAAAGAAATGTAATGAATGAATGAACTTTGTACATTCTGCCCTTTATTTTACCACTAATTTTACCACTATTTGATTTGTAAAAATGGTAAAAACATTTTACATATAAAGAAGAAGTAACAACTTTCTAATTATGTTAGTAATGTAATGAAATTAATATACTGGGAAACTTATGCAAACCACAAAATTGCGAAGAAGATTTCATTACAAAATTCTTGGCCTCAATGCTTTCATGGTTGTGTTCATTGCACTACTAAGATAGTCTTTATATGGGATGGAAACTATTACAAGCATATGGGAGGAATGGGAATACTATATATTGCGGAAATTTATTTGTGGACCTCATAATACATTCTGCTTGAAATTAAAGTTACAGGTGGTGTTACAAAAAGTTTGATTTAAAACTGATTTAAAGCAAAGTTTCTAAATAAACTAACTAGATGAATAGCGACTAGTAGCTTTTAATATAATATGAGGCGATTATGTAGCTTGCTGATATAGGTAGTAAAAGTTCTATCGTTTCGTTCTAGCGAAAACACCTTAATAACATTATTTTAGTTATAAATCACAAATTGAATGCCAAAATATATAAAGCTATTTGTAGACCCTTGCTAGACTTTGGACATGTACTCATGACCAACGGAACAGAAAGGACAAAACGTTATATACAAACAACAGAACAAATTGCACTAAGACTAATAACACGAATAAGACACCCCCAAAACCCACTACACAACCCCCCCACCCAACTACTATACGAACGCACAAACATGACAAAGATTTCGGAAAGACTCATACATCTACAGACAAAATGGACAAACAACCCCTACAACTGGACCATACTGAATCCCCTTTGTCTTACAAGACCAACCAGACAATCCCGCTTCCGTTTCCCTACATCAACGCTACTCGAACACTTACAAACGCAACTGACTACTGGACAATAAAATAAATATTTCTTGTCATTAGAATTGGAAAGTTTATTTAATAAGATTGTTAACCTAGAATAAGAGAATTTTCATATTTGTTTTTTATTTAGATTAAGACTACATGGATTAAACAAGGGCAGAAAGACCGATAGGTCGATAGCCTTTTTTTAGAAATAAAGATGTTTACTACTACTACTACTCATAAATTGAAATATAATGCCACGTTCGAAAGCAGTAATTTTGCAATAGTTTTAACTAGTTGAATAAGCGCTTCCAACCGAACAAAAACAGAATATTTGATCCAAATAGCAAAACCGCACGATATTTACTACATCTTTAGATATGTATCTTAAGTGCCGAGTTTCATTTCTGTCCAGCATAAAACTAAAAATCTTTTAAAGGGCTCCATAAATCAAGCATGTTTTAGAAAATGCTTTGTGTGTTTGTATGTTGGGAATAAAGCTAAAGAATAAAATTGAAAAGATGGTTTCTTTTAATATTATGTCAAAAAAATTTCCTGGGTTTCAGTCAATTTTATTGTTTATTATTTAAAATGTTACAAATACGTTTCGGTGTCTTTCTCCACCATCATCAGTTTGTCTAAAATATATATCTACAGTTATCATCAATTTAAATAGAAAACTTTCAACAAAATTCACATATTAAAATACAAATCACACACATATTAAAAAGTACATCCAGAACATTGGTTTTCAGGTGATGAGTCAGGACAAACATGTCTGGGAAAAGACTAGAATCTATTGTTTAGAGATTTAAATTTAACTTACGTGTATAGTTGTTTCTACCTTCACATTTGACTGGTTATTGAATTCGATATTTTATTCGATATCGAGCGAGAGAACAAAAAAACTGTTTATACTTCGCCTTTTCTTTGCATTCTAGGAATTGCTCTGCAATTCCTCAATATCAGGTGTTTATATTTCATTTACTTGGTCCAATCAGTTCATGCATGCGATCATTTAATTAGTGTGTGATACACAGAGCTAAGATTGTCTGTGTCTGATCTAAAATTCATTGCATTCCGATGTTTTTTAATCTGTATCATTTCATGGATTCTTCTCTTATTATAATTGTTTTCATTGATTAATATTTTTGTGTTATCGAAATCAAAAGTATGTAACTTTTGTTGTGCATGTTGTGCTAATGCTGTTCCATTTTCGTTAACCTTTCTTAAGCTATATTTATGTTCGTATATTCTTTTCTTTAAATATTGTCCTGTTTGACCTATGTATGTGTTGTCACAGTACAAACAGTCAATCTTGTATATTACGTTAGGTGTGTCCAACTTTTCGCTTTTAGGTTTAAATTTTGTAAAACATTCTTTTGCCAAGTTGTTTTTAGTTTTTTCCGCTATAGTAATATTATGTGGTTTCAAAACATTTTTTATTTTTGTGTTGATTTCTGGTATGTACGGTAATGATACATACCTGATTTCACCTTCTTTTTTCTTATTTATATTATTTATGTTGTTCCATTTATTTGAATTGTAGATTTTATTTATTCTTCGTTTTATGATCGGTTCGATGAATGATTTGGGATAGTTGTTCATTATTAGTATCTTTTTTATTTTTTCTATATTTTTTGTTCTATATCCATAATGTGCCAATTTAATCGCTCTATCAGTAAGAGCTGTTACAACACTTTTTTTATATTGTATAGGTGCATATGATTGATAATTCAAGTATCTACCAGACCACACATCCTTTGTGTACCAGTTTGTTTTTATTTCCCCATTACCGTCATATATAACCGTCATATCCAAAAAGTTTAATGATTTGTTTTTGTCTTCCTCAATGGTGAATTTAATGGTCTCATGGAATGCATTAAATTTATCTAGTGTGTATTGAACTTTTTGGTTTGGCAGGCACATTATGCAGTCATCCGCGTATCTTTTAACACAACTTTTTTTTAACACAACTTTTAACACAACACAACAACTGATATTGAGGAACTGCAGAGCAATTCTTAGAATGCAAAGAAAAGGCGAAGAATAACAGTTTTTTTGTTCTCTCGCTCGATATCGAATAAAATATGGAATTCAATAACCAGTCAAATGTGAAGGTAGAAACATCTAGACACGTAAGTTAAATTTAAATCTCTAAACAATAGATTCTAGTCTTTTCCCAGACATGTTTGTCCTGACTCATCACCTGAAAACCAATGTTCTTAATGTACTTTTTAATATGTGTGTGATTTGTATTTTAATATGTGAATTTTGGTGAAAGTTTTTTATTTAAATTGATGATAACTGTAAATATATATTTTAGACAAACTGATGATGGTGGAGAAAGACACCGAAACGTATTTGTAACATTTTAAATAATAAACAATAAAATTGACTGAAACCCAGGAAAATTTTTTGAAATAAATTGAAGTACAGTCAGGAAAATATACACAACGATGTTTAATATTATGTTTGAATAGAGATGTAGACCCTAAAAAACCCAGATTCAATAAAATTGGAGCTTCTTGTCAAAGGACCATAATAACTATTTGGGGGGAAAGAAAGAATATAATTGGATCAATGTTGTATATTACCGGCATTCAATATTTACTTTTATTAATAATTCTCGGTAATACTTTACAACACAAATACAAATATTTCAGGTAATAAGGTATCTGTACATGTTTTAAGCGGGAAATGTAAAACGTCTGAAAAGCAGTTAAATTTTATTTCATATATTTTCCTGACTGTACTTTAATTCATTCCAATGTATTCCTGGGTTTCAGTCAATTTTATTGTTTATTATTTAAAATGTTACAAATACGTTTCGGTGTCTTTCTCCACCATCATCAGTTTGTCTAAAATATATATCTACAGTTATCATCAATTTAAATAGAAAACTTTCAACAAAATTCACATATTAAAATACAAATCACACACATATTAAAAAGTACATCCAGAACATTGGTTTTCAGGTGATGAGTCAGGACAAACATGTCTGGGAAAAGACTAGAATCTATTGTTTAAAGATCTAAATTCAACTTACACAAGGACAAACAGGGCAATATTTAAAGAAAAGAATATACGAACATAAGTATAGCTTAAGAAAGGTTAACGAAAATGCAACAGCATTAGCACAACATGCACAACAAAAGTTGCATGATTTTGATTTCGATAACACACAAATATTGATCAATGAGGACAACTATAATAAGAGAAGAATCCATGAAATGATACAAATTAAGAAACATCAGAATGCAATAAATTTCAGATCAGATACAGACAATCTTAGCTCTGTGTATCATACGCTAATTAGATGATCGCATGTATGAACTGATTGGACCAGGTAAATGAAATGTAAACAGCTGATATTGAAGAATTGCCAAGCAATTCTTAGAATGCAAAGAAAAGACGAAAGATAAACAGTTTTTTTTTGTTTCGCTCGCTTGATATCGAATAAAATATGGAAAATTCAGTGACCAGTCAAATGTGAAGTTGGTAGCAACTATATACGTAAGTTGAATTTAGATCTCTAAACAATAGATTCTAGTCTTTTCCCAGACATGTTTGTCCTGACTCATCACCTGAAAACCAATGTTCTGGATGTACTTTTTAATATGTGTGTGATTTGTATTTTCATATGTGAATTTTGGCGAAAGTTTTCTATTTAAATTGATGATAACTGTAGATATATATTTTAGACAAACTGATGATGGTGGAGAAAGACACCGAAACGTATTTGTAACATTTTAAATAATAAACAATAAAATTGCCTGAAACCCAGGAATACATTGGAATGAGTTAAGTTTTATCAAGCAATACAAAGCTTTCATAATCAAGCTTAACAAAACAAGATTGATATAGAGATTATTTAGAGACATGAAAAAAGGATCCGAACCTGACGGCAAACTAATATTTTTCCACAAAATAACATAAACTTAAATGCATAGAAGTTGCTTGCAGCATGATAAGCAACTAAGGCTAAACATCAAAAAGATACACAAATCTATCAAAATTGGAGTTATATTGATATTCAACTTTGCATTCAAATTGTTTTTGCACGAGGTCTGAGTTTTAATTAATTTCGTTCCGACCTCAAAGTTGGACAAATCGAGCATTGTTTAACTTTGTCAAATTTTGTCGCAAAGAAAGCTTATGTTTCAAGAGTTTAATTATTTTCTGTATAATAATAATTAAAAGGGTTGATATTGTTGGTTTTGCGTTAAGTGGGCCTGGAAAATCGATTAAATAAAGATCAATCTAACATTCTAAACACGCACATAAATTGCAAACACTTCCCAGTTACATATTTTTGTGAATCCCTCAATTCAAATACGTAGTGCAAAATAAACTTCAATAGATGTGAAAACTCTGGTCAAAAGCAAATAAGAAAATGTACCATGATAAGTAAATGCTGCTACAAATAAAACGTGTAAAACAGGAAAACAAATACAACTGAAATAAAAATTGAATCGGTAGAATATGGATATAGAACACAGTATACCGAATTTAATAACGCCTTCAGAGAGGAACCAAAATTGACATCAATCTAATTTTCTCTTTAAAAATTAAAAATTAATGTATTTATTAATATCTTGTTTTTACCCTAGTTTAGTTTATTACACATTGATAAGTAGAGGTGCAGAATGTTTCCTAGGCCATCCTTCACAAGTCTGGTCTCGCCTAACTTAGGCAAAACTGGCAGAGTACCTATACTATTATTATCAATCCAGCAGTCAGAACGTTTACCGAATTGAATTGAACTTCTAATCAATATTGTATCAGAAATACATTGAGTCTACTTTCCTTGTGATATTACTAAATATTCCAAGCTAACATCATTAATAGTCTTTGGTAAAGCTCAACATACATTAACGTGTTTGGTTATTCGGTTATTCGATAAACCTTTAAGCCTAAGTGCGGATAATGGACATTAATTAACAATTATTAAAATATTCGATTCGCTGCGAATTTAAGTCCGAAACGACCGTTGTATGTGCACCTAATTCTACAACATTTGCATCACATGCAATATTAATTAATTGCTACTAAACTGGTAATGGGGAGTTGAACATTTGGTTATCCAATGACATTTTTTAAAATATGTTCTTAAATTCCATGTTGTTCTGAAAACTATATCTAGAACGATAGATTATCTATAAACTGAAAAGGCATGCAGAATATGATTATGATCCATCGGCCACGGATTTGCCATTTGTGCGTTTGGATAAAAAATGTTTGTAGGTATGTTATGAGAAAGTTAACCGATCCAAGCAAATTTTGAAAAGCAATATAGAAAGTACAAATGTACGCACTGGATTAACAAAATATTGTAAACGTTTCATTTCTGTGATTTGCTAAGCACGAAAGAAAGGAACGAATATTAGTTGAAATACATTCAAACAAACGGAGAACTCATGTTTTTTTCAGTTTCTTATTGTTAGATTTATAAACACAGTCACTTTATTTTGTAACATTAAAACTAAGTTCCTGTTTAAACATGACATCCTCTTCAGAATAAAATAGAAAATGCTTGCGAGTACTTTTAGTGGAGTCTCTATTCTATTATACTCTTTATCTAAATGTAGTCTCAGTTAGAATGAAGATATTAATTAAATGAATCCCAAATATTTATCGTTTGAACATGAAATGTGAATTTAAATTTGGTGGATTGTCAATTTATTTAAACTTCTCTAAAAATATTTATGGAACTGTTCGGACGTATCAATTTTCCTGAAGAAGCTTTTCCGCCACAACAGATAGTGTTCAGTAACAATGAATGAGCATAATTTTGGTGAAAAATCGACACAGAATCTATTCCAAGTTGAAGTACGTCTGATATCCTGTTAAGGATATATATTTCTAACAACAGATTACAGAAGTTATTGTTGTTAATTCAGGTTCTTCTTATGTAGGTATTAACCCTTGAGGACGAGACGATGGGTCGACACTCCTCGTTTTATGAAGAGTTGAAATCAATAAAATCAACTGATCGCGTCATTGCAGACTTAATTTTCGATACTGATGAGCAAATGGCATTTCTAGTGTAGACTGGCTCAGTTCAGGCATAATACCAAATGGTCATTTCTGATCCTAAAAAGAACATAAATAGGCAGTCTGAGGCAAAAATGTGGTCGCAGTCTATTAAGGAATAGTTGTAGACATAAGAAATTAATCTTGTTTTATGACAATAACAATTCCCTGGCTGATTTTAGACCAACTAGAAATATATGGAATCAAGCAAAGTAATCAAATTTCAAAATGTAATAATTGTAAGAACAAATAATTTGCTGATGTCAATTATAGTGTTATTGCCTAAAGAGTAACAATTCTTTGTAACGATATTTTATTTTAAGTTAATTCAAACATAATTTAATGGAAATTATTCGCAAGGTACACAAAAAGACAAACTTGGCTCAATGCAATGCTTGATACACATCAAAGCACTTATTAGTAGTAATAGTAAACATCTTTATTTCTAAAAAATGCTATCGACCTATCGGTCTTTCTGCCCTTGTTTAATACATGCATTCTTAATCTAAATAAAAAACAAATATGAAAATTCTCTTATTCTAGGTAAACAATACTATTAAATAAATAATACTTCAGTGGCAAGAAGGAATTATTTTATTGTCCACTAGTCCGTTGCGTTTGTAAGTGTTCGAGTAGCGTTAATGTAGGGAAACGGAAGCGGGATTGTCTGGTTGGTCTTGTAAGACAAAGGGGATTCAGTATGGTCCAGTTGTAGGGGTTGATTGTCCATTTTGTCTGTAGCTGTATGAGTCTTTCCGAGATCTTTGTCATGTTTGTGCGTTCGTATAGTAGTTGGGTGGGGGGGTTGTGTAGTGGGTTTTGGGGGTGTCTTATTCGTGTTATTAGTCTTAGTGCAATTTGTTCTGTTGTTTGTGTATAACGTTTTGTCCTTTCTGTTCCGTTGGTTCCATGAGTATATGTCCAAAGTCTAGCAAGGGTCTACAAATAGCTTTATATATTTTGGTGGCGGTGTTTGTGCTAATTCCTCTGTCTTTGTAAGTTAGTGATCGGAAGTGTTTTGTTCTCTTTATTGTTTCTGCCCTGATGTTTCGTATGTGTTTAGTGAATTTAAGTTTGTGGTCAATTGTGATTCCAAGGTATTTTACGTCGTTTTTTGGTTGTGTCGTTTGGCCGTCTGCAGTTATTGTAGGGGAGTCAGCGTTGAGTCTGTGGTTTGTGAGCAGAAGTTGGTTTTTTGACGCGTTTGGTGTTAGTCTCCATTTATAAAACCATGTCATTGTGTTGTTTGTTAGTGTTTGGAGTCTTTGCTCAGTAGTTTTGTCATGTACAATAAGTGCCGTGTCGTCTGCGTATTGTAATATGTATGCCGATCTGTCGATTTGATTTTTGTCTGGTAAGTTGTAATTGTATATGTCATGGCAGTATATATTGTAGAGAAACGGTGAGAGCGGGGAGCACTTATTATATTATCATAAAATGCAACTTATTTATATTTTTTTGAAGAAATATGGCACAGTTGTATGTGTAAATACCATAACCCAATTTGCCATATTTGGTCAAAATTAACTTATTTATTTCCAATTAACTAAGCAAAGTTACTTTACTCTAATTATGAATTTCATCAACTTCAACTCTGGTGATAATAAATGGAAGAAGTTAAACTAGAGTTCGATTTGTAGTTATTCGAGCAATTTTACTTCCCCGACTCCGAAACAAAACCCTTCAATATCAGACAATAAAACATATGCTTTGGCGAAAGTTGGATATTTGCAATGCTCTTGAAACTTCGAAGATATTGCCGATATGAGAAACTTTATTTACGTGTCAGTAGAACTTTCCATCACAATGTTCCCAAAAAGTAAAAAAAAAATATGTAAATGTAAAATCTCACTTTAATTTGATATCAGTGAAAAAATATCAAATCCTGTTTACATTTAGACACTACTTGTTGAACTTAGTTAATTTTTACGTATAACCGAATTTGAAAATCTATTTTTTTACATCGAATGGCAATCACACTTGGTGGTCCACATCTTGCAAGGAACCCTCCTTGTGGTTTCAACTTGATTTTCCAGCCGTATGTCTGATTTACACATAGGGAACTAATGTGTGATTCGACCTTTTGGAATCTTCAGCAACTGAATTCAACTTTTGCATTGAAGCTATATTTATAACAATGGTAACAGAATATTTAATTTCATAGATATTATATATTTAAGTATATAAATCATGCTGGTAAATCACGTAAGACTAGTTTGACCTATTTTCATATTTGGTATGAATGTTCAATGAGAGATCAACTTTATTCCGTAGAGCAATCATATTTAGACTAATTTGATTCATTAATGTATTATTGAAGCTATTATATTGCCGAACATAAAGTAATATTTTGGGCGGATTTCATATAAGCTTTAGCTTGGGGTAGCTAATATTTAGTTTAACATTCTATCGAGAACAAGAGTTTACCTCATAGAGTAATTTGAGTTATTTCGATCTATTGATGGTTCACTAAGAGCACTGAGAATGATGGACGCTAAACGATAGAATGTGGGTCATTTGAGAACACATTGATCCCGTTATGTGTGTCTGTTCCAGTTTCCAGTAGCTTATACTAGATATTGTTTATATAGATAAGTCCCGAGTACTGCCTGCCATAATGCACGAATCATACCGGCAATTATCGAGAGTCCAAACGACATTGAGTATTTGTGAAAACACACCTTTGAAATCCAGCTGATTCATTGTTCAACTTGTGTTTCTGCTAGCGAGGTATTTCCTCTTCTTCTTTTAATGTATATATTCCCATAATCGGAAAGCAGTTGTGGTTTACTAACTTGGGACATATGGGAAAGTTACTATTAGTAACAAATATTTACTATACACATATTCGAATATTGATGCAATTATCAAAGTTTTCCCTTGAATAGACGGAATTTATCGGGTGGCAAACGCTAAGCCATTGATTATAAAATTCACATTATCTTTATATTTTCGCATTGTTGAATTTATTACTCAACTATTTTCGGTCACTTGACACACTACCGATAATAAAATATTCTTTTACATGAAGGAATCTTGCTAACAATATTTTAAACGTGATTAACACCTTAACCGTAGCTATAATATATATATAAGTATTAACTATTGCCTTATATACCTACTTTTAACTATCATCAGGTATTAGTACCGGTTGTTTTCTTTTAAGATAATTAATTTTGCTCTTCACTCTTCAAATTAATTTTTTTAAAACTTCTAATACACATCGGGGCGAATATTTCAAGATAGAAAATATTTCAGTCTTGCTGCTTCATCAATAATCCAATACTGAACGCACATTTTATAAATTGGTATGTCTGAATTGGTTTTTATCTTAAATATCAAAATAATAGAAAATAAATTTTAAAAAGTTATTTTTCATCGTCGACTAATAAAAAGTAAATAACTTTGACCAAACCAAATATATAACCTCATAAAGCTGACATAAACTGTATCACCCGGTAACTGTAACCTACACCAATATTTTCTGGTGCAATTTCCAATTTACTGAAACCCAAAAGCAAAGCTCATAAATTCGGATCTGTGTAAGTCCCCCGGTGTCCGCAGCTATTCTACCGAAGGTGTATATATTTTCCGAAGAATATATTGCTTAGATTTAGCAATATCTATAAACTATGTGGGCGACTGACATTCCTGAAGTCGTTTTATGATATAAGAGCTACGGTGTAGAACATTTAATTTGGAATTATTCATTTGAACTTTTATTAAATCTGAAAAGTATTGAATCTGAGAAGATGAAACACAAGCTCAGTGAGAAGTACTAACCAACGAAATTGGAATTAAAAAAGTTTTATTAGTAAACTGTATTATATAATGCATTTTTTTATGTATGATGATGTTTATTTAACAGCAGACTAGTAGGTGGCAATGAATTATAGCAATTAATAATATAATTGCTTTGGTTTTGAAATAGTAGTAGTAAACATCTTTATTTCTAAAAAAGGCTATCGACCTATCGGTCTTTCTGCCCTTGTTTAATACATGCAGTCTTAATCTAGATAAAAAACCAATATGAAAATTCTCCTATTCTAGGTTAACAATAGTAGTAGTAAACATCTTTATTTCTAAAAAAGGCCATCGACCTATCGGTATTTCTGCCCTTGTTCAATACATGCAGTCCCAATCCAGATAAAAAACAAATATGAAAATTCTCCCATTCTAGGTTAACAATGTTATTAAATAAATAAGATTTCAGTGGCAAGAAGAAATTATTCTATTGTCCACCAGTCCGTTGCGTTTGTAAGTGTTCGAGTAGCGTTAATGTAGGGAAACGGAAGCGGGATTGTCTGGTTGGTCTTGTAAGACAAAGGGGATTCAGTATGGTCCAGTTGTAGGGGTTGTTTGTCCATTTTGTCTGTAGCTGTATGAGTCTTTCCGAGATCTTTGTCATGTTTGTGCGTTCGTATAGTAGTTGGGTGGGGGGGTTGTGTAGTGGGTTTTGGGGGTGTCTTATTCGTGTTATTAGTCTTAGTGCAATTTGCTCTGTTGTTTGTGTATAACGTTTTGTCCTTTCTGTTCCGTTGGTCATGAGTACATGTCCAAAGTCTAGCAAGGGTCTACAAATAGCTTTATATATTTTGGTGGCGGTGTTTGTGCTAATTCCTCTGTCTTTGTAGGTTAGTGATCGGAAGTGTTTCGCTCTCTTCATTGTTTCTGCCCTGATGTTTCGCATGTGTTTAGTGAATCTAAGTTTGTGGTCGATTGTGATTCCAAGGTATTTTACGTCGTTTTTTGGTGGTTTTGAAATATTAATAATCAATATACATGTAAGATATATAAAATGTCAGGAGAATGGTGAGGTGTTTGGTTAAAGAATTGTGACGCAAAAACCCTGATTCTCTGGGACAAACGTTTTGGCTTTAAGTCACACATCATCAGGGCTTTGAATTTATACAAAGGACAGTTTAAAAATTTTATTTGAAAACAGTTCGTTAGCGCAAATATCTCATGAAATGACGTTTCTGCGAAATCAATTATAGCAAATCGCGCTGCGTATTAAAATAAATTAGAAGTTTTAATAAGTGTAGTGATTATTTAAATATTGAAAGAAAATGAGCAAATACTGTTGGATACAATTTTGTAATGGAGGCAAGAAGCGAAGGAACAGCTATAGTAACTTATTGTGAAGTACCAATCAAGCAAAAATGTATGTTAGTAGGTTTTGTATACCCTTACTCATTAAATGGGATTTTGTATGTGCACGGCAAAGTCAGGTTTTCCATTTAGAATTCAGATGATCCAATCTAAATCCAAAAATTACTGAAACCGCTAAATATTTTAAAGTCTATAAAGTATCCTCTGTAATTAGGAACTTACTCATATTCGTCATTGAAACTAATGTTTTAGTTATGTTAATTTTAATATGAAAGCTAATCAAAATCTCAAGTTCAGCCTAATAACGGTGAGTAATTAATAACATTTAAAATTTATCATAATTATATAATATAAAAGCAAACTGCCTACACTTCTTGTACAACGTAAAAGCGAAAATATTAATAACATTCAGCGATTTTGCGATTTAGAAACTTTTGCGATAAAAAAATATATGAAATTTTATTTATTTGAACAGCAATATATGGGGAATACATTGGATTAGTACAGAAACCATTGGTTTAAGACGAAAAACGGCGGCTCATATCAGAGGCCGATTTCTAAAGGCTTCGATCATATTTGGACTGGTTCTCGATTTTAAACAATAATTCTCAAATTATAAATTTGTTGAAAATATTCGATTAGATTTCCATGAATTGGGTTTGCTTTTAAAAACCAATATTCGTATGCAGTATAAGGATATTAAAACAAATAATGAAAAGTTGAAGATTTTCTACAATGCAAGCAGTCACAATGATTCATTAGACATTATTCATCATTTTAATCCAATTTTGAGTTGCCATTCTTTTCCATCTTCTAGAAAAGATATTGCTGTTTTACGTTCAACTGACTTTAGTAATGCCCGTAATTTACAATACTAAAGTTTTCCGCGTTGGCACCTATTTTCCTTCCTCGGAATTCAAAAATTAAACTTCCCTTCACAACATGATTTAGATTTAAATATACGGCTCTCGGCAAAAGGTTTTTCTCTCTTTGCAGATATTTGATATTGTTCACATTGTATGAATGTGATGCTTTCACTAAAAAAATGAATATTTTTATTTTAATAATAGGAACAACCTGAATAAGTATTTATGAAAATATTATCTGTGTTTTTAATCAACTAACCACTAAGCAATTTGAGAATTTTTCATAGCATTTAGGTAGTTGACATTGTAGTTACTTAACTTTTGCTTTAACTTTAGGTCTATCTGACCGTATACCAGTTCTGTGATATAATTAATTTCAAGCAAAATATTCTTAGTTTCTTAAGATGAATAAACTTGCTGATTTAACATTTATAATTACAAGAGCTTCGAGACATAACCTACTTAGCCGGCAGTTCATGCACCCCTAATTACATTGCCTAGAGATGAAAACGTGAGTAGACTAAACATAATATTCGATATTCTCGGAGAATCTTACAGCTCAGTTTGTCGCTTCAATTTGCTATAACAATCGCAAAGTTTTGTTGGATAAGTGTAGCAGTATTGGCGTAATTGGTTGAAAACTCTGCAAATACAGTGGGTTTTGGTTTAACCTAGTTCAATTATATACTTATAGTAATTTATTTACTCATAGGTGTATAGGATATTGATGGACTATATTGAAGATAATAGAAAAGCTAAGACTAGGTCGATTTAACCCAAACTTTATCAAAGTGTGATGGCGTCGGAACTATTTACTTTGTGATGAATTGTTTTTCTTATTTAAGCACGT
This sequence comes from Dendroctonus valens, assembly GCA_024550625.1. Lineage (NCBI taxonomy): Eukaryota > Metazoa > Arthropoda > Insecta > Coleoptera > Curculionidae > Dendroctonus > Dendroctonus valens. The sequence goes on along the minus strand of JAJTJO010000413.1, from coordinate 380,599 downwards.
TTATGGCCAAATATACTTTGCTCAGAGTCTTAAACCGAGCTTCGTGGTGATAAGACGTGTTAGCATATTTAAAGCAAGGTCGTTTACACATCGCGCAAAGAATTTGAAGAATCCAACCGCATTTATCGTTCAACGAGAATATACGAGTGGAATTATCCGAATCGGATTATGCCTCCCAGGATGGTGGGTTCAAAAAGCCACAATCGAAAAAACGGGGCAGAAAACCGAAGACGACCCAGCCAACCCAGCCAACCCAGCCAACCCAGCCAACCCCCACAACGCCAACACCTGAGGCCAAACGAATAGCTTTGGACTATCAGTCTACAACCAATAAAAACCAAACAACAAACAGCAAGACAACATCAACAAGATTTCCCACGTATTCGCACACATTCACAGCGAACGCATTGTCGACCATCACCAGAGTTCAACTTGCAATCAGGTGGGAGGGACTCAACCCCAACAACAAAGATGTGATTATCAGACAAGATAATCACGTTCTAATTAAAACCAACAATGAAGACAAAGCAACACAAATCTTAGAAAAACTGAAACAGGAAAACCTGATAACAGCATTCAAACTGCAAAGGAATAGTAACCTCCCACTAATCCGACAACAAAAGTCAGGTCCCCATATTACACCATCATATTCAGTCGTCGCCACTGGGGTCGACCTGGACATTGAAGACAGCATGTTTCTGGAACGCCTGGAGCAGCAGGGCTTCAGAATAAGGTTCTGCAGGAGAATTATCTCGCGAGATCGCAACGCACCCACACTAATTATGAGGTTAATAACCGGCGACATATCCACATAGAAAGGTTGATGAACGACCGTGCGGTTCATTTTTTGGGCCGCATTTTCAAGATCACAGAGAGCAAACCACCAGCACCCGTGCCTGCGCCGTGCGCCAAGTGCAACATGTTCAACCACAAAACGGAAGACTGCAAACAATCGCCGAAATGCAACAAGTGCCAGGGTCCCCATCCAACTTTCAAATGCGAGTCACCACTGCCAACCAAGTGCGCAGCGTGCAACTCAGAGGACCACGCAGCATGGAGCATGAAGTGCCCAAAACGACCGACAGCCCCAATCGTCGGAATCCCAAACGTAAAAATAAAATGTGTAAACAAACGTACATCCGGGATTGCGGAGACAACGACAGTGGCAAGTAGAATACACACACCCATTACAACACATGACCACATCATAAACAAATACAAACATCAACTTAACAAGACAAACAATACCAACAGAGACGAACTACTAAAAAATCTACGAAAACAATTTATAGAACACTTCGACATTGACACCTCCGTTGTTTTCTTCGGGAACCATGTCTACATCCTAATGTTTGACATGCTCCTGCCCGAGGGACGCTCTCCAACTGAGCCCTGCGAACAAGTGAGACAGACAGTAACGAGCATACAAGATTCAATTTGAAAGTACTTTACGCGAACATCAACGGACTTAACAGCAAAAAACCACTTATTTACAATTACATAGAACAAAACGACACAGACTGCTGCATATTTGTAGAGACTAAAACCAAACTAGGACAAACACCAACGTACAGAAATTGGCAGTATATCTATAGGCATGGAAATACCATCAATCATGCCAGGGGCGGGGTCGCAGCTCTCCTAAAACCAAAAGTTAAACTTGGAAGAGCAAATCCTCCTTCCCTCAACAACCCTTTGAACGACTGTCTACATTTTACCATACCCTACTTAAACGACCTGATACACATATTTCTGACATACATACACCCACACGCCAACCTAGAACAAAACATACTGACTAAGGCGAGCATCTATAAATATGCAATAATTATAGGCGACTTTAACGTGAATAGAAACAAAACGAAACAACTTAAAAGATTTTTTGCAAAATTCCGACTTTATAAAACAGCACACCCCACCAACTTTTCTGATGCCCGCAAACCCAGACTCAACACCAGACGTTCTACTGCACACAAGAAACTTGACAAACACCATCAACAACATAAAGTTAACCAACGAACTTGGATCCGACCACCTGGCTATTACGTTTAACATAGACTTACAACATACGCAACCTACCTCCTATACACCTCCTATAGAGAAAAACTTAAACCTAACAAAGACTGACATAGACAAAGTGAAACAACATATACATGACTACATTCAATCACAAGCACAGCACATTTCAATAGAAACCATACAACAACAACTTTCACTAGCCATAGGAAAATTTAGCCCGGAAATAAAAAATGCTTTCTACCGACATACACTACCCAAATACATACTGAGACTAATAAAACATAAGAGAGAACTGTACAGACTATATACAAACACTCAAAATAACGACCTAAAAAAGACAATGAACCAACTTAACAGAAGCATTAAAACACTGATTGGACAATACCGACAAGACAAATGGCTAGAAACATGTAAAGAAATACAGAAGGACAAAGGCAAAACATACTGGCGAAAAATTAAGAAACTGGCGCAATACAGGAAGACTGGCACTACTGACACAATTGACGAAAACGGAATAGAACGCTACACAGACAAAGAGAAAGTGGACGCATTCGCCAGACACTGTCAAAGGGCCTTCAGCATATCGACAAATCCTAACTTCGACAATGACAACTGGAACTTGATCAACGACTGGTACTTGAACTATTTTAACAACTCACCAAACTATGCCTGCACACTGACCACAGACATAGAGTACGATGAAGTCCTAGCGCACATCAAGAACACTGCACCGGGGAAAGATAAAATTAAGGCAAAAGTCTTGAAAAGCCTAACTCAAGAAACACACAAACTGATCCTAACTGAATTGAACAACTGCATCACAAATGGCAGAATCCCAGAAACATGGAAAAACGGCTTAATAATCCCTATACCCAAAAATGGACTGGACAATACACAACCGAGCAACTAGAGACCAATTACACTGCTTCCAGTACTGGGCAAGATTTTTGAATGTATAATGAAGCAGCGGCTTGAAAAAGTGATTGGAAAGTATATACCTACCTACCAATTTGGTTTCAAACAGCATCACTCGACTGTTCATCCGCTCTTTATTTTCGCCAACAATATACAAACTACCCACCTAACTGACAGAAAGACATCTTGCCTGTTTATGGACATTAACAAGGCTTTTGACAGTGTCTGGCATAGAGGCTTACTATACAAACTATACAAACTACACACACCAACATATCTACTACACACCATAAAGAACTTACTAGAAAACAGACAACTACAAGTACGAATTGACAAAACACTGTCATTTTCTTTTTCCCCTGAACAAGGGCTCCCTCAAGGATCCCCGCTCTCACCGTTTCTCTACAATATATACTGCCATGACATATACAATTACAACTTACCAGACAAAAATCAAATCGAGAGATCGGCATACATATTACAATACGCAGACGACACGGCACTTATTGTACATGACAAAACTACTGAGAGAGCAGCGCAAAGACTCCAAACACTAACAAACAACACAATGACATGGTTTTATAAATGGAGACTAACACCAAACGCGTCAAAAAACCAACTTCTGCTCACAAACCACAGACTCAACGCTGACTCCCCTACAATAACTGCAGACGGCCAAACGACACAACCAAAAAACGACGTAAAATACCTTGGAATCACAATTGACCACAAACTTAAATTCAGTAAACACATACGAAACATCAGGGCAGAAACAATAAAGAGAACAAAACACTTCCGATCACTAACCTACAAAGACAGAGGAATTAGCACAAACACCGCCACCAAAATATATAAAGCTATTTGTAGACCCTTGCTAGACTTTGGACATATACTCATGACCAACGGAACAGAAAGGACAAAACGTTATACACAAACAACAGAACAAATTGCACTAAGACTAATAACACGAATAAGACACCCCCAAAACCCACTACACAACCCCCCCACCCAACTACTATACGAACGCACAAACATGACAAAGATCTCGGAAAGACTCATACAGCTACAGACAAAATGGACAAACAACCCCTACAACTGGACCATACTGAATCCCCTTTGTCTTACAAGACCAACCAGACAATCCCGCTTCCGTTTCCCTACATTAACGCTACTCGAACACTTACAAACGCTACGGACTAGTGGACAATAAAATAGTTTCTTCTTGCCACTGAAATCTTATTTATTTAATAGTATTGTTAACCTAGAATAAGAGAATTTTCATATTTGTTTTTCATTTAGATTAAGACTGCATGTATTAAACAAGGGCAGAAAGACTGGTCGATAGCCTTTTTTAGAAATAAAGATGTTTACTACTACTACTACTATACTTTGCTCAATTAGTTTTAATTATAATAGATCAAAAAATTTACCAATGCTCATTATTTCTAACCTTCTTTGGCCATTATGGCACTGCGCCGAAACTTTTGTATGTTTATCGGTAAATAACTGATGCTTTCCTTTGTGTAGTTTTTACTATGCGTGCTTTCTACTTTTCCTCCATTAAGCAGTTTTACATGTTGCTACCATTCAATCGTGTTGGTACGTGTATACATAAGTAAATTAATAATCTTAAGAAATCATTTACAGTATTCAAAAACAAACGCTGTAATTTTTATTGCAATTTCAGTTATTATTTACTGCTTCTGTGTACATTTTAATCTAATGCAATTGTTTTGTACACCCGATAATTAAATCTGTGAATGGAGATCTGCGCATTCAAAAATTTTAATTACAAGTTTCATTCGTCATCCTGCCTATTTTCGACTCCCGCCTCAAAACTGCCATCCCATTAATACTGTTTTATTGTTCTAAAATGGCGAGACGTTAATTTTACATTTAATTAAACACAACCGTTGGATATCCAGGCAATTTGTTCCATGCAACATCATAAAGATGTCATTGGTAGTGGATATTATTAATCAAATTTACATAATGAGTTCAGCTTAATTTATGGTGATCTTCATGTTTAATTTATTTGGAAAGTATCAGTTTCTGAATTAACATGAAACAAGACTGAAATTAATGGAAAAACCGCATTTAAAAAATAATTTTGCGAATACACTTACTCCTGCGACAATCGTTGAGCCAAAAGACATATCTGAGGTTGAACCTCAAATGCAGTCGATCAAATGTGGTTTGAGTAGTACCAAAAACTAAGATAAATCAGCTTTTAATTTGAATATGAACCCAGAATGCCAGAAACTTTTATTCTCTAATGATTCGGATGCTTGATTAGTGAATTTCTTTATTTACGCAATAGTTAAATTCATTTAAATGTCAGTCTTCCAAAGACGCTGGACATCAGGAGAAGATTAACAGAAGAAGAATAATCAGGTCGTCAAACAAATCTAAATTGCTTGATAGGTTTATGCATGAGGAGAGGAGAAAAAGAAAGCCTTGAGTTTTAATTGACCAGTTGTCCACTCGAGTTATGGGATTTGGAGTTGAGGTGGGTGTAGCAAATACATCGGCTTTTCTATGCCGATATTCTAAGATTATTTCTGGCCTATCCATTAGTTACTCTTTCAGAGTAAGATTAGATTTACGGATGATTAAGAGGTTTTGTTTCCCTCCAGAGTGAGTAATTTCTGTCCGCAGTGGGAAAGAGGTTCTATAAGAATTCTTCAAATCCATCGTTTTGAGCTGCTCTAAAAGCTCTTTTAGCTCTTGAATTCGGTCGTATCTTCGAGCCGACAGGATTATTGCGATATACCTACCGCAATTCTTCGCTTTCTACTGACTTTGTTGAAATTTCTTAAGAAAATTAAAAATGAAAGCTTTCGGCATCATCAGAGCCGTCATAGGGTTATGATATATGATATACCCAAAACCCACTATACAACCCCCCCACCCAACTACTATACGAAAGCACAAACATGATAAAGATTTCGGAAAGATTCATACATCTACAGACAAAATGGACAAACAACCCCTACAACTGGACCATACTGAATCCCCTTTGTCTCACAAGACCAACCAGACAATCCCGCTTCCGTTTCCCTACATCAACGCTACTCGAACACTTACAAACGCAACTGACTAGTGGACAATAAAATAATTTTTTCTTGTCATTAGAATTGGAAAGTTTATTTAATAATATTGTTAACCTAGAATAAGAGAATTTTCATATTTGTTTTTTATTTAGATTAAGACTACATGTATTAAACAAGGGCAGAAAGACCGATAGGTCGATAGCCTTTTTTAGAAATAAAGATGTTTACTACTACTACTGATATAAGCAGAGTTTCTTAAAATAGTTAAATTCTTTGGGTTTTCAGCTAAAGTGGTAGTTGAATTTATTTGAGCTTCATGTAAAAGCTTAGTTAAGTTTTCTGTTATCTCATCGATGTCGTGTTGGGGTTTTAGGGTGATTTTTAAATTTATGCTTTCCTCAAGAAAGGTTTTGAATGAATCGCAGTTTGTGGATACAAATTTCTTGTTATTATTTGAGTGCTGAGGGCTGGAATTACAGATGATTAGTCACCCAAGAGTTCCAGGATTGACTCTAATCGAGACAATCGAACAAATACTTGTTATTGCATAGAAATGCGAAAAAACGTTGTCCAGGCTTGGGATTTCGGAATGGTCAATCAATGCATCTTCTTTTTGTCTAAATATCTCGTCTAAACTTTTTGAAGTGATTCGATATATAAAAACCCCTTTGATAACCCTCAATTGTATGAAAATTGGCAAAAACAAAGAAGGAAACTACTGTGATTTATATCGCAATTCGCTTGTTTATATATTTTTATATTCAAGAATAATTGTTATACCTTATTCAAAAAAATTGTATAATCTTGCTATTCGATCGACGGCATTGCAAAGAACACAATTTTGAATTGACCTTAAATGACACGAAGTTTGATTTTTAAACATATTTATAGGATATAAAACTGAAAAAAAAACGAGTTTTTAATACTATGTATAAATTAAAAATTGACTTGACAGCTATAACTTGACGACGTTATTTGAGAACATGCCAGTGCTGACGGATTGTATCTAAAGCGAGCGATTTCCATAGATTTCCTAGGCTTAAGAATCCAACACTTACACCAGGATTTTTTTTTTAGCGAAACGGTCAGGAACAAAACGTAAATAATGAGTTAGAATCAATATTTGTAATTTTACGAAATGCTTTCCATTTTAAATTAGTTTTCACAGACAGCCTGGTGCTTTGAAGTTTATGAAATGTAATGTGCTATATTTAAACATTGAAACATTCTGTTTGAATTTTGCATGATTCTCATACGCATCGTAAAAAGCGCAAGAAACAAAAATTTACTTTTTTTCTTTCTTAACGCATATCTATAGATATCGGAATTTGTTAGTCAAACTTTAAACAACTTAGTCAACTAAATCCAAGTCTATTGTTAACATATTGCAAAAAAAGGAATATTTCATTTTACACCTTAACATCTAGGAAAACTCTCCCAAAAGTTTTTCAATCGGAAAATGCAAATTTAGGGCCAACATGTGGCGTAAATATCAGCCTCGTTCAGCCGAAAATGAAGTCACGTAGCCTTTCTCGTTCCTAGATCCCCACTATGCTTGAACTGAGAGCAACCGAAAATGAAATTAAAGTCGGAAGTTCGAAGCATGCATAGATTGAGATTTGTAAATTGAAACTCATTTGCATGTTTTAACAACTATTTGCGTCAGATATGAAACTTATTTGATTTCGAAAAGATCATTTGTTGATAAACTAAATTATTTCTTGCATGAAATGATCGAAAGATCAACATTTATTTCAGTGAATATATCATTTTTTAAAATTACTCAACAATTTGAACTTTTAGTGGCATCTTAGTAGAATGGCGTCTAAAAATAAAACACCCTCTTCACAATATAAGTAAGATAATCAGAAGAGCTTTACAAAGCATCAGAAATATCTAACATCCTATATAGGAGGCTTTAAAATCCGTTTACCACTAAACTTGTTACCTTGTTCCAAATACGGTCTTCATACTGTAGAAAGTACAGTAGTTTACATAGTATAAAAATAATTCTTAATAATAATAATAAATAATAATGGCTTGCCAAATGCCATTGAATGGCTTGCCAAATATGAAGGTAGAAACAGTCATACATGCAAATGAATGATGGTGGAGAAAGACACCGAAACGTATTTGTAACATTTTGAATAATAAACAATAAAATTGACTGGAACCCAGGAATTTCTTTTGAATTAAGTTAAAATACAGCCAGGAAAATATACACAATGTATAAAAATAATGACAGACCTCTGTGCCTTAAAAAAACATGTTAATTTTAAATGTTATCCTGTCCGTTACATGATACAGCTTTAATGCTGAATAATCCAAGTTTTAATCAACGATTGCAACGTCTGAAAATAAAACAATCAGAAACTTTTTATCATCTTTTAGGAAAGTTTCTTTTATGCTTAAATCCTTAGGACAATCTATAAGACGGTTCCTAGCTGGGTTGAAGGTGGAAAACGGAGTTCCACAAGGAAACTTTGTTTTACGATTTCGACTTCCTTGCTGTTTCAGCTAAGAAGTTAAAGGATATAAATTGCATATAATTAGACGTTTTGTTTTGTTAAAAAAGCGTGGCTCCGTTAATGTAATTTGAGTAACATTTTTACGGTTGATGGTTTAATAAATGCGGTCTAAATATTAAGTTGTGCTTTTAAGTTGATATGATAATTTTACGAAAACAGAACAAGGAGAAAACCTTGACTCAATCGTAAATAGTTGCCTTAACGTGAATCTTCCAAACTACACTAAATTATACATTTAAATGAAATGTTTGAAATTTCCATGATACTGGGAAGGCAGATATTCATTATATTGCTTATGCTTTAAAATGGAATCATAATCCTTCCCAAGGTTGAACCGTAGATACCTTAAGGGACTAAAAGGAATTTTACTGCTGATTTTCAGACCGAAAACGAAGATGGATGAGCGTATAAAGTCCGCTTTAAATATTACGTATGCTCGAAAAAATGATGCCAGAAATATCATATGTATTAATTTTTATAATTTATGTGCTACTTTAATTCGTCCGAGTTGGATTCTTTTTTTAGAGTAGTAGTAAACATCTTTATTTCTAAAAAAAGGCTATCGACCTATCGGTCTTTCTGCCCTTGTTTAATACATGTAGCCTTAATCTAAACAAAAAACAAATATGAAAATTCTGTTATTCTAGGTTAACAATCTTATTAAATAAACTTTCCAATTCTAATGACAAGAAAAAATTTTTTTATTGTCCAGTAGTCACAGTTAGTTGCGTTTGTAAGTGTTCGAGTAGCGTTGATGTAGGGAAACGGAAGCGGGATTGTCTGGTTGGTCTTGTAAGACAAAGGGGATTCAGTATGGTCCAGTTGTAGGGGTTGTTTGTCCATTTTGTCTGTAGATGTATGAGTCTTTCCGAAATATTTGTCATGTTTGTGTGTTCGTATAGTAGTTGGGTGGAGGGGTTGTGTAGTGGGTTTTGGGGGTGTCTTATTCGTGTTATTAGTCTTAGTGCAATTTGTTCTGTTGTTTGTATATAACGTTTTGTCCTTTCTGTTCCGTTGGTCATGAGTATATGTCCATAGTCTAGCAAGGGTCTACAAATAGCTTCATATATTTTGGTGGCGGTGTTTGTGCTAATTCCTCTGTCTTGGTAGGTTAGTGATCGGAAGTGTTTTGTTCTCTTTATTGTTTCTGCCCTGATGTTTCGTATGTGTTTAGTGAATTTAAGTTTGTGGTCAATTGTGATTCCAAGGTATTTTACGTCATTTTTGGTTGTGTCGTTTGGCCGTCTGCAGTTATTGTAGGGGAGTCAGCGTTGAGTCTGTGGTTTGTGAGCAGAAGTTGGTTTTTTGACGCGTTTGGTATTAGTCTCCATTTATAAAACCATGTCATTGTGTTGTTCGTAAGTGTTTGGAGTCTTAGAGCTGGTCTCTCAGTAGTTTTGTCATGTACAATAAGTGCCGTGTCGTCTGCGTATTGTAATATGTATGCCGATCTGTCGATTTGATTTTTGTCTGGTAAGTTGTAATTGTATATGTCATGGCAGTATATATTGTAGAGAAACGGTGAGAGCGGGCATCCTTGAGGGAGCCCTTGTTCAGGGGAAAAAGAAAATGACAGTGTTTTGTCAATTCGTACTTGTAGTTGTCTGTTTTCTAATAAGTTCTTTATGGTGTGTAGTAGATACGTTGGTGTGTGTAGTTTGTATAGTTTGTATAGTAAGCCTCTATGCCAGACACTATCAAAAGCCTTGTTAATGTCCATAAACAGGCAAGCTGTCTTTCTGTCAGTTAGGTGGGTAGTTTGTATATTGTTGGCCAAAATAAAGAGCGGATGAACAGTCGAGTGATGTTGTTTGAAACCAAATTGGTAGGGAGGTATATATTTTCCAATCACTTTTTCAAGCCGCTGCTTTATTATGTATTCAAAAATTTTGCTTAGTACTGGAAGTAGTTGCTCGGTTGTGTATTGTCCAGTCCATTTTTGGGTAATCCCTATACCCAATTAAGCCGTTTTTCCATGTTTCTGGGATTCTGCCATTTGTGATGCAGTTGTTCAATTCAGTTAGGATCAGTTTGCGTGTTTCTTGAGTTAGGCTTTTCAAGAGTTTTGCCTTAATTTTATCTTTTCCCGGTGCCGTGTTTTTGATATGCGCTAGGGCTTCATCGTACTCTGTGTCTGTGATCGGTTTGTAGGTATAGTTTGGTGAGCTGTTAAAATAGTTCAAGTACCAGTCGTTGATCAAGTTCCAGTTGTCATTGTCGAAGTTAGGGTTTGTCGATATGCTGAAGGCCCTTTCTCTTTGTCTGTGTAACGTTCTATTCCGTTTTCGTCAATTGTGTCAGTAGTGCCAGTCTTCCTGTATTGCGCCAGTTTCTTAATTTTTCGCCAGTATGTTTTGCCTTTGTCCTTCTGTATTTCTTTACATGTTTCTAGCCATTTGTCTTGTCGGTATTGTCCAATCAAAGTTTTAATGTTTCTGTTAAGTTGGTTCAGTGTCTTTTTTAGGTCGTTATTTTGAGTGTTTGTATATAGTCTGTACATTTCTCTCTTATGTTTTATTAGTCTCAGTATGTATTTGGGCAGTGTATGTCGGTAGAAAGCATTTTTTATTTCCGGGCTAAATTTTCGTATGGCTAGTGTAAGTTGTTGTTGTATGGTTTCTATTGAAATGTGCTGTGCTTGTGATTGAATGTAGTCATGTATATGTTGTTTCACTTTGTCTATGTCAGTCTTTGTTCGGTTTAAGTTTTTCTCTATAGGAGGTGTATTGGAGGTAGGTTGCGTATGTTGTAAGTCTATGTTAAACGTAATAGCCAGGTGGGCGGATCCAAGTTCGTTGTCCTTAAGTTTATGTTGTTGATGGTGTTTGTCAAGTTTCTTGTGTACAGTAGAACGTCTGGTGTTGAATCTGGGTTTGCGGGCATCAGAAAAGTTGGTGGGGTGTGCTGTTTTATAAAGTCGGAATTTTGTAAAAATCTTTTAAGTTGTTTCGTTTTGTTTCTGTTCAAGTTAAAGTCGCCTATAATTATTGCATATTTATAGATGCTTGCCTTGGTCAGTATGTTTTGTTCTTCTTTTTTTAGATTTAAGCAATAAATATTTGATTGCAACTAAAAAAATATTGGCCTACGAATTGAAACCTAACTTTCTGATCGAAAAATCGTAGTGGCAAGTAGACTATCAGTAAATGTTTTGATCTGAGTTAATTATCGTCGAGACACAACCCCCCCACCCAACTACTATACGAACGCACAAACTTGACAAAGATCTCGGAAAGACTCATACATCTACAGACAAAATGGACAAACAACCCCTACAACTGGACCATACTGAATCCCCTTTGTCTTACAAGACCAATCAGACAATCCCGCTTCCGTTTCCCTACATCAACGCTACTCAAACACTTACAAACGCAACTGACTAGTGGACAATAAAATAATTTTTTCTTGTCATTGGAATTTTATTTAATAATATTGTTAACCTAGAATAAGAGAATTTTCATATTTGTTTTTTATTTAGATTAAGACTACATGTATTAAACAAGGGCAGAAAGTCCGATAGGTCGATAGCCTTTTTTAGAAATAAAGATGTTTACTACTACTACTATCGTCGACATGAAGCTTGAGGCTTTTTGGGTAAATATTTAAAGCGGCTACTATGGTCCGTTTGGATCTTAAAGACTGAAAGCTCGAATCTATTACGGACATTTGAATTCTATACATCATTGAAAGAGTAGAGAGTGGAAAACAAGCTATTTCAATAAAGCAAAAATTTAGAAGCACCATCGAATAGTCTTTTCGTTTTTAAGCAACAAACAATGTTATATGGTTGAAAAAGACTTTACTTTCAGCTGAAAATACTCTAATTTTGGTCAAAGCAACCACACCGTACTGCGACTAATTCAGCAATTTGAATAGTTTATTTTTCCAAAGCCATATTTGAAATATACCTACATAATTCCCATATTGACCCAGTAAATCAGCAGCGTCGTTGATTTGGCTTAGTTTTCCCCTAAATGCAAAATGCTTTCAAACCGTTGATATTTTATGCCAGATTTTCACACGAATAAATTTCCTTATTAACAGCATTAAACACGATATTACGGGGTACGAATTCTCCCCTCGAACAAATCGGATTTCCTTTCATTGAGTGTGAGTGGGAAATTAACATTATTATGCCTACTTATGCTTGCTATTTCGAAATAATAGGGCAAATACTATATAAATAGGCTAATTTATTGGCAAACGACACACCTTACACATTAACAACCGGAACATGTTGTTATGATTTTCACTCAGCAAAATTTAAATTAAACAAAATTGTGCTTAATATATATTTTTTATATATATTACTGTGTATATTTTCCTGACTGTATTTCATTATATATATATACAGTGTGTCCAGTATAAAATGATGTACATGGGGACATTGGAAACCGTTAGAGTTACAGGGTGGACCAAATGGGGAAAAAGTTGCGCAATCAAGTGCCTATAAATAATCTGTCATCAACTTCTTTGAACTCGGAATAGCAACGGATATACAGGGAAAAAAAGAAAAAAGTGCCTTTTATAAAATCCTTTATATCGTGTTTATTATACAAGATACAATACGAAATTTTCTATATGGGAAATATGCTCTTCAGCCATATATAACATGTTTATGTTCGGTCAAGATAAATAATTAAAATTAACAAAATTAAGATTTTATTGTAGTAGGCATTGATATTTCTCTTCAATTTCCACATACTGACGTTCGTTGTCTGTTTTAATTACCTAGGTAAGTGTCAAAGTAGAATTTATTGTCAGTGTCAAGTGTTTGTAATTAATTGTGTGTTTCAAAATGAATCACTTTTCAAATTATAAAAAATATATATAAAAATATATATAATAAATATATATATTACGATATGTTGGAGAGTTTTATTCTCTGTCGTCGAAATAAAAGCGAAAGCTGAAGAAATGTGTATTTAAATAAATATCCAGAAAGGCGACAACCTGGTAGAACTATGTTTAGGCGTCTGAAAGACAAGCTTGTAGCTTACGGGAGTTTTGCTAAGGTAAAGAAAAACAAACTTCCAGACGAAAATAAAGAAAATTTGGTAATGCAAAGCGTGGTTGAGACACCTCGTACGTCTTTGCGTCAAATTGAAGCCACAACAGCTGTTGCGCGGTCAACGGCGAATAGTATTTTAAAACGTCATAAATATCACCCCTATCGTGAGCGGCCCTGCCAGGGACTCCAGAATGTCGATGCGATTAGAAGAATGGCATTTTGTCAGTGGTTTATTCAAAGAAACAACGAGATACCAAACTTTTCCTTAAAAGTCCTTTGGTCAGATGAGAGCCAATTTACTAAATGTGGACTATTTAATCGTAAAAATACCATTTTTTGGTCAGATGAAAATCCACGGCTAGTTCGTCAAGTTAGGCACCAAGTTAGTTTGGATTTAACGTCTGGTTAGGTACTGTGGGTACCCACGTGATTGTACCATTTTTTTTAAATGAGAACTTAAATTCCGAGAGATATTTGAACCTCTTACAAACTAACGTAGCGGAAGCACTTATGGATGTTCCAGTAGCTACCCTGCAAAACTTGTATTTCCAACAAGACGGCACGCCGCCACATAATGGACGTATTATCACAGAATTTTTAAATCACGAATTTTCCAACAAGTGGATAGGCAACCTGGGACCAGTAAGATGGCCTGCGAGATCCCCTGACATAACACCGCTTGATTTTTTTGCATGGGGTTTCCTCAAAAATGTGGTATACTGTAGGTCATACGAAACCGAAGAGGAGCTGAGACACGCTGTTATAGAAGCTGTTAACAGAATTACCCCAGAAATGAACAGAAAGTCCTGTGAACCAGTAATGAGACGATGTATGTTGTGCGTGCGAGAAAACGGTGGCTTATTTGAACACCTACTTCAATCCTAAAATGTTACTTGTTCTTTTGCAGTGTTCGATGTATGATCAATAATAATTTAAAGTAATAATTAATAGAAATATAAATACCATTAAATCCATAAAGATGTTACTTGGAAAATAGGTAGGTGAAATTTATCGTCTGGTTTATAGCCGAATGGGTCTCACACAGAAGAATGAATTAGATTTGAGTTGCAATAAGAGCCTGCATGAAATAACGAAGAGAATTACAAAACTACACGTAGTTTCGGAATTAAGATACTTTTACTAAAATTCCATCTGCAACTGGATTAGTTTTGGAAATTTACTTTCCAAATTAAGGACGTTTAAAACACGTTTAACATGAGATTCTACGGTAATGAGTTGAGTTCAAAGTAACGCCGAATGCTTACTACACTAATATTGTTGAATACAAATCTGTACCAGGTTTCAGCTATTTTCCGAGAAATTTCGCTATCTCGTCGAATTTGTTCGATGCGCCAACTCATGTCAAAGTTTGCACCGAAAGCTCTTCTCTACGACAATCTGAAATACAAACAGAAACAATAATGAGAACGAACATTCTGGATAGTCATTGAAAAGGGGTTTCTGTGAAGTATCAGGTTTAAGTGTTTACACACTTGGAATTGAAAATCCAAGGAAAGAATGAATAATGTAATGTAAGTCTGGGATTAGTTGTCCGAAAAAATACGATTTTGCAATATGTGTGTTTCAGATGTTGAAAATCTGTGTTGAATGCAGAACAAATAAAGAAAATAAAAACATTTTAATGCGAACCATTTGGCAAAAACGAATAAAGTATCATGGATAAATCAGTAGGAGAATGAGTACTTAATAACACAAACAAAAGGAAAGTAATGTACTCGCTAACATTCAGCAACGTTGGTAAATAAGAACACCCTTGTTACCTCAGCACTGCTAAATCGTCCGCATAGAGATCAGCACAACGAAAGAAGCTGTTTCAGCTGCACAACAGAAAATGTCAAACACTCTGATCAACCTCACGGTGGATTGGAAAATATTAGCTGTAGCTGCTCGCTAAACGTAATACACTTTAAATGAGGCTACCAGCGCGAAAACGGCCTAACCCCACAAATGGATTTAGGAGAAATTTCAAGGAGAAAATTAGAGATAAAATTAAATTTGTTTAGTCTTTATTCACACAGGTAAACCCATATAACCTAAAAAAATATATTTATATAATAAATATAGTAACAAGTTTAAAACAAATTTGTAAAACGGTTTATACTTTTTGAAAGAGTTGTGTGTTAGGCCGGTTTGCATCTTAAAATTATGATTCAAAACTATTAGGCCATTGTTCAAAAAGCTGTTTTAAAAAATCTAATGCAAATTGATTAGTTTACTTATTTTCATCATCATTGTCTTCCTCAACTTCACTAAAATCTTTAAATTGATTTTCTGTTGTCTTTAAGTTTTCATAAAAATAGTGGTAATAAGGTGGAATATATTGGAAAAGCTCCATTAAGTGATGTTTCGTTTTCACGTCGACCTTATGACCATTGGGGTATAACAGGTTTAAAGTAGTGTCAACTGAAGGTTTAGTAGCATTCCTTTTTGCAATGTTTACAGTTTGGAATCCATCGAAGGCATTGTTATAGTTTTTAAAATGTATCTGAAATGGCGTTCTTGCCTTTTGAATTGCAGCAATTGAATTTTCAACCACTCCACTTTTTCATCAGTTAGGGTTTTTTCTTATTCGTAATTTGGGAATGAATATTTGAAGAGGACACAAAATGCTTGTCATTGTAAAAATATCAAAAGGGTTTCTTTTTCTTGCAGTTTCGATAACTTTGTGCCAATGATTGGGAACGTAAATATGTTTTTATACTACTAACCTGAGAAGTCACCATTATTCACTCCATTTACCTAGTGAGAAGTCGTATTTCTTTCCATAGGTCAATAATACTAATAAAAAAGTCCCTAGGTAAATAATGAAAGCTGTTTATGTTTTTCATTATGTTTAGTTTGCTCACCTCTCTAAGTTCAAGTGGAATTCCAT
Source organism: Dendroctonus valens (assembly GCA_024550625.1). Classification (NCBI taxonomy): domain Eukaryota; kingdom Metazoa; phylum Arthropoda; class Insecta; order Coleoptera; family Curculionidae; genus Dendroctonus; species Dendroctonus valens. The sequence goes on along the minus strand of JAJTJO010000413.1, from coordinate 364,180 downwards.
CCATTTCCACTTCTAAATCACTGTAACTTTAACATTCACTAATTTTTCGCTTTTTTCAAAAGTTTTTCATAGAACTTTTATCTGTTTTCTGGACACCGATAAATTATATTGCGGCAGTTTGATAACTGAACGTCAAGCTATCAAATATTGCGACACTTCAGAAAATTAATGGGAAAATCAAAATCTAATTAAATCAATTTAAGCAATTATCCGCGATAGTAGTAAAGAAAATATATATATACTTCGGTTGAAAAGGCTATTATATACCTCGCCCATTATATCCTTCGGCGCTACGCGCCTCAGGGCATAAACGTGATCGGTATATGATAGCTTACTTCTCGACCTAGGTATAAAATGTACTATTATATGGATGATATAATGTGGATTAGGTCGTTTCGGCACTTCATTTCTTGACAATATCGCTCAAACCAAAACGAAACAAGTAATTTCACAAGCGAGAAAGTAAAAAAAATGCGATTTTTTGTTGAAAATTGTTTATAAAATATTAGCAAATGATATTTCGTTGTCCAAAACATACTGGGAATAAAGTACGGACTGCCCTGCACGTGATGGTGTAGGTGGTTTTCAGATAGGATTTATGTCATGGACAATCCTTCTATTGCTTGCCTATAACTGCATCTCTTATATGGCTGGAAAAGCTGGTTAAGGCTGGTTTGCCATATAATTATTTATTACTTATTAACATTCGCTTTGTGAATAAGTTGGGCCGGTAAAGTGGAAAATGACAAAATGTGGCTTCAGCCGTTTTCGCGATGGTAGCCTCAAATAATTCAACCCTAAGTTAAAAAATGCTGTAGCTACTTACCACATATTTTGGACATCTAAATAGCATACACACAAAACTGCCAAATTTCAACATAGTCAAATATTCCGTCACAAACGCGACGTTGACAATATAATTTAAAAACACCCAACTGAGTTAATTTTATTTGATCAGGAATCGGGAGGTTGTTTTCGCACTTCATAGTTAATTAAATATCTGCTAAATGTGAAGCTATCCGCTGTGGCGCGTCAGTTAAGGACTCGTTTGCTTCGAAATGGACACATAAAACGTGTGAAAGACTGGATGGAAAGAAATGTTTACGGTTGGAGCTGCTTTCGTTCTCACATTGATTACAATCGCTCCTCAAAGTATGGGAAGAGGTTTCACTTGCTGCTTGCATAGTGCCGTAAGTATTTTTTCGCAGCCGTAAATTATATTTTAAAGGACCTAGAAAGAGTAAACCGGGACGTGTTATTTACGTTGAATAGAATTAATTTTTCTTAATTTACTAGACGATATAGTGCGTTAAATGCGACATGAAACTATGACAAGCGTTAACATTTTGACCTGATTAAGATTTGTGCAAGTAAGCAAAACCGGAGCAGGAAATATGCTGCTATCGAACCAAGTTCCCTTTTTCCGAAGAAAAATTATTTTGTCTTATACTTATACTTGCAGCTTCGGCAATTGTGCCTGTTTAGTTAAAAGAAAATGTGAAACAAAAACATAACACTTTTCATAACGAACTGCTAGCATGTGAAAAACTGTCTCTGTTTAACGTAATTTTGTTTACCTACTATTTCGAAAATAAGTTGTTACAAATTTCGATTTCGTGACGACATAATTTAAAAAACGATAGTTAATTTTGTAAATTGAACATATAATCAAGCATTTACATACTTCTTCAAACCTTTTAGTATTTTTCGGTAATTTTCATAATTTTATTTAGTCTAACAGTCTTTCTGCACGCCGTTTACGTATATGTATGTCCAGCAAACTTACAATGCTAACATGGTTGCAATATAGATCCCGGAACAAATGTTCAGTAACAAAAAAAAACTAATTTTAATTAGGTAATACAGGGTGATTCAAAATTGGCTTCATTCCTTTGGGGGTGTTGTCTGGAGGTGTTTAGGGAGAGCAGGAAAAATAGTAAAAAAAATAATTGTTGTTAAAACCTGAGATATTTACAAAAAACTAGATCAGAAAGATCGCAACAATGTTTTCAAGGTAATCTGCCTCATTAACATTTCGTAAATACCTGTTGCTTCTTAATTATTGAAAATTATAGTAACCATGAGTAAACACAAAACAAAGAAAGGGAAAGTAAAAGAAATATTTTGAGGTTAGGATATCGTTGTCACTTTGCCGTCAGTGCTGCCAAGCTTTTTGGGGCAGACGAGTGATATACCTAAACTAGCCACAGTCGTAAACAGAAAGCGACTGTGTAAGGTTATGTATCAAAGATTAATATTAATCAGATAAAATACAATTAAGTTGTTAAGTCACAAGAGGTTGACGAAGTTCTGCCCGTTTAACTCCAAACATGTTTGCACCAGTGTTACATCACTTTATTGTGCACTCTTCGCAGTAGTCTCGGCTCACATTTTGAGCAGCTTTTCGTATTCGGTTAATTAACTCTTGCTCAATTTATCCCGGAGTTCGGAAGATCAGATATTTGATGTGTCCTTGTGTCCTGTGTATCTTACATACATGGTAGGATAGTAGCCCTGCTTCGGGGGAATTATCGGGACAATTATCCGGTGCCTGAGAAAGTGTCAACTTCCATTTAGTATTTTGTTAGTATTAATGCATGTTACTTTTCTGTACTTAGACTCCTACATATTTCCAGAAACAAAAAATGTTGTATGTAGTTAAAATGTACTTATCATCTCTTTATGTAGTATGTGATGGGCATGTAATGTTGAGCCTGCGTGCTTAACTGCTGATTTCGCCTAGACTTATATAATACCTGGTCGAGAACATCTTGATGAGATGAGAGTTCCGTAAGGATTATACAAATATAAGCCCATGCAACAGCAAGTTAAAAGCCAACTCAAAACATCCGAATAGAAACGCGTCTAGTTCATCATAATTAAATTAAAATGTCGGGACCAGTATCAATTAAAACAATTTAATTGTAGTAGATAAATCAATAGGCGATTTTGCTGGAGACACAATTTCCCTTAACAACGAACCCAGTGATTGAAGCATTATTTAACAATTTTAAATGCAGATTTATTTATGAACACCAATTAAATAAAAACAGAAAATATAATCAATTATTAACAAACGCAATTAAATATTTTTCCTTTATATATAAATGTCAATGGAAATAAATGAAAAATTATTGCTGTCCGATACAGATGTAATTAAAATGTCACCAAATCTATGATAAAACTGATATGCTATGAATATTTAATTTCGCTTAAAGAATAAATTTGAAAATAATTTTATTGAGTTCGGAACACTACAATTTATAGCAAAGTGATAATTTCAGAAAACCAATAAACAAAATAGTTCAATGTTTCATATAATGTTGCACAGAAAATTAAATTTTACGTCCATTGCATGGAATCGTTTAAAAGAAGAATATTTATTTCTTTAACAGGATCAATAATATATGTGATATTATATATTATATTATTTCACTCCAATACATTCCTGGGTTTCAGTCAATTTTATTGTTTACTATTTAAAATGTTCCAAATACGTTTCGGTGTCTTTATCCACCATCATCAGTTTGTCTAAAATATACGTTTACAGTTATTATTAATTTATATAAAAATTTTCCATCAAAATTCACACATTAAAATACAAATTACATAAATTGAATTACCAATCATATGCACCTATACAATATAAAAAAAGTGTTGTAACAGCTCTTACTGATAGAGCGATAAAATTACCACATTATAGATACAGAACAAAAAATTTTGAAAAAATAAAAAAGATACTAATAATGAACAACTATCCCAAAGCTTTCTTCGAACCAATTATAAAACATAGAATTAATAAAATCTACAATTCAACTAAATGGAACAACATAAATAATATAAATAAGAAAAAAGAAGGTGAAATCAGGTATGTATCATTACCGTACATACCAGAAATCAACACAAAAATAAAAAATGTTTTAAAACCACATAATATTACTATAGCGGAAAAAACTAATAACAACTTGGCAAAAGAATGTTTTACAAAATTTAAACCTAGAAGCGATAAGTTGGACACACCTAATGTAATATACAAGATTGACTGTTTGAACTGTGACAACACATACATAGGTCAAACAGGGCAATATTTAAAGAAAAGAATATACGAACATAAGTATAGCTTAAGAAAGGTTAACGAAAATGGAACAGCATTAGCACAACATGCACAACAAAAGTTGCATTATTTTGATTTCGATAACACATAAATATTAATCAATGAAAACAACTATAATAAGAGAAGAATCCATGAAATGATGCAAATTAAAAAACATCAGAATGCAATGAATTTCAGATCAGACACAGACAGTCTTAGCTCTGTGTATCATAAACTAATTAAATGATCGCATGCATGAACTGATTGGATCAAGTAAATGAAATAAATACACCTGATATTGAGGAATTGCCAAGCAATTCCTAGAATGCAAAGAAAAGGCGAAAGATAAACAGTTTTTTTGTTTCGCTCGCTTGATATCGAGTAAAATATGGAAAATTCAGTGACCAGTTGAATGTTAAGGTAGAAACAACTATACGCGTAAGTTAAAATTAAATTTAAATCTCTAAACAATAGATTCTAGTCTTTTCCTAGATATGTTTATCCTGACTCATCACCTGAAAACCAATGTTCTTGATGTACTTTTTAATATGTGTGTGATTTGTATTTTAATGTGTGAATTTTGATTGAAAATTTTTATATAAATTATTAATAACTGTAAATGTATATTTTAGACAAACTGATTATGGTGGAGAAAGACACCGAAACGTATTTGTAACAGTAGTAGTAAACATCTTTATTTCTAAAAAAGGCTATCGACCTATCGGTCTTTCGGCCCTTGTTTAATACATGTAGTCTTAATCTAAATAAAAAACAAATATGAAAATTCTCTTATTCTAGGTTAACAATATTATTAAATAAAATTCCAATGACAAAAAAAAATTATTTTATTGTCCACTAGTCAGTAGCGTTTGTAAGTGTTCGAGTAGCGTTGGAAACACTCATAAATTAAGTGTTTCCCTGTTCCTAATACAAGGGACCTTTTCGTACTGATCTTGCACTATTAATGTACTTTTCGCCGAAAAGTTTATAAATTGATTGTGTATGTGAAATTATTTTTCTTTTCTTGTAAACCAGAGGAACGCGTGTTTCCTTGCAAACCATTTAACGGAAGCGACTTCACTCTTACAAGACAATAATAATGTGAGCCTTTCTCATACAGTGATATTTGGAATTTGGTTGAAGTTTTATTGAGTAATTCAACTGTGTAATTCAACTAGCAAATTTTTTTCTCTAGATATATATTTATATAAGATACGGCGACTTTGGTGTCAAAATTTAAGAAAACAAGTTTAGCTCTTCGGGTTACTAAAATTGGCTTAATTGGCTAAAACTAATAATAAATTACTTATTAGAGAGATTAATGAGAACGATAAACTCTAAAACCGTTTGTTTGTGACAAGTCGCAAGGTTTGTTTGCTGTTCGTATGTCCGTTCAAGCGAATCTTGCAAGCCCTTTAAAAATGCATTTGGCACAATTGAAAGGTCTGATATTATTGTAAATGTTATTTAGATCGAGATATTTGAATGTCAATTTCTCACGGGAATGCGATTTACCCACCACTGATTAAGCCCTAGTTTGGACGGCTGACAACCTCGAAAACTTGATAATTAATGATAACACTTTCACACTGACACGGTGACGCTTTTGGGGTGCCTTTTGGGCCACGTTTCGCTCCGTTTTCGAATGCAGCCATTAGTCATTATGACAGTACTATGTTAAGTGCTACAAGTTATCGTTTAGAAAATACAAAAAACTGATTTCTTTTAGGCATGAAAACATTTTTAAATAATAAATCTGAAAAAATGTCTTCACAGTTATTGAGCAAAAAAGATGTTTGCTCTATTTTATACTTCATTTGGAAATTGCCTTCGAATTATAAGTTGGTTTGATATATATATATTTTGACTGAAACCCAAGAATACATTGGAATGAATTAAAGTACAGTCAGGAAAATATACGAAACGATATAGAGATGCTTGGGAACAAAAGCAGGATAGATCTGATGGATGAAGAGAGGTTGAGGGGGACGTATGGAAGATTGCAGGCAAAATTGGCAAGAGAGAAGAACAGGAAAAAGTTCCTAACCCGATGCAAGAATTTAGCGATCGTACCAAAATTCATACAGACAAACTGATGATGGTGGAGAAAGACACCGAAACGTATTTGTAACATTTTAAATAATAAACAATAAAATTGACTGAAACCCAGGAATACATTGGAATGAATTAAAGTACAGTCAGGAAAATATACGAAACGATACTAAGACTAATAACACGAATAAGACACCCCGAAAACCCACTACACAACCCCCCCACCCAACTACTATACGAACGCACAAACATGACAAAAATTTCGGAAAGACTCATACATCTACAGACAAAATGGACAAACAAACCCTACAACTGGACCATACTGAATCCCCTTTGTCTTACAAGACCAACCAGACAATCCCGCTTCCGTTTCCCTACATCAACGCTACTCGAACACTTACAAACGCAACTGACTACTGGACAATAAAATAATTTTTTCTTGTCATTAGAATTAGAAAGTTTATTTAATCAAATTGTTAACCTAGAATAAGAGAATTTTCATCTTTGTTTTTTTATTTAGATTAAGACTACATGTATTAAACAAGGGCAGAAAGACCGATAGGTCGATAGCCTTTTTTAGAAATAAAGATGTTTACTACTACTAAAACACTGTAAAACATCAAAGATCCATAAACAATAATTAATATCACCGTTTATTTACATTCAAATGTAGCTAGTTCAGCCCTACATTGAAATGTAGCATAGAATATTCCAAAATGATTCAATGTTGATAAGGGAGCAATTAGCGAAAACCTTTAAAACTAATGAAGCTTTCATTTCATTAAATCGTTCAGGTTTTCAGTAAATCGTGTAGTTTCAAAATAATTTGGTATCACATGGGTACTAAATACACACTGGAATCTAACGCAGCACAAAAAATATTATTACCTTAATTTTATAAAAATATAAATGACATTATAAATTTTATTTTAGGACTTGTCTTGGACTCTCGATTTAGCTGCTTGTAACGATATCCTTCATATTGGAATAATTGGTCATTGCATTTTATTCGCTTCTGAATTTCCTAACACTTAAGATTTTCATAACAATCGCTGTCCCGATCTTACTCTACTTACTTTCAGTCGAACAAACAGCTCAAGACATTATATAGACATTGATTTCAAACAGCCTTTTTCAGTAGTAGTAGTAAACATCTTTATTTCTAAAAAAGGCTATCGACCTATCGGTCTTTCTGCCTTTGTTTAATACATGTAGTCTTAATCTAAATAAAAAACAAATATGAAAATTCTCTAATTCTAGGTTAACAATATTATTAAATAAAATTCCAATGACAAGAAAAAATTATTTTATTGGCCACTAGTCAGTTGCGTTTGTAAGTGTTCGAGTAGCGTTGATGTAGGGAAACGGAAGCGGGATTGTCTGGTTGGTCTTGTAAGACAAAGGGGATTCAGTATGGTCCAATTGTAGGGGTTGTTTGTCCATTTTGTCTGTAGCTGTATGAGTCTTTCCGAGATCTTTGTCATGTTTGTGCGTTCGTATAGTAGTTGGGTGGGGGGTTTGTGTAGTGGGTTTTGGGGGTGTCTTATTCGTGTTATTAGTCTTAGTGCAATTTGTTCTGTTGTTTGTGTATAACGTTTTGTCCTTTCTGTTCCGTTGGTCATGAGTATATGTCCAAAGTCTAGCAAGGGTCTACAAATCGCTTTATATATTTTGGTGGCGGTGTTTGTGCTAATTCCTCTGTCTTTGTAGGTTAGTGATCGGAAGTGTTTTGTTCTCTTTATTGTTTCTGCCCTGATGTTTCGTATGTGTTTAGTGAATTTAAGTTTGTGGTCAATTGTGATTCCAAGGTATTTTACGTCGTTTTTTGGTTGTGTCGTTTGGCCGTCTGCAGTTATTGTAGGGAAGTCAGCGTTGAGTCTGTGGTTTGTGAGCAGAAGTTGGTTTTTTGACGCTTTTGGTGTTAGTCTCCATTTATAAAACCATGTCATTGTGTTGTTTGTTAGTGTTTGGAGTCTTTGAGCTGCTCTCTCAGTAGTTTTGTCATGTACAATAAGTGCCGTGTCGTCTGCGTATTGTAATATGTATGCCGATCTGTCGATTTGATTTTTGTCTGGTAAGTTGTAATTGTATATGTCATGGCAGTATATATTGTAGAGAAACGGTGAGAGCGGGGATCCTTGAGGGAGCCCTTGTTCAGGGGAAAAAGAAATTGACAGTGTTTTGTCAATTCGTACTTGTAGTTGTCTGTTTTCTAGTAAGTTCTTTATGGTGTGTAGTAGATATGTTGGTGTGTGTAGTTTGTATACTTTGTATAGTAAGCCTCTATGCCAGACACTATCAAAAGCCCTGTTAATGTCCATAAACAGGCAAGCTGTCTTTCTGTCAGTTAGGTGGGTAGTTTGTATATTGTTGGCCAAAATAAAGAGCGGATGAACAGTCGAGTGATGCTGTTTGAAACCAAATTGGTAGGTAGGTATATATTTTCCAATCACTTTTTCAAGCCGCTGCTTCATTATGTATTCAAAAATTTTGCTTAGTACGGGAAGTAGTGTAATTGGTCTGTAGTTGCTCAGTTGTGTATTGTAAAGTCCATTTTTGGGAATAGGGATTATTAAGCCGTTTTTCCATGTTTCTGGGATTCTGCCATTTGTGATGCAGTTGTTCAATTCAGTTAGGATCAGTTTGTGTGTTTCTTGAGTTAGGCTTTTCAAGAGTTTTGCCATAATTTTATGTTTCCCCGGTTCAGTGTTTTTGATGTGAGCTAGGGCTTCATCGTACTCTGTGTCTGTGATCAGTTTGTAGGTGTAGTTTGGTGAGCTGTTAAAATAGTTCAAGTACCAGTCGTTGATCAAGTTCCAGTTGTCATTGTCGAAGTTAAGGTTTGTCGATATGCTGAAGGCCCTTTGATAGTGTCTGGCGAATGCGTCCGCTTTCTCTTTGTCTGTGTAGCGTTCTATTCCGTTTTCGTCAATTGTGTCAGTAGTGCCAGTCTTCCTGTATTGCGCCAGTTTCTTAATTTTTCGCCAGTATGTTTTGCCTTTGTCCTTCTGTATTTCTTTACATGTTTCTAGCCATTTGTCTTGTCGGTATTGTCCAATCAGAGTTTTAATGTTTCTGTTAAGTTGGTTCAGTGTCTTTTTTAGGTCGTTATTTTGAGTGTTTGTATATAGTCTGTACAGTTCTCTCTTATGTTTTATTAGTCTCAGTATGTATTTGGGTAGTGTATGTCGGTAGAAAGCATTTTTTATTTCCGGGCTAAATTTTCCTATGGCTAGTGAAAGTTGTTGTTGTATGGTTTCTATTGAAATGTGCTGTGCTTGTGATTGAATGTAGTCATGTATATGTTGTTTCACTTTGTCTATGTCAGTCTTTGTTAGGTTTAACTTTTTCTCTATATGAGGTGTATTGGAGGTAGGTTGCGTATGTTGTAAGTCTATGTTAAACGTAATAGCCAGGTGGTCGGATCCAAGTTCGTTGGTTAAGTTTATGTTGTTGATGGTGTTTGTCAAGTTTCTTGTGTGCAGTAGAACGTCTGGTGTTGAGTCTGGGTTTGCGGGCATCAGAAAAGTTTGTGGGGTGTGCTGTTTTATAAAGTCGGAATTTTGCAAAAATCTTTTAAGTTGTTTCGTTTTGTTTCTATTCAAGTTAAAGTCGCCTATAATTATTGCATATTTATAGATGCTCACCTTAGTCAGTATGTTTTGTTCTAGGTTGGAGTGTGGGTGTATGTATGTCAGAAATATGTGTATCAGGTCGATTAAGTAGGGTATGGTAAAATGTAGACAGTCGTTCAAAGGGTTGTTGAGGGAAGGAGGATTTGCTCTTCCAAGTTTAAATGTTGGTTTTAGGAGAGCTGCGACCCCGCCCCTGGCATGATTGATGGTATTTCCATGCCTATAGATATACTGCCAATTTCTGTACGTTGGTGTTTGTGCTAGTTTGGTTTTAGTCTCTACAAATATGCAGCAGTCTGTGTCGTTTTGTTCTATGTAATTGTAAATAAGTGGTTTTTTGCTGTTAAGTCCGTTGATGTTCGCGTAAAGTACTTTCAAATTGAATCTTGTATGTTTGTTACTGTCTGTCTCACTTGTTCGTAGGGTTCAGTTGGAGAGCGTCCCTCGGGCAGGAGCATGTCAAACATTAGGCTGTAGATATTGTTTCCGGCCTTTTTCATATTGCATTTATTAATTGTTTTTCACATGTTTAACATGAATGTCCACATGAAAAATGTTAACTAAAACTAGATTTTTTAAGTGGCACAATCTGTTATCATATATGTATGTTATATTTTTTACAACCTTTTTTTAGTTTCTATACTTAACCTTTGCCCTAACATTAGCGGTTGAAGTTCAGAACATTCTTAGTTTTAAAAATATATTTTTCAAATGGAATACTTTAAACAATGTGAAAGTTGATATAACATATAGTTTTATTCCATTGATCTATATATAACCGACTGCTTTCCAATGTACGTACATACAATAAAATCAGCACAATTCTCAGGAAATAATGAAATCGAACACCACTCTGAACCATTGAAGAACATGAAAGTAATCTTTATATTATTATACTGTTTGAAAATAGTTCGTATTTGTTCCCATTCGACATTTACTATGTAAGTAGAGAGGTTGATAATATTTTATTCAATGCATAGCCGATCATCCGCGAACATTATCGCTATTGTATCAAGCTCAGTTCGTTTATTGCGAGAAAATAACAAACGTTTTATTGAATGAAATATCTTTATGTGACATTGCGAGCTCCAGCGTTAACCATTTCAATGGCTTTATTTAAATTATCCCGCGTTTTTAAAAATCCAGTCGAAAGTTTAGTAATTCTGGAACCGATTCCAAGTTGAATATCAAGAAAATTGAATGATGTTTCAGAAAAAAGTCATATAATGATTAGTTTGGTGACTTCTACAAGTAAAGAGTCACCAATGATTGGTTTTGAATTAGTTTAACTTTGAAACCGACTTACCTGGACTAAGTGTATACTAGCTAGTAGAAAAGCAACATTGCCAACCATTTAAAATTTGAATTTTTTTTCAAAAAGTGAAATTTTAGTTTCACTCAGTTGTATTTTTTTATATATTTTGTTTCAAATCAGGAAGAAATGCAGATTTCCAGTAAAAAGTCAAGTATTTCAAGGAAGAATGGTAAAAAATAACACTGACGAATTTATTGATGAAGTGTGCTTGGTTATGAGCCCGAATCATAAAGGCCTGCGTCAGTCATAGTCAACGCTGCTAAAATAAAACTGGTGTATATTTGGCAAGGCAAATGCAAATCCAATATTTCAATCGAACTGACAGGACCTGAATTATTACTCTGTATATCAACAAATTTCCAATTGAATTTGCGGATGCAAATGGTAACACATATCCATTTACGTATCGAAAATATTACGATATCCACCTCATCATATAAACAATGTAAAATCTGTGCGACAAGAGGGAAGCTATTTCCGGCGAGATGCCTATTTGAATTTAAATGATATTTTGATGGGAAAATTAATTTTCTGAATTTCAAAATGCCTGAAGAGAGACCGAAATGGGTGCCGACGACGAAAGTTCCCAATTACAAATTACGAATGTAGTTCAGCATTCAGCAGAGCGTGGAATCAGATCTTTCTCATCCCGGCAAAAAGAATAGGAATTTAATTAAGTTCAGTCCGATTAACGAATTATTTTAGTTTGATTTACTACACAATTTGACTTTTTCGTAATTTTATACTGGCTTGCTTGATGTCATCTTGCTTATAATAGTCTTATTGAAACCATCAAGATATATTTGACTTCAATTTTCATATCATCTTTTGTGGGATAATCTAAATAGCTTTTCAATGATGCGAATACTAAAATCTTCAAAAATATTAAAATTAATTGTATGCATTAAATATGACGAAAAAGTAAATGAAAACTGAGTTACATCAGAGCAATATTTCACATCTATAATTTTGCGATTGATAATAGACAACGACTAAACCAACCCCAAAATTTTACACAAATTTGAAATTAGCGGAATTTCCTAAGAAACGTTTTCTGGAGCCGTTTAGGGAATAAAAAAAAGGAATATGAAAAAATAGAATAAAGAAAATTGATGCAATGTTTGAAGTTTATGTATTGGGACGTTTATCTGTACCAGTTATATTTGAATAGAATATTCAGTGCTTAGTAGTCCGAAGTAGTAGCTAAACCGAAGGAGCGAGAATAAGAAATTGGAAAGAAATAAAAGGTGACGCAACTCAACAGATAATGAAAAACTTAAGTATTTCTGAACATAAAATACTAGCGGGTGAGAATAACCACGAAAAGTTTAGTTATAATCGATGGTTTTTAAGAAAATAAAAATCAGGAAATGAAATCATTGATACTCGGGTCATAAAAATGAAGAAAGCCTCCCATTTATTGGTATAGACTTAACAATAGCAATTCTCGAAAATCTCCATTAATATGCCAAAAGAGACATTTATGTCTCTAAGAGCGTTGCGCCTTGAAGGTACATTCACAACTTAAATGAGTAAATATTAACTCTTTTATCAAATTATAAAGTGATTGTTCCATCTGCCTTCTGTCTAGTTCACTTTATTCCAACTTTGTTAACTCAGTTTTGTACTATCCAATATTTTGGTAGGAACAAAGGTAATTGCAATTATCAAGTAATTAGAAAAGTTAACTGGTTTTATCATTTGAGCAAAGTTAAAATTCCTTTCAGGTTTATTCAAAGGTAACGACTATTAAACTTTATCGGCACTTTCCTCTTCCAATACCTTAACAGATGCTGTATGAAAACTTTAGATTGAATTTGTTTTGGATTTTGACAAAATTGATGTAGTTTACTCCATTGTTTTGAAGTATCATTAATTTTTTTGAAATGTATATTATTATATATTATATAATATATTATTACTATTTAATATTGGCCATTGTTCTAACTTACAAATGATCCGGTTTGTATAATATACTACACAAAATATATGTTTGGTCTAAATTAGATAGTATGATTTTTGTGTAGAATGTCGGTTATTCTCTATAGGGTGGTTCAAAAGCAACTTTCAAGTTTTCTTGAGCAACACTTAACCATCCAATTTGATTTTATTGTTAACTATTATTACTAACTGGTCCAATTTTCTATTCGAACGGCTCACGACTTCAGCAGAAAACATTGTACCAATCGGCTGAAATTCCACTTTTAAAACCAAAACCACTAAAATTTGCTATCCACATGTATCGAGTCTTAAGAGAATGGTCTATACGTTACGTCTTTTTAGCGGGCAAGAAAAACATTTGTCATAAATTATTGAACTCGCTACGTTTTTAAAAAAAGGTTTAGTAGAGTTGGAACAATCAATTTTCAACTATGATTGATGATAGTAATAGCCTGATTAATAAATAATTCATGTCGCTTATTGGTGTTTTTCTCATGTAATAACTTAATCCAGTGCAACAAAGTTGCAATGAAATGGCAATTGAAGCAACTATATTTCGTCTAATTATTGAATGCCAAGAAAATTTTATGAATTTAATTTGTGTTTAGTTTTTCTGATAAAACGACCCCTTGACCTTTCAAACATCTTCGTTACCTCCAGTTTCAAAAGGAGAACTGTTGGCTTGAAAACTTACCTGTGTTAAAGACAAATGGACTCGTAATTAACTGCATAACTTCCATAAATAGCAAATATTTCCCTCTTTAATGAAATTTCTGGTTTATGTATTTTACAAAGACGTGCCCAGTGCTAGAATATTTTGAATATTGAATATATATGCAAGGTCGTTTACACTACGGCAAAGAATTCGAACAATTCAAACGCATTTATGGCTTCAGCGAGAATATACAGGTTTACTTCAAAATACAGGATGAACCCTGGGAGTTCGCAAGAATCCGAATCGGATTATGCCTCCCAGGATGGTGGGATTGTGGCTTCAAAAAGCCACAAACAACAAAACGTGGTAGGAAATCGAAGACGACCCAGCCAACCCAGCCAACCCCCACAACGCCAACACCTGAGACCAAACGAATAGCGTTGGATCATCAGGCTACAACAGATAAAAACCAAACAACAAACAGCAAGACAACATCAACTAGATTTCCAACATATTCGCAAATATTCACAGCGAACGCAATGCCGACCATCACCAGAGTCCAACTTGCAATCAGATGGGAGGAACTCAACCCCAACAACAAGGATGTGATTATCAGACAAGATAATCATTTTCTAATTAAAACCAACCATGATGACAAAGCAACACAAATTTTACAACAACTGAAACAAGAAAACATGTTAAGAACATTCAAACTACAAAAAACGATAATCTCCCACTAATCCGACAACAAAGATCAAACCACCATATTACAGCCACATATTCAGTGGTTGCTACTGGAGTGGACCTTGAAATCACGGACGAAATGTTCCTGAAACATTTGGAAAAGTCAGGTCTGATTATCAGGTTCTGCAAAAGAATACTATCCAGAGCGAGAAACAGTCCCACCTTGTTGATGAGGCTGATAACGGGCGACCTGGCGACATATGAGAAATTGATGAGCGACCGCGCAGTGCACTTCCTTGGACGCGTGTTCAGGATTGTGGAGAGTAAACCTCCAGCACCGATTCCTACTCCATGCACCAAATGCAACTCCTTTGAACACCGGACCGAAACCTGCAAAACACCAGCTAAATGCAACAAATGCCTTGGCCCTCACTCAACATTCAGTTGCAGTTCTCCACTTCCCGTCAAGTGCGCTGCCTGCAACTCGGACGAGCATGCGGCATGGAGCATAAAGTGCCCGAAGAGACCAACAGCACCGATCAGTGGTATCCCCAACGTTAAAATTAAGTGTCTGAACAAGAGAACGTCTGAGGTGTCGGATGCGATAACTAAAGGTAACAGAATACACCCACCAGTAACAACTCACGATCTGATATTAAACAAATACAAACATCAAATTAACAAGTCTACCAACACTAACAGAGAAGATTTGATTAAAAAAATTCGAAAACAATTTGTAGAAGATTTTGACATCGACACCTCGGTCGTCTTCTTTGGTAACCATATGTATGTATTGATGCTCGACATGCTCCTACCTAACCAAAACACCTCGACAGAACCCCATGAACAATTAAAACAAACCATCACTAACATAGACCGTTCAACATGAGACTACTTTACGCCAACATCAACGGACTTAGCAGTAAAAAACCACTTATTTAAAATTACATAGAACAAAACGACACAGACTGCTGCATATTTGTAGAGACTAAAACCAAACTAGGACAGACACCAACGTACAGAAATTGGCAATATATTTATAGGCATGGAAATACCATCATTCATGCCAGGGGCGGGGTCGCAGCTCTCCTAAAACCAACATTTAAACTTGGAAGAGCAAATCCTCCTTCCCTCAACCACCCTCTGAACAACTGCATACATTTTACGATACCCTACCTAAATGACCTGATATACATATTTCTCACATACATACACCCACACTCCATCTTAGAACAAAACATATTGACCAAAGCAAGCATCTATAAATATGCAATAATTATAGGCGACTTTAATCTGAACAAAAACAAAACGAAACAGCTTAAAAAATTTCTACAAAAGTCGGACTTTATAAAACAGCACACCCCACCAACTTTTCTGATGCCCGCAAACCCAGACTCAACACCAGACGTTCTACTGCACACAAGAAACTTAACAAACACCATCAACAACATAAACTTAATCAACGAACTTGGATCCGACCAGCTGGCTATTACGTTTAACATAGACTTACAACATACGCAACCTACCTCCAGTACACCTCCTATAGAGAAAAAGTTAAACCTAACAAAGACTGACATAGACAAAGTGAAACAACATATACATGACTACATTCAATCGCAAGCACAGCCCATTTCAATAGAAACCATACAACAACAACTATCACTAGCCATAGGAAAATTTAGCCCGGAAATACAAAGTGCTTTCTACGGACATACACTACCCAAATTCATACTGAGACTCATAAAACAAAAGAGAGAACTGTACAGACTATATACAAAAACTCAAAATAACGACCTAAAAAAGACACTGAACCAACTCAACAGAAACATTAAAACCTTGATTGGACAATACCGACAAAACAAAGGGCTAGAAACATGTAAAGAAATACAAAAAGACAAAGGCAAAACATACTGGCGAAAAATTAAGAAACTGGCGCAATACAAAAAAACTAACACTACTGACACAATTGACGAAAACGGAATGGAACGGTACACAGACAAAGAGAAAGCTGACGCGTTCGCCAGACACTATCAAAGGGCCTTCAGCATATCGACAAACCTTAACTTCGACAATGACAACTGGAACTTGATCAACGATTGGTACTTGAACTATTTCAACAGCTCACCAAACTATACATACAAACTGATCACAGACACAGAGTACGATGAAGCCCTAGCGCATATCAAAAACACAGCACCGGGAAAAGATAAAATAAAGGCAAAACTCCTGAAAAGCCTAACTCAAGAAACACACAAACTGATCCTAACTGAATTGAACAACTGCATCAGAAATAACATAATCCCAAAAACATGGAAAAACGGCTTAATAATCCCTATACCCAAAAATGGACTGGACAATACTCAACCGAGCAATTACAGACCAATTACACTGCTACCAGTACTTAGCAAGGTTTTTGAGTACATAAGAAGGCAGCGACTGGGAAAACTGGTCGGAAAGTACATACCATCGTATCAGTTCGGATTCAAACATCAGCACTCGACTATTCACCCACTCTTCACTCTGACTAACAATATACAAACAACCCACCTAACTGACAGAAAGACAGCTTGCCTGTTTATGGACATTAACAAAGCTTTTGATAGTGTCTGGCATAGAGGCTTACTATACAAACTATACAAACTACACACACCAACATATCTACTACACACCATAAAGAACTTACTAGAAAACAGACAACTACAAGTACGAATTGACAAAACACTGTCATTTTCTTTTTCTCCTGAACAAGGCCTCCCTCAAGGATCCCCGCTCTCACCGTTTCTCTACAATATATACTGCCATGACATATACAATTACAACTTACCAGACAAAAATCAAATCGACAGATCGGCATACATATTACAATACGCAGACGACACGGCATTTATTGTACATGACAAAACTACTGAGAGAGCAGCTCAAAGACTACAAACACTAACAAACAACACAATGACATGGTTTTATAAATGGAGACTAACACCAAACGCGTCAAAAAACCAACTTCTGCTCACAAACCACAGACTCAACGCTGACTCCCCTACAATAACTGCAGACGGCCAAACGACACAACCAAAAAACGACGTAAAATACCTTGGAATCACAATTGACCACAAACTTAAATTCACTAAACACATACGAAACATCAGGGCAGAAACAATAAAGAGAACAAAACACTTCCGATCACTAACCTACAAAGACAGAGGAATTAGCACAAACACCGCCACCAAAATATATAAAGCTATTTGTAGACCCTTGCTAGACTTTCGACATATACTCATGACCAACGGAACAGAAAGGACAAAACGTTATATACAAACAACAGAACAAATTGCACTAAGACTAATAACACGAATAAGACACCCCCCAAACCTACCACACAACCCCTCCACCCAACTACTATACGAACGCACAAGCATGACAAAGATTTCGGAAAGACTCATACATCTACAGACAAAATGGACAAACAACCCCTACAACTGGACCATACTGAATCCCCTTTGTCTCACAAGACCAACCAGACAATCCCGCTTCCGTTTCCCTACATCAACGCTACTCGAACACTTACAAACGCAACTGACTACTGGACAATAAAATAATTTTTTCTTGTCATTAGAATTGGAAAGTTTATTTAATAAGATTGTTAACCTAGAATAAGAGAATTTTCATATTTATTTTTTATTTAGATTAAGACTACATGTATTAAACAAGGGCAGAAAGTCCGATAGGTCGATAGCATTTTTTAGAAATAAAGATGTTTACTACTACTACTGTATTTTACAATAGAATTATCTTAAATGCTATTTTTGATGATGACAAATTAATTCATTTCAGTTTTACTAAAAAACAATTTTATTGTGATCTGGAACAAGGCGAATGTCTTACTTCTATTTTATAAACTATCTACTAACTCCATATATTTTTTTAAGTTTGAATCCGCAAATTCTCTTTTTATGTCATTTCTAGACACCCTGGATATGCAGGAAGCCTCAAAAGTAGGAAACCGAAGGAGCAAAACCTGTTTGCAATAAAAAATAATTTTAAATAAACATTTATTAAAAATGATCGCCAACGGAGGTAGACCTCTTTAACAAAACCCCATGAGACTTTTTACATCAATTGTGTCCCTAAGCGGATCAACTTAAAAATGTAAATTTAGAACAAATTGAAACGCTCCATATTGTATTTTATAAAAAAAATTGAGGTAGAAATCGCTGATGATATTGAAGACGTTGTTGGCGTATGCATTAAGTGATTCCACAAAAATTAATAATAGAAAGAAACTAACATTTATCTCGGAAACACGATTTTTACGTGCATTTTATCAGATGGGAGATGGCAAAAAATGTACACTCTTTAGGCTGAACTGAGGAGGAGGTCAAAGAAACGCGTCTGAGGATGCAAGCCACTCGTGCCTGCGAAACGTCAAGAAAAACATAATTTCTGCGCCAAAAAGCCCAATAAAAACGCTACAGTTTAATTGCCTTTTCTTTGTGAAAGTAATTAGGGCGAAACCAAAACCTTTAACAACATATTGAAATTATTGCGAAGAAAATCGAAAAGACCGCCGGTCTACAAGAAAGGCTCTGTTCTTACATTTTTTAAAACTATATTTCAAAGACTCCTGGATATTCGTCAAGTTAAATGAGCTGTCATACAAGAATCAATTAGACAGTTAATTAAAGAAATATATTTTATTTTTAAAGTTCTAATTTAAAAAATTCTATTTATTTATTTAAAAAGAAGTAAAAAGTCATTATTTCTTCCTACAGTCGATACTGAACTAATTTCGCCAGCTTAGACTGAGCAAGTTCTGGTAGTAAATGAAGCTCGAAAAAATAAAAAAACGTTGCAAAGTTCTTTTGATTACGTCTAAATGGCGAGCCGTAATTTAAATGAATGAAAAGCTGAAATAAAAGGGAATTAAAACTTCAGTCTCTGAATAGTTAATATTAAGTCTAGATTAGAGGTTTACCAATAATAGGTTCCTTTCTGCAAAATTTGAAATGGGCTTATTTCATATGAAACTCTTAATTTATTTAGTTGCAAGCTCGATTGATTTTTCATTATTTTCAGTTGGTTGCTCTATAATATAATAGAAAGTATTTGTAACGGAAAATCTTACATTGATAAAACGGCCAGTAAGAATTAAATTTCCACCCTTATAGATCCATTATATTTTGATCAATCACGAGGAAAGAAAATAAATAACTTCCTTTACTTAAAGACAATCCGATCCATTTCTTTTAACCGAATTTCCATTTCTTTTGTTCGTGATAGCTTACCCGATCCAGAGCTATTATATAAATGTTAAAGTGATTACCTACTTAGTTGAGCTTAATACGCTTACTTTTTCTTTGTTCTGGTAAGTGAATTTTTCAATACATCTGATGTTTCATTAATAGATCTTGAAGCGATACTGACTATTTTTATTTGTTTTATATATTTTTAAAAACTTGATCATTTAATAAATTGCAAATTTACGGTGGGTGATAAGCAGGGGGTTGTACGGATTTTTAGGCGCGTCTTTAGGCATGAATTTCTTTTTCATGAAAGCTTTTATGATAATTGTTTGGTAAAATTTAAAGCAATAATAGAAGAATATTAGAGAACAAAACAAATAGTTTCTTGGCTCGATTCCTTCAACCGAATTTAAGTAATTATCTGATTTATTTGCGATTACATTTTGAAGATTCTAAGAAAATTTCTGAATGGTTATTGATTTCACTGAATTTAATTTACAATGTGGTCTGGACAGTAGTTTTTTTCTAAATAATTTGGAATTGTTTTGATTCTGTTGGAATTGTGCATGTGCCAATTAATACGTGCGCGAAATAATTATTAATACTGCAAATAAGTGTCGAAACGTTTTGTTTGTTATATTTAACTATGCTAATAATTCGCCAATTGTATTGTGTATTTCCTTATTTTCCCAGAAACGAAAGCCAAATCCCTAAACGAGTTATTGCGTTAAACATACAGCCTCCAGTAAAAGTTTGGTAATTAATTTACTGTAGGTATGCTGAACCCTCTTCAAGTGGGCTAGTTTGCTGACATGAATTTCCACCGCTGGCGAAATAACATCATATATATGTGATCCACTTGATAGAAAGCCATAATGAAAATGACCCCGCTAAATAATTGACTAGGTACTCAGGTACGAGCGCCGTGCATATTTATGAATGTATTTACATGTTTTGTTCCTGAACTATGTAATATTTACGATGTTAAGGAAACAGCTCTCGAGAAAATTTTCAGCAAATAGCCAAATAACGTTAAGCCAATTAGTGTTCTGCATATACAATATCAGCAGCTGGCAGTGAAGAATATGTGCGAGTATTCAAAATTTATCTACAGCTTTGTGGCTGGAAATCACCACTTTCAATCATGAAAAAAATTAGTTATGTTATAAAGCCATCAAACGAAAAGTGTACCGATAAAACCTTATTATGCCAAATGGGCAGTTCGAAGTCCAGTTATCACTTAACAGAAGACGAATATTTTTTAGCTTTGGAACCTTCGACAAATCACAATGAAATAACCCAATTTTCCTATTTTGTCGAAGATCGCCTTGTTTGTTCAACATATTTTTTTACAACCAATCTCATAAATTCCATCTCTTTCGCAAAAATGCGTCTTTATCTTTTGGTCCTCCTAGAACGCATTATAAATTTGTAGAAGAATTGTACATTAACTTAGTACCGACACTGTTGCAAATTTTGTTTATCTCTTTTGTGTAAATTGAATTATATAAAATTAAAAATTAAAAAAAAAAAAAACTAATTTTTCGTTTCTCTTTGTTAAACCGTTCTTGGTAAGTTTAACAAGTCGGTGCACAAAAACTGTAGACTGGCATGTTTATGTTGACCACGAGAATAGCAGTCATTAGGGATATATCGATTAGTAGTCGTATCTTTCCTATAAATATGAAAATCTAATTTATCCTGGTTTCTAATGACCAGTACATCAAGAAATGGTAAATTGCCTTTATCTACTTCTTTGTAAATTGACTGTTTAAACATTCATCGACAGTTGTTTTGTTAGTATCAAAAAATTCAACAAGTCGACATAGCAGTAAAACTCGATTATTTCAGAAAACGAATGTTACTTGAATCTTCTAATATGTTATTTAAAAAATATTAATTCCAGAACATTATTTGATTTCATACACATACACATTTTAAGCATAGATTTGGGGGCTATAAAATGTATGTTTCATTATTGGTTGATAACCCTAATGGTTTGTTCTGTTAATTGGTTGTAGGTTAATAGGGAATTGCTTTTTGTGATATTTGGAGATTACAAAATTCCAAAAGTTGCCCGTTTATTGACAATACTGATTTAGAATGTACAACACAAGCAATGCAATGAAATTTTCAATTACAGAGAAATACAATTACAAAGAAATTTCAATTACAAAACGGCAAATAACTCAATTTGCAAATATACGCTCGTAGAAAAAAAACAGATTTGCATTCACACAACATCCAATAATAACAACGTATACAATTCACAAAACTAATACAATTTCATCTTCTACATACATGCATTTCATGTTTAGTCAGATAATTTTGTTCCTTAAAATAAGTCAAAACTATACATATGAAAAAAAAACTAAAAATTTTGTATCTGAATGTACGAGAATAAAAGAAACTACTTGTTTATATGCTTCACTGCATGTGTTCAGTTCTTTCTCAACAAGTGGGCGTTGTACTATCTAAAGGATATAAAATCACAACAAAGAGTGACTATACTGATGTGAAAGTCGTAGTTCATACAGTTATGTTAAGGTAAAATCTGTTCCTCTAAACATGAGTTAATCGATGAAGCAGAAAATCAAAACTTGGGAAAAGTTGGTTAATTTGCAAAATGTTTTTCTAAAAACAGCATAGAAAGCATTACAAAATACACAATATTGCTCAAAGAGTTTCCATTCCATTATCTCAATTGTGTTCATGAATGCTCTCATTTGGGTTGATCTTTTTGATGATTTTGGTTGATCCTTCCAACCATTTTGCTTCCAAAAGATTATGCAAAATCTTTGGCAAAATGCTTATTTAAGATGATGAGCCTACAAGCAATCATATATAAAAACCATCAACAGAAGAACGTCACTGTTTCATGTAATAAAAGTATCTATTTAAAACTACGAATATTTAAATACGATTTTCATAGTTTGAAGGAATTGGGATCCTGCTAAGTGAATTTGAAAAATTTGACGTTCTGATGTTGAATTGGCATATCATGTCTTCATTTTCCTTTGCAACACAACAATAGCAGTCGAAAGCAATATGCTGCCGACCAATTCGTCTTTCTGTCAATGCTCTTTTTAGTATAGTAATGCTTAATTACTTATTTGTGAGCGAATTGTCCACGTTTTGAAATTGCTCAACCAGTCATGTCGACGGGAGAACGGAACGGGGTTGTCTTGTTTCTCCTGTGCGGCATAAGGATTCAAAAATCATCAAGGTGGATTTCTTCTGAAACTATCTTGGTGTTTCAGAATTATTTGGCATATTTCTACGTTTATGTAGTAATTGGTATTTCCAGTAATTGGTTCTGTAGTGATCGATAAATTGTATATTCTTGTAGACGTCTTTATACTGATAACTTTGTAAGTCTGCGGTCGAAAGTGTTTTACTGTTTTAGTAGTTTCTGCTCGGGCTGTTCGAATGTTCTTTGCAAATTTAAAGTCTGTGCTATTGTAATCACTTTAAGTGTTGTAACGAGTACTCCGGTTTGATAAAGAGGTTTATCAATTGAGTGTGACTTTTTGTGAAGTTTAGTGTTATTCTCCATTTGGGGTTAGAGCATTGTCTCAATGTTTTGTTTGTCAGAGCTAACACTGTTTCTTTCCCTTTGTGTAGTTTAGCCATGGACTATCAGTAAAGTGTCTTCTGCATATTGCAGGATATTTCAGGATTTGTCTACTGTTGAATTTTTACAACTTTAAAACATTTGGTTTGGTATGGTCTTCCAGAATAATTATAATTTCTGGAAATTTTCAGCCCGTTTCAAAATGCAAAATTCGAGGAATATTGAAAATATGTAGCTACTTTTTAAACAGCATACAAACGCAATAAATTCTAAATGGTTTATAGGTATGCGTTCTCACCATGTTCGATATGAAATAGCTGAGCTGGCTTAGTTTTGCTTAGTGTGTCCGTTCGGGTTAAACTTTGGCAATTAATATTATATACTGATAACCGTTTTCAGGCGGTCGAGAATAGTTTGCTGACATAAATTTGTAATGCAAGCAAAATAACCGTAGATTGCTTGGTAGCGATAAAAACGGCCCAGTGGCCTCTGAAATAGAATGTTGGCTATTTAATGCATCGTTTGCCAATATTCCAGCAATTATATATCAAGGGAATTTTTTGCTTAGCAAAGCGAACCAGCCAATTGCTAAACGTTTGTGAAATTTTCATATGTGCAATATCTCTTTAGAAGAATATAGACGCACGCCATGCTAATCTGCCCCATACATGTGTTGACATGAAAGAACTATTTTTAAATCCTCGTCTATTTGTTATATCCAATGCTGTCAACTACAGGAATCCTTCTGTTGTCCCTTTTGTCATTAATGAGGGAAGGATAATAGCAGATTAAATCCCAAAATCCGTATAAATTTTAAATAGCGCCCGTAGGTGTCACGACGCAGCTGCTCTGACAGAATGAAATTTCAGGCAGGAGAAATTGCACCGGAGAATATTAAATTAGTTGCCAAGACTTTCAAAGGAGTTAGTTTATTTATATTGTCGTTATTAAAATGTAGAATATCATATCAGCAAGTGATCTTGGATGTACGCAATGGGCCACTAGCAGGTGTTTTTAAATCTTGGTTTAAAATATTTTGAAAAATTGAATTCATTGGTTAAAAAACCGCGTCAATACGATGCATCTCTATTTGCTTCCTCATGGCGTAGATTATACATATGTACGTAGAAACAACATTTACACATTTATAAAATTGGTATAAATATACAAAAACTTTTCTGAATAAGCGATCAGAAGTGTTAGAGAGATTAGCAAGTGTTAATTTTTCTTAATCATTATACTCATATTTACTTACTATTAAAAACAATTGTAATACAGTAAAACCTGTTAATAACGGCCATTAAAAAAGTAAACAGTATTGGCTGTTACATACAAGTGGCCGTAATTGGCAGGATTTCTGTCTCACAAAAGAAATACAATTAGGTTTTAAGATTTTTTATTTACATATTTTATTATTATTATTATTATATTTTTTTTAAATCCAAAAAAAAAAATTCCTGGGTTCCAGTCAATTTTATTGTTTATTATTTAAAATGTCACAAATACGTTTCGGTGTCTGTCTTCAATTTTACAATATTACAAAAATACACACAAGATGTATACGAAATACATAGATACAAAAAACATACAAAAAAATTGCTTAAATCATACATTAAAAGTGCTTTAAAAATTTTTAAAGGTTTTTTAAAGTATGATTCAATCATTGTTTGCTTTAAATTTTTTTAAAACTTAAAAACCTCAGCCTCACATGTGAGTAAAATTCGAGAAACATTCGTAAAAAGGTCACCATTGTTATTGTACAACATATGATTCTGTATTTCTCTTAATTTTGCACACACTTCGCTCATATTAGACAAAGTACGTTTTGGAGTTAGATTCATCCACATCACTATTATCAGAGTTATGCTCTCCTTCTTTATTGCACAGTTCCTCAACAATTTCCACAATACTGAAGTTAGAGCTTAGAGCTCTCTGTGGGCACATGACTATCAGTCTCATTATCTTTGCGTTTTTGCTCCAAGTTAACACCTTCCTCATCATCAATTATCATCAATCGTATCTTGTGCAATTTAAATACTTTTGGAGCAGGACCTCAAACGTAAAAATCTAATTTGAAAAGCATTCATTAAAATAACTTTTTTTAAAGTTTTGAATATTTGTGCATCATGAAACGATTTAGATAAAATTGGTTATCCATTAACAAAGTTTCATAAAATTTCCATTCAGCAATGTACCGAAAAGTTAACCAAAAATGTAATCTGCATTGCTATTTTCGTCAAAATATAAAGTACGAAACAGCGAACGAGCAGAATTGGCCGCTAATACGTATGTACCTAATTTTAAATTTTTTAAAAAGTATGAAATCGAATGTATGAAAAACACAATACACTGGAAATAGTGTGCTAGTTCATACAAACTACATTTTGGCGATATAAATTAGAAATAAATAGAAATTATTGGTTTTCACCAAGTGTATAACGTTTAGAAAATTCGTCCGATTCTGCCTCAAATAGCGAATTTTTGTTTCCATGTAAATTAGTTTATTCTTTCAAACAAAAATACTGTTTATAATTCAAGCAAAGGTTTTAGTGTTTTCAGTGATATATTTGACTATTTAATGCTTAAAATATTGCTTTTTAACAAAGACTGAGATAGACAAAGTGAAACAACATATACATGACTACATTCAATCGCAAGCACAGCCCATTTCAATAGAAATCATACAACAACAACTTTCACTAGCCATAGGAAAATTTAGCCCCGAAATAAAAAATGCTTTCATACTGAGACTCATAAAACAAAAGAGAGAACTGTACAGACTATATACAAACACTCAAAATAACCACCTAAAAAAGACACTGAACCAACTCAACAGAAACATTAAAACCTTGATTGGACAATACCGACAAGACAAATGGCTAGAAATATGTAAAGAAATACACAAAGACAAAGGCAAAACATACTGGCGAAAAATTAAGAAACTAGCACAATACAAAAAAACTAACACTATTGACACATTTGGTGAAAACGGAATAGAACGTTACACAGACAAAGAGAAGGCTGACGCGTTCGCCAGACACTATCAAAGGGCCTTCAGCATATCGACAAACCCTAACTTCGACAATGACAACTGGAACTTGATCAACCACTGGTACTTGAACTATTTTAACAGCTCACCAAACTATATATACAAACTGATCACAAACACAGAATACGATGAAGCCCTAGCGCATATCAGAAACACAGCACCGGGAAAAGACAAAATTAAGGCAAAACTCCTGAAAGGCCTAACTCAGGAAACACACAGGCTGATCCTAGCTGAGTTGAACAACTGCATCACAAAAAACAAAATCCCAAAAACATGGAAGAACGGCTTAATAATTCCCATACCGAAAAATGGACTGGACAATACACAACCGAGCAATTACAGACCAATTACATTACTACCAGTACTTAGCAGAGTCTTTGAGTACTTAATAAAGCAGCGACTTGAAAAACTGATCGGAAAATATATACCCACCTACCAATTTGGTTTGAAACAACATCACTCGACTATTCATCCGCTCTTTATTTTGGCCAACAATATACAAACGACTCACCTAACTGACAGAAAGTCGGCGTGTCTATTCATGGACATTAACAAGGCCTTTGACAGTGTCTGGCATATGGACTTACTCTACAAACTTCACAAGCTCCACACACCAACATATCTACTCCACATCATAAAAAACTTACTCAAAAACAGACTACTACAAGTACGAATTGACAACACATTCTCTTTTTCTTTTTCCCCTGGACAAGGACTCCCGCAAGGTTCCCCGCTCTCACCGTTTCTCTACAATATATACTGCCATGACATATACAATTACAACTTACCAGACAAAAATCAAATCGACAGATCGGCATACATATTACAATACGCAGACAACACGGCACTTATTGTACATGACAAAACTACTGAGAGAGCAGCTCAAAGACTCCAAACACTAACAAACAACACAATGACATGGTTTTATAAATGGAGACTAACACCAAACGCGTCAAAAAACCAACTTCTGCTCACAAACCACAGACTCAACGCTGACTCCCCTACAATAACTGCAGACGGCCAAACGACACAACTAAAAAACGAAGTAAAATACCTTGGAATCACAATTGACCACAAACTTAAATTCACTAAACACATACGAAACATCAGGACAGAAACAATAAAGAGAACAAAATACTTCCGATCACTAACCTACAAAGACAGATGAATCAGCACAAATACCGCCACCAAAATATATAAAGCTATTTGTAGACCCCTGCTAGACTATGGACATATACTCATGAGCAACGGAACAGAAAGGACAAAACGTTATATACAAACAACAGAACAAATTGCACTAAGACTAATAACACGAATAAGACACCCCCAAAACCCACTACACAACCCCTCCACCCAACTACTATACGAACGCACAAACATGACAAAGATTTCGGAAAGACTCATACATCTACAGACAAAATGGACAAACAACCCCTACAACTGGACCATGCTGAATCCCCTTTGTCTTACAAGACCAACCAGACAATCCCGCTTCCGTTTCCCTACATCAACGCTACTCGAACGCTTACAATAGTAACTTACTACTGGACAATAAATCTAAGATCTCTATTTGCCAGAATTAAAATTATTAAATTAGTAACCTAGAATAAGATAATTTTTACCTTTATTTGTTTGTTTAGATTAAGACTGCATGTACTAAACAAGGGCAGAAAGACCGATAGGTCGATAGCCTTTTTTGTAGAAATAAAGATGTTTACTACTACTACTATTACAATAATGCTTTTAAAATCCTACTCTGGTTTTTTAACTAATTACGTCCGTTTTGAATCAACAAACCTATACTACTTTATGAACTACATCTTTTTGATAATAGGACATGCAGTTAATATGTTAAAACGAGAAAAACGAAAATTCCAAACACAGCCACTATGAATAATTATGCTGCACAGTCACATAAATATTGAAAAATGAACAACTGTACCTGAAATCACCTTTCTGTAAACTGAAGCTACTCATTTTAATTGTACTGATTTTCCATAGTGACTACCACTCGTTGATAAACGATAAAATATGTGGTACATTATTTTCTACCGCAATGTTTACATGTGAACATTTATTGTAAATAATAGAAAAGCATTGAAAGCTCTGAACAAACAATCAAGTATAAATATGGAATGGTGCGCCAAAAAGATTTCTCTCATTTCTGAATGCCGATTTCGAAATAAAAACGTAACAGTACGGACATTAACAGACTGTGTATTAAGAGATTGATGTATTTGGCGAAGTAGAACTTTTTTTGCCAAAACACTGACAATCGGAAATGAAAATACAATAGATGTAAATACGTGGCTGCGAAATAGAGCGGGTCACCTAAATAGCGAGAAGTAAAATATGTAGAGAAAAGTAAATTAAAAAAGTCAATTGTGTAAATATTTGTTTAATTAGGAAAAGAAGTAGAAAGTTTTAATTTCAGAAATAATTTATACACTTTCTTTAATTCAACAAAAATTCTTGAGAATATTGAAAATTGAATATTTTTTTCTAATTTTACCACCAAGTCCTCGTACAAAAGTCGTAAAATAAAACCAGTAGATAAAATAATCTGATTCGGTCTTATTGAACAGGAGCTGAACTAATCTAGACTATTAGAAATTATATTACATTAATACTCATCCAGGCTACCAAAAACTATGTGCAAGGTAGAAAACAATTATGATACATATGAAATAATATCACTTTACTTGAAGCCATAAAAAATGGGGAATATTATTCACATATAATGCAAACTTTAGAAACTATTATCAGCTAACGTTTTGTTGAAGCAAAATGAAAAATTTCTCCTTTGTCTAGTGCAACCTTCTTCAACCGTAACTATAATTTCGTTGCTAAATAGAGATTTATATAATGAACAAAAAATACTTATTTTGTTAATTTATGAATGCAGGTCATAGCTGAGTGTTTGCAATATAGTCGATAGCAATTTAAAGTCAAGAAAAGAGCTACACTATATAAGAGCACTTGAAGTTTTTGAGTAATTATGTGGAGAAAACGCTTGGGAAATTATGTGAGTTCAACGTCCTATTATGGCGCCAAACAACAGATGCTAAAAACTGTCCGAACTGAAACGGAAACCAATCTATCCAAATATTTATAGAAAATTAAGAGTTTAAAATTTAAAGTTAAAGTGTTTTCTGAAAGTAGATAGTCTGTAATTATAGCAGATTTTCTGCTAATTAAGAAAATTAAAGTGTAATTGAGAATCTCGCGACGTTGAAACGGACTTGAAGCGAACTGAACTGTTAAAGAAAACGAGTAACACTAACTAGCACACAAGACATAAATATATTTTCTCTTGTAACTAATCCAAAAAGGGTTTTTTATTTCAAATGTGCCGATGTAACTGTTTGCAGTATACCAACTTATCAAAGGAAACTCGTAAGAAATTTTGTCGTAACATGAAGGCAACATTTTGAAACGACGAAGCCAATTTTTAATTAAATAAATTAAATTTTTAAAGCGACCACATTAGAAGTCTCTTTTTATGGATATATATATATATATATATATATATATATATATATATATATATATATATAATATCTATATATATATATATATATCTATATATATATATATATATATATATATATATATATATTATATATATATATAAAATATATAAAAGTCGAATAACAGTAAGATCAATACATTATTATACATTTATTAGGCAAATATAGAGTATATACAGAGAAATTTCAACAATCTTATGTGATAAACTCTCAAAATATTAGAAGTTGGAGGTCCGTCTGTACCATATGAGTTCTTACAATGGAATAAATTAAACTGCTTCTTAGCCGAAACTGACAGGGTATACTAACTTGACATCTTAAATGATTTTAATGATTTTATTAATGAATTAATAAGCTAGTTTGGCACAATTGTCGAAAAACTTCCAAATTATGTGTTTTTAAAAACCTTTAGACGAAACCTAAAAACAAAGTGAACATATTTTACTACAATAGCAACGCGTAAAATATTACACTTTTTTTGTAATTCCAAGGCGGCATCATCTTTCTTCATTGTCAAAGCATTATTTATTTATTTAGCAATTCGTACACTGACTTTTTTCGATTTTGTGCTGACTGAAGCGCATTATACAGATCCTTTTCAATTTGAATCCTCCTGATACCCTGTTTAACATTGTTCATCAACTTAAGGAAAATAGATTATTTTTACATTCATTTTATTGTCTGTAGTTAACAGTTCGTATTCAATACTCAAATCTTTAGACTTACGGAAAAATTATTAATGAAATCCTTTTTTGCCCTCTTAGCCCGCATGCAAAACAATTTCTTGATGCAATGAAATTATAAGTGCAAGAAAATATATGTATGGGCGCAAATTCTTCACGAAGTCGGCTGCAGCTCAGTTCATTACCCAATAATATCATTCAGTTGAAAATATAATCTGATCAGAATTGTTTTATCTGTTCTTTATCTCTTATTCTGGATAGCTAATAATTATTGATATCAAATTGCACACAAAAATTAGGTAAACGTGGTAAACGATTTAGGTGCTTTACACCGCATATATTGCTTTACATCCACATTAAATATGGGTTGTGTAATATGAGACATAATAATGCAACTGATAGCTGGCAAACAATACAATGCAAACATGTTCCGCTTATTACAGAAACAACAATAATGGCGAAACACACAACACGGTAACCAGAGCAGATTTATGGCAATTGAATTTTCAATTTGCCAATATAAACGAGTAAATTTTAACTTATGTGCTAATGCATAATTAATCGCTTTCCCAGTGGTATAATACTAAATTTCTTCAATTACATATACGAGTGTTTTTTAGAGTTTTTGCCACGTTTAAGGCCGCTATACATAAAAGGCAGTTGTGTTTAATCAAACAAAGCTGCAATACCTGCAAAAACCAGTAAGCTTCTATACACATTTTATTATGAATTATAAAATATACAAGTGCATTATTTGTTTTGGTGAAAATTTTTAATATTCTGCGGTGTATGATTTACATTTGTTTTGGTCTGATAGGCTACATTCAACAAACATCTTTTGTAATTACCGAATATAATAGATGCTCGAAATATAATCTACATAAACCGACATATCGTAGGTAATTCCATCATTATTATGTGCCTGTTCTAGATTACGAACTATCAAATATGTATTAACTAACAATGCGATTGCTTCATTATAGCTGCTGTTGCGCTGCTGACGCTGTAATATAATTTTCGCATTAACTTTAATTAAATGACGTAATATTGCTATTGACCAGATCTAATACACAATAAACCCTATTATTTCCGAGCTGACGATAAGTTCATATAAAGTGATAATATTTTCTTGCGTTTTTTTATTCAAAAGAACTTAAATCAATGGCTCCTATGCAGGTCAACAGTGCTTTGGGTCCGAAAATCTAAACCCTTCTAAATATATCGAGAATAATAAGAACTTTCGACATATTAATAGTGCGTAATAAATAGAAAAACTAAAATATACTGTAGAGATAACAAAAAACGACCTGCTGGAAGCAGACACCATTTGTTCAGCAATGCCCTGAAAGACACACGACGAAGAGTAGGTAATAATTATTTAGGAATGTTTTCAAAAAACCTTATTTTTATTGAAAACCAATAGAACTTTATGAGTGAAAAACTCAATATAAATAATACAAATGATAGGCCGAAACTTCCTCGAAAATAGTCGGGGATTCCATTATCTAGATAAACTTGACAGGTGATTTGTACGGTAAGATCACTAACACATAACTCAAATTGATGCAGAAGAACATTTTGAACAACTGATAAGATAGTGCGTAAATAAATTCCATGTGTTTTATTGTAGAAATTTCTCTTCCGCAAATAAAAAGTTATTTTTGTCAAAGAAAAATAACCAATAAATGAGATGTAAATTGTTTAAACCAGATTTTTGTTCTGTTATTCAACGATTTTAACGGTGTCACCTACTCTTCTAATCATTTGTACTGCAAGGAGAGCCAATGATTCAAAGTGATAATTTTTGTGTAAACACTAACCTGGAACCCAACATCGCAATGCGGAAAAGTTGAAATGTTTCTGCAACTTTGAAACGCCACTGCAAAGAGAATTGAAGGCCCTTTAAAATTAGGTGCCACTTGACCCCCATGCCCATTTAAGATTCTAAGGGTGACATCTACCTCTCCAAGGTGCTTGAAGCAAGAAGGCTAAAAATATTTATTTAAAGTGCCCCCCGTACAAATAGCATTGACGTGTCTTTCGGATTTTTAATGTTTGTAACTGCAAGAAAGATATTAAGGGTGGGAAGTTTTGAAATTGACACCCCGTATATTTACTATACACATTTTTGTAACTCAACACATGTTCAAGTTATGTAGCAATAGAGAAACAAGTATCTATAAAGCGCCAACTACTCAAGCTTGGTTCAAGTGATCATCTACGGTTCGACTCAACATCCCGCCTCTCGATTTCAGCTGCAATTTCAAAGCGCAGGTTGAGTGTATAACAATATGTATTAGTTACATCATAGACTGTAATTACAATTGTGTAATTTCATCTAGACTCCCTAGGCTCAACCATAATTAAACGTGGCAAAATAATGTAATTAGTAATTAAATATGCAGACATTCATGATTTAGCAGAAATCAGCGAATCATTATAATCACATGCGTAAAACGAGGCCTTTTTAAACGTTTTTAAGGACACTTTTATTTCTTTAAAAAGGTTCTTGCAACATGGAAACCTGAAAGACACTTTTAGTTTCATCAGCATTAACTTAAAAAGATGACACAAATTAACATTTCAATTAAGTTTTGAAATTTGCAATGTACCTAATTATAGAATCACTTAGTAGTTATGAAGTCAACAAACCATCAAAATATGGCATTTATATTCGACATTGTCATTAAGAATAAATCTTAAGGACGTATACAATGTAGATGCAGAAATAAGAAACAGTAGCTGTCTACAGATACGTAACGACTACGATTGTATTTTTCTTTGATCTAACTTGTTATTCAAAACACCGTCTTCTAGATATAAATATATATTCTGACTCGAATGTTTAAGAAATTGTCAAAATTAAACACAAATTGATGTCATTTCAAAATTTTGAAGTTATTCTCTAGTGGCGCTCTAGTCCGTTTTTATTGAATATATTTTTCTTGTGTATTTAATATTTAAACAATATTAAATATAGGTTATCCAACTAGTCCTTTGCCTTCTACCTCTATTGATGTCGATATGAATATTGAAGGAATTGATATTGAAGAGAAATAAGAAGGAAGAAGACAAAGAGAAAGCGGACGCATTCGCCAGACACCATCAAAGGGCTTTCAGCATATCGACAAACCTTAACTTCGACAATGACAACTGGAACTTGATCAACGACTGGTACTTGAACTATTTTAACAGCTCACCAAACTACACCTACAAACTGATCACAGACACAGAGTACGATGAAGCCCTAGCGCACATCAAAAACACTGCACCGGGGAAAGATAAAATTAAGGCAAAACTCTTGAAAAGCCTAACTCCAGAAACACACAAACTGATCCTAACTGAATTGAACAACTGCATCACAAATGGCAGAATCCCAGAAACATGGAAAAACGGCTTAATAATCCCTATACCCAAAAATGGACTGGACAATACACAACCGAGCAACTACAGACCAATTACACTACTTCCAGTACTAAGCAAAATTTTTGAATACATAATGAAGCAGCGGCTTGAAAAAGTGATTGGAAAATATATACCTACCTACCAATTTGGCTTCAAACAGCATCACTCGACTGTTCATCCGCTCTTTATTTTGGCCAACAATATACAAACTACCCACCTAACTGACAGAAAGACAGCTTGCCTGTTTATGGACATTAACAGGGCTTTTGATAGTGTCTGGCATAGAGGCTTACTATACAAACTATACAAACTACACACACCAACATATCTACTACACACCATAAAGAACTTACTCGAAAACAGACAACTACAAGTACGAATTGACAAAACACTGTCATTTTCTTTTTCCCCTGAACAAGGGCTCCCTCAAGGATCTCCGCTCTCACCGTTTCTCTACAATATATACTGCCATGACATATACAATTACAACTTACCAGACAAAAATAAAATCGACAGATCGGCATACATATTACAATACGCAGACGACACGGCACTTATTGTACATGACAAAACTACTGAGAGAGCAGCTCAAAGACTCCAAACACTAACAAACAACACAATTACATGGTTTTATAAATGGAGACTAACACCACACGCGTCAAAAAACCAACTTCTGCTCACAAACCACAGACTCAACGCTGACTCCCCTACAATAACTGCAGACGGCCAAACGACACAACCAAAAAACGACGTAAAATACCTTGGAATCACAATTGACCACAAACTTAAATTCACTAAACAGATACGAAACATCAGGGCAGAAACAATAAAGAGAACAAAACACTTCCGATCACTAACCTACAAAGACAGAGGAATTAGCACAAACACCGCCACCAAAATATATAAAGCTATTTGTAGACCCTTGCTAGACTTTGGACATATACTCATGACCAACGGAACAGAAAGGACAAAACGTTATACACAAAAAACAGAACAAATTGCACTAAGACTAATAACACGAATAAGACACCCCCAAAACCCACTACACAACCCCTCCACCCAACTACTATACGAACGCACAAACATGACAAAGATTTCGGAAAGACTCATACATCTACAGACAAAATGGACAAACAACCCCTACAATTGGACCATACTGAATCCCCTTTGTGTTACAAGACCAACCAGACAATCCCGCTTCCGTTGCCCTACATCAACGCTACTCGAACACTTACAAACGCAACTGACTAGTGGCCAATAAAATAATTTTTTCTTGTCATTGGAATTTTATTTAATAATATTGTTAACCTAGAATAAGAGAATTTTCATATTTGTTTTTTTATTTAGATTAAGACTACATGTATTAAACAAGGGCAGAAAGACCGATAGGTCGATAGCCTTTTTTAGAAATAAAGATGTTTACTACTACTATTCCGAAAGTAAGAAGTTGTCTGACTTGGTATTAACCAAAGCATCAACTTTCAATTCCAAATGACAAATCCGCAGTAAAGATTCCAATTTTTATTACTTCGGTATAAACAATATTAATTAAATTTATGCTTATTGAAATTCCATAAAAATTAAAGGTCTTTTTTGTACACCCATTGGACGTGCAATTTTGAACATTAAATTTTGCAGGATTATGTTGACCTTGGTGAACGTTCCCCATTTTACAAGAGAAATCTCGGACTGAAATCCAAATCGATTTCAATTAAGGAGGGCAAAGTGATTGACTAGCCAATAGGCATTCTTTCCTAATATCGGTTTTCTCTAGTTAAACCGCACAGGTAAATGTAACTTGGGCCAGACTTACACAAATCAATATGCGAAAACATTGCATTACCTGCATTATTACTCTAAAAGGACTGTGTTAATTAAACTGCAATAAGCATGAGAACAACACTGCTTTTAGTAACGCGGTAGGAAAACCGAAAATTTGAAATTCAAATTATATTTTATCATTCACTAATATTATCTGAAAGAGAATAATGTGGAAAATAGAATTATTGCAATAACGTAACTTTATATTGCAATAATCAGTTACATTTAGGCATGCAATGTAGATATTATTTTTCATTACTATTTGCAAACAAATGCGGTTTTTGTATTCGGTTGTACATTAATACCGTCGTCATTAAAATATTATGAAAATTCGTATTAATAAATATATATCAACACTTGCCCTATAAATTGGCGTGTTTTGACTTAAGCGTAATCCTTTTTTAATGCGTGGAAATATTCAAAATGACGCTTGGTTCGTTAATAAATGTTTGTATTTTTGTTACCCCCTTACAAATCATTTTTATTTTTTCTGCTACTAGCCGATTTTCTTTTGAAACTTTTTTGCCTCTTAAAAATTTTTCGTTAGACCTACAGTTTCTGTATAAGAAGATATTTACAGAATTGGAATTTAACCTTTTCTTTCAATTACTAAATCCAGGAGAGCACAACTTGAGCATTTATCTTTCAGCATGTTGGTTTATTTTTAAGCAGAAGACCCGTGAAGGTGAGGGACCTGTACTAAAGGGTGTTCCAATAAGAACGACGGGTTTAAATTTTAAATAAAACATATATATTTGTGGCATAAGTTTGAAATATTTATTGAAAAATGAAGTACACATCATGAGGTTATGAATGGAATACGACATCGGACAAATGACCGCCTCGGCTTTGCTGGCACAGACTTCTTCAGCAGATTTCCTCTTTTCATGATATTTTCAAGGACTGTTGCGCATACATTATGCGGTATTTCAGAGATACAGCGTTGAATTTCATCTTTTAAGGCTTCAATCGTTGTTGGTTTGTTCACATAAACTTGTGACTTTAAAAAATCCCAAAGAAAAAAGTCCAAAGGCGTTAAATCGCATGATCTGGGCGGCCAATGCCGATCTCCAAAACGAGAAATAACACGACCAGGAAATGACTCGAGCAGTAATTCAACAGTTTCTCTGGCTGTATGGCATGTTGCACCGTCCTGTTAAAACCACATGCTGTTGAGATCCATATTTTGCAATTTTGGCACAAAAAAGTTAGTTAACATTTCACGATAACGAACACCACTCACGGTTAATGCTTGACCAACTGCATTTTCTAAGAAAAATGGTCCGATGATGCCTCCAGCCTACAATGCACACCAAACAGTGACTCTTTTTGAATGTATCTGTTTCTGAACGATCACTTGTGGATTTTCGGAACCCCAAATGCGACAATTTTGTCGATTAACGAAGCCATCAAAATGAAAATGGGACTCGTCACTAAAGATGATTTTCGTTGAAAAATCACCATCCAATTGTCGTTGTTCCAAAACCCCATCAACAAAGGCTCTTCGTTGCCCATGGTCTTCCGGCTTTAGCTCTTGAGCCAATTCAACTTTGTACGCATAAAGCTTCAAATCTTTTGTTAAAATTCGATACATAGTGGTTGTGGAATTTCCTGAACTCTATGCCGAATTGATGGGGTTGGGCTTTCCTCAACATTTGCACGTACTGCTGCGATATTTTTAGTCGAGCGACCAGGACAAACGCGTGTATCTGGTTTCACTTCATTAACAGACCCAGTTTGCGAAATTTCGTCGTTACTTTTCTCACAGTGGCTTCAGTTGGAGCATTCCGATGGCTCATAATTGTACGCATTTTGCGAACTGTGGCCGCAAAACTTTCACCACTTTGATAATAATTTTTCACAATGCGATATATAGATAGATAAAAATTTATTGAACATTCCCATTAATAAAATTCACAAATAAAGTTAACAAACATAACTCCCATGTCTAGCCAGATGTTCGGCCGGTTGCTCTTTGCCCATGATCTAAATAGGCGCGCTAAGTCGTCCATTACCTGGGCAGTGCCCTAACATGGACATTCCGGAGCTAGCCATACGCACGACAACGTCAGGAGATAGTCTTGAAGTGGCGGTTTTGGTTTTATTCGAGGGGCATTCATTAAGGAAAAAAGGTCTTCCTGAAGGGAAGCCAAAAACCCCTTTTGCTTCGTCCTTTAAGTTTGATACTGTCAGGCGTGGCGTTAACCGCCGGCAGTTTCAACTAGATGACCAAATCCATCCGCCCCCGCCCCGATCGGTGCAAGAACCAGCCAACACCAGCCAGAACGAGGCAAGACGAACCCGTCAAGTCACGTTATGTTGAATTTGTGCGTTTCCAGCCTGCTAGAAACGACTGTCTGCAACTGGCAGGCAATGTTTGTTTGTCGTCACGTACTGTCAGGGACAAAATCCTCATAAAATATGGGAAGTCGCTTATACAGGGGACCATGGGTTGGGCGATCGTTTGCTCTTACTTGGGTGATATTTCGCGTGAGGACTGAGCCTTGCACTCCGCTATGATAAAATTTTTCAGCGATGGTATCTATATAGTCGGCTATATAGGCCATCCCTGTAGCTTCGTGCATTTCGGTTATTCTGGTGTATCTGTCAGCCGATAGGACGCCTCTTAGGAACCTATTTTGGGTCCTTTGAACACGTCGTCTCGTGGAATCACAGACAGAGTGCCAGACAGGGGAGCCGTAGGTCAGTATGGGCCTTATAGTAGAGGTGTAGAGCAGAAGTTTATTTCGAGGTGATAGGAAAGAATTTGGCGCCAGAAGAGAGTACAACTTTCTTCGGGCCATGGCAGTCTTTTGTACAGCATAGTCAACATGCTTATTGAAATGGAGTCGGGCGTCTAGTTTGAATCCCAGGTATTTCACCTCTTTTGTTGGTTTGATAGGAGTATTTTGGACCACGAGTGGTGATAAGATTTTGTTGTTAGTGAATTTGCGCGAAAAGATAATAAGTTCCGTCTTCCTGGGATTCACTTTAAGTTTCGTTTGTCAAAATACGGCGTCAATAAACTCAGGTGATGTGCAATGCGAGATTTCGCAGCCTGAGCATAAAAAGACGATGCGTAGATAGCCGTATCATCAGCGTATAGTGCTATTTTTGTAGTGGGAAGTTTTGGAATGTCTGCTGTGTACAATGTATACAGCAGCGGCGAAATCACTGTTCCTTGTGGTACTCCTGCCGCGATGCGTCTTTTGGCAGAAGTGGAATTCTCCACTTTCACCTGGATGGAACGGTTTTTTAGGTAAGACGATATAAGGGAAACTAGGTAGAGTGGCAGTGAATGCACGGCAAACAACTTGTACAGCAGGCCTGTGTGCCAGACTGTGTCAAAGGCCCTTTGCATGTCGAGAAGCAGCATAACCGCACTTTGAAGCTTATTAAATGCTGCATAGGCATCCGTTGCGATCCTAGCAGTCTGCAGCGTTGTGTTGTGTCTTGGTCGAAAGCCAAACTGCTCATCCGGGATTAAACTTTGAAGCTCGGCTGCTGCCTGTAATCTCGAATGGATGACCTTCTCGGTTAATTTGCCGAGGGTGTTCAAGAGGGAAATTGGCCTATAAGAGGCTGGTTCGGTCGGGTTTTTGCCCGGCTTTAAGATGGGGATTATTACAGCGTTTTTCCAGTCCGGTGGGAAGTGCTGCAATTTAAGGACTGCGTTGACTATTTGTACTATTAGCACAATAGTTTTCCGCGGTAAGTTTTTGGGGAGTAAATAAGGGATGCCGTCTGGCCCGGGGGCTTTCGGCTAGGGAGGCGCCGAAGACACGATTGTATCTCCGACGGGGTTGTGATATAGGAATGCAAAATCGAGGGTGGTATAGGATACTTCCGTTCTACAAAAACAGCGGTCTGTCTTTCTATTTCGTTATCCTGAAGGACTGGTTGGACCTTGTGTACTTCTGCCAAAAAGTCGGCGAGCAGCTCGCACTTGTCACTGGTGGTAATAGAACTCCGCCCCTCTTTTTCAAGAGCGGGGACTTGCTCATAGCCTTTTCGCAGACTTCTCGACAGTTTCCACAGAGAATTGTCACGGGGAGTCAGATTTCGCAGTTTCTCCGCCCAGGTATAATTCCTGTATGCGGAGATTTCGCGCTGTATGTCTCGTGCAAGCTCTGCTGCCATTATGCGATCGGCAGGTTGCCTGAATCGCTGCCAACGCTTCCTGATTCGATTTTTCGCCTTAATAAGGTCCAAAATTTCCTCAGGAAGATTGTCTCGCCGCGGTCTGTTCGTTTCACAATGAGAATTCGTTGCTGTGTATTGAACCGCTCCATTTTACTTAACCTCCTGCTGTCTTCTAACGAACGGCCTTTTTTTAATGTCAAATCATGACACTACAGATGGCGCGCAATTCAAAACCGTCGTTCTGATTGGACCACCCTTTATATTAATTCTATATTTAACATCCTTCATTGAGTTTATTCTGGGTTTTTCATGGTGAGATGTGTTTTTTCATTGTTGACTTGACACTATCTAATGACACACAAATTCACACTTTAAAACATATAAACATTTCCAAAAATTTACCCATAAATTTCGATTAGATATTTGAATTGAATATTTTTGATTTTAAAATTTAAATAAATGTTAGTCTCAACAAAGCCTCGAAGACAAAATATGGCTACTTTTCCACAATCCAATACTCTAGCACCAATTTTTAATTATGGTTAATATTATCTTCTCTGTTTGCCACGGTAATGCAATTGGGTCACAAATCAAAAACACATGCTCCAAATCATAGTGAAGCCTAGTGTTCCATTGAGCACTCAATTAGTATTTGCAAAACGAAAATTTGATGGCCCTCATTATTGTTGTAAACAAGAGGTTTAATTGTCAACTCATTGTCATGTCATCTGCCATAGGTATTGACTCGTAAACGAATTGTGTAATTGATACTCGTATTGCTGAACGGGGATATCTATCCAGCAGATTGTAATTAACTAAATGACTTTGAAACAATTAAGGCCCGATTGATGAACTGACAAAAAAAAACGGATAAAAGCAAGTACGTAATGCACAATAACTGATGCTTAACAAGCAGTTATTTCAGTTACAAAGGTTATTTGTCACGTGAACATTATTTTTAATAAGCAACTATCGAACAGGTGTTATTTGCAGTGAAAGCGTTCTAGTAGTAGTAAACATCTTTATTTCTAAAAAAAGGCTATCGACCTATCGGTCTTTCTGCCCTTGTTTAATACATGCAGTCTTAATCTAGATAAAAAACCAATATGAAAATTCTCCTATTCTAGGTTAACAATAGTAGTAGTAAACATCTTTATTTCTAAAAAAGGCCATCGACCTATCGGTATTTCTGCCCTTGTTTAATACATGCAGTCCCAATCCAGATAAAAAACAAATATGAAAATTCTCCCATTCTAGGTTAACAATGTTATTGAGTAAATAAGGTTTCAGTGGTAAGAAGAAATTGTTTTATTGTCCACTAGTCCGTTGCGTTTGTAAGTGTTCGAGTAGCGTTAATGTAGGGAAACGGAAGCGGGATTGTCTGGTTGGTCTTGTAAGACAAAGGGGATTCAGTATGGTCCAGTTGTAGGGGTTGTTTGTCCATTTTGTCTGTAGCTGTATGAGTCTCTCAGAGATCTTTGTCATGTTTGTGCGTTCGTATAGTAGTTGGGTGGGGGGGTTGTGTAGTGGGTTTTGGGGGTGTCTTATTCGTGTTATTAGTCTTAGTGCAATTTGCTCTGTTGTTTGTGTATAACGTTTTGTCCTTTCTGTTCCGTTGGTCATGAGTACATGTCCAAAGTCTAGCAAGGGTCTACAAATAGCTTTATATATTTTGGTGGCGGTGTTTGTGCTAATTCCTCTGTCTTTGTAGGTTAGTGATCGGAAGTGTTTCGCTCTCTTCATTGTTTCTGCCCTGATGTTTCGCATGTGTTTAGTGAATCTAAGTTTGTGGTCGATTGTGATTCCAAGGTATTTTACGTCGTTTTTTGGTTGTGTCGTTTGGCCGTCTGCTGTTATTGTAGGGGAATCAGCGTTGAGTCTGTGGTTTGTGAGCAGAAGTTGGTTTTTTGACGCGTTTGGTGTTAGTCTCCATTTATAAAACCATGTCATTGTGTTGTTTGTTAGTGTTTGGAGTCTTTGCGTTGCTCTCTCAGTAATTTTGTCATGTACAATAAGTGCCGTGTCGTCTGCGTACTGTAATATGTATGCCGATCTGTCGATTTGATTTTTGTCTGGTAAGTTGTAATTGTATATGTCATGGCAGTGAAAGCGTTCTATTAGACGTTTATTGAAGCAAATAAAAATATTGATCTCGAAGTTTAACTACTTATGAAATTTCGGACGCTAAAAATCTTAAGTTATAATTATTAATTTCAATCAGACTATCAGGGCTTTCACTATCTGCCAAAATAGTAGTTTAAAATTTTTCCAAGGACCATTAGAATTGCTTCCTTCCGTTTCATTCACATCGCGGAGAACATTATCGAAGGCAATGAACCAACGGTCCTGACTGGTTCTTCAACTGCCATTGTTGCTGTATTTATACTATCCTGTGCCTTTGGAACAGTGTGGCCTGGAGAGCGGGACAACAGGAGCGCGCGCAGTTTAAGCGTTACCGATTTAACGCAGTAGTTTCTTCTTTTCTGCTGGTGTCGTCTAGTTGTTTGAAAATCTGAAGAGCTTCCCCAACGGGGTGTAATAAGTGTTGGGTTTGGTCCAAAGCATCAGCTACTTTGAAGAGAATAATTTAAAGGTTTTACGTAAGTACATGCTTGGCAGCTACAGATTTTTTTGTCTGACTTAATCTGCAGCTTCTCTTGTGTTTCGTAGTCCTGATGTTGACTCTCTGTTTGATTTGGCTACTGCATGTTATCCTGTAAATCCCAGAAGCTGCTAGAGGATCTCTTTTGTTCTTGTCTGAATTAAGGCTCTGCTTAAATGTTTTCATCGGTTGGAAGACGGTTCTAATGTTGGGCTTTTTTTCCTACTGTTAATATTCTCGGAGAGTCGCTTTTAATTTCTTGGTATGGTACGAGTATCTGGGTTTTTATTGCGTTAAATGTCTCCATTTATTTTGCTCTTTTATTGCTCTGTCTACTAGGGTTGGAAGGTTCTTTAAAAATTTGCACTTTAGACCGTGGTTTTACGGCTGATGACAGTGTATAATCCTGTGTAGACACAAATGTGTGGTGTTAAATAGGAATGTTGCTAAGTTAAAAAATGACAAAATTTACAGGGTCGCTAAGTTTTTTCATTTTCAGCTTTTCAATTTCTGTTATTCTCTTCGTTGTGTATGTGTTAATCTCTATTGTGTTTCTGTGTCCGTTATTGTTGCATAATCGAATTAATTGGAAAATTTTTAGATTTTTTAGTTGAATTAATATACCGTATTTCAATTTTGATATTAATGAGCTTGAAGCGTATAAGAGTGTTTATACAAAACATGAACAGCATAATAATACAACACTTAGAGAACATGTTAAAGTATAATTTAAAATATTTTATACATGCTAAGGAAATCATAACTGGTGTAATTGTGCGAATTAAAGAGATGGGAAGTTTTCA
This sequence comes from Dendroctonus valens, assembly GCA_024550625.1. Lineage (NCBI taxonomy): Eukaryota > Metazoa > Arthropoda > Insecta > Coleoptera > Curculionidae > Dendroctonus > Dendroctonus valens. Next base: position 320,955 of record JAJTJO010000413.1, on the reverse strand, counting down.
TATTCTGTGAAAAGCTGTACCGTCCTCATTAAATACCCCGAGACGTTTTTTTAAATATTTTTTTGTATTTTGGAGCTCTTATTCAGCTGAAACTAAGTAGTAATATTAATTTGGAAAATTGAAAATGTTTTGCTCTTCAAAAATGTTTTTGATATTCTACGATAAAACGTAGTTTTAAAAGCGTATCAATATTATTTTATTTCCCTACACGTCTCGGCTTAAACCAGAACCGGAAATGTAATATCCAGTGGAAATATCCGGCTATGCGCTAGAGGAACAATAGAAGTGGTATGTGTGTATGAATAAATAAGTTCTAAATTCAGAATCCCTTCTTTAAGCACCCGAAATATTTACATATACATACGTATTCTCGGCCAATGTTCCTATCGGGCATCAAAACTTGCACAAGTATTTTTATTTTACCTATTTTATTCAAAACAGATATTGGTTTAAGTCATAATTTAAGCAAAAGTGCATTTCTTGTACATTAAATAACTTCTTTTGTTCTACTCAAAAAGTTTGATATAATCAAAAAACTAAGAAGATTTTAGAATTAAAAGAGTTTTCAAAAAATTCAGAGTCTTTTAATATTTCCGCTTTTAAGTACAACCCAATAGAAAGTTTGTCAAATGGAAATCGGATTCATTAAATGTAGATGTAAAAAACAAACATGAAGAAGAACAAATTTTTGGTTGTCGATTATTTTCAAGTTCAGGTCTTGACGGTATTTTTGCTGTGCATATGACAATAACAAAATTATAGTACTAAAACCCCTACAATAACTGCAGACGGCCAAACGACACAACCAAAAAACGACGTAAAATACCTTGGAATCACAATTGACCACAAACTTAAATTCACTAAACACATACGAAACACCAGGGCAGAAACAATAAAGAGAACAAAACACTTCCGATCACTAACCTACAAAGACAGAGGAGCACAAACAAACAAACACCGCCACCAAAATATATAAAGCTATTTGTAGACCCTTGCTAGACTTTGGACATATACTCATGACCAACGGAACAGAAAGGACAAAACGTTATACACAAACAACAGAACAAATTGCACTAAGACTAATAACACGAATAACACACCCCCAAAACCCACTACACAACCCCCCCACCCAACTACTATACGAACGCACAAACATGACAAAGATCTCGGAAAGACTCATACAGCTACAGACAAAATGGACAAACAACCCCTACAACTGGGCCATACTGAATCCCCTTTGTCTTACAAGATCAACCAGACAATCCCGCTTCCGTTTCCCTACATTAACGCTACTCGAACAGTTACAAACGCAACGGACTAGTGGACAATAAAATAATTTCTTCTTGCCACTGAAATTTTATTTATTTAATAGTATTGTTAACCTAGAATAAGAGAATTTTCATATTTGTTTTTTATTTAGATTAAGACTACATGTATTAAACAAGGGCAGAAAGACCGATAGGTCTATAGCCTTTTTTAGAAATAAAGATGTTTACTACTACTAGTACTAAAAATATTTACTTTCACTTCCTCTCTAAAAGGTTTCGTTCTTCTGCTCTGGAGCTAAGAAACTGTGACTAAGTGGAACTCTTTACGTGTAAAATCCGCGTACGTTAATTTTTGTTTTTACGATCTATTCTGGATGCTTGAAGTTACTTTCGGTGTAATGGTGAATTTAAGCTTATACATATTTTATACTACATTAGCCAGGAATCGAGACGTTGCATTTAAAAAGTCAAGTATGGCTGGAACTGTAAGTGGTTAAAAGCAAAAGCTAAGTTGTGGAGAGTTCTTATTTGAGTTGAATAACTTGCGTCTTACTTTATTAGTTAAATTATCACACTCCTGAAATTAGGGTATTTGTCTTGAGATGTATTAATTGTCGGGCCGTTTTCAAGTGAGCTATACGTTCCAGTGTTAGTGTAGTTAGATTCGTTCTTAGTCTAAATATATGTTTCATTTTGCACTTTTCCAAAATTGAAATTTGTGTATTTTGAATTTAAAATATTGTATGTAATATACTCACGTCTTTTCTATTAATCTCAAACTCTCGTCTCAATTTAAGGAGTTTGTCTGTAAGTGAACTTTTCATAACAACTCCCTGTATGAAACGGAATATTTTTATTTGAAATAGCATCGGTAAAATAATAACTTTTCTGAAAACTTACTATTATTTTGAAAATTAGTTAAAGTAAATAGTCACGTGCGTAGCTTTCAGGTATAAAAATTATAAGCAATATTCTATATTCCATCCGATTAAGAGAAATGACTTTAAAATTATTACTTGTTGCCAAACTTCGAAATACTGTGCAAATGTATGGTATGCGTACTTTCAGTTCTGTTTTACAAAAAAGGTCATCACAGTATTAAAATAACTCAAATAGGCAAATCCCAACAGTGTTAATAAATTAAAAAGAAACAAAATTACATAGCAAGTTTAGTTGATTTTCCAATAAATGCCTTTTATAGATTCTTAATGAACGCGTAGCTAGTTAATTATGGTGTTAAGTGGATTTACATTTAACAGAAGAAATAAACAATATGGAGAGTTTGTCGCTAAAATTTGTTTCCCTACTAAAATTTCGTTATCCAGTTGCAAGGTACAGCTCCAAAAACACTCCTTTAAAATACAAAAATATATTATACAACTTGCTATTAGCAGATTTAAAATTTTGATAATATGCGAAGTAAATGTAGACTACATTTCTTAACCTCTTAAGTACTCGATTTGTTATTAATTAGTTACGAAATTAGCTGTTGCATAGTTTGTAAAATAAATTTGCAACCTAATGAAAGACACAACAAGAATGTTAGACCTTTATTTGCAGTGAGCGTAGTATTTAAAGGGTATAGCTTTATTTCAGTTAAATATAACTGGGTTACACAGCAATAACTCTCTGTGTAAATCGGACCGTAAATAACTTACTTCCGAGTCATTATCTTGGATTTTTAAACTTTTTTAAACAGAAAAGTACAGTTAATTACGAACAGTATTTGCTGGAGTTTAAAGTCGTTATTTAAATGCGCATTTTAGGAATCGAAAACATGAGTAATACGTTGGTGTTGTTTAAATGTTAAAACTTTCAGTTTATCAAAAGAGATAGACTTTCGAGGCCATTCCTTGAAACAAGTGGGTTTTTCGGGTTTTTAGGCCGTCGTTCGATAGAATTTATTCTTGACGTTTCGCAAGCACGTGCGGCTTGCATCTTCAGAAGTGGTTTGCTTGAACGCTTACACTGTTCTGATGCGATTCCTCGGGCGCAGTCCGTATTTATGCACCGGTTGCCTAAAAACCCGAAAAACCCACTTGTTTTGAGTTTATCATTTAGATCTATCACTAATGCAACTGCAAAATAAATTATATTTTTGTAGTTTTGATGCAGTCTGACTCTGTCCAACTGTTATGTTCCTTATTAATAGAACTACGAATTGTTGTTGTTTTTAAGCGGTTGCGGGAAGATTAATGCAGAAAATTTCGTATTTGTACGGCACACTATAGGTGAAATATATATTTATTTATAAACGTAAAAAAAAAAAAAATTATAAACGTAAAAATTATCTTATTCTAGGTTGATAGAGCATTTCATTGAATTGAAATGTATATATTTTAATTCACTCACAATTTATTAGTTATTTCATTTCTGATCAGTAAAATTCGGGTGCTGACCAAGCATTCCTAGTATTTTCTGTCGTCGTAGAAAACGTCCCAATAGCTACTCATAAATCGACACAATGGACGAATCCGTTTTTAATACTTCGAATGGAAAACGGGGTGGCAAATAAAAACTATCCCTTAATTTTTTTTTCTAACGACATTGAAAAGCATCCTAAAAGTTTGACAGTTTTTTTATTAGATCCGTCCTGCTTATTAGAATTTATTTTATAACAATTTATTACCATAATGTGAATTTTATTGCCATTAGATAATGTGCTGCACATAATGATTTTGTATAGCTTGCTATAAGATCTAGTTCAACAAAAACATTCAATAATTTCGTAACGAACTCTTCTAGGTATTATCAGTATTTATTGTTGTAGAATCTTCTTCTCTTAATTACCAAATCCATTGTTTAAGAATAAAGTTTGAATGAATCGTAGGATAATGAAAGTAATAAAATACAAAATAACTTAATCAACAGTCTACCTAACTAAAAATCAATTATTGCGGCTGGTAATCTAATCTAGTATGTTCTGTACATGTTTTATTATTTTTTAAAATTCGATTAACAGAGTTATTATTCCCCTCATAATCTAGCATGGTATTCCAAGCGAAAGATAAGAGTAAGTAATTGAGTCTCATAGTGGTACGTGATGAAACTCAAATTGAAAGAAGGAATATTGACGTTAGGAAATGCAAATAAACTAGGCAAAGTTTTGTTTGCTAGAATTATGTTACTGCTACCGTGGATAAATTAAATGTGTGTCTTCCGGGCTCGAAACAGAAATTGATTGTGTGCTAGACATTTAAATGACAGGCGTCGACACTTATTTCGAATATAATTTGCTTCTCTTCCAAGCAATAATTATTAATGCTGGAGTTATCACACAACAAAGGAAATTTCAGTAATACATACAATCAGTAATAAATTTCATTAACTCACAAATTTCATCTATTTATATAATAAGTCATAAATTTAAAACAATCTATAACTACATGATTTATTATATACATTCACGAAAAAAAGCAAACAAGCTACTTTTCAAACAAACAAAAAGAACAATCAATAACTCAAATTTGAGAAGACCTTAAACGACTTTCAGTAGACCTCATCAGGATTCGGAGTTAGCAAAAAATGCCCCATAAACCAGATGTCTGTTAATTAAAACCGAACTTTGCCAACAGAGCGAGATATGTGACAAGGGGACAAAAAGCAACCACAATTGGCTTTAGATGCAGTTAGAGCGGCTGTGCTCCACAATTTTGCATTGCAAATGTGTTTGTTTGGATGAGCCACTTGCACTTAATTCGTCACACTTGGTTTATAAAAGCAGCAAACTTTTCCGCGAAAAGAATTACATATGGATTATGGGAATGTATAATGCGTGGCACAATTTTCATAAAATTACTGCCTAATTTATTTGATAACTTTTTCATTTCACTATACTGGTTTTTATTTTTCTATGTGTTGCGAATAATATATTTCTTATAATGTTAAACTTGGTTTTAAGCAACTGGAATTTATGGTTAAATGATCAGATTAGTTTGGTTACAGAATTAAAATAGTGTCTTACACGAGGGCAACTAAGCTTTGTTAAAAGAGGACAACTAAGCATTTTTAATAAAATGTTTTCTGAAGTTTGCCTACGTTTGAGAAGCAACTGAACCGACAAGTAAGTTAACGTAACTTTACTTAATAATAACTGTTGCATTTTCCTTCATAAATCGACAATTGATACCAAGCAATCATTTTCCAGACTGGCTACAGTTTTATGAATGTATGTTTTTATTAACTCCTTTTATTTGTATTTTATTATTTTTAATTATTAAATTAAAATATTTTATTATTATTTTAATAACATGTGAGTGTTTTCTCATTAGTAAGGCACTCTTAGTAACATGATTACTTAATTACTAAGATATTTAAATTGAGTGAATAACAGAAAGAGAAGTAATTTAATTTATACTAAGTTGAACAAGTTTGTGTGTTTCTGAAAACGTGATATTACATATGTATTATTTAGTAACACTTTTGCTAATTTATTTGGATGTGTTGATAATCTATTTTTGTAATTTTTGAAGTAGTTGCTTATTTCCTTTTTCACTGTAGTGATTTGAAGGTCTGTTCTGATGATTTCATTGGGTACGAACCAAGGTGCTGCTACAATGTTTCTTAGTGTTTTGGATGTGACATTGTGAGTGTTCACTCATTAGTAAAGCACTCTTACAAGAATGATCACTTATTTACAAAACATTCAAATTGAGTGAACAATAGACTAGTTAAGTAATTCTAAAAATTTACAACAAGTTGAACAAGTTCCTGCGTTTCCGAAAGCGAGACACCACATTTGTATCATTAAGTAACTCTCTTGCTAATTCATTTGGATGCTTCGATAATCTGTTTTTGTATGTTTTAAAGTAGTTTATTATTTCTCCTTTCACTGTAGTAATTTGAAGGTCTTTTCTGATAATTTCATTGGGTACGAACCATGGTGCTCCCACTATGTTTCTTAGTGTTTTGGATTGAAAACGTTCCATTATTTCAATGTTTGAGTCTGCTGCAGAGCCCCATAATTGGATTCCATAAGTCCAGATCGGTTTCAGTATGCATTTGTAAATTCAGAGCTTGCTCCGAAGAGACAGTGCTGAGTAATTATTGATTAGCCAGTACATTTGCCTGATTTTTAAGCCTAACTGTTTCCGTTTTGCCCATATATGGGGTCTCCATGTTAACCGGCTGTCCAAGTGAATTCCCAAATTTTTTATTTCGTCTTTATGCGGTATTTGCTCATTATTTAAATATAATTGGGACCTGGTGTGTCTTCGTAGTGTAAAAGTTACGTGGGTTGACTTGTCTATATTTATACTTGTGCTTGAGCCAGGTTTCCAGCTTTACAAGGTGATTCTGTAACAATGCTGTTGATGTAGTTAGCTCAGTATGAGTAATGAAAATGATGGTGGAGAAAGACACCGAAACGTATTTGTAACATTTTAAATAATAAACAATAAAATTGACTGAAACCCAGGAATATATTGGAGAGAATTATTATTATTATAATCCTACTATGGACCTATGTCAGATTTTATTTTAACTTTGGTTCAAAATACGTTATGTAGCTTAAATGGATAGACTGGGCTTCTATTGATAAATCTAATTTTCTGGCCTTTGAATCCAAGAAAGACGGATGTTACAATTGGCTATAATACACAAAGAGAATTGGAAACTGACAAATAAGTGAAAATTAACAATACTGCCCCCCGCAATATTTCACTGACAATTTAATTTATTGGAACGTCCAGGGTTCTGTTCCTCGTTTTAGGGAATTTACACTTGAGCTGCAAATTTTCCGGAATGAATATGGATGGTGGCGATTAATGAGAAGCCGCTTATCATTAGATGCGTTGTTGCAAAATGTGTAAACAACAATTTAGGCTTGTGCGTAGAATGATTAGCACGAGCGGATGGTTGTTTGTTAAAATTCGGTCCAGTTACACCAAATATGGAATATGACTAAATAATGGATATAGCCGATAAATTTATCTAAGGCGGATAATTATATAAATATGTATATTACCATGGGCCGCTGATACATTCATCTTCCTGTACACAGCCATTGACAGTGGAACCAAATTGTCCTCCTATACGCTAAAACTTTATATATCAGATATTTCTGCAGGAATAACCACTGAAGACACTTAAGGCATATAAGGACGTTAGATGTACAATTTAAAAATATATTTCAAATTAGTGGCAACTAACAATTACTACAATTTTTTTAATTATACCTGAATAATGACATGAAAATAAACTGGCAAAAACTGTTATAACCTGAACTAATATACCGTCTAAATGAAATTTCTTAAATAATTAAACGGAAATATGGAAATCTAGAGCAACAGAAATTCCTAAGACGCTAATTCTAGGTAGCGCATTGCACGAGAAAAGTAAATATAGAAATTTTTCCACCAACAGTTCCAACGTGTAGCAATTTGCAAAATAGATGGTATGAAACTGATTTCATTAAATTTCAAGCATAAATCGATATTCCAAGGCAACGTTTCGCGAGAAATTACGCGTGACCGAAGTTTCAAAATTGGTTGCAAATTAAATTTGTAACTACGTTGCTTGCATTTTCCCGGCCAGATTTTGTCATGACACTTTCAGGTTTTCGGCCGGAAATGTTCAGGGAGAATTTGCGAAATGAGATGAGTAAGAAGAGTTTCGTGTCGATGATATTTATTTACTCACGGAATAGACGGTTTGACAAAAAGAAACTGGTTGAAAATTCAGTTAAAACATGTTACTACTTGACAAAACCTGGATTTAATAAGTGAATGATAATGTTAAATATTAAGAACCAACATGCAAAAAATAAAACGACTCGCAATTGATTATAGCTTACTTTGAAGAAAAAAGGAACAGCAGCAAATCGTAGTATTTCCAATTCAAAAAAACACAATGAGTCGGGAATCCGAACCAAACTTCGAGGTTTACGAGAACTAAAAAAAGCATTATCCTTTCAGTTCAAAATCGGGAAACGCTCACCCCTAATCCGGAATCCATAGGGCACACTTATCAACGAAATAAAATGCAAATCTCCTAATAAAAGCGATCCCAAAAATTTACTATTTCCGTAATCCGACAATGGGTATAATAACGAAAAAACTTGAAGCCCTTAAAGCAAAATCATCCCTGTTTTTATCGTTGGTTTATAAAAAGAAAGATAAGGGGAGCGGTCCGACGACCGAATCCAAATTCATACGAATAAATCATTGGCCTCTCGCATTATTTTTTGCATATTAGAGACCGGAATAATAGAAAATTTAGCTCTTCGACCCTTTGGCGAATAAAGTAAAAACGTGACTGAATGAACCAGAAGGGAAGCTCATTTCATGCTTTTCCACAAAGATAGGTGACTGAAGTGCTGTTTTTTTCAATCTGATTTCAAATAAAGCGCTGGAAGGGAGTAATTTCACAGGCAAATTATTATTCAGCGCAAAATAACTAAATTTTGAAAATCCAGTTTTAAAAAACTACATCACTAATAGTTAAAATAATCTGTTTTTTTTTCCATTTATTGCTAACATTAGTAAAAGGTAGTTGATAGAGTACTAATTTCTTCGTCAGAAACTGAAGAAAATGTTTCCCTTTGTTTCCTCTTAGAATATAAAATATTTGATAATACTCGTTCAGGTTTGAACTTAAATTTTATCATGATTCATAAAATTTCATGAACAATGTCTGTTTGAAAATTGAAGTAGAATTAAAACATCAATTAAATTGGATCCATTCTATCATTCGGTTGTATTTTTCAGTTTAGAAACGGAATTCCAACCAAATTCTACTGATTCTGCCAATTTTATTGATTATTATGAATGTTGCTTTTTAAACAACTTTATTTACAATAATACAGATATAATTAATATGGTACTTGAGATTAAATCTCTAAATACTCTCACCGGTTAAGTTAGCAACCTAATTCTGAATGAAAACTGTGTGTGTGTCTTATTTATATATAAACTTGCGTGCATAGCAATCGGCCCACTGTAAACTTTTGACTTTAACTATATATTTTGTTAAAACTATTCATCAGGTCAAAAAAAGAAATATGCTGTTTGAAAGACAATTTAATATGATTTAATGTGAGTATAAATTTATCAATAAAGCTTGTCGTTTATATGCGTAGCAAACGGTAAACAAATGAAACGTGTTTATGTGGTGATTGTAACGAAAATAAAAAAATGCCAAATATTAAAATTATTGCGTTTGCAACTGAAATTTGCATATTAATTCGTTTTTCGTAATCTCAATAGGGTTTAAGTGTGTGAGTTTAATGCATACTACACCACAAAAGCCGGCCAAGTCATTGCTTTAATCGAAAATGGACTTAGTCAGCGAGCTGTTGCTAGACAATTGGATATAACACGCGCAGCGGTTCGAACAGTGTGCAAACGTTATGAGGAGACTGGATCTTTTCATAGGCGACCTGGAACAGGCAGAAGGCGATTTACAACCGCTCGTGATGACCGCTTTATTGTGTCAACAACATTAAGAAATCGTCACCTTAATGCCGTTCAAGTGCATCGACTGTTCCTTGAGGTGCGAGCAGTGGCTATTAGTCAGTGGACAGTAAGACGAAGACTGCAGGAAAATAACCTGACCCCTAAAACACCTGCGATTGGTCTAAAACTTACTCCAGCTCATCGGCAAGCACCCCTGCGTTTTGCACGGAATCATCTGAATTGGACGTCGGAACAATGGGGATCTGTTCTGTTCTCAGATGAGACCAGAATATGCCTCCATGGTAGCGACCGAAGAAGGAAAGTGTACTGAAGACCAAGAGAGCGATTTGCAGATTGCTGCTTTGAAGAGCGGAGTGCTTATGGAGGTGGTTCCTGTATGATCTGGGGTGCAATTTCTATAGGAGCACGAACCGACCCTGAGTTCATTCGTAGGGGCGACCGTGTTCACGGAAGAAGAGGTTTAAAGGCTGTTAAATATACCCAGGAGATTTTAGCAATTCATGTGGTACCTTAAGTCGACTACATTGAAGACGAATTTACCTTTATGCATGACAATGCCAGGCCGCACACCGCAAGAATCGTGCAAGATTACATTGCAGAAGTCGGTTTTCGGGTTATGGAGTGGCCAGCATACAGTCCTGACCTAAATCCGATCGAACACTTATGGGATGAGCTAAAACGAAGAATTCGAGCTATACTTCATACCCCAAACTCGATCCCAGAGTTTATTGTTGCAGTAGAAGAAGAGTGTTTTAACATCCCTCAAGAAACAATAGCAAAATTGATTAGATCTATGCCTAATCGTATGAGAGAAGTTATTAGGGAAAGAGGAGGTCATACCCATTATTAAAAAATTAAGTGTTAAGTTTTAAATTGTCAATAACCATATTTATGTTAATAATAAAAAAGCTTAATTTGGTTAATGCATTAATTTCACTATGTTAAACATAGGATACTCACAATAATTTATACTCACATTAAAGCATATTAAATTGTCTTTCAAACAGCATATTCCTTTTTTTGATCTTATGAATAGTTTTAAAAATATATATAGTTAAATTCAAAAGTTTACTGTGGGCCGATTTCTATGCACGCAAGTGTATATTATTTATATTGTTGCTGATCTTGGCAGCAATTATTTTTCGCCATTAATATGTCTTAATTTTATGTACAATTTGACATAACTTATTTTCCAATTCTTGTGGAAAATATTATTTAACTGATACTAGTTTTTAGTGCAGATTTCGTTACGGTCCCAGGACATTATTCTGTTGGAAATGATAACAGGGTTCTAAAAATGTTTGGCTTTCTGCAAAAAAGGTGGCACCTTTCCACGGCAAACGCGAATTAAAGAATATTAAAATTGAAGTTAATAAAAAATGCGAGTCAATACAATTTACAGTGAAACACTTATAAGCGAAAAGACAAGAAAAATTGCAAGTATGTTATTAACTATAAGGTTTTAGCAAAAGTGCCTTTTGTAGATCGAAAAGAACTCAGTAGTTCGATCTACTTAGTCACTGTTATATTGCATATTAGTGATTGATAACGTTAAAATACCAATAAAAATTAAATATTTTGCTCCTGACAAAACACTGTCATTTTCTTTTTCCCCTGAACAAGGGCTCCCTCAAGGATCCCCGCTCTCACCGTTTCTCTACAATATATACTGCCATGACATATACAATTCCAACTTACCAGACAAAAATCAAATCGACAGATCGGCATACATATTACAATACGCAGACGACACGGCACTTATTGTACATGACAAAACTACTGAGAGAGCAGCTCAAAGACTCCAAACACTAGCAAACAACACAATGACATGGTTTTATAAATGGAAACTAACACCAAACGCGTCAAAAAACCAACTTCTGCTCACAAACCACAGACTCAACGCTGACTCCCCTACAATAACTGCAGACGGCCAAACGACACAACCAAAAAACGACGTAAAATACCTTGGAATCACAATTGACCACAAACTTAAATTCACTAAACACATACGAAACATCAGGGCAGAAACAATAAAGAGAACAAAACACTTCCGATCGCTAACCTACAAAGACAGAGGAATTAGCACAAACACCGCCACCAAAATATATAAAGCGATTTGTAGACCCTTGCTAGACTTTGGACATATACTCATGAGCAACGGAACAGAAAGGACAAAACGTTATACACAAACAACAGAACAAATTGCACTAAAACTAATAACACGAATAAGACACCCCCAAAACCCACTGCACAACCCCCCCACCCAACTACTATACGAACGCACAAACATGACAAAGATCTCGGAAAGACTCATACATATACAGACAAAATGGACAAACAACCCCTACAATTGGACCATACTGAATCCCCTTTGTCTTACAAGACCAACCAGACAATCGCGCTTCCGTTTCCCTACATCAACGCTACTCGAACACTTACAAACGCAACTGACTACTGGACAATAAAATAATTTTTTCTTGTCATTGAAGTTTTATTTAATAATATTGTTAACCTAGAATAAGAGAATTTTCATATTTGTTTTTTATTTAGATTAAGACTACATGTATTAAACAAGGGCAGAAAGACCGATAGGTCGATAGCCTTTTTTAGAAATAAAGATGTTTACTACTACTATTTTGCTCCAAAACTGAAGAATACCAAACTAGAAAATGATTTTGGTTTTTGACTTTTATCTGGTCCCTTTAGTACTTAATGATTTTGGAGTATCTAATTATTTGCAACTATAAAAAAAATGATATAATAAGTAAACTAAGATCTACAGGATCATATTTTTCAATATTTCTGGTTAAAAACTAAAGGTTTGCTTATATTTGAAATTTTTCTTTTTTTATATATTTTCTTTATATGTTGAATTACGACTACTAATTACTTGACTCATATTTTAATCCCACTCTGCCTACATATGCGTGTGGTAATATGCGACTAATCCGAGATTTTTTACCCTTGCAAAGATATGACGCTTTTTATGTTTCAGTTTAGCACTCTAATCTGAATTTTTTCAACGTTCTTTCCAAAGGGTTTTCACAATAACAATTGCAATTTTTCCTGAATTGCACGATATAACCGTTAGTATATTTATCTGTTTTAGTTGCCATAAAAATGTAAATTATTCCTTGTTTGGAAGCGATAACGCAACTCTAGCTGTCAATAGGTATGTGAATGAACTTCTTCTTTCAGCTAGACTTGAAAATTCTGTCTTCTTTCCACAGCTAATTGAATCTCTACTTTTAAAAATGTATAAGCTACCCATAGAACACTTCGGAAAATTACCACTCTATGAAACATGACATAAGAAGGAACTGCAGGAAACCTATGTCAGGGTTTTGCAGATACAAATAATAAAATTCTATTTCAAGGCACCCATTTGTCAATTCAATTCTGACTGACCCAAACAACTCTAAAAACTATTAATCCTGTTAGTAAGGTATCCTCGCGACGACCTGAACAAACGCATCCGAAGTTCCGAAACGAACAATCCCCAAACACGTATTAACAATAACTGTTAATATGAGGCCAAATAATAATAATAATATAGTTAATATAATATAATAGCTAAATATATATCAAAAAGATACTTTTAGGTTCCTCTTTCAAGATGATACTTTCAGTAGGATCCCAAATACTAGTATTCTAAATCTCTCAAAAGTTAAACTATCAACACTACTTAATTTATTGCAAACGATTAACTACCACAGAAAATGCAATATTTATCCTCAAAGGAAAATGGAGATACTCCGGCTTCAGTGCTTTTAGCGACAAATTCTGCTGTTGTCCGAAGTTTTCCGGCTTAGTTATAAAAGTTGTGTAAGTTGTTTACTACGGTGAAATTCAGATAATTAGTCTTTGCATAAAACTGTATATTCTTTTATGCAACAAAGTTTGCCGAGTCGAGTAATTTTCTTTGGAGAAATGCACGCTTGAAATGATGACGTTCCACAAAATTAGCTGAGACATCTACAGAAAAATTGCATTTGGACTTTCTAATAACTTTATAGATTTTCTTCAATTTACTTTGCAAACTTGTTTTTGCAGCAAATTATCAGTCATGGCATTTCTTGAAAAGTGCAATATTTACAGTGCATATTTAAAAATGAAAGCCTTGAAAAGAAATCTTAAACATTTTTAGTTTAACGTTGTTTTCTAAGTTAAAAGTTAAGTTAAAAGTTCTAACGTGTTTCGCCCACTGGGTGACTTAGGAGAAATGGAAATATTTTAGGGGTGTTCTTCCATGTTCAAGCCCGATTTTTGTTTTCTTCAGAGATTCTATGATTATTTGTAATTTAAAAACTGTGGAAAGGCAACAAAAGGCAACAAATAAAGATAAATAAATAGCATTAATGCATGACACAGTTTCGAAAACGTCACGTGCAGAAAGAGATCCAGTGACCTCGGTGGCAAAGAGTGCAGCTTGGACAATCCAACAATTGCTTAAGCCAGTATTAAGCAAATTTCTAACATTATTCGAAAAATAAAGAGGCGCTCCATCCTGTTGAAAGATAATACGTGGTGAAAAATCGATTCGAACTTAGTTCAATGTTTTCTTTAAGTGTTCTTCTGAAAAACGTAAGTAACCGTTCTTAATAGGAAGGCTATATAAAAAATAAAAATGCTTGGGAAATAATATAAAAAGCTTCAAATCAATTACGCTTAGATGGATATAGACAACTGAGAAAGGCTGTATATAAATTATGGACTGTCTGTTCAGCAAGTCTCCAGAAATTGATTACTTGTGAACTGACATGGTGAAATGTCCGATAATAATCATGTCGCCAAAGCTTCAAGTTCCATAAATCTTAGCGATTTATCAATGATAATCGGTTTTGATTTTCGTGGCTTTCAAATGCAGAAATTGATGAGAATGTTCAAATGTATATTAAAGGAAATACATTATTTCACATTATATTATTACTATTACCTACTGAAACTCAAAATATAATCTTGTATAATTTGGGTCAAATTATGGTACAAGATGCAATGATTGCCTTCTATAATTTGTGGCATGCTTAAGTAAATGTGAAAACGATTTTTCACTTTCTTCTTTTTTTTTGTTTGATGAGATAATTGTTTATCGATTTACACAAAAGTGTAATGTTGTTTATGACCTAAAACATTCAAGTTAATAGGTTGGCTAAGTTGAAAGAATCTAATAATACAAGGAAATGTTGATCAAATGTTTTAAAGAATTATCACTTCCATTTGTGATATGACTTCGACATTTCTTTCATATGAACAATTCCGGGTTAAATCCTTTTAGCTTATGTTACCTCCAAAATATTCTTTGCAATAGAACAGCCAATTTTTTTGGCTACGTCGAATCAGTTCTCTCTGAGTATTTTTATGGATACATATATTTATGATGATTATATGAATCTTGTCCGAAATTAATAACTTCCTAAACCTACCATTAATACCTTGTCAACCCCACCCAACTACTATACGAACGCACAAACATGACAAAGATCTCGGAAAGACTCATACAGCTACAGACAAAATGGACAAACAACCCCTACAACTGGACCATACTGAATCCCCTTTGTCTTACAAGACCAACCAGACAATCCCGCTTCCGTTTCCCTACATTAACGCTACTCGAACACTTACAAACGCTACGGACTAGTGGACAATAAAATAATTTCCTCTTGCCACTGAAATCTTATTTACTTAATAGTATTGTTAACCTAGAATAAGAGAATTTTCATATTTGTTTTTCATTTAGATTAAGATTAGATTTCATTTAGATTAAGTATTAAACAAGGGCAGAAAGACCGATAGGTCGATAGCCTTTTTTAGAAATAAAGATGTTTACTACTACTACTACCTTGTCAACAGCATAAAACCTTGTCGCGACTGCTCACATTGCAAATAATAATAACCAGTTTGTGTGAAGATTTGTGTGCTGGTGTTCTCTGATTAAATTACATTCAATGTTTATGTAGGACCATTCAAATGTAGATTCCGGGTTCAAATAGTGTTAGGTGAAAATTCATAAAATAGTAATTAAATCTAAGGCTACGAAAACAACTTCATTAATCAATGCTTCGGATCGTCACTGTTCGTTCTCCGTGAAAGTATGTTCGTTTCAATCGACTGCAACCACTGAAACGTAGCTAAGGCACGTAAATCGTCTATCTTGGGGTTCCTGTTTTTGTTCCCGCCAAATTAAGGATATTCGAAAATTGGTCGATTAATTCTCGTAGCTTAAAAAGAAAAGTTGATATAGATTAATTGCCTTCGTAGTGGTATACGAATAATTGGCAAAGCTTGCTGAAAGCCGTTTGTAGACGGGATTTGAAAGAAAGCTGGTGATTGACATAAATCAGAAGCAAGATTTATTGCTCTACAATGTTTAGTTATTGAGCTAGGCACTGAAACCTGAAATTTTTATTTTGTACAGCCAGTAGGCTTTTTTATTGTCAAGTTCTTACTTCTTATCGTTTAAAGTCTTGACTCTATCGACTATCTCCCTTGGTGCCTTGCATTGTCAGCTTCTTTATATGTTAGTATACTCTCAACATTTTCTTAGATGAATCATTTTGTTGCGTGGATTTGCGTCTGGAGGTGATTATTTTTCTCCAATCACAAATCCGTCGTAGATTGTTGTTGCACCTCTCACCTACCTACCTAGCTCTTCACATTTATATTTCAAATTGCGCACAATTTTATTAGCAATTTATTATCCGTTTTAGTCAGTCCAAGATTTCTCATTGGCTCACATGTGGAGGATTTAAATGAAATATCAGACTTCTACCTCGATAGGCATATCTGATCATGCTAAAATGTTCACGCAAAAATCCTTTAATTTCTTAAAAACCTATTTGGCTTTCAAAAAAGATTTAATATTTAAAAACGACAAACAGCAACGTAATAAAACTAAAACATGTAATTAAATTTGATAAAAACAAAAATTTAATATAAACCCATTAGTGATGGGTGTCTGTTAAGCCTATATGGGAGATACTTTCTCATATAATTTATCTCTAAATTAAAATATCGTTACCAGCACAAATCGTATTTGAAGAACCGTAATTGTTAAATATAAAGTTCCTTAAGTTGAAACGGTGGAAAAACGAAAAGTAAGTTCTCTAAGTGTATAGAAAGGTTTAGCCCGAATATTGCCAGAATCAGTTAAAAGTTATCAAGTGGTGACTTACATAATTAGTTCGTAATTTTTAATTATGAATTTGAAAATTGTCCCTAATTCATAATGCTAGTGGACTTCATTAGACTAGTGGACAATAAAATAATTTCTTCTTGCCACTGAAATTTTATTTATTTAATAATATTGTTAACCTAGAATAAGAGAATTTTCATATTTGTTTTTTATTTAGATTAAGACTACATGTATTAAACAAGGACAGAAAGACCGATAGGTCGATAGCCTTTTTTAGAAATAAAGATGTTTACTACTACTCATAATGCTATGAATGCTAACAAAAATACCCAGTATTATCATAATAGGCCATTGGCAGAAGAAATAAGTATTGTGAAAGATTTGAAGAAAAAGTATGAAATTCAAACCATGCATCAAAAGAATGTACATGCCTTCCTTCAATAAATGAACAAATCGAAATATTTAATTTGAAAGAATTGGTAATAATAAGAAATGTAAAGAACTTACTAAAAAACAGACAACTACAAGTACGAATTGACAAAACACTGTCATTTTCTTTTTCCCCTGAACAAGGCCTCCCTCAAGGATCCCCGCTCTCACCGTTTCTCTACAATATATACTGCCATGACATATGCATTTACAACTTACCAGACAAAAATCAAATCGACAGATCGGCATACATATTACAATACGCAGACGACACGGCACTTATTGTACATGACAAAACTACTGAGAGAGCAGCTCAAAGACTCCAAACACTAACAAACAACACAATGACATGGTTTTATAAATGGAGACTAACACCAAACGCGTCAAAAAACCAACTTCTGCTCACAAACCACAGACTCAACGCTGACTCCCCTACAATAACTGCAGACGGCCAAACGACACAACCAAGAAAGGACGTAAAATACCTTGGAATCACAATTGACCACAAACTTAAATTCACTAAACACATACGAAACATCAGGGCAGAAGCAATAAAGAGAACAAAACACTTCCGATCACTAACCTACAAAGACAGAGGAATTAGCACAAACACCGCCACCAAAATATATAAAGCTATTTGTAGACCCTTGCTAGAGATATACTCATGACCAACGGAACAGAAAGGAGAAAACGTTATATACAAACAACAGAACAAATTGCACTAAGACTAATAACACGAATAAGACACCCCCAAAACCCACTACACAACCCCTCCACCCAACTACTATACGAACGCACAAACATGACAAAGATTTCGGAAAGACTTATACAACTACAGACAAAATGGACAAACAACCCCTACAACTGGACCATACTGAATCCCCTTTGCCTTACAAGACCAACCAGACAATCCCGCTTCCGTTTCCCTACATCAACGCTACTCGAACACTTACAAACGCAACTGGACAATAAAATATTTTTTTCTTATCATTGGAATTGGAAAGTTTATTTAATAAGATTAGTAGTAGTAGTAGTAGTAAACATCTTTATTTCTAAAAAAAGGCTATCGACCTATCGGTCTTTCTGTCCTTGTTTAATACATGTAGTCTTAATCTAAATAAAAAAACAAATATGAAAATTCTCTTATTCTAGGTTAACAATATTAATATTCCAATGTATTCCTGGGTTTCAGTCAATTTTATTGTTTATTATTTAAAATGTTACAAATACGTTTCGGTGTCTTTCTCCACCATCATCAGTTTGTCTAAAATATACATTTACAATTATTATCAATAAAAAAAATTTCCATCAAAATTCACACATTAAAATACAAATCACACACAGATTAAAAAGTACATCAAGAACACTGGTTTTCAGGTGATGAGTCAGGACAAAGATATCTGGGAAAAGACTAGAATCTATTGTTTAGAGATTTAAATTTAATTTCAACTTACGTGTATAGTTGTTTATACCTTAACATTCAACCGGTCACTGAATTTTACATATTTCACTCGATATCAAGCGAGCGAAACAAAAAAACTGTTCATTTTTCGTCTTTTCTTTGCATTCTAAGAATTGCTTGGCAAATTCCTCATTATCAGGTGTATTTATTTCATTTACTTGGTCCAATCAGTTCATACATGCGATCATTTAATTAGTGTATGATACACAGAGCTAAGATTGTCTGTGTCTGATCTGAAATTCATTGCATTTTGATGTTTTTTAATTTGTATCATTTCATGGATTCTTCTCTTATTATAGTTGTCCTCATTGATAAATATTTGTGTGTTATCGAAATCAAAATCATCCGAAACAACATTAAAAGCTTCGTTCTCTAAATCAGATGGCAGATCATAGCTTGAACTTATTTTAAAATGTGTAATTTTAAGACACAACTTTGATAATGATCGACAGAAGCAATTTAATGCCAATCGCACCTATGTCTGTTGCTAAAGTAATACAAATTCTCATTACCTGTGATCTGTATTCAATTTTATAACTAATTATTTTTTCTCAAATAATCATTAAAATAATCATCGTTATAGTTGTAGATAAAATATTGTACGTTACGCGTAGTATATTATATTATTAACGTGTGTGATTGCACGACTCGTCCTACGTTAATAATATTCATAGCCTACTGGTTACGTAAATAACTATAATTACTGAAGGTGGTTAATTAGTGTGCAATATAAACAACGTGAAATATTAATCTTATGGAACTAACCAAATAATCTATTTGGAAGGAAGGAAATAATATTCTACTGGTACATTATTGATATTAAATCCGTAAATTTCTTCATCCGTAACTGTAACAAATTTCGATCAGAGGTCAGAGTTAATGTTAAAATAGAGCCAGTTGCTGAAGCTTTCCGTTGAGGTTTGGGATCACGTTCTTCTATTTTGGCCACGTATCCGCTTTATATAATACATCGTGCCCAGATTTCCTAACGTGTTCCTTTAAGTAATTCATTTTTTGTACTAAACCAAGAAAAAAGAGATTTTTTAACAATATTAATAATCTCCATTAACTGATTGATTAAACGTGACTGTTTTAAAATTTGAGTTTTGTCGTAATTCGAGCAGCTGACAGTATAAGATTTTATATGGGTGATTACTTGAATTAACAGAATTGAATTAATTAGACTAACTAAAAATGTTTAATTCGTTTGTTATGTAAGCTTATTCATTTATTTCACGATTAATTTACATTGACTCTTCGTCTTGAAATAGTTTAGGTATTAAAACGATTGGCTCGTGGGTAAGCTGCAAGAAATATGAACCAACAACAGGATTTAAAGCAAAGATTACTATCACAAATACTCGTTGGAAAAGGAACAAAAGGCAAACATTCAAATGGAAATTTCAGAACTTTAAAGTGGTTATTAAAAAATAATATTAAAACTAAGGAATTTTATCTGGTTGCTGAAGTCAGCCCTTATGTATGGATGTAAAACAAAACAGTAAAATGCAAGCTGCGGAAATGAAGATCTTGAGAATAATGACAGTGACAAAAAAATCAAATTTATGTAACGAGATAATAAAGGAATTTTTAGAAGTGGAATCTGCTTTTGAAAGCATTCGAATACAACAGCAAATTTGGTTTGGGTAATTAATAAAAATGAATGCGATCAGATAAGCAAATGGAGGGGGAGATATGGGAGGCAAAACTTATGCAGAGGAGAATTAGAGGCAGGCCAAAGAAAAGTTGGAATAATGTAAAAGCGGAATGCCTATTGAAGCGGAACATAAACTAGACAGAAACGAAAAAATAGCACGATACAGAGGTAAATGTTGTTCTTAATTAAGATATTATTTAATAATTTTTTTATTTATATTTCATATTTAATAATAAAATATTACCTTACACCAAGGGGTAGAAAGTTGCTGATTATGTATGCATACATTATTTTTAACATAAAATAGTTAAAGCAAACATGTCTGCCATTAGTTCTTCATGAGCCTGTATCATGTTATTTTTCTATCTTTACCGCGGGTTGAAGATTATCCGAAGTTAGAAGATGAAGTTAAAGCCGGATGGTATAATGGTGTTTTAGCAAGCAAGTGTATTACTAGATTTTCTACATTTTCGATTTTAGTTAAATATCTTTTAATTGCCGATTTTTAGGCATACAAAAATTAACATAAAGTTTACTTTGTTCCATGCCATATTACTTATGGAGCTACTACCTGTATATCCCTCATTAACTTCAAATTTGATTGATTTCGCCCAAATTTTTAAATTTAATATCTTTTCGGTTTTCGGTAACTTTATATAAATATCATAAATTTTATAAAAAATTATCTATTAATACGGAGAATTGATGTGCCATGCTTTTCATACGTGTCTTTATTTTAGAATCTGCTATATTTGTAGTAGGATCTAAAAAAGTTTGTTCAAACAATCGCATTAGGTATAAGAACAACACGTTTCCGCCTTTTGACTTAACCCTTGAACAAAACAGTCGCCATACATTTTTACAGTCACGCAAATAAAAATGAAACGTCCTTATATGAAATGACAGAAATAGTTGAGAAACTTCGAAAGTATTCAAGCCACTGAAATGATATAAGGCGCTCCTTACATTAATTTACGAGGAATTCTTACGAAAGTAAATTCTCTTCTTTCCTTAGTTGTGTTCAGGATAAATTGCACTGTTGCCCAAAATGAGAATCAGTACTTTGATTGCTTACGGTATGTTAATGTTACAAAAAAATGTATTAAAGTGATTTGTTCATTTTAATTAGCAATGTAGAACTATAATCCATTACATATGCACATTATTGAATATATACAAAATTTTAGTGCAACAACATTATAGAAGTATATGTAGTAAGCACGGTGCTCAAAACAATTGATTGAATTACAATAAATAAAACTGTATCGCTTTGCCTATGCAAAATGGCAACGTAAACGAACAACGTGAATTCCAACAAATTCGGTTTTATAATGACATTATAAAATTGTGGTTATTGGGCTGATCGTTTTTGCACCTGCTCCTAATCGATCGTGAGCATTGAGTTTTAAAAAACAGCAGTTTGTAAAATTACTGATGCGGCCACATAATGTTTTGCATAAAGACGGTCGGAGGTACTACCAAATGAAACGTTGGGACAAAGATACACATTTTTTTAAGACGTTGTAAGAGAGTTATCTCTATTTACTTACCATCTACTTATTTCAGCATTGAAAACTGTTCATTGAGAAACAAACATTACTTTTTATACGCCTCCAATAAAAGTTCCTTGGAGCCTTATAATGCACCCTTTCCGTAGAATTAATTAAGAAGCTTCCGACGCAAACAGTGTTACCGATTTCTAGAAGTTTTCGGACTGCACAGAATATAATATGGGAGTTAAGAAACTCGAGGATTTGGTAAACATAAAAAGGAACCTTGAATTTATACATTATTAGACAGAATGATGCGCGCCTGTTCTGGAATTCTCCAGCTTTAAAATGAAATAGGTGATAAGGAATACTGGCAGAGATGAAATGAAAGGATGAAATGTATTTCAAGAAACAACAAACTTTTTCAAAAATTTCTCTATGAGTTACGTAAATAGTAACATAAAATAAATAAATGTAAGCGTTTTAAAAAATATTAAATATCGGATCAATTTGATATATAATTTGCAAAGTTTCATAGATAGTCGTACCTAAAATAGTGTAGTGAAGATAAACATGCGAATAATATAATTCAGAATAACAAATACAATAGATGTAGTAGGAAGTAAGGAAACATACACCATATTATATATGCAAATTTTATTATTTTTATAAATGATTTAAATAAACACAAAAACAGTATTTTTATTATTACACATTTTTTTAACATTGCACTTCCTTCCGGACGTTTCCTATTGTTTTGCCATCAGTGAATTGTATCTATAAAAACAGTGTTAACTCTTCAAGAGTGAAACGTTCCTACTGATTTAGGGTCATTCAGAACGAAGAGAAAAAATGTCTTAAAATTATTCATTGCTGCAATAGAATATATTTGCGTTTCAGAAACCATGTTTTGAAATGTCTTACTAAGTCACTACAGCCTTTAGGCTTTAAGAGTGTTATGTGCCAAAATGCGTTTTCTCGAGTTTACCAGCGTTTGGCTTTAATTTGGTTGCATTCATTAACACTTACTTATGGTTTTTCCTTAGAACCTCATCTCTGAACTTGAATACATATGTTCAAACGTGATAGATGCTATTGGGGACTCGGCTGGAAATTTGTTAGTCATTCAAAATGCTGCAGTAATTCTTGCAATAAAATCTTGCTCTATTTCCGCTAGTTTCAACTGGCGTTTCATAAACTTTTCGAATCCTGCCCCTTGATATGTCTTTTCAGGAACAGAACATATACTTTATCATCGCAATATTTTATGAATTTCTGTCCTCTTTTAGCGGCCTTGATTTCATTAACAATTTCTTATACTCCAAATCAGATACTTACTTACTTAACGGGGCGCTTGGTTTGGACATTATTTTACAAAATTATATTTTGGCTAGAAAAATGATTTTCTATGCTTCAGTTGTATGTGCGCGTAAATAATTCAAACTAAACATGTTTAGTTAAATGAAACTGCTAAAATAAATATTAATTTCTGAATCTACTGTTCAGAACAGAAGCTTCAGTTTTTAGAATGTCACCCCGCGTATGATAAAAATAAACATATTTAACCATCGACGTCAGAGCTTTTAATAAAAATCAGTTTAATTTTATAGCAAACGCAATTTTCTTCTGTTGCTCAGTCACTTCCAGTTGAACAATGAAAATAAACTGAAATACCAAATTTCTAAGTTACTAAACATTTCACAATCATAGTCACTTCTACTGCCAATTTTATTCAATCAATAACTCCTTTACTATTTCTTGCTTCTATGCAGCATTCGATCGACTCCTATTATAAATACTATTAAAAATTGCGCGACAGAATAAAATCAGATGCTAAAAGCTGTATAATTATTTATTGAAGTTTTTCTAGTGCCGTTTTGTCGAATGAAAATAATGAGCAAAAAATTGAATAGAATCTAGTTAAAAATAACAAGCAGGAAAGCTTTTTAAATTTAATTAAGATTCGAGGTTGAAATACGGTAGCTCAACATACATTTAAAAACCTGAGGACCATAATTGTACTATACTGACATGTTTCTAGCTAATATAACGACTACATTGCAAATTTTCATTTGCTGAAAAGATTGATTTAGCTGGTAAAGTTTCCCTTATCATGACAGCTTTGAAACTTTGTGCTACTCGTTGCAGAAAATCTTCTTATAACCGTAATTACAATAGTCAAAATATTTTGTAACAATAATAAATAAACTCTGTACAATATGTGTATTAATACTTCATCAGCATGGAGTACATGACTGGACAGGAGAAAATTCAAATGGTTTTTGCTTATGGAGAAGCTGGCAGGTGTATTTGGCACAGCCTACGTTCAAAATGTGAGCAAAATATCTCATAAACTGTAGGAGTTAAAGAGAAAATATTAATATTTTTTTAAAACTTTAACACCCTGTATCTGGTTAACCATGGGCCTGAGAAAACAAACTCAAATGGACACTCGATTTGTGTTGAGGTCATCTACACGCCTCTGCTCCGTATAAATATAGGTATACCCAAGCCCAATAGTTAGGATATTGTTTAATAACATGAAAACAATATTTAAACGTTGAATTATTTGCCCTGAAAATAAATTTGTATTTATATGCAATTATACTTACTTTATGTATCCATACAACACACGTTTCTCACTTCAACTCCGGATATTAATAGCAAAGTTAAAACAAACTAATGTTATATACTGTACCAATCTGGAAAAGAAAAGAAAACAGGGAGTGTCCGTCCATACGCTTTATTCTGTTAAAGACAATTTCTATTTAATAAACAAAACAATATATTATCTTTAACACATGAATGAATTCGCGTCTCGTGACCCTTAATTTCAGATTGTTCACGGTTGTATATAATATTAATTAACAACATTCAAAACAATGTTTATCTCGGTCAATTCCATAATTGTACCTCAACTTTACAAAATTTTTTATCTAAAAGGCCATTTTCAAGTCGGAAACGTTGCCTTTGGTGTTGAAAAAGCCAATTAATTTTACAGCAGTTTCAAAAGCAGGTTTGAATCGATTTTCGTCACAGGGACCTGTTTTCTAACGCATTAATTTTGATTGAACTAATTAATATATAGCTTCGTTTAGATACTTTCTGAACAAACCGGCTAAAAATTGCTCAGTTATTTTTTTGTTTTATTCGTGTAGTTCTTGAGTATGGCGTTGTGACAATCAAAAATATATTTTTTATTAAGAGCTCACCTCTCTGCTAATTAATTTGGAAACTTGTAAAAGGTAAATAGTTTTTGGCAAAGTAGCAAACAGCCTACAACATTTGCACGGTGAAAGCAGGCTAATACTTTTAATTGTTGTGTATATTTTCCTGACTGTACTTCAATTTATTTAAAAAAAATTTCTCCTGGGTTTCAGTCAATTTTATTGTTTATTATTTATAATGTCACAAATACGTTTCGGTGTCTTTCTCCACCATCATCAGTTTGTCTAAAATATATATTTACAGTTATCATCAATTTAAATAGAAAACTTTCACCAAAATTCACATATTAAAATACAAATCACACACATATTAAAAAGTACATCAAGAACATTGGTTTTCAGGTGATGAGTCAGGACAAACATTAATAAAGACTAGACATAACAAAGACTGGAATCTTAAGAATTAACTTACGCGTATAGTTGTTTCTACCTTCACATTTGACTGGTCACTGAATTTTCCATATTTTACTCGATATCAAGCGAGCGAAACAAAAAAACTGTTTATCTTTCGCCTTTTCTTTGCCTTTTAGGAATTACTTTGCAATTCCTCAATATCAGGTGTTTATATTTCATTTACTTGGTCCAATCAGTTCATGCATGCGATCATTTAATTAGTGTATGATACACAGAGCTAAGATTGTCTGTGTCTGATCTGAAATTCATTGCATTCTGATGTTTTTTAATCTGTATCATTTCATGGATTCTTCTCTTATTATAGTTGTTTTCATTGATTAATATTTTTGTGTTATCGAAATCAAAACTATGTAACTTTTGTTGTGCATGTTGTGCTAATGCTGTTCCATTTTCGTTAACCTTTCTTAAGCTATATTTATGTTCGTATATTCTTTTCTTTAAATATTGCCCTGTTTGACCTATGTATGTGTTGTCACAGTTCAAACAGTCAATCTTGTATATTACGTTATTTTTTTTAAAATACTTTTAATATTTTTTATAAATATTTTAAGCTATTTGTATGTAAAATATGTCAGCAGCGTTTATGTCCAAAATAAGTGTATGTGTCTCAATGGGGAACTCAAAAAGAAGAGCTGATTTGCGATATAAGAACACACATACATTAGCCAGAAATATTGTTGAACGTCCTTTTGGTGACTGTAAATGTCTTTTCAAATATTTACCAATATTCGTACAAAAGGCATTGCCTCATAACACTAGAATCATTATCATGATCAATATAATCAAGAGATAAAGGAAAGCATAACTATAAACAAAATTAAAAGGTTTTATCACTCCGAATTCGCATATATGAGAGGGAACGCATTTAGAACTGCTAATATGAAGAGACATGTGAGGAATCCAAGTGAATTTTTTTAATTGTTATTTATTTCAAAATTTCCTGGGTTTCAGTCAATTTTATTGTTTATTATTTAAAATGTTACAAATACGTTTCGGTGTCTTTCTCCACCATCATCAGTTTGTCTAAAATATACATTTTACATTTATTATCAATTTAATTAAAAAAAAAACTTTCACAAAATTAACATATTAAAATTCAAATCACACACATATTAAAAAGTACAATTTGGGACCTTGGTTCTCAGGTGATGAGTCGGGATAAACATGTTCGGGAAAAGACTAGAATCTATTGTTTAGAGATCTAAATTTGACTTACGTATATAGTTGCTACCAACTTCACATTTGACTGGCCACTGAATTTTCCATATTTTATTCGATATCAAGCGAGCGAAACAAAAGAACTGTTTATCTTTCTTTCTATCTTTCTTCTTCTTTCTTCTAAAACTTTTTTTTTGTTTCGCTCGCTTGATATCGAATAAAATATGGAAAATTCAGTGGCCAGTCAAATGTGAAGTTGGTAGCAACTATATACGTAAGTCAAATTTAGATCTCTAAACAATAGATTCTAGTCTTTTCCCGAACATGTTTATCCCGACTCATCACCTGAGAACCAAGGTCCCAAATTGTACTTTTTAATATGTGTGTGATTTGAATTTTAATATGTTAATTTTGTGAAAGTTTTTTTTTTAATTAAATTGATAATAAATGTAAAATGTATATTTTAGACAAACTGATGATGGTGGAGAAAGACACCGAAACGTATTTGTAACATTTTAAATAATAAACAATAAAATTGACTGAAACCCAGGAAATTTTGAAATAAATTGAAGTACAGTCAGGAAAATATACACAACAATGAATTGTTATTTATGAAACATTCTATTTTCAAGAGTGCATAAGCACATAGTTTATTATAAAATTAAACAACAAATTAATCTGAATTTATTTATTATCTTATAATTTTTGAGTTTTCATTTCCTCCTGCCTTAGAATTTCTCTAGCAATGGCTATGCTCTTCCAGTTCTTTCATGTGAAGCTCTGCGTCTTGCCCCATCAACTTTTGCAACCGCATCATCTTCACTTCGACCACCTTTTTGATAGCATGCCTCCTCGACATTCTTACTACTGATGTCCTAGCTATCAATAGAAAATAATTAAATTAGGCAAAAACTTTTAATAAGAATTAAAGTACTTTCCGCTTCATTTGATTCAATACTTGGAAATTGAGTGACTTCTATTTCGTACTCAACACAAAAACATAGGTAGATATAACAAACATGTGCTTTTTTGTAAACTGGTTTATGTTTACGGTGGAGTTTCGAAAAAATACAGAACCGACCGAGTCAAAGCACCAAAAAAAAATAGTCTATTCTACCGTGTGTGCTAAATGAAACATTTGCACCGTAATCAAGTAATCCTAATCAAAATTCCTTCGCTGGAAAACGCAGTTCTCTTTTTTGTATTAATTAAAGTCTTGTCTTAGTTAACTGTAAAATTTGTCGGCCAATAAGTTCCTGGTAATAGCCAAGTTAAAATGATTACTTTCAGGAAACCTTCCAAGGAAGTCGAGGTTGGATACAGCACATATTACATGCAGCAAACTTCGAATTTACTGCAGATTTTTTCAGATAGTCGTAATTTATTTATGCGTAACCCTGTATAAATAAATTTATGATCAGAAATGCACCACCAAAATTAACAAGCCACGTCTTCGCTTGTCCATAAAATAAACTGAAATGTACATGAAATTCTTCCATCAAACTTTTGATAAAAATTTTCGTACCATATAATCTATTGAATCTATACAGTGTGTCCAGTATAAAATGATGTACATGGGGATATTGGAAACCGTTAGAGCTACAGGGTGGACCAAATGGGGAAAAAGTTGCGCAATCAAGTGCCTATAAATAATCTGTCATCAACTTCTTAGAACTCGGAATAGCAACGGATATACAGGGAAAAAAAGAAAAAAGTGCGTTTTATAACATCCATTATATCGTATTTATTATAAAAGATACAATAACGAAATTTTCAGGGTGGGGGTAAGAAATGAGCGACAATTTGAAAATAAAGTTAAAAATGATCTGGGCCCACTATGTTCAATGAGGCCGAAGTCAACTTTTGTTTTTCTTATGGGCGCCATATTGAATTTCTGCATTTTTAAATTCCCCTTTAAATATGCTCTTCAACCATGTATAAGATGTTTATGTTCGGTCAAGATAAATAATTACAATTAACAAAATTAAGATTTAATGGTAGTAGGCATTGATATTTCTATTAATTATTACTTTAAATTATTACTGATCATACATCGAACACTGCAAAAGAACAAATAACATTTTAGGATTAAAGTAGGTGTTCAAAAAGCCACCGTTTTCTCGCACGCACAACATACATCGTCTCATTACTGCTTCGCAGGATTTTCTGATCATTTCTGGGGTAATTCTGTTAACAGCTTCTATAACAGCGTGTCTCAGCTCCTCTTCAGTTTCGTATGACCTACAGTATACCACATGTTTGAGGAAACCCCAAGCAAAAAAATCAAGCGGTGTTATGTCAGGGGATCTCGCAGGCCATCTTACTGGTCCCAGGTTGCCTATCAACTTGTTAGGAAATTCGTGATTTAAAATTTCTGTGATAATAAATACGTCCATTATGTGGCGGCGCGCCGTCTTCTTGGAAATACAAGTTTTGCAGGGTAGCTACTGGAACATCCATAAGTGCTTCCGCTACGTTAGTTTGTAAGAGGTTCAAATATCTCTCGGAATTTAAGTTCTCATTTAAAAAAATGGTCCAATCACGTCGATACCCACAATACCTAACCAGACGTTAAATCCAAACCTAACTTGGTGCCTAACTTGACGAACTAGCCGTGGATTTTCATCTGACCAAAAAACGGTATTTTTACGATTAAATAGTCCACATTTAGTAAATTGGCTCTCATCTGACCAAAGGACTTTTAAGGAAAAGTTTGGTATCTCGTTATTTCTTTGAATAAACACTGACAAAATGCCATTCTTCTAATCGCATCGCCATTCTGGAGTCCCTGGCAGGCCCGTTCACGATAGGGGTGATATTTATGACGCTTTAAAATACTATTCGCCATTGACCGCGCATCACCTGTTGTGGCTTCAACTTGACGCAAAGACGTACGAGGTGTCTCAACCACGCTTTGCATTACCAAATTTTCCCTTAGCAAAACTCCCGTAAGCTACAAGGTTGTCTTTCAGACGCCTAAACATAGTTCTACCAGGTTGTAGCCTTTCTGGATATTTATTTAAATACATTTCTTCAGCTTTCGCTTCATTTCGACGACAGAGAATAAAACACTCCAACATATCGTATTTTTCATAATTTGAAAGTGATTCATTTTGAAACACACAATTCATTACAAAACTTGACACTGACAATAAATTCTACTTTGACAGTTACCTAGGTAATTAAAACAGACAACGAACGTCAGTATGGGGAAATTGAAGTGAAATATCAATGCCTACTACAATAAAATCTTAATTTTGTTAATTTTAATTATTTATCTTGACCGAACATTAATATGTTATACATGGTTGAAGAGCATATTTAAAGGGGAATTTAAAAATGCAGAAATTCAATACGGCGCCCATAAGAAAAACGAAAGTTGACTTCGGCCTCATTGAACATCGTGGGCCTAGATTATTTTTTACTTTATTTTCAAATTTACGCTCATTTCTTACCCGCACCCTGAAAATTTCGTTATTGTATCTTTTATAATAAACACGATATAAAG
This sequence comes from Dendroctonus valens, assembly GCA_024550625.1. Classification (NCBI taxonomy): domain Eukaryota; kingdom Metazoa; phylum Arthropoda; class Insecta; order Coleoptera; family Curculionidae; genus Dendroctonus; species Dendroctonus valens. The sequence goes on along the minus strand of JAJTJO010000413.1, from coordinate 290,796 downwards.
GATTTTATAAAACGCACTTTTTTCTTTTTTTCCCTGTATATCCGTTGCTATTCCGAGTTCAAAGAAGTTGATGACAGATTATTTATAGGCACTTGATTGCGCAACTTTTTCCCCATTTGGTCCACCCTGTAACTCTAACGGTTTCCAATATCCCCATGTACATCATTTTATACTGGACACACTGTATACCTACACAAATTGTTAACTTTATATACAACTTTTATTTTACTCAACCATGTTTTTATTAAATTACCGTAAAATTATGTCATTAATTTAGTTACCACATTTAACGTAAAATAGCTCCCAATCCAACTACTTTAGCTTTTTAATTATATACTAGTTAATCAACTTTTAACTTTTGTAAATAATAAAGAAAATATAAATTATTAATGGTTTTTCAAACTGTTTGAATTACTCTCCTAAATGAACATCGGCAAACATTTAAATTCGATAAAAGACATTCGCCCTCATTTATTTATTATAAAGCATAATTTCCCAATTTCAATAAAGGTGAAGTCGACTCCAGACACTCCAGAGATATTCCTATACACAAACAAGAAATTGGGGACCTCTGAAATGTCTTGGAAAATTCGGATTTTCTTGTCTGTTCTTTTTGTGCCAGCTTATATTTGAATGACGCTGAATATGATCTGAATATCTCAAGAGTTTGACATCCAGAACCTTTATCTGGAAAAAAAATAGCAACGAAGGTACAAATTTAATTATATGTTTTTGCTTTCAGAAATAACTTTTATATGAAACGAAAATAAAATATTCAAAAATAATGCGGAGTGACAGTGCTTCTTTACTATTGTTTTTGATAAGCTTCTGTGTGGGTTTAGAGCACTCAATTTCACAAAAAACTTCAATTATGTAGTAAATACAGCGTTCGCGCGAGAAGCAAAAACCATTGAAAAATTTTGTATGAGCGCGTTTTGCTAAAAGCTGTTTATTTTAACCAAACCCTTAAGATAAAACATTGCTTTTGCCAAAATGAAAAATGTCAATATAATCGCATGCCGTAAACATTAACGCAATTTAGAAAACGATTTGAAGGCAAAAAAACCAAAGCGATGACAAAAATATAAAATAGTGTTTAGTAATAAGGAAAATTTCATTTGACATGTTTTGAGCTGAAAGTTGCGAAAGCAATTTCCTACGACGCAATGTTTGGACTCGTCTGTGTGGATAGATTTATATATCTGAAAAAAGGAATTAATTGTGTATCTTTAAGATGGTTACATTTTTTCAACATTATTTTTATACTTATTAGATAAAACTGGCGCTATTACAAGCGGAAACAAATTAATCCAAATCTTACGCTGAAGCAAATACAGTAAATGTGGGCACAAGTGTCTCATTGAACTGAATCTTATCATTTTTCCTAACAAGATATGTAATATAAAAACGGATATTATAATAATAATAAACAAAACGGATATTGTACCGTGTTAAATCAACGCCAAATTATTCTGTTAAATTAGCTTTTAGAAAGCATATGATGCTTTTATTGGATCGTGTAATACGTACTATTAAAAAGTTATTTTTTAGTTTTTGAATCTTTTGTCGATATATCAACGTGCACTCATGTTTAAGTTATTGTTATAATTATCTGTACTGTTATTAGTTTAAATAGCTATAGTATATTGAGTTAATAGGTTTTGTTAAAGAGTTCTCAATCAGGGGCGCGCAAAGAAAACAAACAACAGAAAATTTTGTAGCAAACAATATCTGACAAGTTAAAACAGTGAGAAACACTCTTCAAACAAATATTAGAGAAAGCCTAATTGGAAACTTCATGAAGGAACGCAAAAAACGCAAACTTGAGATCTTTTTATTATTAAGGATCGCCACGAACTAGTGTCTCGAATGCCATTGAACACGGATGGAAATTCAGCTAAAATAAAGTCTACTATCTACCTCAATTATATCTATCTCGGGAATTTATTTTAGTTTAGGTGTCTCGTAATTACGAAGCCAATGCCGATTAAACTTGCCATCTAATAAGAATAACAATAATAATTTATTACGTTTTCTTTAACTACTGCTGGTTTTCAATAATCTCTTGATTGATTGATTACCTTCCTGTAATTCACAGGAATCATCACTAGTTATTACCAAAATAATAATTATTAAAGTTTTAATATAATAGATGTTGGAACGACGATGTGCTAAATAGATTTTGAGATTTTGCAAGCGTGCGTTAAAACGTAGAAAAATCACTTTAAAACTTTGTGCTTTCGTAGGTGCAATTCCAATTACTTATAAATGACTTAAATTCAATATTACGCATTTTTTAAATCAACTAATATTTTGTACATTTTGTCTCTAAACAGTTTGAATTTTTATTATATTTCAATTCATGCCTGAAAACGGTTTTCTCGTTTCATTTATACTGTTGTATGCGGCCAAGCATATTAAAATGTTTTTCTAATCCAGAAATTGCAATTTTTGCTTAGCCAATATCATTTTAAAGGACGGAACGAAAGAAACAATTTTCTTTTCAACTAAAGAATTAAAATCTAGTTCTTAGGAACTCCAAAATCAACAGGGATGTTAATGAAGCAATCTCAATACTCGGGTGTTTTTTCTGTTTGCATAAAATCTAATCTTGTTGTAATCTTTATATGGATTATTATATTAAAGTTTATGTTTTTTTTAAGGTTTTATATTTGCAAAGTATGATTTACATTTTTATCCGCAATCGAACCACAAAGAGTGTGATTAATATCAACCTCGCTATAAAGAAATTTTGGAGAGTTTCAATGGATATAAAAATTACAAATAATAATTCTTCAAATAACGGTTAGTTTGCGAAACGGTAATTCATTGTTTAGTAGTTGTGGAGTCTTTCATTACTTCCCTTCGATCATGTCTAACCATTGTAGGCGAGTGATCGTATGACAGAAATCTTGCAGTATTGTCAGTCTTTCTAATGGTGCTACATTAATATGAGATTTAAGAAAGCAAGAAAACATTAGATATTTGCATTTTAATCGAGTAATTTTGAAATAAGTTTTTACCCACACCTTATCTACATTTTTATTCATAAATTTCTTTACTCTCTAGGTTGCCAGTCACATCCGAGTACCAATCACAATACAACGCACAGTACATTCGTATCAAATAAGAAAATTTGTCAAATTCTATCAAAAACAACTTATGAAGTTTCGTGATGATTCAAATTTTAATTATGATGTCTTTTTCTTGCTTCACGGCTGTTTATGTTAATAATTTTCCCACGGTCTTGCATTCAATAAAATGTCATATAAAATTGAATTGATGAATTTTTTATTAAATATAAAACATGTCGATTTTATTTTACCTGTACACATCCATATAATATGAATAGTTATTCCAATGTTTCATCATGACCGCTGCTGTTCCAAAATTAGTTCCAGTTCGCTTTATTCTAATTTAGTGCGAATGACTTTTTCACGGAGCTTTTTTTAAATTAATTTCAAGAAGTTTTAGAACATTTCTAGTTACAATCGACACAATGCAGCTCCATTTTATGGAAGTTGGTGTTTCACACCATACGGGAAAATTTCCTTAGATATTGCTGGCTAAGCACCATTTTACTGGCTAAGACTCACTTTAAGCAGCTAAAAAGGATACCGGAAAGTACGAAACGTGCTTCATATTCCAGTACATTGTGGTAGGCGAGCTATTAACTTTTAAACGACCCTTTTTCAGGGTATTCGTTGCATTTTGATCGACTACAAGTGACTAATCAATTATTTATTTCTATTCCCTAGAAAAGAATAGATGAATCAGCGTATTCGTTTTTCTAAAGCTACATTGGCATCATTTAATTTTTATAAATTGGTTAATCCACATCATTCTCTCCGCAGTGGGGTTTCAAATTTTAAACAGCTAAAGTTGATTATTCCACCTATTTTGTGTATTTGTAAGCATTTTAAGTATTTGCGTTTCGTAATGAGGAATTAAGCATTTGCGTTAATTAAACCCCAAACGACCAAACACTGTCATTTTCTTTTTCCCCTGAACAAGGGCTCCCTCAAGGATCCCCGCTCTCACCGTTTCTCTACAATATATACTGCCATGACATATACAATTACAACTTACCAGACAAAAATCAAATCGACAGATCGGCATACATATTACAATACGCAGACGACACGGCACTTATTGTACATGACAAAACTACTGAGAGAGCAGCTCAAAGACTCCAAACACTAACAAACAACACAATGACATGGTTTTATAAATGGAGACTAACACCAAACGCGTCAAAAACCAACTTCTGCTCACAAACCACAGACTCAACGCTGACTCCCCTACAATAACTGCAGACGGCCAAACGACACAACCAAAAAACGACGTAAAATACCTTGGAATCACAATTGACCACAAACTTAAATTCACTAAACACATACGAAACATCAGGGCAGAAACAATAAAGAGAACAAAACACTTCCGATCACTAACCTACAAAGACAGAGGAATTAGCACAAATATTCTGCTCACAAACCACAGACTCAACGCTGACTCCCCTACAATAACTACAGACGGCCAAACGACACAACCAAAAAACGACGTAAAATACCTTGGAATCACAATTGACCACAAACTTAAATTCACTAAACACATACGAAACATCAGGGCAGAAACAACAAAGAGAACAAAACACTTCCGATCACTAACCTACAAAGACAGAGGAATTAGCACAAACACCGCCACCAAAATATATAAAGCTATTTGTAGACCCTTGCTAGACTATGGACATATACTCATGACCAACGGAACAGAAAGGACAAAACGTTATATACAAACAACAGAACAAATTGCACTAAGACTAATAACACGAATAAGACACCCCCAAAACCCACTACACAACCCCCCCACCCAACTTCTATACGAACGCACAAACATGACAAAGATCTCGGAAAGACTCATACAGCTACAGACAAAATGGACAAACAACCCCTACAACTGGACCATACTGAATCCCCTTTGTCTTACAAGACCAACCAGACAATCCCGCTTTCGTTTCCCTACATTAACGCCACTCGAACACTTACAAACGCTACGGACTAGTGGACAATAAAATAATTCCTTCTTGCCACTGAAATCTTATTTATTTAATAGTATTGTTAACCTAGAATAAGAGAATTTTCATATTTGTTTTCATTTAGATTAAGACTGTATGTATTAAACAAGGGCAGAAAGACCGATAGGTCGATAGCCTTTTTTAGAAATAAAGATATTTACTACTACTAGCACAAATACCGCCACCAAAATATATAAAGCTATTTGTAGACCCTTGCTAGACTTTGGACATATACTCATGACCAACGGAACAGAAAGGACAAAACGTTATACACAAACAACAGAACAAATTGCACTAAGACTAATAACACGAATAAGACACCCCCCAAACCCACTACACAACCCCCCCACCCAACTACTATACGAACGCACAAACATGACAAAGATCTCGGAAAGACTCATACATCTACAGACAAAATGGACAAACAACCCCTACAACTGGACCATACTGAACCCCCTTGTCTTACAAGACCAACCAGACAATCCCGCTTCCGTTTCCCTACATCAACGCTACTCGAACACTTACAAACGCAACTGACTAGTGGCCAATAAAATAATTTTTTCTTGTCATTGGAATTTTATTTAATAATATTGTTAACCTAGAATAAGAGAATTTTCATATTTGTTTTTTATTTAGATTAAGACTACATGTATTAAACAAGGGCAGAAAGACCGATAGGTCGATAGCTTTTTTTAGAAATAAAGATGTTTACTACTACTAAACCCCAAACCTGTTTATACTAAAATTCTGTTTGTTTTATGCTTACTGAAGCGCTATTTTCTTTTGTTCCTAAATAACAATAATACAGAGAAGCACAGAAGTAAATAACGATTATGAGTAGAAAAGTATTGACTCCTAGTTTGAAGTGAGAAACAACTTGTTGAGGCACATTTGACTTTTACAAGCCAAAGTCCAAAACCAAATTGTTTTAAATTCTATTTTCACATTCTTGAAATAATTTTTCTCCTACTTTATACGCTACGCCGTTTTTTAAATATGACGCGTAATTATGGCTAGAGGTTTAGCATTTTGGTATCAAGTATTTATTAACACGTTAATTAAACCGTCTTACCATTCCTAACAATGAGATAAATTTCTGAAGAAGTATTAGTAAAAATGTGCATTTTGCCTTCTGCCCCATAAGCGGAACTGATCGACAGATACTTTTCCCGAAATGTAAAAATGTTTGATCAGGGTTATCGATGTAATCATAAAAAAATAGAGAATCTATTATATATATATATATATATATATATATATATAGATATATATATATATATATATATATATATATATATATATATATATATATATATATATATATATATATATATCAGCGATGGAACACACAACATATATTTCGGAGAGGCACAGGTCCTGGCCACGACAACAGGGTATCGCCCCCGACTAATACGAGAAGCCATTGAAATCTACAAACACGACGACAATTTCAACAGAAAAGAAGAGACAATGGCGCTGAACAGGATATGGTTTCCAGCACTCACCAACGCAAAAACAGCAAGAAAAAACAACAGCTCAGGACAGGAGAGAGAATCATGTACACCGGAGGATAGCAACAGCCAACAGAATGTGCAAGCTCCGATGACACAGGCCACGTCATCACAAACCACGTCATCGCGACCGGTGCATAAATACGGACTGCGCCCGAGGAATCGCATCAGAACAGTGTAAGCGTTCAAGCAAACCACTTCTGAAGATGCAAGCCACACGTGCTTGCGAAACGTTAAGAAGAAATTCTACCGAACGACGGCCTAAAAACCCGAAAAACCCACTTGTTTCAATATTTATCGTGTCCAGTTTTTTTCAGTCCACGATTGTAGTTATTGCGTTTTGAAAATCACGACTGAAAGCGTTTCACAAGGTTTTAAATTAGATATAAAATTTAACAGGGCCGAACGGGGTAACCCACCTTATCTGCCCCATGTGCATGGTTACTTTTAAAGTATAATTTAGGAGAAAAAAGCAAAATTTTGAATTAAATTGAAGGACTTAAGGGACTAAAGGAAGGAAAGAAAGAGGGACTTGAAGGATATTGCTAAACAGACTTTCTTTAGCTTTCATTTTTAAGGTGAAACTTAGCTTGATAAATTACCGGCGCTTTGTATTTATGGCAAACTTATAGACGAATGCCCAAATTCAAGTCGCCAAGGACATTATGATTTTAAGAATAATGCTTATAGATGAATCCAGTGTAATTTCGGATATTATCATCGTTAGTACTCTAGGTCATTAAGTTGGTTACCCTGTTGTTCAACTCTGTTTCGATCTGCATCGCGTTTTTCTTTTATTTCCACAGGCTTCCCGACAAATTACGTATACGAAGATTTTGTTTTCCAAAACGTGAGTTTATTAGGTTTTAAACTGGATAGTTTAATTACCATTAGAATAAGTAAAAACTAACGCTCTATAACTCCTATATGAGTTCCAAATTCATAAAAATTTCAGAATAACTCCGAAACGTTAGAATATATAGCAATCCGAAACGTTTATTATATTTCAATTACTCGATTACTTAGTTATCAATTATAACTTCAGTTACTCCTATTGCTGTCTTAGATGTGAATAATTCGCACACCATCCTGGAAAATGCATACTTATATTCCATTAACCTGAAGAAACTCCAGATTTCGTATAAATAACAGTGAGGAAGAAATATTTTAAATACGCTTTTGAAATGACTTTATAGCAATAATGTGAAATTTATACTGCAGGATATGAATTTCAACGTGTTATATTGTGTCAGCTTTAGATAAAGGAAAATGTTTATTATTTTTCGCTTAATTTATATGGCTATGCTTTGCATTTCGCTTTAATACCCGAGGCGATTTAAAGCGATTACGCCATTATGCAAATCTATACTCGGTGAGTATTGTTAAAAAATAATTCAGTAAAATTGTGCTTGTTTGAATATCCAATTGATAAAACACTCGAAAGCCAGAATATCTACTAGTATCAAACGGAATTGAAGTGAGTTTAATTGCGTTTCAAGTTCAAAGAAAAATATCTTGCTTAATTGCTTAATCGTTGCGTGTCCGATATGTTTTTAATAGGTATTAAAACATTTTCCTTCAAAACCTAGTAATTCAGCGGAAACCCTACCAAAAACTAGTTTTAGTTCTTTTATCTATTTTTCGAACATTTTTTCTCAATTTTTCACAAAAAGATCGTTGATGTTTTACCGATATGTATGTTATGAAAAAGTGTAGTTTACAGTTTCTAATGTTTATAAATTATTAAATCTACATATTATTGGTGGAATTATATTTATCCTGAAAACATTTCTAAAGAGTATCTATTTATTTAATTTCATTTATCTGCAACTTTTTGATAATGACCATGATTTGACACTGTGTGAAAAGTTCTAAGTACCTTTATTACCGCACTAGTGCTTTTTTAAATTTATTAGCGCCCTTGTTGCGTTAAAGCGTCTTGATATTTCTTCCGTGATTTATTTGGCACAAGCTCCGAAACAACAGTAAAAGTTTCGTTTTGAATATCAGATAGGAGGTGATCGTTTGAACTCAAGTTTAAAGTATGTTATTTTGGGAAGCAATTTAGACAATGATTGCGTAAAGCAATTTTGTGGCAATCATACGTAAACCATAAGCTGGGGTAATACACATTTGTTTTATCTATACTTAATCTGTATTACGTTTTTAAATCAATTGTACAATATTAATATTCGGTTTGTTACGTTGATAACATCAAAAGTCACATTAATGCAACTGCAAAACTGCTTTTCTGTTTTCCAAAAGTGTGTTCAGAAGATAATCCGTTAAGTTGTTTAAAAATATAATCGCATTTTGGTGTTAAACAGCTGAAAACTTTAAGTGAAGAAGAAATAACAGATGTTAAAGAGAATAGAATAATTGCATTCCTTTAGGCTAAACATAATGTTAAAAAAATGTTTCTTTGCTTGGATATATTCCTCAGTAATGTGCACTGAGAGAGTTGCTGGAATAGATCTAGTTCCAATAGTCAGCAAGTATATTCACGTCAAAATTGCGGCATCTCTTAGCTTACAAATCCTGCATTATACACTAGTCAGGAATTTTTGTTGTTTTTCGTGTTTTTTTGTTTGAGTTATTGTCTAATACTGATTTAAAAAAGTTATCCAATGCGATATCTGAAAATCTCCTTAAAGACAGCTGTGAACATGCTTTGCTTGGACATGATACATCGACAAATATCTCAATCCTCAAACAAAGCACTCAAAGAGGGCAAGCAGACAAAGAGTCTTACATTGCTCAAATTGATAGCAATGATAGAAAAGCGATTTTGGCTTGCCTTTCATTTCATAATTTTAAATTTCGATTTAGAATAGACTGTGTTAGAAAAAAATATATAAATAATAATTAATCTGAAGGTGCGAGTATATGAAATGCTTAATAAGAATAAAGCAACATCTACATGAGGCTATAAAATGGGGAGTGTTAAAGATATTGAAGAAATAGTATTTTGCCATTATCAAATATCATATATTAAACCAAAGTAAAATTGCAGTGTTTCTTTAAAGCATCAAAAATTTTGTACTTGTGAAGCTTGCGGGCTTGTATGAAAGCATTTGATTTTCATTTGTTACAAAGCGCCAGGACGTGTTTCCTTTTAGAGATTATGTTTTTATTATCTCGTTTCTTCAATACTTATGTATACTTTGTAGTCAATTGAAACTTCAAAATGCTTCAAGTAAGTAGCTTGCACAAAATTCTAAATATGTGGGTTGTTTTTGACGAAATTTCGTACTCTGAATCCAAAAATAACATCGAACCCTGATTAAAGTGCCCATCTCTTTGCTCATTATCTACTAACTGCGCCATTACGATTTTTCAGGAATTAATCAAAATAACCATGTAATAGATGCTCATGTTGCCAATGAAACATTGAAGTATCTGCTCTTAAATGTAAAATGTTGCAATATTTAACTAGAAAACAGCTGAAGAATCGAACTCAACAGAAATTGTGATACAAATTGCTCCCACGTGTAATACACACAATTTCCTTTTAAAAGTCGTACGTTTAGTTTGGGTTAGTTTACCAGCGTATATAACTTATGCAAAAGTATAGACTACAAATCGAGTAGCGCGTAGACCCTTTTGAAAAGTTATTTTATTTCGTAAATTGAATATGTATTCCTTTAAACAATATCTCTTTAATTGGGGAAAAACAGTTTTCTTCAAGAAGCAATTGCTACAATTAAAAATCTAACTTTAAGTTTGCTTTTTTAATGAATGAAAGGGCGGTATTGGGCAGCTTCTGATTGGAGAAACGGTTTATTATTTTCTGCTACTTTAGATGCCTCTGCTTTGCAGTTCGCTTGAATGCAGTAGAAGATTTAAAGCAATTATGCAAATCGTTGTACGTTTAGTTTAGTTGAAATATAATCTTGAATAATACGGTTTTCATTAGGTAGCATTTAATTAAAAAGGAAAGACCAGGAACTTTATTACTTTGTAATGGTTAATTGGGGTAAAATATTTTTTATTGAGAAAAACATTGTCTGGACTCAATAAACATTTTTTCTATACCAATTTTGAAGAACTACTATAAGTTAAAGGTGAAACAATATAATGTTTAAAATGAAATAAAAAAGCTTCATTAAAAAATGCACAAAGAGCTTATGGCTATTCACTAAGTAAAATCGTGCAGCAATTAACAGAGATTAATATTGCGGTTGCCTAATACTCTTTTTATTGCTTCTCGCGTTCATTATTTCTCATTTAGTTCATCGTTAGCTTTCCGTAATATATTTTTACTAGATAAGGAACTAACGAGAGTTAATTACCTGGCTTTTGTGTTAGACAACAAACAAGCAAATTTGCGTAGTTTCTTGTGCATTAATCCAAATTGTATGAACAATTCATATTGCATTTTCATTAGATGAGTTTACATTAGCATCGAAACAAAACGAAGAACGACTACTTCGTATACTCAGAACATTTTACATGTCCTGATATGCATGAAGAAAATTTTATATTTTTTTAAACAGAAAAACAAATTTTAAAATTTAAAGAATTGAAGTTTCAGTTAGATTATTTAAAAAAACTAGGCAAATCCCGATGCGGCAACTTAACAATTAGTAAAAAGTAAAATATTTAAACATTTTTGCAAAGTGCCTAGGAACAAACGCAACACATTTTAAACACTTACCACTTTACTTAATGGTAATAAGGTTCTGTAAATAATTTTATTAATTTTGAAACTGTCTGAAATATTTCAAAATGTTTGTTGACCCAGTTGACCTGCAATTTCGGGACATCTTGTAGAATCGGTTAACGTTAAGAATTTATTAAACGATTCTCAAGTTAAAAATCACTGTAGCTCTTAAAAAAGTAATTGTTAACTTGAAAACTCTGAAAGCAATCATCCCATAAAAAGTCTTATTAAAAGTTCTCCAACAAAAAATTCCGGGGTTCCAGTCAATTTTATTGTTTATTATTTAAAATGTCACAAATACGTTTCGGTGTCTTTCTCCACCATCATCAGTTTGTCTAAAATACACATTCACAGTCATCATTACTTTAAAAAAAAATGTCTTCTCTTATTATAATTGTCTTCATTGATTAATATTTTTGTGTTATCAAAATCAAAACTATGTAACTTTTGTTGTGCATATTGTGAATGAAATGTTGTTGTCCATGAATTGATACAAATTAAAAAACATCAGAATGCAATGAATTTTAGATCAGACACAGACAATCTTAGCTCTGTAGATCACACACTAATTAAATGAGCGCTTGCATACACTGATTGGACCAAGTAAATAAAATATAAACACCTGACATTGAAGAATTGCAGAGCAATTGATATTCCTAGAATGCAAAGAAAAAGCGAAATATAAACAGTTTCTTTATTCTCTCGCTCGATATCGAACAAAATATGGATTTCAATAGCCAATCAAATGTGAAGGTAGAAACAGCCTTACACGTAAGTTAAATTTGAATCTCTGAACAATAGATTCTGGTTTTTTCCCAGGCATGATTGTCCTGACTCATCACCTGAAAACCTATTGTTTTTAATATACTTTTTAATATGTGTGTAATTTGTATTTTAGTATGTGAATTTTGATTTTGATTCACAGTCATCATTAATTTTTTTAAAATTAATGATGACTGTGAATGTGTATTTTAGACAAATTGATGATGGTGGAGAAAGACACCGAAACGTATTTGTGACATTTTAAATAATAAACAATAAAATTGACTGGAACCCAGGAATTTTTTTTTGGATTAAATTGATATATAGTCAGGAAAATATACACAGTAATTAAAAGTTCTGAAAGTGACTCAATTTACCAAATCCATGCACAAAATGAAACTTTTGTCAGGATGACACCAAGGACACGTTCAAAAATTCGAAATGAGTTGTAGCAAAAAGCTTCCAAATAACAATAGATCTGGCAAAAGATTTTAATACCCAGAAAAAACGTCACCAAATGAAAATTAATCGCATAAAACGTCTATGGGTTTGGAGATGCTAACGTGCACTCATGCATATCTGCACAAATTTGGTATTAAAATTTGATGATTTGAATAATATTATCCATAAAAACGAATTTTACTATTTCATTTTAAAACCTCGGATCTGAAAATCTTGTGGGCGACATTTTTGGCAGTTACATAAAAATGTGAAATCTGATACCACTCGGTTTCTCCGAAATTGGACCCCTTTATTATCAAATAACTTAGTCCGAATAATATTTTTTCATAGCAAGATTCACTAAATCTCACTTAGCTTCAGCATCCTCACTCAAAATGCGAATATTTTATGTATAACATACATAATATGTAGAGAAATCAAGATAAATTATTATCCACCGACTGTTTCTGACGTTTTAGCTGCTTGATAAATCGTGTGTCTTTGCATTACGGCCTGCTGTTTTGGCAACTTAACGGACACAACCCCCATTTTAAGTAAATACCTTTCGTTTCTCATTTTGCTATCATGGTGTTCACTTATAATGTTCTATTTATCATGCGTGGATCGTGGCCTCATGAATTTCCGGCTGCAAACTGAGGTTACGAAAAATGGTCACGTTTAAAATTGGTTTTGGACATATACAAATTGCAAGAAAAAACGAAGGAAATACAATGGTAATTTGGAACATTTGGATAATAAGACTGAAAGATGTCTAAACCAAAATCGACTGATATTTTCACAAGCAAATGGCACAATGATTGTCCGTTTGTGTGGCAATAAAGCATATTTTGATTTTGTAATTTTTTCCTAGCATTACTCATGTTCACCCAGAAGTTTAGCTATAGATTTTCATCCTTCACTTTTATCCAAAGCGTTACTAATTGACCTTCATTTTTGTAAAAGAATATTTTTTTTCGATAATAATCTTTATTTTACTTAATTTCATTTGATGTATTATTTACATATTGAGTTTAAAACACACCTATTTCCAAGAAATGCCTGATTAATCAATTACCACTAATTAGGATATTGATATATTTAGTTTGTTTGGCGTTTATATTATAATCCATAATAGGAAATTAAGAATGTCAATACAAGGTCTTCTAAAGGTTTTTCTGTTTTTTTCTTCGGATACTAATTAAATTTTTTATGCAATTGACAAGTTAATTGAATTTTTTCACAGCCAACGTCCCACGCAAGTCCCATAATTATTATATATTGTAAGACCTAATAAAGCAAGGCTTCTTTGTGAAAAAGTTCAATTTCTTTCTAGGGTGCAGTTTTTGTTTGGTGTCCTTTCAAATATTAAAAACCAAAAGCAATATTTTCGGAGTACTTTAATTGGTTCTTTTCTAATTCTATTCACAACAAAGGCATTCATTGACCCAAACGTGTGGGCAAAAGTGGGCTGTGTACAGTAATGTTAAATTCAAGAAATCACAAAAGCAAAAAAAAATTAGAAATAAAATAATACTGTCTGGTAATATTTCAAAGAAATCACTTCGACCCCAAAGTCAGTTAGAACCGACAAACGACAAAATAACCAATTCTCAAATGTACTGTAATTAGCTGGGCAAACCAAATTAATTGAGAATTGTACAAAGGTATTTACTGAGATTGTCCGGTTATTATTTCTTTCATCCTACAAATATTATTAGACGGTAAATATTTGACCTCAAATGAGCAGGTTGAAAATGACCTGGATCATTTCTTTGCCAGCAAAGAACAAACATTTTATCAGCGGGAAATGATAAAAATCAATGCATAAAAATTATCAGAAATATGGAAAAAAAGCACTAAATCAGAATAGGCAACTAATTTGATAAAATAATGATTTACTATAAGAAAATCTCCTTTCATTTTCATAACAAAAAAACGAAATTGCATTCAGAACGTACTTACCACATGTAATATGAGATCGTAGTGGAAGAGCTGCATCAAGAGAAATTTAACCATACAATTTCTGAACTTGAATTTATGGTCATCTGGCATTACTTCGCCGACATAGAAAGCTTTTAACCCTGAGAGGCGACTATACCGCGTAATTGTCTCAGATACTTTACGATGCTTCCAGCTGGACACTGAACAAGTGGTGTGAAATTGGCAAGTCTTTTTATTTAAATGTACGAGTAAAATAAGACTTTATTTGTACCTAAAAGGCTTCGAATAAATGCTCATATAAAATGGCTCATCCAAATGTAAAGCTTTTATATAGGGTGGCAGGTAAGTATGATCCTATCAACATATTATCATATACATTGGATAAATTGGTATTACTTTTACATTTACATTTATTGTACTATGTAAACGCAATTTTGCAACTTTCTGTTATTGGCACTATTATTATATTATTATATTGGCACATCCAATAGGTCTTGTATTTACGATTGATATTATGATTTGATTATATTTATGAATTACATTATATGGCAATCCGTAACGAGAGTATTTTATCAGAAAATTTCATTCAATTGCAATTGTTTGATCAATCATCATTGGCAATACTGATTTGTTTAATGCAAATAATCAGGCTTTAAGCCTTCTGGCTTACACTTTCTGGAAAAAAGATGCATAGAACTCCATAGTTTCTCTAAAAATGTTCCACCTGGCACTTTTGAGATGCCTTTTTGTGCAGCAATTCATCTCACACTTGTAAGATATTCTGAAACATTTTGGAAGATTTGCACTTGGTTTCGCCACATAACAGTATTGAACAATCTCCCTCTCTTTAAAGAAACATCAATAGGTTTTGAGCACATAGAGTTATTGATACTGTTTTTTTTCTTTTGAAGACAGTCTAACCTAACAAGTTGAAATGAGAGCATCTTTTTATTCTAAAATATTTTCCATGTTCCAAAATGTCTTTAAATTAATTTAAAAATTTTCAATAGTATCCATCTCATTTCAAAATCAATGCTTGAGGTATGTTTATTAGAAATTATGAATAGTTTCATCTCTCACCATCATCTCTAAATTATGTTATTTTCGGGTACTCTACATACCATATACAAGACATAGAGAAGGTATGTATAATCCTTCAAAAACTTGTCATTTTTGCAAACGTTATTTTCAAACTCTTAATCTCGGTGTGAAAAAAACTAGTAGCCAATAACACGAGTTAAGTATTTCTCGAAATAAAAAAGAAACAAGATGGTTGATGGTTGGTTAAAAATTTACAAGAAAACACTATTTGTCTTGGGCCCACAATTAGGTTTTATTTAAGCCGTCTTCGGCTTTCTGGAATAAAGCAGGGTATCTTTAATATTTGGTGTTAGTTCTACCATCAAATAAAATATTAGTTCAATGAAACGAGAATAAAACGACGATGACAAAAATAGCACTACACAAAGACAACAGCAGAACATTGAAAAAACAAATTAAAATTAAAAAAGAACTAATATATTATTTGATGACACATGAAATGAAGTATACTAGTGTCCGGTATCAACACACATAGACTTTGGTGAGGTGGTTTCATAGACTTTGGTGAGATGCTTTCATAAATAAAATGACTCACCATTAATGAAGTCTCCTTGTCGAAATATAGACAAGTTGGTAAAAAAATTATGAGCAAAACACTCATCATTACATGTGTGAACTTTTATTAAGAAGTTGTCTTACTTTGATAATTGAATTTGATAAAATTTCTTAGCTTTATATTAAATATAAATTGACCAAAGCAATTTTTTTCTTAGTACATGACAAAGCATTTCCGAAAGAAATGTATACATTTCTTGCACAAGCGATTCGTGCTTCGTCATATAAAATTATTCTCCATAAGCGTGAAATTACCCATTTTGGCCGTGCTTTATTAACAGTTCACTCCTGAAATCTTTACCGACACGCAAGTAGGAAAACCTGTTGGCTTAATCGCTTAATCTTCCTTCCCGCTTGTGATACATAAGTTCCAGAATGTTAAATGTTTAATGTTTTTGCTGGGAATGGATTAGTGTCTTTGAATTTCAGACCTAGTACGTAAGTAAGCCTCCTACTCTGGAAGGCTTAGCAACAGTATTGATTGGGGAACAAGCCGCGTACCTTGGAATTTTCGACTGCGTAATTTAATTCAATTGCCAATAAAAACATTATACAAAACATGATGTATTCCTAAATTTTAGTTGCACAGTTTGAAAGAACGGTTTGTGTGAAATTTTATTTATATGCTATTTATATATATTTTCTAGTTTTTTAGATCTATACAATTTAAAGAGTTAACTGTTCAGTGATTAATGATCTAATCAAATTTGTTGCGCCATTAACCGATAACAAAGTTAGTCAGCCGAATTTACAGAAAAATGTTGCATTTGTTATTATGTTAATGAAGTTTAAAATTGGTTTTGACATCTGCTCATTTTGTTATTTTCTAAATTTTGTATTACTTTAATTAGAATATGAAGATAAGCTATATCTTCGCTCCTGTTCTTCTCTGGTTTTCAATTGTTTAAACCAAATGGTGTGGAAATTTTCAGCAATGTAAAAAAATTATTATGAATCATCAATAGAGGATAGGAAACTTCCCGACATAAAATGTAACTAAATACAATAATAAACGTAATTATTGCATTATTTTCCCTACCGCATGCAACAGAATCGACTTAAATACGAGACGCCCTTGAATTAAATAATTATCAAATAGAGAAACTAAAAATAAAATCACATAAACAATTCAGAACGTTAGGAGCAAACATTTGTTTTATATATTGATGTTTAAGATGCGTTAATTGAACATGTACCCCACATGTATTTTAAAGGTTTAGTCAATTTAAAATTGAGTCACTGTAGTTAACCAATTAATATTTAATTTTTCATAGTTTTTATTTTAGATTTATCACTTAAAATGACCAAATTTTTCAATCACGAAAAAATCAATAAACTCTAATTTCAGTATACATGTATCAAAAAAATCAAATAACTCGTCATCTAATTATACCTGCAGACAGTGGATTTTGTGGGTTTCAAACACATTTCTGAAATTCCAACTTTGACTGTAAGTAAGCGAGAGCATTTTTATCAAGTGCCATCGCAAGCCATCTATGGACAACATCTCATTTTGACACAAATCAGTGTCGATTTTAATACATAATTAAATTCAATAACCGCTAGATTTTACATCAACAACCCCTTTTATTTTCAATTATATTTTCCAACATGCTTCTTTCCGTTATTGTACTGCGAAAACATCCATGGCGCAATTTCTGTATTTTTAATCTACAAGTCGGTTATTTCTTGCATGAAATTGTCGTCTCAACATTTCCCTCATTTTTGCTGATAAACAATAGCTCCACGTTGAATTTTATGGCTACCGTTTATTACACACTGTCCTTATTTACGGGTATAGTTTTATAACCAGTTTCTTTATGGTGCTTACATGTTTTGATAAAAGTTGAAATGCAATGCATTTACTCATATACGTGTAATGGGAAAACAATGTCTCTGAATAAACAAGATAATGCCACAATGTTTATTTTTATTCCCGTACGAAATTCGTGATCAATAAAAAAGACTATAAGCTCGAAGAAGTAAAATAATTCTTGGTAAAAGATGAGTGCTTAGCTGCGTGAGTTTATCGGTTAATAGGTCAACCAAAGATATGGGATAAAATAAACACTATTTTTGTTTTTTTGCCAACGTTTCGGCTATATTTTAACCATCCTGACGGTTCATGAAGCTACTGTAATTTTATTTAATGGCAGCATGTCACTAGAGGCCAGCCTAATATAGCTGAAACGTTGAACCAAAAAAAAAGTGTTTTATTTTCTGCCGCTATCTATTGACCGATAAACCCAAGCACCTAAATAGGCGCGTTTTACCAAATAATCAGATCGGTCACCAACAACCATAAAATAATTATTTACTGTGGAAATCGAAGCGTAAAACTTACCTGTGGTCGTATTGCTAAACGCCTAATTAAACTACAGGAAAATTACAACCATGTGGTATTGAAATGTTTAATGTCGTCGTATACAGTACAAATCAATTTAAAAATTAAAGAAACTATTTGTACATTTTTTGTATATGAATTTCTAACTTAGGAACACTTTTTAGGACAAGAATTATAAATGTGCAATCGCAGTTTGCATCAATAATACTGTAAGTCGCCCAACTTCTCTACTTATAAATTGATTTGGATGCGATTTTTAAATAAGCATATCTTTTAAACAATGACAAAAACTTGAATGCTGGATTAATTCGTACAACTTATAAGTAGCTAGCATAAATCATAAAACATAGTGATACGAATAGTCATAAAAGCCTGGTTTATTTTCATGAATGACTTAATTTTGTTTTAATTTCGAGATACAGTGGAAACTCGCTAAACCAAACCCACCAGTAATCCGGATTCCCTTGTTATCAGTCAAAATTAAAATGTTGCATTTTAACATCAGATATCTTGTGATTCGGATTGGTAAGCGTTTTGTTAATCCGAACCACAATTATACCGTTACTTGTAGTGACTTGTATTAATCGACAAACAGTATAAATAAGTTTATTGCAAGTGAAAATTTGGTAAGCATATTTAAAGAATAGCGTGGTAATAGCAAATTTAATCGATAATCCAAATCGCATGCACAAGCAAGACATTTTCGAAAGAAGAACCGTCTTAATGACAAAAATCTATTATTATTCGACGATGTCCCCAGCCACGCGTTTTCCAACCTAACTGTGCACCTCTAATTTCGCAAATGGACCTGAATGCCAGATGCTTAACCATGCTTCTGTATCGAAACACTTTTTTGGTTCAAGTTCAGAAGGTTGAAGATAAGACTGTTAGAAATGTTAACTTAAAAGATGCAGTTTCTTAATTATCAAGTTCCTGGGAGAAATCTGAGACGTTAAAAAAGAATCTGGTGATTTTTTAGATAATAACCTCCCACTTTGAATTTTAAAAGAAAACCTACTTTCAACAAATGACACCCAGGAGATCTTACGAAAATTAATAATCTGGTGCAATTTTTGCGTTATCATAATTATACGGAAAAGTGATCTGACCAAATGGATCCCCATGGAAGAGAATCCAAATGGAAGTTGATGAGCGACTACTCCAACAAAGCGACGATGGTGTTTCATATGAAGAATTGGTTGAGAATAATCCAAAACCATGAGAACGTAATAAGCATTTTTTATACTTACGGCTGAAGAGAAATATGGCTGAAGAAAACGGAGCAGGATTTGCAGCATTGTCCACTGTACGATGATGCGAGAACGAGGCTTGGAATTAATACGACATAATTCACCACAAGGAAGAATAACAGATTTTTAAAATTAAATATTGCTGTTTTGGTGACAATTCTATCTGTTGGGATTTCTTTAATAAAAAATGACAATTTTAAAAATTAAATATTCTAATGTTCTGTTTTGTTTTTAGTGTAATAACGACTCATTAATCCAAATTTTTCGATAATCTAAATCGCCCGTGTTTTTATTGGTCGCTATTCGCGAATCTCCACTGTATATTTTTAATGTTGTCACAAATTACCACTAGATCAGATGCAAGAATGCGGCATTTTAGCAATTTCTATTTTCTATTTTTTAAAAATCCTTTGAAATTAATCAACGCAAAAGCCTTTGAAAGTAAACTTGAGAAACAGTTACTCTAGGAGTCCTAAAACATGGTCGTAAAAGAAAGGGTAAACGATTTCACCATTTCAGAACAACTCGAGGATATTAATCCTTCTGCATGTCGAAAACGAAAGCGTTTGGAATATTGTCAACGGATATCATTTTCCAATAAAAACTCGCCACTTGCACTCATGTGTTGCACAGAAGCTGATAGATGTATGATCAGGACAGTGGATATAAAAAGTTAAACTAATAGAAGCACAACTTTACTATACTGCCAAATCAACAACAATTACACTGCCGCGTACTACACGATAAAAAACCTGCTCTTCTCAAGACCTGTTACATTACCGCTTGAGTATGTATCTGATCTGTAGTGAGCTGACATTTTGTAAGAAGTAAGCAATGTTGTAATTCAGTCTTTACAAATAAGAAAATGCGCCAATATCTTTAAAAATTTTTAAAAAGTAAGATAGCGATTGCATCAGTTATTCATACCGGCAATCGTAACAATGACATAAAACTTGTATAAATGTTGGAATTTAAAGGTTTACATACGATATGTTGTATTCCGTTTTTTTTATAGAAATTATATGCAACGACATAACAAAAAAACCTTTAAATATTTATTTGATAGTCATCTTAATCATACACCAATATTCTCAATTAAACTATGTTCTTTTTACATTTCTTTAACAAACATTAAGTACATATGTTATAATCTACATGTCATCTGTCCTGGTTCAAAAGTCGATTTTTTAATCATCTATTAAAAAAATATATAACTTAATAGAACAAGGTTACACATATAGGCATTTTTTTTAAGAAATAGCCATCCTCAGTATTATTATGCAACGGAACAGAAAATCCTCAATGAATCCGAAATATTTTCCTGAATGAACACCGAGTGTCTGATAAATATGTGCAAACACACTCAGTTCTGAAAAAAGTACCGCACAAGATTTTTTTGTAAAATTCAAAGTATTGTAACTTTTATATCAATTAACCGATTTCAATATTTTTTTTAGATTATAGAGTAATTGCTTGCACTTCGAAATTCCATTGGCCTTAAGGCTAAGCATCAGGAGCCATCAGAAGAAAGGGTTCATATAACAGAATGAAGAATAACAAATTTAATTTCGAGTATGCCACATAGGCCACTTTTTTACTTTCCTTTGTTGTACTGTTGTTATTTTGGCTTTTTTATTATTTTTTACCCTTATAAAAACTTTAACGTTTTTTAACATTCTGTGAAAAACATGCTCCAATTTTGTTAACTTTCACCATAAAACAATGATTAAAAAAGAAATCTTCACAAAGAGACACAGTTTCAAAAGGGTTAGCTACAATTTAGTCTCAAGTAAAATTGTATCGCACGGAATGTTTCAGGAAAATGATAAAAAACATGCTACAAATGACAAAAAAAAACAGACTAAAATCGGTTAATTAGTCTAAAATTTAAAAAACTTTGAACTTGAAAAATCAAGTGCGCCACTATTTTTTACATTTACTTTAAAGGTTCCAAAAGTAAAGTTCAGAATATTTTATGGTTAATTATGCAACGTTAATTTCATTTGCAATTTCGTTCAGAAGCGAATCGTACAATGATTTAAATTATCTATACTTTGCTTTCCAAGATTCGAATTTAAAACAAGGGCATTTTTTTGGCTATGAAAACGAGCTTCGGAGAAATGTAATATGCGCGAACTCACGTAGAGCTATTTTTCGTGGCGCAAGATAATTAAGAGAATAATCTATAAAATACTTTGAAGTTTTAAAAATATAATAACGGTGTTTTTTATATTCGATTATTTGGGAGGGAAGATTCCTCTCTCAACCTTTAAATTATTTAAAATTAAGCTTTAAATCAGGGATAGCCCTTAAATTTTTGAACATCATTATAAAACACCTGAGGTGTGAATGTTTTTGATGAATTAAAATGATTAAACATTGCGTGTTTCTATCAGTTGCAGAGCTCAATATCAATATCATCAGGAGCTTTGATTTATTGTCCATTATTACACAGTGTGTCTCAGAATTAATTCGAAAAGTTTATTGCTTGCACTTTTGATGAGTTCAAATGATTGAGCTTAACAAAATGTCACTCTTCAATACAAGATTATTGCACAAACCATTTGTTTACCTGTTTGCTTACTGCGTCTGTTGTGCATCTCAAGCTGAAGGAAACTGAACTGCTTAGAACAACTCAATAAAATAAAAATTTACAGTTTCTAGGTTTACATATTAACAAGCATGCAACTTATGTGGGCCGTCGATGAACTAAAGATTTAATAATGCTCATACTGTGTCAAAAATGTGGAAAAATTACAGTATAAAGACTGCACAATGATCAGCGTTAAAATTTAATATGGAGATTTTGGTTGAATGCAACATAAACTAAAAATTATGTTGAGGTTGATGTTGTGACAGGGTAATTAGCAAACATGTTATTTAATTAATCGCATCAATATCGTTTTGCAAGCTCATTAATCATATTAAGAAAGAAGTAGGGGGGTAGGCACAATGAAGTAGTTACTTTACGTAGAAGATAATATTTTAGCAGAGATGAGAAATGCTCTGAACAATTAACAAGCAGCTCTAAATAAATATTTATTTATGACTGAATCGATTACTGCAGCTTTCGAAACTAAACCAAATCAGCAATACCATGAATGAATAATATGTAAAATTTAATTTAATTTTAAAGCCACATTCCACGACATACTCCAGAAAGCAAGCTGGTAGATTATGCCAATATGATTTTTCGTCAAAAGTGCAAGTGTATTAAAATTAAGTGCAATAAGTCCGAGAACCACTGTATATCAACTACCTGGAGTTATTCTGCAAAGTTCAGTAAAAAATAACACACAAATGGGGTTCTTACCACAAATCCTCTTTGTGAAAAATAAATATTTGACTGAAAGAAAACGGTTAATGTTCCACACTATATAACAATAATTTCCTACGTAATTTTTAACTCGATGTATTTATTTCATCATTTCATGCATTCTTAAAATTGTATGTACACATATTTACATATTATTCTATTCTATAAATTATGTGGCTGACCGTTTATAGGATTATATTTGGAACGGCAAAATAATTGATTGATCTTAATAATTTTATTAGAGTATTCAGTTTTCAGTTTAAAGTATACCATACTCTTCGACAGTAAGTAGTTGAAATAATATGATTGTGCTAAGTGCCGTCATTTCAAGATGAAAATAAATCTTTAAACCTTTTTTTTAGACCTGCATGTGATCCAAACCGGTTCGTATCACTTTCAATACAATATTCCCTGTTTTTCGCCCTTTTTCTAAATTCACAATATCCGGCTTGCTTTTATCTGGGTGCATGCACCAGCAGAAGGGTCAGAAGAAATCCCATCTTGGAAATTTCCAGTCGCTGGTTATCTGTAACAAAGAAAAATAAGGGATAGCTTTTTCAGAAATTTGTTTAGATTTACCAAACACATTTCTCCCGCATCCGTATGAATAAATAACGAAAACCGTATCTGAAAAGTTTTATTATACGACAATGTAATGGTGTACGTGCCTGTTTAATTAAAAAGTGAATAACAGTTGCAAAGCAATACAAGACCGAGTTTTAATTTTAATATTTTTGTCATCCAAAGATCTAGAATATTTTATTCTTAAAAAAAGAAAATTTGTTCTAACTGATATCAGAAAGCGAAAGTCGTTTAACTAATAAGTTTCTTTGCCAAGCTGAAGGTATTCATTTACATTAGTGTTAAAGCTACATGTACTACGTGCCATTACATTGTATATCGCCCTATAAAATCTAATGGGACGTTTGCACTTATACCAAAAAGCATTTTCTTTACATATTTACAGGGTGTTACGAATTTTAGGTATTGGGACCTAGTAAATCGTTAAAGATACGAAGTCGGCTAAATTTTGAGACTTAACAAAATAGTGTTTTAAAAGTTGGAAAATTAAAAATTACTATTCTCAGAAATATTAGAAAAAACCCAAAGCAAAATGCAAAAAGCTCGGCCATAATTTACATTTTTCTGTTAAGATGACTGATAAGAGTTAGAGCAGTCAAAAACAGTTTATTTGGCAAATAAACATAATAAAACCAATCAAATTCCGACTTTATAAAACAGCACACCCCACCAACTTTTCTGATGCCCGCAAACCCAGACTCAACACCAGACGTTCTACTGCACACAAGAAACCTGACAAACACCATCAACAACATAAACTTAACCAACGAGCTTGGATCCGACCACCTGGCTATTACGTTTAACATAGACTTACAACATACGCAACCTACCTCCAATATATTTGTCTTTATTTCGAAAAACATGTTTAGCCATCTATTAATTTACGTGCAAATTGTAACTTTCAAGAGGAAAATCTGTTAGCTGACTTTCGGTAAATTTGATTTTATTCGTTGTGGTTCACGATCCATAAAATATGCACGGCTTCAGGGAGTCCATTACCCTGAAAGCATCTGAAAGTATTAAGAACAGGACATAAAAATGAACGTTAAATCGCATGAGAAGTTTTCGAAGACTTTGACAAAATTAATGAAAGCGATAGAGTCTATAAATGTGTATGGATGAAGAGTCAATTTAATGGTGATCGAATAACTGCAAAATAGACTTTCTTCCAGGAATTTGACAAAATTGAAAATCAGTGAAAATATGTTTGCTAACCCTCAACAACCCTTTGAACGACTGTCTACGTTTTACCATACCCTACTTAAACGACCTGATACACATATTTCTGACATACATACACCCACACTCCAACCTAGAACAAAACATACTGACTAAGGCGAACATCTACAAATATGCAATAATTATAGGCGACTTTAACTTGAACACGAACAAAACGAAACAACTTAAAAGATTTTTGCAAAACTCCGACTTTATAAAACAGCACACCCCACCAACTTTTCTGATGCCCGCAAACCCAGACTCAACACCAGACGTTCTTCTGCACACAAAAAACTTGACAAACACCATCAACAACATAAACTTAACCAACGAGCTGGGATCCGACCACCTGGCTATTACGTTTAACATAGACTTACAACATACGCAACCTACCTCCAATACACCTCCTATAGAGAAAAACTTAAACCTAACAAAGACTGACATAGACAAAGTGAAACAACATATACATGACTACATTCAATCACAAGCACACCCCATTTCAATAGAAACCATACAACAACAACTTTCACTAGCCATAGGAAAATTTAGCCCGGAAATAAAAAATGCTTTCTACCGACATACACTACCCAAATACATACTGAGACTAATCAAACATAAGAGAGAACTGTACAGACTATATACAAACACTCAAAATAACGACCTAAAAAAGGCAATGAACCAACTTAACAGAAACATTAAAACTCTGATTGGACAATACCGACAAGACAAATGGCTAGAAACATGTAAAGAAATACAGAAGGACAAAGGCAAAACATACTGGCGAAAAATTAAGAAACTGGCGCAATACAGGAAGACTGGCACTACTGACACAATTGACGAAAACGGAATAGAACGCTACACAGACAAAGAGAAAGCGGACGCATTCGCCAGACACTATCAAAGGACCTTCAGCATATCGACAAACCCTAACTTCGACAATGACAACTGGAACTTGATCAACGACTGGTACTTGAACTATTTTAACAACTCACCAAACTATGCCTGCACACTGATCACAGACATAGAGTACGATGAAGCCCTAGCGCACATCAAGAACACTGCACCGGGGAAGGATAAAATTAAGGCAAAAGTCCTGAAAAGCCTAACTCAAGAAACACACAAACTGATCCTAACTGAATTGAACAACTGCATCACAAATGGCAGAATCCCAGAAACATGGAAAAACGGCTTAATAATCCCTATACCCAAAAATGGACTGGACAATACACAACCGAGCAACTACAGACCAATTACACTACTTCCAGTACTAGGCAAGATTTTTGAATGCATAATGAAGCAGCGGCTTGACAAAGTGATTGGAAAGTATATACCTACCTACCAATTTGGTTTCAAACAGCATCACTCGACCGTTCATCCGCTCTTTATTTTGGCCAACAATATACAAACTACCCACCTAACTGACAGAAAGACATCTTGCCTGTTTATGGACATTAACAAGGCTTTTGACAGTGTCTGGCATAGAGGCTTACTATACAAACTATACAAACTACACACACCAACATATCTACTACACACCATAAAGAACTTACTAGAAAACAGACAACTACAAGTACGAATTGACAAAACACTGTCATTTTCTTTTTCCCCTGAACAAGGGCTCCCTCAAGGATCCCCGCTCTCACCGTTTCTCTACAATATATACTGCCATGACATATACAATTACAACTTACCAGACAAAAATCAAATCGACAGATCGGCAAACATATTACAATACGCAGACGACACGGCACTTATTGTACATGACAAAACTACTGAGAGAGCAGCTCAAAGACTCCAAACACTAACAAACAACACAATGACATGGTTTTATAAATGGAGACTAACACCAAACGCGTCAAAAAACCAACTTCTGCTCACAAACCACAGACTCAACGCTGACTCCCCTACAATAACTGCAGACGGCCAAACGACACAACCAAAAAACGACGTAAAATACCTTGGAATCACAATTGACCACAAACTTAAATTCACTAAACACATACGAAACATCAGGGCAGAAACAACAAAGAGAACAAAACACTTCCGATCACTAACCTACAAAGACAGAGGAATTAGCACAAACACCGCCACCAAAATATATAAAGCTATTTGT
Organism: Dendroctonus valens; assembly: GCA_024550625.1. NCBI lineage: Eukaryota > Metazoa > Arthropoda > Insecta > Coleoptera > Curculionidae > Dendroctonus > Dendroctonus valens. Next base: position 263,925 of record JAJTJO010000413.1, on the reverse strand, counting down.
AGACCCTTGCTAGACTATAGACATATACTCATGACCAACGGAACAGAAAGGACAAAACGTTATATACAAACAACAGAACAAATTGCACTAAGACTAATAACACGAATAAGACACCCCCAAAACCCACTACACAACCCCCCCACCCAACTACTATACGAACGCACAAACTTGACAAAGATCTCGGAAAGACTCATACAGCTACAGACAAAATGGACAAACAACCCCTACAACTGGACCATACTGAATCCCCTTTATCTTACAAGACCAACCAGACAATCCCGCTTTCGTTTCCCTACATTAACGCTACTCGAACACTTACAAACGCTACGGACTAGTGGACAATAAAATAATTCCTTCTTGCCACTGAAATATTATTTATTTAATAGTATTGTTAACCTAGAATAAGAGAATTTTCATATTTGTTTTCATTTAGATTAAGACTATATGAATTAAACAAGGGCAGAAAGACCGATAGGTCGATAGCCTTTTTTTAGAAATAAAGATATTTACTACTACTACTAAAACCAATCAACAACTATTTCGGATTGGTTTTAATTATATATGTTTAACTATGTATGGATTTATGTACGTGAAGTACTAAATAAAATAATAATGAAAACGTGAAATTCTACTGGCTATTTTCATCGCTCTCAATATTCAAAAGGATCTTATTTTGAATGAATCAACATCACCCGATTTGAGGGAATTTATAAGCTGCCCTTTCAATTGACCAGCGTCTTGAGTATTTCCTTAACTTTATTTTTACTTTTACTTTATTTATTAATTACGTGAGATCGTACTCTAAAACGTTCTTATTTTACGTACTTTTTTAAATATAGATACTTTTAAATGAGAGACGTACTTACAGGTATTGATAATAAAATTATAAATATGAAATTGCGAAGAATCGGTTAACATTTGAAAAAAGTACATTCACGTTACTGGCATCCATCCTATTCATAAACTAACAAACATACATTTCCCTAATTAAAAAAAATAGTTGATGACAGTTTCGCAAAAATGAAACATTCAATTTCAGTTCTGATGTGTAATCTTGTTGAGAATTAGAAAATGTTTCAATAATATAACAATTATTTGAAAATATTTCTCCAAATAACCTTAAAAAAAAGACAAATCTTTTGACGAAATTTCGGTTTTTTTCAAACATTTCGGAAATATGTAGGAATGGCCAACTTTTAAAACGCCATTTTATTAAGCATCACATTAAGCAATTTTAACGTAATTTAACCGACTTTGTATCTCTTAAGGTTTAGAAGGTACCAATGCTATCACGTCGAATTTGTAACACCCTGTATAAATATTTTCAGCAAGTTTTGTTTGCCCTGTTTTGCAAGTTTTTACTAATTTAATAACATAATTGTTGGTCAATATTTTTTGGGTGTGATACTATATTGAGTGTTTCAGGAGAAAATGGCCATACTTGAATCTGCAGCATTTTGCATTAAATTGGAAGCATAGAAGCTGCTTTTATAATAGGTTCCGAAACGTTTCAGAAAGACAAACAGAACGTAAAAAGTTGAATTTAAGATTTAAAAAAAATTAAAACGCTACTGGTTTTTCAATCCTTTTTATTAAAAAATACAATATAATTAAAAAACATATTTTACAAATCTTTAATAAAGTTCTTTCAACAATGGCGTGCTGCTAATTAAATTGGCTTAAAAATTGAACGTCACTGTTTTTTGTCCACGATTTTTGGATTGTTAAACATCTCTTAAAGACTTATCACGACGTGCGTTGTTCCCGAAAAATGAACCCACTCTAATGTCAGCGGAAACCAAACCTATTTAACAAAACATGAAAGCTGAATACTGAAACACAGTAAATTTTACATCGATTACATCAAAAATGAAAAAAATAAGTAAAAAAATCTGTAAGATGCAGCCTACTTGGTAATATTGGGAAAAGAAACAAAAATGTATTTTAAATCATCGAAAACGTTAAAGGTTTATTTTAGAACGGTGATCGGATATTCTTGAAATCAAAAGATCGAGTTTAAAATAATGTGGCGTCCAATTTTGCTATCTATTTAAGTGTAGTGTATTCTACCAGATTTCGAACCAGAAACCAATAAAATATGTTTGATCCAGAAATCCAATATTTTACGACATATGTAGTTTTAAAATCACCATATTGAATTGTAAAGAGTGTACCAAAAACAAGGTGTGTGTATATTAAATTTAAATTTACAGTGTATCACACATTAATTAGATGATTGCATGCATGAACTGAATGGACTGACTGAAGTCAAATTTAGATCTCTAAACAATAGATTCTAGTCTTTTCCCGAACATGTTCATCCCGACTCATCACCTGAGAACCAAGGTCCCAAATTGTACTTTTTAATATGTGTGGGATTTGAATTTTAATGTTAATTTTGTGAAAGTTTTTTTTTTTAATTAAATTGACAATAAATGTAAAATGTATATTTTAGACAAACTGATGATGGTGGAGAAAGACACCGAAACGTATTTGTAACATTTTAAATAATAAACAATAAAATTGACTGAAACCCAGGAAATTTTGAAATAAATTAAATTTAAACTAACGAAGATCAGTGATTTGTTTATTATGTCTTTATTTTTGGTAAATAAGTTATTACCCGTCCTCAATAAATTACCTTGGCATTAAAGCTCTTAATAAAAAGTTTTTTGTGATTTTATGAACTCCTATTAAATTGAAAAGTAGCGCGTTATGATGTTCACTAGAACAAATTAATTATCCCAAAACAAAGCTATTATTAGTAAAACGGAAACACAAGTAATAATAACGAATTTTTTTTCCAGATATTTTCAAGTGAATAACCGGAAAAGTACAGTAGCAAGTTAAATCTTCAAAGGTGCCTTTGTGAGACGCAAAAGTATTATTTTCTTAAAAGCTTTTTACCAAAGATAATGGAACTGTAGGCATGTGGTTTCTTTAATGTTAGCGGATTTCATCTCGTCTACGGGGCAATTTTGAAATTAATAAAAAAGCGACTTTCTAGTCGCATCTCTGAAAGGTCAGATCTCTGTAAAGAGGGAAACTATGAAAACAATTATAAAATCACGTTATTTTAGCAGAAATATACAAAGCCCATATTCCTGCTTAAGCACCTATTGATTTAAACATGAAAAAAATGACACACGATAATGCACACAAAAATTTTCCGCATTCTTTCAGGTCTGCTGCTTGGATTTACACCCAGAAAGTGGATAACTAAAAGTACGATTTCATAGCAAATATTGTCACCAGCATTGCTATTTACACTTCGAAGTTCAATACGTTTTAACCAGCAAAAAATATTTTAATAATTATGAGTCCAACGTGGTCCTTCTTGTAGCCTCATCAATTCGTTCCAGAAACTTTAATTATTAATTAATTAAGTAATGCGATGAAATTGATATTAACAACCCAAATGCTTTCCAATAAGAATAATACCAATGTAAAATAAAGTAAAAAAAACTTGAGATGCAACCACACTTTTTGTATAATCTTCGATTCTATGACAGTTATGTTTTGAATAGCACACAATCTTCACCTTGACGTCGAGTCGACTAACGAATTCCATGGGTCTAATTTTTTATGTATTTCCGAAAAATATTGGGCTTTATATGATTATTTTCTTTAAAAATGAAGCATCACTTGTAATATATTTTCCATATAAGAAGTAATCCCGAGAAGATAAATCACAATTTTTTGGAGTGCAGTGAACATTTCTTTTACATCAATGAATCAATAGAATACATCGATAGTTTCATATTGAGATGCTCCTAAGTAATCCAAATCAAATGCTTCTAAATTTGCCCACCAAAGAATGCTTAAATTGACAAAGTTGGTTTCATTTGCCATTCACTGTAACTCCTAGTATTTCCTCATATAACCTTTCCCGAAGGCAAAACTTCTCATGATTCTGAACAAAACATCAAAACCCGTAAGTTGCTTCATCTAACAAGATATTTTTCATACAAAATTGCAATCCCTTTTTTGTTTTTCTAAACTGCATGCAACAAAACCTTGACGATATCGATGGCCCATGGCTGCTGCTCTTGGCTCAAAACAATTATATGCGTTTGCAAATTCCATCAATAGCACTTAATTAGCCTTACGAAGCCTTTAAAGATTGAACATTTTATAATTTTCTAACTAAACATAATGACTAACTGAATCCAAATAGTGCTTAATTAATATAATTTTGCTGATTTTCCTTTGCTTCTTAATTCACGCCAGACCTAAAACTTCAATTTTGCTTCAGATGCATATCAGCCATTATAATTGTAACGAAACGAACGTTAATTAAATTCTAACGTTTCGCAACATCAATATCTGAACAAAAAAAGAACAATGGACTAAAAACCGAATTGAATTTTAACCGCAGCAAATTTATTCAGTTCAATGGATCAAAAGTTTATAAAATTAATTTTAAACATATAACATTCGTATGTACATATTATATGTTACTGAATGATGCAAAAAACTATATTTATCATACATTTGGATCGACTTCTGTGTCTATTCAGAAGAGTTTTTTAGTTACTGAATAATAAAGTGAATTTCTCTCAGTTTAAATAAACATTGACGGTCAGGTATGATTGTAAAGCGGAATTCTATTTAATTTAAACGCAAATGAAAACTGCAAGCATTGAAATCGACCCAAAAAAAATTGGATTCGCTAAATATTGCAGTCTTTATAGCGTCTATAACCTTTAACATCAAAAAATATTTTTTACTCGAATGAATCAACAAAAGCTACTTTGCGCCCAGAAGAATGTTCATACATTAAGAAGTAATTTTAAAGTGTTCTAGCATTGTGCAAAGGGGCATGTTATTTGTTTGTTCTACACACAGTGTGAAAAAGGAACAGGAAAAGGTAAAATCGTAAAACCGAAGTTCTTGTCATTTTTAAAATCTTCTCTACTCATTGCTATACCTGCAGTTTAACTTTAATTTTTCTCTTAAAACAGTTTTTTTGGGCAATCTGCCTCAAAACAGTTTGTCGTTTAAATAACATAGAATTTTCTCATGAATTTTTTGAAAAATTGACAATGAGTGTCCTTATTTCACAATAAAGAACGTTATTAGTAAATTAATTAATTTAAAAACGTTACCTTGAGGTTTCAATAGCAATTCTGCTATTTTTATGAAAAGATGCCGAAACAATAGCATATTAATAAATTGATAAACAAGGCGAAGTGAATACAAATCTGTAAAAATTCAGTGTGGTTTATCGTTTTTTTTACCGTTTATCAATTTTTTTCAAAAATTACCATGCGTTTTCTGCTGAAACAGCTTCAGTAGTAGAAACATCTTTATTTCTAAAAAAGGCTATCGACCTATCGGTCTTTCTGCCCTTGTTTAATACATGTAGTCTTAATCTAAATAAAAAAACAAAGATGAAAATTTTCTTATTCTGGGTTAACAATTTGATTAAATAAACTTTCTAATTCTAATGACAAGAAAAAATTATTTTATTGTCCAGTAGTCGTAGCAGTAGTTGCGTTTGTAAGTGTTCGAGTAGCGTTGATGTAGGGAAATGGAAGCGGGATTGTCTGGTTGGTCTTGTAAGACAAAGGGGATTCAGTATGGTCCAGTTGTAGGGGTTGTTTATCCATTTTGCCTGTAGAAGTATGAGTCTTTCCGAAATCTGTTACGTTGGTCATGAGTATCTGTCCATAGTCTAGCAAGGGTCTACAAATAGCTTTATATATTTTGGTGGCGGTTTTTGTGCTGATTCCTCTGTCTTTGTAGGTTAGTGATCGGAAGTGTTTTGTTCTCTTTATTGTTTCCGTCCTGATGTTTCGTATGTGTTTAGTGAATTTAAGTTTGTGGTCAATTGTGATCCAGGGTATTTTACGTCGTTTTTTGGTTGTGTCGTTTGGCCGTCTGCAGTTATTGTAGGGGAGTCAGCGTTGAGTCTGTGGTTTGTGAGCAGAAGTTTTTTTTTTGAAGGGTTTGGTGTTAGTCTCTATTTATAAAACCATGTCATTGTGTTGTTTGTTAGTGTTTGGAGACTTTAAGCTGCTCTCTCAGTAGTTTTGTCATGTACAATAAGTGCCGTGTCGTCTGCGTATTGTAATATGTATGCCGATCTGTCGATTTGATTTTTGTCTGGTAAGTTGTAATTGTATATGTCATGGCAGTATATATTGGAGAGAAACTGTGAGAGCGGAGAACCTTGCGGAAGTCCTTGTTCAGGGGAAAAAGAAAAAGATAATGTGTTGTCAATTCGTACTTGTAGTAGTCCTTTTTCGAGTAAGTTTTTATGATGTGGAGTAGATATGTTGGTGTGTGGAGTTTGTGAAGTTTGTAGAGTAAGCCCATATGCCAGACACTGTCAAAGGCCTTGTTAATGTCCATGAATAGACACGCCGACTTTCTGTCAGTTAGGTGAGTCGTTTGTATATTGTTGGCCAAAATAAAGAGCGGATGAATAGTCGAGTGATGTTGTTTGAAACCAAATTGGTAGGTATATATTTTCCGATCAGTTTTTCAAGTCGCTGCTTTATTATGTACTCAAAGACTCTGCTAAGTACTGGTAGTAATGTAATTGGTCTTTAATTGCTCGGTTGTGTATTGTCCAGTCCATTTTTCGGTATGGGGATTATTAAGCCGTTCTTCCATGTTTTTGGGATTTTGTTTTTTGTGATGCAGTTGTTCAACTCAGCTAGGATCAGCCTGTGTGTTTCCTGAGTTAGGCCTTTCAGGAGTTTTGCCTTTATTTTGTGTTTTCCCGGTGCTGTGTTTCTGATATGTGCTAGGGCTTCATCGTATTCTATGTCTGTGATTAGTTTGTTTGTATAGTTTGGTGAGCTGTTAAAATAGTTTGGTTTCAAGTACCAGTCGTTGATCAAGTTCCAGTTGTCATTGTCGAAGTTAGGGTTTGTCGATATGCTGAAGGCCCTTTGATAGTGTCTGGCGAACGCGTCAGCCTTCTCTTTGTCTGTGTAACGTTCTATTCCGTTTTCGTCAATTGTGTCAGTAGTGTTAGTTTTTTTGTATTGTGCTAGTTTCTTAATTTTTCGCCAGTATGTTTTGCCTTTGTCTTTTTGTATTTCTTTACATGTTTCTAGCCATTTGTCTTGTCGGTATTGTCCAATCAAGGTTTTAATGTTTCTGTTGAGTTGGTTCAATGTCTTTTTTAGGTCGGTATTTTGAGTGTTTGTATGTAGTCTGTACAGTTCTCTCTTTTGTTTTATGAGTCTCAGTATGAATTTGGGTAGTGTATGTCGGTAGAAAGCATTTTTTATATCCGGGCTAAATTTTCAGCTTCAATTTCTTCAAAACTGGTTCAATTTCTTGCAAAATATAACTTTTTTTCCTTTTTTGACATAAGCTTTTAATAGAAATCTTTCAGGTTTCAGATAAGGTTGACTAACAGGAATCTAATAAATTCCTTTTCTAACTATTTCAAAACTTTCACATGAAATTTCGACTGCAGATCGGCAAATATATTCGCAAAACCTTACTAGATAATTGCATAAAAATTTAATCACATACAATACAAAGTATATTGTAGTAGTTCTTAAGAGCGATTAAGTAAGTGAACGGACTCAAATGAATTGGAAACCCTAAAGAATTTGGTTTTCATTGTTTATGTAGACTAGTTTATTTATTTATTGTTAAATAGCTTGCTTATTTATAAACAAATTATTTTTGTAGCATGTTCATATTCACAATGCTTTAGTGGATGAAAGGAGCATCAGAATATGTGCTTTAAAGTGTTTTTATTGATATGGAAAACATAAGCAAAAATCACGTAATGGGAGCATGGATTACAGCACAAGGTTTTATACAATAAATGAAGACAACTGAATTCTGTTTAAATAAGAATTCTGATTAATTTGCACGTTCACCTATAAGGCTATCAATTTTTTATAAATATAAATCTTAGTTGCACCTTTCAGCTGGAAGGACCAGATGTAAGGGAGGATTAAAACAGTGAAGCCTAATTCATGGTCTAATTTTTCGGAAATACCGCAATTTTCAGTGACGATTTCTCCATTATCTGTAGAGGAATGACATAAACTTTGGATTCCCCTGTATAATCAAGTCCGTATAATAAGGCATTCTATTTGGACGTTTTTGATGAGTTTTAAGTGAAAGTTTATTGTTTTCAATCAGTAATTTTCTCTCTGGGTTAATTAAAACATCTTTCAAAATCCATCTCACGAGACCCTACCGATTATTGCTGGTTAAATGGGTTTAAAGAAGTCACAATTGCTTTTTTAGGGAGTATGTGAATAGTACCAAGTAGTATTTGCCATCGTCTTGCAATTGTGCTGTACAAAAACTAAAAACATTTGTTTTTGTGGACATTTTCATTATCAAGTATTAAAATACAATTTTAATACTGCAAAATGAATGGTGCCTCAGTAGCCAGTGAAGCAACCGGATTGGTCCGCTCCGGTTGCTTCACGGATTGTATAAGCAAGCACGTCGCTGAGTAATTCAATATTGCATCAAGTTTGAAACGGTCTCAAGCACTTCAATTTATTGTGGTGGCCACTTTGCTTTTGAAACGTATTTATTCTTTGTAGTGAGCCTTTATTCCAGATTAAAGAGGCTCGCAATAGTTTGTTTTATTGTAAAGCCTTTTCGTGTCACCGACAGAGATAAATTGAGACAACGGTTGCAACTTGCATGAATTGTTGGTAAAAGATAAATGCATTCTTCTTCATGCATTAGTGAGCTCGGATATTTGATGGTCGGATAACAGAAACTGTACAAAGGTTCATTACGAATAAAATTATGTTCTAGTTGCTTTTAGACAATTACTCATCCGAATATTGTTTTGAAACCGGAATTACGTTCACAACGCAATGTTCATCATAGGGTTAGCTGGAAAACTAACTTTAATTTTTAATATGAAATCAGAAAAAGTAAGTTATAGAGTTCTAAAGGGAAGTAACTGATTTAAAAATATTATATTTACTTTTCGTCTCCTGATCAATCAGTGCTGTAAATCAAAAAAAATCAATCAGTGCTATTAAAATATCATCAGTTGAAAATAACTTAAAACCTCGCTTCAAAAATCAGTTCTCTGAGATAAGATAAAGACAATAACATGAATACCTGCATGTCTCTCATTAAACGAGATTCACCCATGTCGGTCCACCAGTTATCACGTATCACATTATTCTACAGCTCATCACAGAACTACTCAACTTCACTTTATAACCTCACTTCACAACATCAGTTTTCACTAGTTGTAGGTTTGAATATCACAGCTTAATATTAAAAGAAAATTTGTAGAACATGTACGTTGTATTAATTGGAACGACATTCTTTAACTCTGTTTATGATCTAATATTTGCACATATTTTATTTGTTTTTTAATTGTCCAAATTATTACTTTTTTGAAAGGACTGATGTCAAATTTAATCATTCTGCATGCATTGAGGAAGGAATCAAATTCAAGATGCCAATATTAATAAATCTAATTAAAAAGTCTAGTAAATAATAAAGATTAAAAATATGAAATATTATCGTCATGGGGACTTAATTTACTTTGTATTCTAAGTATTATCAAGCATGGGCTTTTTGGATGGAACGTGATTGATCATGCGAAATGAGCATATAATATATACCTGATCTGTAATCTCTTGGGCCTAAGACAGATGATGGGCGAGGTCTTGGTCTGGCGTCTTCGAGAGTTTCCTTTCTTTCTCCTTTGTAAATGTGGAAAATGGTGGCAACACAGCTCAGAATTGCTTTACCATCCTGCAAGTAAAATAATGGTATCGTTTAACTAGATAAATAATTATGAACATCTTATAATTACTATTAGTATTGTTGTCATTGTTTTTCAATACTATTATTATATAGTTTTCAGTTTTTTCTTTTCTGCTCTAACTGATTCCAGGGACGTATTTCAATTGTATATGCTGGTACTTAATGTGAAAATTTGCAGATTTTTAAATGACTCACAGATGATTTTAATAAAACTAACTTGCCAATTTTTATTGTCCGTTGTATGAACTATCAAGGAGCAGCCGAATTTGTTTAATTCTTTATTATTTGCGCATTATTAATTAATTGTTAAAGCTCAGTAATAATTGAATTACACAACAAGAAGATACTGTGTTTCATCGCCTAATTTGTGATTTTGCTGTTGTTTTTGTGTTGCTTTATTTGTTTCTCCTCAGTCAACATCTATTCGGTTTTTCAAAATTTTAAACTTTTCCAAGCATTGCAAATGTATAATTAAGTCGGTTAATTTTGACTTAAATATTGCTCCATGGATTTCTATAATGATAAAATTCACTCATACAAATTGTTCTTCCCAATTAGGATTTCCGATATTATTACGCAAACTACATCAGTAAAATTTTTGGCCTATCATATTTATTAAAAAATGTAAAAGTGAATAACTTACTCAACATAAATGTGCAAGAATTGCTAATATTTGCTTTATTCTTATATTTTGCATTTAAAATGCAATTGTTGATATAACGATATATTGTCTTTATTTCGTGCTCTTCCTACTTGAGGTATAACTAAAAAAAAATTTCCGTTACCTGAAACGTATTTTCCGTCACTTCTATTTCAACTCCAGATAATGCCGTGTAATATTTCCGTTTACCCGTGAAGAATTCTGGAGTAACTTCTAGCTTCTTCACAAAGCGAGGTAGTACCTTTAAAACAAATTATCATAATTAGTTTACATTAGTAGTACAAATAATGTAGGAATATGTAGGAAATTATAGGAATGTCTTACATTTTTTCCATTTAGATACCAGCTGAGATTTGAAGCAGGATGCGAAGGATACGTTGAACAATTTGCCTTGATGTAATCTCCCATATCCACTAGATGCTTATCAATAACTAGTAGAGGATCTTCTTCTGGAGGATCTGGAAAATTTAGTTCTCTTAGCTTCACACTTGTCTATTCCATACAGCAATTTTTAATATTTACCTACTACATAAATAAATGCTGAACCGACTTTTGTGTCGAAAGAAGGAGAATCAGAAGATACCTCGCAGTTGTATTTGCCAGTCACATCCAGCTGAACATTCCGTAACACAACTTCGTTTGGAGTACTTTCACTCAGCTGAAACAAACAATCAGATTAAACATAGTAAAGCAATCAACAATTCAAAATTATATCTTGAAAATCAGTTAAAAACAAGAGGGTCCTGACAAACTGGACTAAACAATATCCAAATATCATGGACTTATTACAATACGCTCGGTGTAAAGTAAAGTATTGTAACTTATTATAAAGAACTCAGATATACATATGTAGACGATATTGGTGTTATAATACACGATACACTCGCACAAAAGCAGTAGAAAATGCACCAAAATTCAACTTTTCGAATCTATTGACTAAATTATTGAGGCTTCCTCAGCAATAATGGCAAATGCTCACACCACTGAACGGAAAAACGACATTAAATATTTGGGAATAACAATCGACAAAAAATTAAAACCTGCAAAACATGTAAACTTTCCAGATCACTTCCATACAGAGACTAAGGTGAGCAACGCTCCAACAAAGCGACAAAAATTTACAAAAAAACATGTAAACCACTGCTAGACTAGAGAAACAAACTAGGAGAAAAAGCAACCGAGAAAACGAAACCATACATACAGTAAACAAAACAGATAGTACTAAGACTAATTACAAAAATAAGGCATCCTGAGAACCCTCTATTCCATTCTTCTTACGAACTTCTATACGAACGCACATAAAAGATAAAAATATGTGAAAAAATGCCATGAAACGAGGACAACTGGAAAGGCAATCCTCAAAACGGGACTAAGCTGAACCCTCTTTGTCTCAGACAATCCCGATTCAGATTCCCTTCCTTGGCCCTTAACTTACTTAATGACCATTTATTTAATATCATGAGCTGAAAGACCGATTGGTCGATAGCCTTTTTCCGTAGAACTTAAAATTTATTATTTTATTATAAAGACTATATATATAAAGACTATATAAAGGCGATATTATAAAGACTATAAAAATATTAATAACTTTTTGTTTCATTTCCGAAGCTCATGAAATTGCAATAGTCGATTTTTGTAGTCGTTATTCTAAGCAGTGAACGAAACAATCACTACGATTGGTCATGTAAGCTATAACCGAAAATATACTAATTAAAAGGAAATGTACTTTGACAAGTACATTTATACCTTGCAATGTTCAAGTTTTCAAGTTTCCATTTGGATCTTCAACGTGTCTATGGGCCAATAAAAGCCATTTCGGGCAGTAGTTATTTAGCTACCTGTTTCAACTAAACGCGAATTAATTTCTATCGAAATGTTCTACGTTTTTCACTTACTTTTCTCCTTTTTTAACAGTATTGTATCTATACAAACTGGAGACATTTTGGATACAATATTGATATTTGAAGTTAAACAAGCGCCATAACAAATATTTTAAACTGAAGGAAAAGTAAAGTTACCGTAAAGCGTAAAAGTAAAACGGAGCTATAGCACTGTACAAAGTTGAGCAAAATTCGAATATTTTTTGCATGGAATTTGTTAAATTTCCACATTTTCAAACATTTAGCATTAAATCTTATCGCGTTTGTACTATGTAATGCGCTATTGTAGTGGCCACAAATAGAAGAAAAGTTTAGAGCAGCACTTTTCTAGCACAAGCCAAAAGCAGTTTTCGCCAGGTGCACCAAAATTTGCTGCTAAGCTTTGAAGAAACAATGGGAACTACTGTGGTTTGAGTTGAAAAATTAACTATACGCTATTATGTAAATAATTATTTTGAGTTTAAGATTTTCCAACAGCTTTTGGAATGTCCAGAACTAATCTAAATATGTTGAGAAAACTTTATATTGTCGTTCAAATTACACCATCATATTCAGTCGTCGCCACTGGGGTCGACCTGGACATTGAAGACAGCATGTTTCTGGAACGCCTGGAGCAGCAGGGCTTCAGAATAAGGTTCTGCAGGAGAATTATCTCGCGAGAGCGCAACGCACCCACACTCATGATGAGATTAATAACCGGCGACATATCCACATACGAAAGGTTGATGAACGACCGTGCGGTTCATTTTTGGGCCGCATTTTCAAAATCACCGAAAGCAAACCACCAGCACCCGTGCCTGCGCCGTGTGGCAAATGCAACCTGTTCAGCCACAAAACTGAAGATTGCAAACAATCACCAAGATGCAACAAGTGCCAGGGACCCCATCCAACATCCAAATGCGAGTCACCACTGCCAACCAAGTGCGCAGCGTGCAACTCAGAGGACCACGCAGCATGGAGCATGAAGTGCCCAAAACGACCGACAGCCCCAATCGTCGGAATCCCAAACGTAAAAATAAAATGTGTAAACCAACGTACATCCGGGATTGCGGAGACAACGACAGTGGCAAGTAGAATACACACACCCATTACAACACATGACCACATCATAAACAAATACAAACATCAACTTAACAAGACAAACAATACCAACAGAAACGAACTACTAAAAAAACTACGAAAACAATTTATAGAAGACTTCGACATTGACACCTCCGTTGTTTTCTTCGGGAACCATGTCTACATCCTAATGTTTGACATGCTCCTGCCCGAGGGACGCTCTCCAACTGAACCCTGCGAACAAGTGAGACAGACAGTAACAAATATACAAGATTCAATTTGAAAGTACTTTACGCGAACATCAACGGACCTAACAACAAAAAACCACTTATTTACAATTACATAGAACAAAACGACACAGACTGCTGCATATTTGTAGAGACTAAAACCAAACTAGGACAAACACCAAAGTACAGAAATTGGCAGTATATATAGGCATGGAAATACCATCAATCATGCCAGGGGCGGGGTCGCAGCTCTCCTAAAACCAAAAGTTAAACTTGGAAGAGCAAATCCTCCTTCCCTCAACAACCCTTTGAACGACTGACTACATTTTACCATACCCTACTTAAACGACCTGATACACATATTTCTGACATACATACACCCACACTCCAACCTAGAACAAAATATACTGACTAAAGCGAGCATCTATAAATATGCAATAATTATAGGCGACTTTAACTTGAATACAAACAAAACGAAACAACTTAAAAGATTTTTGCAAAATTCCGACTTTATAAAACAGCACACCCCACCAACTTTTCTGATGCCCGCAAACCCAGACTCAACACCAGACGTTCTACTGCACACAAGAAACTTGACCAACACCATCAACAACATAAACTTAACCAACGAACTTGGATCCGACCACCTGGCTATTACGTTTAACATAGACTTACAACATACGCAACCTACCTCCAATACACCTCCTATAGAGAAAAACTTAAACCTAACAAAGACTGACATAGACAAAGTGAAACAACATATACATGACTACATCCAATCACAAGCACAGCACATTTCAATAGAAACCATACAACAACAACTTTCACTAGCCATAGGAAAATTTAGCCCGGAAATAAAAAATGCTTTCTACCGACATACACTACCTAAATACATACTGAGACTAATAAAACATAAGAGAGAACTGTACAGACTATATACAAACACCCAAAATAACGACCTAAAAAAGACACTGAACCAACTTAACAGAAACATTAAAACTCTGATTGGACAATACCGACAAGACAAATGGCTAGAAACATGTAAAGAAATACAGAAGGACAACGGCAAAACATACTGGCGAAAAATTAAGAAACTGGCGCAATACAGGAAGACTGGCACTACTAACACAATTGACGAAAACGGAATAGAACGCTACACAGACAAAGAGAAAGCGGACGCATTCGCCAGACACTATCAAAGGGCCTTCAGCATATCGACAACCCTAACTTCGACAATGACAACTGGAACTTGATCAACGACTGGTACTTGAACTATTTTAACAACTCACCAAACTATACCTGCACACTGATCACAGACACAGAGTACGATGAAGTCCTAGCGCACATCAAAAACACCGCACCGGGGAAAGATAAAATTAAGGCAAAACTCTTGAAAAGCCTAACTCAAGAAACACACAAACTGATCCTAACTGAATTGAACAACTGCATCACAAATGGCAGAATCCCAGAAACATGGAAAAACGGCTTAATAATCCCTATACCCAAAAATGGACTGGACAATACACAACCGAGCAACTACAGACCAATTACACTACTTCCAGTACTAGCAAAATTTTTGAATACATAATGAAGCAGCGGCTTGAAAAAGTGATTGGAAAATATATACCTACCTACCAATTTGGTTTCAAACAGCATCACTCGACTGTTCATCCGCTCTTTATTTTGGCCAACAATATACAAACTACCCACCTAACTGACAGAAAGACAGCTTGCCTGTTTATGGACATTAACAAGGCTTTTGACAGTGTCTGGCATAGAGGCTTACTATACAAACTATACAAACTACACACACCAACATATCTACTACACACCATAAAGAACTTACTAGAAAACAGACAACTACAAGTACGAATTGACAAAACACTGTCATTTTCTTTTTCCCCTGAACAAGGGCTCCCTCAAGGATCCCCGCTCTCACCGTTTCTCTACAATATATACTGCCATGACATATACAATTACAACTTACCAGACAAAAATCAAATCGACAGATCGGCATACATATTACAATACGCAGACGACACGGCACTTATTGTACATGACAAAACTACTGAGAGAGCAGCGCAAAGACTCCAAACAGTAACAAACAACACAATGACATGGTTTTATAAATGGAGACTAACACCAAACGCGTCAAAAAACCAACTTCTGCTCACAAACTACAGACTCAACGCTGACTCCCCTACAATAACTGCAGACGACCAAACGACACAACCAAAAAACGACGTAAAATACCTTGGAATCACAATTGACCACAAACTTAAATTCACTAAACACATACGAAACATCAGGGCAGAAACAATAAAGAGAACAAAACACTTCCGATCACTAACCTACAAAGACAGAGGAATTAGCACAAACACCGCCATCAAAATATACAAAGCTATTTCTAGACCCTTGCTAGACTTTGGACATATACTCATGACCAACGGAACAGAAAGGACAAAACGTTATACACAAACAACAGAACAAATTGCACTAAGACTAATAACACGAATAAGACACCCCCAAAACCCACTACACAACCCCTCCACCCAACTACTATACGAACGCACAAACATGACAAAGATCTCGGAAAGACTCATACAGCTACAGACAAAATGGACAAACAACCCCTACAACTGGACCATACTGAATCCCCTTTGTCTTACAAGACCAACCAGACAATCCCGCTTCCGTTTCCCTACATTAACGCTACTCGAACATTTACAAACGCAACGGACTAGTGGACAATAAAATAATTTCTTCTTGCCACTGAAATTTTATTTATTTAATAGTATTGTTAACCTAGAATAAGAGAATTTTCATATTTGTTTTTTATTTAGATTAAGACTACATGTATTAAACAAGGGCAGAAAGACCGATAGGTCGATAGCCTTTTTTAGAAATGAAGATGTTTACTACTACTACTACTGTCGTTCAAATGAACATATAGAGACAAATTTTACGGCGTTCTTCGCTTTTCGGCTATCGGTGTTTCAAGTTTTTTTTTCCTTGCTTAAACGTCATACATAATGGAGAAAATGTATTGTTATCTGTATGTGTCTTGCCCGTTATCTTCATCTAACTTGAAAACTTTTGATAGAAAGTATTTTCACAAAATGCGGTGTAGACATCAATTTTCTTTATGTATTCATTATTATTTTATTGTGCAAACATTCCATTTTCATTTTAACGTCTAATAGATTTATAAACATTTTTTATGTTTAATCTGCTTAATCAATAATGTTTGTCGTTGAAAAATTGCGACAGAAAATCGAATGATCCCAGCAGAGAAAGTACTTTTGTTAGTTACATCGATTAAATGCAATTGTTATTTGTTGTTTTCCGATGATTTTGATATGAAAAAAATGTTTGATATGGTTTCTGATATGGATTGATATGTGTGAAAATCTTCCTGTTATAACATTTCTTGGCCACCATGTACACTGATTTAAAAATACGGTGCTGGAAGTAAATAATGACTTGAATTGATTCTTATTATCGTCAAGTAAAACAAAAATGTAGCTATTAAACAACTTTAATTTATTCGCTTTAGTATTTTGCTAGTGGTATCTTGAAATTGTTGTCATTAAATACAAATGGTACACTTACATCTACATTAATTCCTGGTAAAGGAAACACCTTAGAGTTGGGGTGCTCTTTTGGTATAAATCTGTAAAACTCCTTGCTGCCTTTGTACCATTTAACGGTGTACAACATTTCCCCTTCCAAGTCATAATTGCACTGCAAACTAACGGTGTCTCTTAGCCGCACTGCCTCCGGTATCTTAACCAGAACTTCTTTTAAGCTCTGTAAACCTGAAACAATAAAAAACCGACCGATTACGTATCGGAAAACAATTCTTAGAAAACATAAATATATAAATTTAAGTAAATTAGTATATCTGTTGTGTTATCTATGAATTCATAATTTTAGTTACTAATTAACAATTAAAATTGTGATTACAACACATATTAAAGCCCGACCGAGATTTACCACATTGGATAATGCGAGTTTGCTTACACCCCTAATAATTAGTTTCCAACATAATTAGTATGTTGTCAAATAAGTCTTGCGTTACCTACATACCCGAGGGAGGAATACATTGACCTTGTTAAAATATCGCAGGTTAAGGATTTTGTTACAAAGTTAGATATTGTAAAATATTAATTAACACAGCTTGTCAGGTTCAAGTGAATATGATGCAAATTGAGCTGTGTACTTGAAAGCATTTTCTACTCGTCCCATATTTAAGAGGTTGTTAAAAGACAGTGTAAGCAAGAACTGAAACCAATTTGAATCCCTTGTGAATATTAAGGGTATTTCAATTTTTTTCAATTCGTTCAGGAAAATGTGTGAGCCAACACGTGTGGGTACATAAAATAAGAAAAATACCCTGCCCGATTGCAAAATGACGGGAAATTCATCTCAAAATGTAATAAGTTGTATTTATTTATATTTTTTTCTTTTATATGAACATATTTTAACATTTCTCATTGAACCGAATTAAAGTTGAAAATGACAAAAAATATCACAATGTCAATTTACTGTATAAATAATTTGTTTTAAATGAAAAATATGGAAAATGTTTTTTTAGAGAGAGAGTTTCTCACCGTGGTGCTTCCTTATGCCCACTTTAAACACGGGCTTTTGGATGTTTTATTTCCAAGATAAACCCAGCTGATGAGGGCTAATAGATCCGAAACCCGTCCTGAGAGTGCTTGCTTGTAACCCAGCCAAATAATTGTTCTTGTTGCACGCATTTATGGCTGAGCAATTAGTCAGAAAAACTTTTTCATATTTATTTTTTCTGTAGTTCTTCCAAGTAGTATTTACATTTCACAGGAAATTTCAGTTTCAAAATGACTTATCCACGTTTCCAAAGGCCTACATATTGTTACGTCTAGAATATCACAAGAGGTGAGAAAGTAATTAAAGCAAAATGTAAACTAACTTTGATTCACTTTGACGTTGCTGCGGAAAATTATGACACATAGTCGAGATGTTTAGTGCATAAACTTTAAGTGTCTTGCTTAGTGAAATGTAAAATGGCTGGCAATTTCAAAAGAGAAGTGGGAAAACTTTGCGAAACTCAATGCTTCATATCAAGCTTTAGTAGATGCAGTTCGTTAACTGGTAAAATTCTTAACAAGACTCTGATTTCTCGCGATAAATGGAATTATGTTAATGCCTAGAGCTACCTGGATGCTCCAAAACTAGATGCTTTTAATGGTTTTGGGGATGGTGTTCGGAAATAATTTTAATGGCCTAAGTTAATGGAGGCATAAAAAACATAAGAAGCATAAGTTTATTAAATTATGTAGTTTCAACTGTTTCCAACGTATATGTGCAACATATTGCGGTTCACAAACATGTCGTGCTGCTGGTTTGCAAATGTTTCCCGGTGTGGTTGAATATTTAGCTCAGTTTTAGAAACTGGAAAATAAATCGGTTATATTCAGATTTCACGTGCAATATTTCAGAAACTCCCTAGACGATGCTCCTTAAATTTGAAAACAAACTTTGCTAACCCCTTAATATATTCAATTTCCACAACTCGAAACTCGAACATATCCCCAGAGGCTTGATAAATTAATCAGCAAATGGATGTGTCAGCATGGAAGTTTCATAGAAATTGACGCCTTGTGATTTATATGCAGACATCTTTTTAAATCATTAGATATTCAAAACATTTCGCGTAGGAGTTACTAAATATTTGTGATTCTATGAAATAATGATCTTTGCTCAGTGATTTTTCGCGGTTCACGTTCCCGCAGAGAGCAAAAAAAGCAGGAATATTCAAGACATACCTTCTCCGGAAGCCTTACATGAATAATGTATTCGAACATTTTATCTAATACTTGCGAGTTCGCGCATATGTATCAACTGCTTGTCGAGAGTCTCTTTTAGAAAATCCTAAAATTGTTATTTCCTACTGTGTATCCTCTGTATGATACATTGAAGTTGTGTTGGCTTACTCGCATTTTTACACGTCTTCTCTGTCTAATACTACCTACTATGTTCCTGCTGCTGCTCTTCAAGACAATTGCCTGGTTTTGGCGGACTAAATACACTCTCAATACATTTAAAGTTCAATAAATGTTGTACTTGCACGGAACGGATTTGCTAAACACATAATTCCTAAAATAATTGTTTGATCGAGAAGACAAAGAGATAAAAGAAGAAACAAAAAGTTATTATACATTTGGTTGCTGAAACTGTCATTCGTTACGTATTGGAACAAATCATTTGTTATTGATCCCTTTGATGACCGTCTGCACCATTAATGGAGAACTCAATTAATTCACATTCGTAACTCGGAAGTATCATTGGAATTAAAATTCTCAATTTTTTTCACATACCTCCCGTTTGTTTAATACTCGTAGAACAGTCAATTTGGCTCAAAGAGGCTTCAGTTAAACGATCGTATATCTGTCGATTAAATTCAAAATCAAAGTCCCACTTAATTCCGCCATTTTCGGAATAAATAACTGCCGAAAATGAAACTTTGGTTTTGAGTTTAATCCATAGATATCCGATAGTTTATTTAATACAAAACCAGCTTTACGCCAGGGCCTTAAAGGCTCATTTCAGTACGGAATCTTCGAAGAAAACACTCGTTCGCAGCTGTTACAAGCTGTAAAGAGGAAAATAAAATATCAAAGTAAAAAAAACAATTATTAAATGCAGCGCGTGAATCAGCATCATCCATATAGATATTGCAACTTTCGAAACTTTCCACGATCCACAAAACAGGTACCAACAGCTTTCATTTTTGGATAAACGTACCTGAATTTGGCTTGAGAAAGTGCCTTTTAGGAAGTGCGAGAGTGTTGAGTAATGGATGCTTGTCTCGTTTAAATAGGGGAGAAAATTATTCCCTACAATGATTGAGGCCGCTCTCTTTTGTGCGAATGTCAGTCAATCCTGTTTGAGAAAGCCCAATCGCACAAACACTCATCTCCGATTATTAATATTGATGAACAGTGAAGATCCTAAAAGCCATAATGCACAAAGGAGTCACCGGGAAACACCAGTTGAACACCATTGAAAAGTCTGAGATTAAAACCGTGGCCAGACCCTCACTTACGTACGGATCTATCGATTGAGAATATGCAGCAGAAACACATCTTTTAAGCCACATAAACAAAAAGAACAGAACAAAACAAAATAAACCATTCCCAGACAGAACTTGGAGCCACCTGGTTTGTAAAAACTCAGTGGAAAACAATCAGATCAGAAAAGCAAGCATGGCCTTTGTAACAGTGGATGAACATTCTTACGACGAGCTGCGAGAACTCGTCAACTACGACCCAGAAGACAATGGACCAAGGTGCAAAAGGCCAAGTGCACACACAAGAAAGGCAACTGAAGGATACAACAAGGAAACCCGAAGAAACAACAATTTTCCCTGGGGATGTTCAAAAATAACTTCTTAGTCTTCTGAATTAAAATATTATTTCATCTAAAATTAAAATATATCACCCACCCTTCACTCTGACTAACAATATACAAACTACCCACCTAACTGACAGAAAGACAGCTTGCCTGTTTATGGACATTAACAAAGCTTTTGATAGTGTCTGGCATAGAGGCTTACTATACAAACTATACAAAGTACACACCAACATATCTACTACACACCATAAAGAACTTACTAGAAAACAGACAACTACAAGTACGAATTGACAAAACACTGTCATTTTCTTTTTCCCCTGAACAAGGGCTCCCTCAAGGATCCCCGCTCTCACCGTTTCTCTACAATATATACTGCCATGACATATACAATTACAACTTACCAGACAAAAATCAAATCGACAGATCGGCATACATATTACAATACGCAGACGACACGGCACTTATTGTACATGACAAAACTACTGAGAGAGCAGCTCAAAGACTTCAAACACTAACAAACAACACAATGACATGGTTTTGTAAATGGAGACTAACACCAAACGCGTCTAAAAAACAACTTCTGCTTACAAACCACAGACTCAACGCTGACTCCCCTACAATAACTGCAGACGGCCAAACGACACAACCAAAAAACGACGTAAAATACCTTGGAATCACAATTGACCACAAACTTAAATTCACTAAACACATACGCAACATCAGGGCAGAAACAATAAAGAGAACAAAACACTTCCGATCACTAACCTACAAAGACAGAGGAATTAGCACAAACACCGCCACCAAAATATACAAAGCTATTTGTAGACCCTTGCTAGACTATGGATATACTCATGACCAACGGAACAGAAAGGACAAAACGTTATATACAAACAACAGAACAAATTGCACTAAGACTAATAACACGAATAAGACACCCCCAAAACCCACTAGACAACCGCTCCACCCAACTACTATACAAACGCACAAACATGACAAAGATTTCGGAAAGACTCATACATCTACAGACAAAATGGACAAACAACCCCACCAACTGGACCATACTGAATCCCCTTTGTCTTACAAGACCAACCAGACAATCCCGCTTCCGTTTCCCTACATCAACGCTACTCGAACACTTACAAACGCAACTGACTACTGGACAATAAAATAATTTTTTCTTGTCATTAGAATTGGAAAGTTTATTTAATAAGATTGTTAACCTAGAATAAGAGAATTTTCATATTTGTTTTTTATTTAGATTAAGACTACGTGTATTAAACAAGGGCAGAAAGACCGATAGGTCGATAGCCTTTTTTTGGAAATAAAGATGTTTACTACTACTACTAAAATATAATTAATTTTAAAAGAATAATGTAAGCTAAAGTTTAGCAATTTTAAATACAAATTTAAATTTTCAAGTTTATTTCATAAATGGTGCATTCTGATTACCTTTTTATTTCCTCAGGCCTTTTGTTCATAAAATAATTTAAAGCTGTTTGTAAATACTCAGTTTGCTAAAATATTACAACATCGGCTGTTAATTATTTTAACGTTGTATGTTTGCGTTCTGAAAAAACTTCTCATAATCAATTATGCTAATTATAGTTTTAGTATATGATTTAGTTCCAACACAGAATTCATTTCTCTGTAATTTATAACGTAATTATAATTATTATCTATTAATTTCAATTTTTTTTCAATCTAATATTCATTATTTAACAGATAGTTATACAATTTGATAAATGATAGCTCTAACAGTTATGGCAATATTAAAATAATATGTCGGTGTCGATCATTATCATTAATATCTACTCTCACTACAATCCTAATAAACCTATCAGCGTCCGATCGGAAACTGGGAGTTTGGTTAACATTTCCGATATAAATTAATGCTGCATCGGATTTCAGAATTAATTATTGTACGTATAGGGACTATACTAACCATTCAATATGTAATTTAATACAGTACTAAATTTGAGATAAAATATATGGGGCATCAATGGCGCAATTTTACGCAAAGCTTTAATTTCAGCAAGAATAGAGATGTATTTGCTGCAAATTTCAATTTAAAATTGTAATGTGGTTTTGATCCGTTTGTAACGTATATATGATTTAATATTGGGATTTGCATGAAAAAAAGCGGGCATCATCTATTTAATTTGCCAATGTGTCGCAAATGTATCTCTTCATCGTTAGGACCTAGCAACTAGCATTATAGAAAGTAATTTGAATTATTTGATTGATTGAATTATTGAAATTATAGAAGACTGAAATTGTATTAATAGCCTGTAAAATAAATCTTTTTTTTTCTTTTTTTTTTAATTTTAAATTTAAATTATTCTTTTATTCATTATGAATACTATTTTAGTAGCCAACAAAGTTATGTATTTTTGCGATAAAAATTTTAGATTCTATTTCAATTATTTAACTTATTATTTGCTAAGAACATCATCAAAGTTCTCGGTGGTTTTACCGGTACAAAGCGAAACTTCCAGTTTTTATCCAGGAGTGAATAATGCAATTACTTATTATAGATTAATAGATATAGAAAAACAGCGTTTTATTTAATAAATTGCAGTGATTGATGATACTTTTTGAATTATTTCAGGTTATTTTGAGTTTATTTGGAACCTATTGATAAGCAACTGATATATTTTATGAATTTCTTATTGTGTTGGTGAAACACTTTGTGTATGCAATTTGACTACGTTAAGACTTGTAACAGACAAGCAATCTTTCTTTGTAATCTTAGGCACTTAAAATATATAGCAGTGTCAAACATACATAAAGTTTACCTTCACGGTTTCCTCGCTAATGATATACGTGCTCTGTTGTTCATTAGAAGCGATTTAGTTATTGTGTTGGAGCATTTGAGAATGGAAAAGTTGCCAAATGAGCTCCTGTAGTCATCTGGCTACTAATAAAAGACGATTCAGCCATTTTGAGTTTGGCACTCAGATGCAAGCACTAATATAGTACGAGAAATCAGTTTTTCATCAATCAAAAGTCTAGTAGTAGTAAACATCTTTATTTCTAAAAAAGGCTATCGACCTATCGGTCGTTCTGCCCCTGTTTAATACATGTAGTCTTAATCTAAATAAGAAACAAAGATGAAAATTCTCTTATTCCAGGTTAATAATCTTATTAAATAAACCTTCCAACCCCAATGACAAGAAAAAATTATTTTATTGTCCAGTAGTCAGTTGCGTTTGTAAGTGTTCGAGTAGCGTTGATGTAGGGAAACGGAAGCGGGATTGTCTGGTTGGTCTTGTAAGACAAAGGGGATTCAGTATGGTCCAGTTGGTGGGGTTGTTTGTCCATTTTGTCTGTAGATGTATGAGTCTTTCCGAAATCTTTGTCATGTTTGTGCGTTTGTATAGTAGTTGGGTGGAGCGGTTGTCTAGTGGGTTTTGGGGGTGTCTTATTCGTGTTATTAGTCTTAGTGCAATTTGTTCTGTTGTTTGTATATAACGTTTTGTCCTTTCTGTTCCGTTGGTCATGAGTATATGTCCATAGTCTAGCAAGGGTCTACAAATAGCTTTATATATTTTGGTGGCGGTATTCGTGCTAATTCCTCTGTCTTTGTAGGTTAGTGATCGGAAGTGTTTTGATCTCTTTATTGTTTCTGCCCTGATGTTTCGTATGTGTTTAGTGAATTTAAGTTTGTGGTCAATTGTGGTTCCTAGGTATTTTATGTCATTCTTTGGTTCTGTCGTTTGGCCGTCTGCAATTATTGTAGGGGAGTCCGCGTTGAGTCTGTGGTTTGTGAGTAGAAGTTGATTTTTTGACGCGTTTGGTGTTAGTCTCCATTTATAGAACCATGACATTATATTGTTCGTTAGTGTTTGGAGTTTTTCAGTCGCTTTTTCAGTGGTTTTGTCGTGAACTATTGGTGCAGTATCGTCGGCGTATAGTAATTTGTACGCTGATTTGTCTATTTGTTTTTTGTCTGGTAAGTGGTAATTATAGATATCATGGCAGTATATATTATATAGGAATGGTGAGAGCGGAGATCCTTGCGGGAGTCCTTGTTCAGGGGAAAAAGAAAAAGATAATGTGTTGTCAATTCGTACTTGTAGTAGTCTGTTTTCAAGTAAGTTTTTTATGATGTGAAGTAGATATGTTGGTGTGTGGAGTTTGTGAAGATTGTAGAGTAAGCCCAAATGCCAGACACTGTCAAAGGCCTTGTTAATGTCCATGAATAGACACGCCGACTTTCTGTCAGTTAGGTGAGTCGTTTGTATATTGTTGGCCAAAATAAAGAGCGAATGAATAGTCGAGTGATGTTGTTTGAAACCAAATTGGTAGGTAGGTATATATTTTCCAATCACTTTTTCAAGCCGCTGCTTTATTATGTATTCAAACACTTTGCTTAGTACTGAATGTAGTGTAATTGGTCTGTAGTTCCTCGGTTGTGTATTGTCCAGTCCATTTTTGGGTATAGGGATTATTAAACCGTTTTTCCATGTTTTTGGGATTTTGCTATTTGTGATGCAGTTGTTCAATTCAGTTAGGATCAGTTTGTGTGTTTCTTGAGTTAGGCTTTTCAAGAGTTTTGCCTTAATTTTATCTTTTCCCGGTGTTGTGTTTTTCATATGCGCTAGGGCTTCATCGTACTCTGTGTCTGTGATCAGTTTGTAGGTATAGTTTGGTGAGCTGTTAAAATAGTTCAAGTACCAGTCGTTGATCAAGTTCCAGTTGTCATATGCTGAAGGCCGTTTGATAGTGTCTGGCGAACGCGTCCGCTTTCTCTTTATCTGTGTAACGTTCTATTCCGTTTTCGTCAATTGTGTCAGTAGTGCTAGTTTTTTTTGTATTGCGCTAGTTTCTTAATTTTTCGCCAGTATGTTTTGCCTTTGTCTTTTTGTATTTCTTTACATCTTTCTAGCCATTTGTCTTGTCGGTATTGTCCAATCAAAGTTTTAATGTATCTGTTAAGTTGGTTCAGTGTCTTTTTTAGGTCGTTATTTTGAGTGTATGTATATAGTCTGTACAGTTCTCTCTTATGTTTTATGAGTCTCAGTATGAATTTGGGCAGTGTATGTCGGTAGAAAGCATTTTTTATTTCCGGGCTAAATTTTCCTATGGCTAGTGAAAGTTGTTGTTGTATGGTTTCTATTGAAATGGGCTGTGCTTGCGATTGAATGTAGTCATGTATATGTTGTTTCACTTTGTCTGTCAGTCTTTGTTAGGTTTAAGTTTTACTCTATAGGAGGTGTACTGGAGGTAGGTTGCGTATGTTGTAAGTCTATGTTAAACGTAATTCATTCCAATGTATTCCTGGGTTTCAGTCAATTTCATTGTCACTAATTATGGTGTTATGTGATGAGCCCTGCGTTTCGTCCCGGGTCTACCTATTGGACTCGTCAGTAAGGCTTAGGTAGCGAAACGCAGGGCTCATCACATAACACCATAATTAGTGACAATGAAATTGACTGAAACCCAGGAATACATTGGAATGAATTAAAGTACAGTCAGGAAAAAGAATATACAAAACGAAGTTAAACGTAATAGCCAGGTGGTCGGATCCAAGTTCGTTGGTTAAGTTTATGTTGTTGATGGTGTTTGTTAAGTTTCTTGTGTGCAGTAGAACGTCTGGTGTTGAATCAAAAGTCTATTAAGACAATGTTAAAATATCGGTTCGATCAATATACTGCATCATCCAGTGAATAAGTTAATCTCAAGATCTTTACTGATCGCTACAGGTATAAGATTTAAGGGGGATCAATGTGCACTGGATGCAGCTTCCTCCGAAATTGTTTGTTAGAATAAATGTATGGTGCTATTGATTGACTACAGCTCAATTTCCACAACTAAAGTAAAATTAAAACGTAATTTGAGCTGCACAATTCGATCGAATCTAAGCTGCAGCCAGTCTCGCATCGTTTGTCTTTTCGTATCCAAGATGAATAGTGAATAAAATTTTATTAGTCTATTGTTTTTTTGCTGTGCTGATCAATACAGATTTGCCGTTGAATTTAATTATCATTTGACAAAAAAATTCAAACCCTGCGATCACTTGAAACTAAACGTGCAGAAGAAGTCGATTTTCACTTTGTAGATATTTTTACCACAGTTTGAGCATCTGTGGTTTCGCAATCTGACAAAGGCCAACAATTTTTCAATAAATAACAACTGTATGGTCCAAAGGTCCCAAGTTGGATCACGAAGAACCACCCCACAGCCAAAAGCAGGACAACATCGAATTCCCCAATCAAGTTATGGTAAAGCTTGTAACTACTTGGAGGGTGCAACTGAAAACAGAATATTGGAACAAAGGTCTAATATTTATAATTAAATTTATAAAGAATGCAAAACCAAAAATTAAATTAAAAAATGCTAATGTTTCGGTAGAAGCAATGGGTACAGCAACTGAGAAAGATTTGTAAATTGTGAATTCATACCAACAATCGCACCAATTCAGTATCAATCAACGAGGTCAATAATGTCACAACTGATGATAATTTGGGAGAGTTGATTGCTGACAATGCACAAACCGGTCGGTCGCAATAGCAAAATTCTAAATATGGACAAGAAATAGCATATGCAATATGTAGTTTTCAGATTAACAATAACTGCAGTTAATGGCTATCTGTTATAATGAACATTTTTGAAACTCGAGTTAGGTCTATCTGATAATTATTTTGCTATGATGAAATTCAAATAATAGCGTTAATGTGAGTGAAATTGCTCAGAGATGAGAATACCGGAACATTGACAGAGTAATAGTAACTAGCAAACTGAACATATTCTACTGCTTCAACTATTCGAGCGAATATAATGAGATTACTTCCGTGAGCGTACCCCTTTCTTAGCATTTATAATCATATCAGATATTCTAAAAACACTTACTATAATAAAGTGATATTAAGGTATTCGAAGAATTACTATGTTAAAAGGAGATGGTAAACAATAACAAATCCCCGAAAAATCCTGGAGTGGTTTTTGTCCAGCAGTCTTGTATAAACAGAAAAGTGTAGTCAATTTCTAGTTACTCGCACTTATTCTACATTTGTTTGTAACTTCCATCTACCTACATGCTTAAAAGTGCACTTTTTTGCATTCATTTAGTTACTTAAAACATAACGTTTCCGCATCGTGCCAAAGACCCTTTTCTTTTAGGACGAGATACACAATTTCAAATTCCCTCTTTTTGTATTTATTTCTAGCAAATGTTCAAAAACTGCGGAAACTAAACGTACATTTTGTAGCGATTTGAAAATTAAGGTCAGGTATAGCAGGTTTCTGTGTTTGATTTTCTACGTTTCCTCGCTATGACAGAAGCTCGTTGGAAACCGTAGGAACAGATTGGCCTGGAGCGTCTTTCTGAGAGCAGGCAGTAGCAGTGGTCATGGTCAAACCTGGGTAACCTTACTCTCAAGTCAAAGCAGTCTTAGTCAGATCCCTTTTAATCCTTTACGTTGGTTACTACCATCAGAAATTAGAAGGAATTTCATTTAAATTTAATTGAAATACAGTCAGGAAAATATACACAATTTGTAAACAATAAAATCTGATGTTGTGAAGTGAAGTTGAGCATTCTTCTCAACAGATCAGAATTTTTTTTCTTCAGTTTTTTGTGAATGTCTCTGTTTAATTTCTTATTATTTTTTGGTACCTTCTACATAGCTCCAAGCAACACCTCTAAAAGAATGACCCCAATTTTGAATCACCCAGGAAAATCAAGAGAATTACCTAATAACATAATGTCGAATGATATATTTAGTTATTCATAGGAAAACATATATTTATTGTCAGAAATGCGATCTTACGAAAATTGCTAATAGGAAACTTTTGTAACTAACACGTGCGGAAGTGTCTTTATAGCACTCGGTTTCAACTGCAATCAACATGCGGCAAAGTACTACCGCACTTTCCGAATAAACAAAGAATTAAAACAAATCTCAAAAAGTATCTGTAAAAGAATTTTTAAATAGAACTGTATTTCAAATTTCCAATCAATTAATAAATGCTTTAAAATCCCAGCTAACCGATATCCTGATATAAACAACGAATGAGCGAAAAAAGGCTAGGGATGTACAGATAATGTATATCAGGGTGCAAAATGAATTGAATTTTAATTTAACAAATTACCCTTCAGAGACCTTTTGCTAATTACTATGTCATATAGGACAACTTCAGCTAATTATCGTGGCAGATTTCTTAGAGTTAGTCTTGAAGCAGAAGATAATGGGCCCATGCAACTTAATTAGCCGCTATTTCCAGTCTTGCTTTGGAAATAATAAAATAATTCTACAGTTTTAGGGATAGAGATCTAATATTTGGTTTTTAGTGGAAGCACTCACCTATTATAATTGAGCTGAAAATAATAAAAACACAGTGTTTCCAAAAAAATCCCATAACCCGCAAAATGCTATCACTCGTTAACCCAATAAAACACCCACTCACATAATCCCAAAATTGTACTTAAAGTTATGTACACTAATCACAAATTCCAAACTCCCGCGTGATGTTTATAATCGGCCTGCAGCTGAGTTGAGGGATTCACCCAACTTTGACCGTTGTTACACGAAAACTGAACGTTACACGGATATTCTGTGGTGGTTGCAAACGGCGTCGCGACGCGTCGACCAGTTGAAAACGATGCCACTCCCACCTCATACATATTGTATCGCTCGATGAAGTTATCCGTCTTTTTTTCTCATCAAATAAGTGTGTGAAAATAATTGATACCGTTTTATCAAACGAGTATTCTATTCCTTTCTAGATTCTAAGAAATCTACAGCAAGTTTGAAGATTTGTTTCAACAGTTGCACGGAACTTTACGATCAAATGCAGGTTAGAATACCCATTTTAACGAAAGTCGAACTTCAGTCAAATAAGCCTATTGTGTATGTTGTTCAAAGGTATATAAAACAACCCTTGAATATTTGTTATGATCAAGCGCTTTCAACAATTACGTCATCATCAGGGCCGAAAAACAACAACAAAGTATAAGTTAGGACCCGGGAGGATATCGTGCAAATGGAAAAGGAAGAAACTGAGGGGAAAACATTCCCCAGAGCACAGCACAAAACATGTCAAATATAGGTGAAAATGGTTAAAACAGTAGAGAAAAATCTGATGTGTAAACGTAATAAAACTAAATAGAAAAACGGAAAATCAACTTGACTGGCCAACCCTCACAGTCAGGTGACCAGTCTGATACCGATGCATACTAAAGGTATAGAATCAACGGCATCCTTATTATTAACTCGCCCAGCTGTTGTCAGACCTGAAGGTGATGTGAACATGGTCAAATTCCTCAAAAATTCTAGCAACCCTCTGAGAAATCCGGCCTAGGCAATATGGCAAGGAATAAAAATCATAGGAAACCGTGGAATCAGAGAGTGTGCCTACAGCTACAACGACTCTAAGTTTCCTCTTAGCTCTTAAAAGGATGTAGTCAACTATTGAGGGTAAGTAGTTGTTCCTGATGGCGAGGGACCTTAGAATATTTAATTCCTTGATGTAGTTTATGAGTGACAGGTGGAGAATGAGAGACAGGAAGCAGTCTATAGACATTGCAACGAAGAGTCGCCATTTTATGTTGAAATGGTTGATCCGAATGAGAATTGATCAAATGGTCAGTGTGAGTGGGCTTTCGAAAAATGTCATAAGCTGAAGGTGGTTGTTGATGGACATTTGTCGATCCAAACTGTATAAAATCTATATATGTAAACATATGTAAACTGTATGTTGCTATTGGTGCTATTAAGAACGTTCAAAACACCAATATCCACTACAATGTCACCCCTAATGATGTCAAAAACAGCGTCCACATATCGGAAAAATGTAATTGGCAATTGGTTGGCTAAACCAAATATATAATTGTGCTCCAAATGGTCCGTAAGAATGTCCGCGGCTGAGAAGGTTACCCATGCTTAGACCGTCAGTTATTCTGTAAATAGGTTTTATTATTGAAGGAGAAAAAAATCCTGATTCAAACAAACTTAGAGCGGAGAGCCAAGCTTAAAAGTTGTTGGACTACACTTTTTCCGATAGAATCCTCATAGGCCTCATTTGCCTTCTCCATATTCCTCTGTGGCTCGGTTTCCTCTGCGAGCAAGTCTTGTGTTTGATGACTTTCTTATCTCCATAGTTGTCGAACTGCGATTGCTCTACTTAGCATTACTTCGTTGAATTCCGTGGCTGGAGCAAAGCTTCGTTTAAAAACACACTAAATATTATTTTTCTTCGTGAGTCTATCGAGTCGGATGCTGGCGACCAACTGAGCATTCGTTACTTAACGACTTCTCTGAACAGTCCCATCATTTACTTTTAGAATTAGGTTCTTAGGTTTTTCAGCCATGAGATTCTTCTTAATCCTGGTTCTCTGCTCCCGTACAATTTCACTTGTATGCTACACTGGAGATGGTATCTAGCTTCATTACGAATTTTGTGCCCAAGGTCTTCTAACTTCCGGCACTTTACGTTGTTACGGACCTCACGCTGCGTCCCCATACGGCGCAGGATTTCTTCATTGGTCACCCTTTGCATCCAAGACACTCTCAGCATCCTTCAATGTAACCACATTTCTCTCGTCACATCGACTTCTTATACTTTCATGTACTATGAGAGAAAAAAGCTGTATTCCTCGCAGCATTTCGCATGCTGTTTCTCCGAACGTGCTGTGACGATAGATAATATTGTTCAGGTTACTGGTTCATTGTAAGAATAAAAAACCGTTTCAATTATTCTAACCACAAAGAAAAGACAGCTCGAAATTCTCATAAACGGCGCAATCCTCTGCGCGAAGTTCCAATATCAACATTACCTGAATAAATAAAAATAACTAATCGTCCGAGGCATGTTTGAATTGATTTAAAAAAATGGGAAGTAATTATTCAGGCGAGATAAATCCACCTTTCAACACCATTTACCACCATCCAAATAACAGAAATTCTTAGCATGGGCATCTGCAACATCGAAGACCAGTTCACTCACGCTTACTTTAGAAGACGGCCTAATATCGCTTATGACAGCCAACAGGACAGGCTAAGGGCTGAGAATATGTTTTTATGTTCTAAACAAATGGGTGATCCAGAGTAAGACTAATTCCCACCAACATAAAAAAAATTAGTAAAAACTCCTTGTTAGCAGCAAGAAAATAAACCAAAGCCGAGAACATTAGGTAAATCTGCGGGAACAAGCATCGATGAGGATAACTAACGTAAATTATTTAGCCCTGAATAAATTAAGCATAAAGAACTTGCTAAAGTCAACTCTAACGTTAAACTAACTAACTACATTCAATTCAAAACTTAGAAAATTTTATAGTTATGGAGCACCTAATTGATTTAAAGGAAAACAATATTTTTATCCAACATATTTTATTTTAAATCCACTAATATTTATCAAACGATATTTGATTTGACTGTTGAGTAAGTATTTTTCGATGCAGAATTTGTAGTGATAATTGAGAAAGGACCATGCGCATTTTGTTATAGATGAAAGCACGCACAAAATTGTAATTTTCAATTGAGACAAACATGCAAAAAGTGGTATATTAAAACAAAGGATTTGCCTTTCAGTTTGCAGTATTAACCCCCTCTTAAGTACTTAAGTGAAATATTCCATAATACTTAACGGCAAATAATTCTCAGGCTGCATTTAGGGCCAGCTGAGCCTCTTAAAAGGTTTTACATTTCAACGCCATGATTAGCATTTGACTTCTAACGGTGGCTTAAACATTACTGATTATGATAACTGAACGAAACAGTATGAATATTTTTTTTGAAAAATTGCCTCGAAAACATATGCGGTCGATTGTGGAGAGATTCATCTGGTGAAAGTAAAGTGTTTTTTATTAATAACGTAGTTCCTTTCCTGCTTGGCTTCGCAGTCACATGATTTTTATGATTCAAACTTAACTTAAAATGATTAAGTCAAACTTATTTTATTATAAGTTTTGTATTATAAGTAAGTCATTTTGGATCCCCTTTAATGTTGTAAAACACTTTTAGGCATTTTCTTATATATTTTTTGCTTTAGAATTTATGCACTTTCAAACTTGAATATGTGCCAAATTTGCTCCGAATATTAGTGTTCTTTTTATTACTGTTTCATAGTTGAAAGCTAGATGTAGAGTGTAGTTCATTTGTACTGCAAAGTAACCTTTATTTGTGTCGTAAATTTGCTCCCGAAAATGCACCCATTACAAATTATAGATATGGATAGTTGCAGTTAAGAGCTGTTGCCTATCTAATTTATGTATTTTTGAATCACCATGTATCAATAATAGTAATTCAGTAACAGTAAAGTAGCACTTTTTTATTACGTTGAGGTTTTTCTTTGTTAACCTTGTTAAAACATGTAGCTCACAGGTTGTTTTGGGAATTGCAACAAAACTATTTTTAATAAACGTTTTCGTATTTTTTTGCTTGTTTGGAATTTCGGTTTCAGAATTAATTGTTAAATTAAAGTTTGACTTAAATAAATATCAGTATTTGCAAATCTCGACATCGAATTTAACTGTAGTTTAAAAAATTAGACGAACTTGTATTAATTAACTTCCGATGATGATAACTAATGATGAACTTTCCACATATTTTTATGTTTCTCCGTCTCATTGAGTATCGATATCGGAAAATCGCTAATTTCTAACTTTTTATCCTCAAAAATTTGGGAAATTTTCGGCCATGTAAGTAAAATCGCATTCTTTGAAATGTCTTTTCTGAAATCGAAAACCGAATTGGAATATCACGTGGCGTTAAAGTAAAAGCAGAAATTGGACATTTTCCGCTTGCTCTATTCTTAAATATTTATATTATTGCCATAAGAATGGGACGGGTTTGCTTCGTGTAAATTGCATTAACGGTCGAGGAAATTTCTATTTACTTTTTACTGGTCTCCGTTTGAAAAAGGAAATGATCGTTATTTACTGAAAATTCGATTTTCGTCGGATTGTACACAGTTTAGCAGATTGGAATAATAGAACTATACCGTAAGAGATTTCTCTGCATGAGTATGAAGATTTGTAATATATTATTGAAATATATTTTGTTGGTGCTTATTATTTCAACATTTACTTATTTTTATTGCATTTCATTGTATCACATAATTCGTGAGTGGCTGAGTACACACCAGTCTTATTTATTTATTTTGAAATCTTGGTTAATTAGCAATTTAAATTTATTAAGATGATTAGCCTAGAATAAGAGAATTTTCATCTTTGTTTTTTAATTAGATTAAGACTACATGTATTAAACAAGGGCAGAAAGACCGATAGGTCGATAGCCTTTTTTAGAAATAAAGATGTTTACTACTACTAAAAAATTTGCATTAAAAATTTTGAGAACGGTTACTGTTGGGACTTCAAACAAGAATAACTTTCTCGTGTAAATATGACTGGAAAATTTTTAATTTTTTTTCAAATCAGGTTGATACGGGTAGGTACAAAAAATTTATTATTTAAATTATTAAAGCTTCCATAGAATCGCAAAAGTGTAAATCGGTTACAATAATTATAAAGTATAAAGGGTGGACTCTGACTTTTAAGATTTCATTATATTGAATTAATTTTTGTAGCCGCTCTCATTCCTTTCAAATAGTTGAAAAGTTGTAGTAAAAACACTACTTAAACTCTTTTATTTGGATAACTGTCCTTAAGTGTATTGGTTCGCTTTTCAAACGAAAAGCGAAAACGGACACCAGAAATTTTAACTAAATTCTAGAGGAATTTCATTCAAGCATTAGCGACTAACATTTTCAAAGGCGATGCGGCGAAGCCTGTCGCACGATTGAAACCGAATTTGTCAGCCGTGAAAGTTTACAAACATTATATTAAAACTGCGCTATCATCTAAACTTTTAAAAGCATTAGAGTTTCCATATCAAATTACAAGCCATAGGTCATAGCATCATATGTATATTAATTCAAATGAATAACACACAATTTTGATAATCAACAAACATTTTTAGCAAAATTCAAACGGGAATAAGCAACTTTTTTAACCAATTTGATATCAAATTTGGTTAACAGAAAACTTTCATATCGCAATGATTTAAGACTATTTCAATAACTCAAATAATTTTTAAAATCTCTACGAATATGTTAACTGATTTCATTATTATTCAACACATAGACAGTAGCGTTCCAATAATTTACATATACGTTTAATAAAGGAACATTTAAGGTCAATCTGGCTTAATAATTTAAAGCATAAAAGCTGAAGAGCAGTTTGGCATTTTGAGAAACGCACTTAAAGTAGGTTAGTTGAATTTCTACTAAAATGGGATAATCAACATAGTATTTAAGTGTGCCGGCAGCTAAACAGATTAGGTTTCAAAACTAAACTGCAAACTTCGCTATTAATATTTTACAAGTTTATTATACTTTACGAAATCTTCCAGTACCAGACACTATAATTAAGGAATTCGCTTTGCTCTTAGCGCAAAGTCGAAGCGGGGATGGGCTAAAATATTTAATGTAATTAGGCTAATGTTTGCGCAATGAACTAGGAATATATTGGACATCCACTTTGCAGGAAAGAGCGTAATTTTGATGTGTCGGCCTGTTATGGAAAGTTATGGTATGGAGGAACAGAAATCAAGAGAATGTAAATAGTAGCGAGACTTAGCATCAGACAGGTTTTCTTCTTCGCACGAATATCAGCTAGGTATATCTACCATGAGGATATATGCAAATATTACTAGATGAAAATATCGAAATTATTATTATGCCATTTAAATGAGGCCTGCTACTGCGCCTACACGTAAAACGAAAAGCATCAAAAATTGCAATTTTTCATCATACTATTAAATTTTATTTTGTTCTTATTAGTAGTTTGGGGTGATTAAAGCTCTATGCTTTTTCGATATTCCATACTATAGCACAGCTTATCATATACGATATATAAACCTGGTATATAAGCTGGCTATGGCTAAGCCTATAGACACACTTTAAAATTTACCGTTATCTTTTCTACTACTATTCACTATCAATAACTCAAAAACATTAATCCAACAAGCTTGTTCCATTTAATCACGTTCAAAATAAGCATATCGGCAATTGTAAACGTTTATTTAGATTAATTATAGTAACGCTATTCGGTAGCAACCAGTGGTTGGAACAAATCCAAGCAAATGATCTTGAAGCCAGAGAAATAAATAAAACATCCCTTTCAAGTCCCAGATTTTTACCCCAACTACGTTAACTGCGTACACTATATAACTCAAAAACGGATTTTTTTCAATATACAAATAAAAACAGTCGGTATTAAAAGTAAACTATTTTGATGAGCATCAAGTAAATTTTGTTTTTAAACATTTTTCGCTGATAACTTAGACCACTGATGTTTTTTTAATCTTCAACATAATTAATGATGTCAAAGGAGCAAACAGATCGTTGCTTTTATTTCACAAAAGATTCAAACACACGAGAGTAGTGAAATTTTGCGAAATGAAGAGTTTTTTTTATTTTACTTACTAAAATTTTATTTTACTGTAGAAAAAAATATTCATTGTCATTGTATGAATTGCCCAACACACATATTTACATTTCAAATAACATTAATCTTTGTTTTATTTTTCTAAATTAATTAATCTTTTTTTTTATTCTACTGTTAAGACGCA
The DNA here is from genome assembly GCA_024550625.1 of Dendroctonus valens. Lineage (NCBI taxonomy): Eukaryota > Metazoa > Arthropoda > Insecta > Coleoptera > Curculionidae > Dendroctonus > Dendroctonus valens. Next base: position 227,393 of record JAJTJO010000413.1, on the reverse strand, counting down.
GTTGTTCCCAAATGTGACTGCGAAAATTCCTTTTTGTTCGTTCTACTTTATAGACATCCTTCATTCGAGTAGTAGTAGTAGTAAACAACTTTATTTCTAAAAAAGGCTATCGACCTATCGGTCTTTCTGCCCTCTTTGTTTTATTTTCAGGCATTTAATATTTCTTTAAATTCGGATAGATGTCTTAATTAGTTGAACTACTAGGTCGCAACAATATAGAAATAAAGCTTTGCCAACAAAACAAGATGAAACCAACACATCTTAAATTGCATCAGAAGTACTTTAAGCACCCAATTTAATATCAATAGTAGTAGTAGTAAACATCTTTATTTCTAAAAAAAGGCTATCGACCTATCGGTCTTTCTGCCCTTGTTTAATACATGCAGTCTTAATCTAGATAAAAAACCAATATGAAAATTCTCCTATTCTAGGTTAACAATAGTAGTAGTAAACATCTTTATTTCCAAAAAAGGCCATCGACCTATCGGTATTTCTGCCCTTGTTTAATACATGCAGTCCCAATCCAGATAAAAAGCAAATATGAAAATTCTCCCATTCTAGGTTAACAATGTTATTGAATAAATAAGATTTCAGTGGCAAGAAGAAATTATTTTATTGTCCACTAGTCCGTTGCGTTTGTAAGTGTTCGAGTAGCGTTAATGTAGGGAAACGGAAGCGGGATTGTCTGGTAGGTCTTGTAAGACAAAGGGGATTCAGTATGGTCCAGTTGTAGGGGTTGTTTGTCCATTTTGTCTGTAGCTGTATGAGTCTCTCAGAGATCTTTGTCATGTTTGTGCGTTCGTATAGTAGTTGGGTGGGGGGGTTGTGTAGTGGGTTTTGGGGGTGTCTTATTCGTGTTATTAGTCTTAGTGCAATTTGCTCTGTTGTTTGTGTATAACGTTTTGTCCTTTCTGTTCCGTTGGTTATGAGTACATGTCCAAAGTCTAGCAAGGGTCTACAAATAGCTTTATATATTTTGGTGGCGGTGTTTGTGCTAATTCCTCTGTCTTTGTAGGTTAGTGATCGGAAGTGTTTCGCTCTCTTCATTGTTTCTGCCCTGATGTTTCGCATGTGTTTAGTGAATCTAAGTTTGTGGTCGATTGTGATTCCAAGGTATTTTACGTCGTTTTTACGTCATTTTACACGTTTACGTGTCGTTTGGCCGTCTGCTGTTATTGTAGGGGAATCAGCGTTGAGTCTGTGGTTTGTGAGCAGAAGTTGGTTTTTTGACGCGTTTGGTGTTAGTCTCCATTTATAAAACCATGTCATTGTGTTGTTTGTTAGTGTTTGGAGTCTTTGCGTTGCTCTCTCAGTAGTTTTGTCATGTACAATAAGTGCCGTGTCGTCTGCGTATTGTAATATGTATGCCGATCTGTCGATTTGATTTTTGTCTGGTAAGTTGTAATTGTATATGTCATGGCAGTATATATTGTAGAGAAACGGTGAGAGCGGGGATCCTTGAGGGAGCCCTTGTTCAGGGGAAAAAGAAAATGACAGTGTTTTGTCAATTCGTACTTGTAGTTGTCTGTTTTCTAGTAAGTTCTTTATGGTGTGTAGTAGATATGTTGGTGTGTGTAGTTTGTATAGTTTGTATAGTAAGCCTCTATGCCAGACACTGTCAAAAGCCTTGTTAATGTGCATAAACAGGCAAGCTGTCTTTCTGTCAATTAGGTGGGTAGTTTGTACATTGTTGGCCAAAATAAAGAGCGGATGAACAGTCGAGTGATGCTGTTTGAAACCAAATTGGTAGGTAGGTATATATTTTCCAATCACTTTTTCAAGCCGCTGCTTTATTATGCATTCAAAAATTTTGCTTAGTACTGGAAGTAGTGTAATTGGTCGGTAGTTGCTCGGTTGTGTATTGTCCAGTCCATTTTTGGGTATAGGGATTATTAAGCCGTTTTTCCATGTTTCTGGGATTCTGCCATTTGTGATGCAGTTGTTCAATTCAGTTAGGATCAGTTTGTGTGTTTCCCGAGTTAGGCCCTTCAAGACCTTTGCCTTAATTTTATCTTTCCCCGGTGCAGTGTTCTTGATGTGCGCTAGGGCTTCATCGTACTCTGTGTCTGTGATCAGTGTGCAGGCATAGTTTGGTGAGTTGTTAAAATAGTTCAAGTACCAGTCGTTGATCAAGTTCCAGTTGTCATTGTCGAAGTTAGGGTTTGTCGATATGCTGAAGGCCCTTTGATAGTGTCTGGCGAATGCGTCCGCTTTCTCTTTGTCTGTGTAGCGTTCTATTCCGTTTTCGTCAATTGTGTCAGTAGTGCCAGTCTTCCTGTATTGCGCCAGTTTCTTGATTTTTCGCCAGTATGTTTTGCCTTTGTCCTTCTGTATTTCTTTACATGCTTCTAGCCATTTGTCTTGTCGGTATTGTCCAATCATAGTTTTAATGTTTCTGTTAAGTTGGTTCATTGTCTTTTTTAGGTCGTTATTTTGAGTGTTTGTATATAGTCTATACAGTTCTCTCTTATGTTTTATTAGTCTCAGTATGTATTTGGGTAGTGTATGTCGGTGGAAAGCATTTTTTATTTCCGGGCTAAATTTTCCTATGGCTAGTGAAAGTTGTTGTTGTATGGTTTCTATTGAAATGTGCTGTGCTTGTGATTGAATGTAGTCATGTATATGTTGTTTCACTTTGTCTATGTCAGTCTTTGTTAGGTTTAAGTTTTTCTCTATAGGAGGTGTATTGGAGGTAGGTTGCGTATGTTGTAAGTCTATGTTAAACGTAATAGCCAGGTGGTCGGATCCCAGCTCGTTGGTTAAGTTTATGTTGTTGATGGTGTTTGTCAAGTTTTTTGTGTGCAGTAGAACGTCTGGTGTTGAGTCTGGGTTTGCGGGCATCAGAAAAGTTGGTGGGGTGTGCTGTTTTATAAAGTCGGAGTTTTGCAAAAATCTTTTAAGTTGTTTCGTTTTGTTCGTGTTCAAGTTAAAGTCGCCTATAATTATTGCATATTTGTAGATGTTCGCCTTAGTCAGTATGTTCTGTTCTAGGTTGGAGTGGGGGTGTATGTATGTCAGAAATATGTGTATCAGGTCGTTTAAGTAGGGTATGGTAAAATGTAGACAGTCGTTCAAAGGGTTGTTGAGGGAAGGAGGATTTGCTCTTCCAAGTTTAACGTCTGGTTTTAGGAGAGCTGCGACCCCGCCCCTGGCATGATTGATGGTATTTCCATGCCTATAGATATACTGCCAATTTCTGTACGTTGGTGTTTGTCCTAGTTTGGTTTTAGTCTCTACAAATATGCAGCAGTCTGTGTCGTTTTGTTCTATGTAGTTGTAAATAAGTGGTTTTTTACTGTTAAGTCCGTTGATGTTTGCGTAAAGTACTTTCATATTGAATCTTGTACTTTTGTCACCGTCTGTCTCACCTGTTCGCAGGGTTCCGTTGGAGAGCGTCTCTCGGGCAGGAGCATGTCAAACATTAATATGTAGACATGGTTCCCGAAGAAAACCACTGAGGTGTCGATGTCGAAGTCTTCTATAAATTGTTTTCGTAGTTTTTTTAGTAGTTCGTCTCTGTTGGTATTGTTTGTCTTGTTAAGTTGATGTTTGTATTTGTTTATGATGTGGTCATGTGTTGTAATGGGTGTGTGTATTCTACTTGCCACTGTCGTTGTCTCCGCAATCTCGGACGTACGTTTGTTAACGCATTTTATTTTAACGTTTGGGATTCCGACGATTGGGGCTGTCGGTCGTTTTGGGCACTTCATGCTCCATGCTGCGTGGTCCTCTGAGTTGCATGCTGCGCACTTGGTTGGCAGTGGCGACTCGCACCTGGAAGTTGGATGGGGTCCCTGGCACTTGTTGCATCTTGGCGATTGTTTGCAATCTTCAGTTTTGTGGCTGAATATGTTGCATTTGCCACACGGCGCAGGCACGGGTGCTGGTGGTTTACTTTCGGTGATTTTGAAAATGCGGCCCAAAAAATGATCCGCACGGTCGCTCATCAACCTTTCGTATGTGGATATGTCGCCGGTTATTAACCTCATCATGAGTGTTGGTGCGTTGCGCTCTCGCGAGATAATTCTCCTGCAGAACCTTATTTTGAAGCCCTGCTGCTCCAGGCGTTCCAGAAACATGCTGTCTTCAATGTCCAGGTCGACCCCAGTGGCGACGACTGAATATGATGGTGTAATATGGTGGTGACCTGACTTTTGTTGTCGGATTAGTGGGAGGTTATCGTTTTTTTGTAATTTGTAACTTGTTACAGTGTTTTCTTGTTTTAGTTGTTGTAAAATTTTTGATGTTTTGTCCTCCTGGTTGGTTTTAATTAGGAAGTAATTATCTTGTCTGATAATCACATCCTTGTTGTTGGGGTTGAGTTCCTCCCACCTGATTGCAAGTTGGACTCTGGTGATGGTCGATAATGCGTTCGCTGTGAATGTGTGCGAATACGTGGGATATCTTGTTGATGTTGTCTTGCTGTTTGTTGTTTGGTTTTTATTGGTTGTAGACTGATAGTCCAAAGCTATTCGTTTGGCCTCAGGTGTTGGCGTTGTGGGGGTTGTGGGGGTTGGCTGGGTTGGCTGGGTTGGCTGGGTCGTCTTCGGTTTTCTGCCCCGTTTTTTCGATTGTGGCTTTTTGAACCCACCATCCTGGGAGGCATAATCCGATTCGGATTCTTGCGAACTCCCAGGGTTCATCCTTTCGTTTGAATTCCACTCGTATATGTATGTATATATATATATGAATTCTACTCGATAAATGCTGTTGAATTATTGAAATTCTTTGCGCGATGTGTAAACGACCTTGCCTTAAATATGCTAACACGTCTTATCACCACGAAGCTCGGTTTAAGACTCCACTCCTTTAATATCAATATTAAACACACATGATGATGTTGCATGATGACTATCTTTTTATATCCTACAAGCTACTCTTGATCTCTTCAACTTTTCACAATTATAATTAATTTTAAATGTGTAAGAGTCTCGAGTACTCGTGTAACCAACAGTTACTTTCTCAATATCTTTATTTCAGATACGACCCAAGATAAATGTAATTGATCGAAAATATATTATTAATTCTAAAATTCTGTTACATCCATAGCTGGACAAAAAAATAACAATTGGTTATAATTGCTTTGCAAAACCAATGGAAGCAAACACAAGTTTTAAACAGTGAATGATTCTAAATTAATCAGGATTATGCTTAGCTGCCGTTTTATGCGTATTTTATTTTGCTACCAGTACAATAGTCTCAGTAGTAGTAGTAAATATCTTTATTTCTAAAAAAGGCTATCGACCTATCGGTCTTTCTGCCCTTGTTTAATACATATAGTCTTAGTCTAAATGAAAACAAATATGAAAAATTCTCTTATTCTAGGTTAGCAATACTATTAAATAAATAAGATTTCAGTGGCAAGAAGGAATTATTTTATTGTCCACTAGTCCGTAGCGTTTGTAAGTGTTCGAGTGGCGTTAGTGTAGGGAAACGAAAGCGGGATTGTCTGGTTGGTCTTGTAAGACAAAGGGGATTCAGTATGGTCCAGTTGTAGGGGTTGTTTGTCCATTTTGTCTGTAGCTGTATGAGTCTTTCCGAGATCTTTGTCATGTTTGTGCGTTCGTATAGTAGTTGGGTGGGGGGGTTGTGTAGTCGGTTTTGGGGGTGTCTTATTCGTGTTATTAGTCTTAGTGCAATTTGTTCTGTTGTTTGTATATAACGTTTTGTCCTTTCTGTTCCGTTGGTCATGAGTATATGTCCATAGTCTAGTAAGGGTCTACAAATAGCTTTATATATTTTGGTAGCGGTGTTTGTGCTAATTCCTCTGTCTTTGTAGGTTAGTGATCGGAAGTGTTTTGTTCTCTTTGTTGTTTCTGCCCTGATGTTTCGTATGTGTTTAGTGAATTTAAGTTTGTGGTCAATTGTGATTCAAGGTATTTTACGTCGTTTTTGGTTGTGTCGTTTGGCCGTCTGCAGTTATTGTAGGGGAGTCAGCATTGAGTCTGTGGTTTGTGAGCAGAAGTTGGTTTTTTGACGCGTTTGGTGTTAGTCTCCATTTATAAAACCATGTCATTGTGTTGTTTGTTAGTGTTTGGAGTCTTTGAGCTGCTCTCTCAGTAGTTTTGTCATGTACAATAAGTGCCGTGTCGTCTGCGTATTGTAATATGTATGCCGATCTGTCGATTTGATTTTTGTCTGGTAAGTTGTAATTGTATATGTCATGGCAGTATATATTGTAGAGAAACGGTGAGAGCGGGGATCCTTGAGGGAGCCCTTGTTCAGGGGAAAAAGGAAATGACAGTGTTTTGTCAATTCGTACTTGTAGTTGTCTGTTTTCTAGTAAGTTCTTTATGGTGTGTAGTAGATATGTTGGTGTGTGTAGTTTGTATAGTTTGTATAGTAAGCCTCTATGCCAGACACTGTCAAAAGCCTTGTTAATGTCCATAAACAGGCAAGATGTCTTTCTGTCAGTTAGGTGGGTAGTTTGTATATTGTTGGCCAAAATAAAGAGCGGATGAACGGTCGAGTGATGCTGTTTGAAACCAAATTGGTAGGTAGGTATATACTTTCCAATCACTTTGTCAAGCCGCTGCTTCATTATGCATTCGAAAATCTTGCCTAGTACTGGAAGTAGTGTAATTGGTCTGTAGTTGCTCGGTTGTGTATTGTCCAGTCCATTTTTGGGTATAGGGATTATTAAGCCGCTTTTCCATGTTTCTGGGATTCTGCCATTTGTGATGCAGTTGTTCAATTCAGTTAGGATCAGTTTGTGTGTTTCTTGAGTTAGGCTTTTCAGGACTTTTGCCTTAATTTTATCCTTCCCCGGTGCAGTGTTCTTGATGTGCGCTAGGGCTTCATCGTACTCTATGTCTGTGATCAGTGTGCAGGCATAGTTTGGTGAGTTGTTAAAATAGTTCAAGTACCAGTCGTTGATCAAGTTCCAGTTGTCATTGTCGAAGTTAGGGTTTGTCGATATGCTGAAGGTCCTTTGATAGTGTCTGGCGAATGCGTCCGCTTTCTCTTTGTCTGTGTAGCGTTCTATTCCGTTTTCGTCAATTGTGTCAGTAGTGCCAGTCTTCCTGTATTGCGCCAGTTTCTTAATTTTTCGCCAGTATGTTTTGCCTTTGTCCTTCTGTATTTCTTTACATGTTTCTAGCCATTTGTCTTGTCGGTATTGTCCAATCAGAGTTTTAATGTTTCTGAATAGTCTCATTTTCACATAAAAATGTTTTTTTATGAGCGAACTGAAAGATGATTCAAATATTTGCATATATTTCCGATTTCGCGAGATGGCGCCCATTTTAAATAATTCTGATTATATTATACGTATCGTTTATGTTATTCTACATTATTTACGTATTGACTCATCTTTTCATTTTATTTCTGTAAAGGATTATTCGTAATATTATATATCATGTATATATGAATAAAAATGCACCTATAAAGTGCTGATTTTATAGCTTACCGTCCATGTTTTCTGTGTATAAAAGATATAAAAAGAGACCGACTAGGAGAATTTGTCATGAGTTAGCCAAATATAAAATTCAAAATAAAGTGAAGAGGTCTAGCGATACATCACTTTAAACGGTTTGCCAGTTCCTGCCAAAGTTAGGTGTTGATACACTGTAAACTTATTTTACTGTCCAAAAACTGTACAGAAACATCTAGCCTTTAATGATTTTTTTGATTTTTGACTGCTTATTATTGACTACAGGCGATAAAGATTTTAATCAAAAGAAGTAATTTATTGATTATCATTATTTTATTTTAAATCATTACACAACAAGGATTCCGCAAAGAATTTGTATATAAAATTCAAGTTAATATTTTTGTTAGATTAGTGGGCTATTAACCAAAAAATATAAACCCGTTAATATTGCTTTACGTGACCCAGAAAAAAGGGCAATACGTTCTAATGAACTAAAATGGGTTCTAATATTTCCGAACAACTTTTTTCACAAATGTTGCCTTTTGTTTAGTTTTTGCAAAAAGAGTGCTTGTTTAAAACAACATATTCCTTAATAAAACAACGTACAATAAATTACCAATGCTATCTACAAATATTTCCAAAAGAGGCATGCTGTTACACGGCACATATTTTGAAAACGTGTTCAACATGTATATGTCAAAAGTTAGTTTTACAAATGTAGAGAAAAAGAGCTTGCTCAAAGTAAAGTGAATCTTCAAAATATCCTCTTGTCATTAAAGACTGATGATAAGATATGTTTCTTAAAACAAATATGTATCGAATAGTTGCTATTATAATAAACTTAATAGTATTTTCGTTATCATTCTATATTGCAGATAAACAGGAAAATGCATAAAAATAAATAAATACAAAATATTCCTGCAACAAATACTAGTTTTCATCTGTGAAACAAGATAGGTGCCCTGTTCATTTTAAACCAAATAACCGAGTGTTTATGATTGGAAAAAAGAAGGAAAACTCGCTCTTTTATCCAGTCATGTTTCAGATATTTCTGTGTGAGAAGAAAATATGCTAAGTGAACATTTGCACTGGCTGCAGTTTTCCGGAAACTGAAAGACCGTGTGAATCTGAAATCAGGATTTGCATAGACGCTGTTCGAGGGGCTTTATGTCTTGCAACTATTTGATTATTTTTATTTAGAAACACCGAAACAATATCCTGTATATTCAGACTTTTTCCGGAGGAAAAGGAAAATTTGAATGAAATTTATCTAAATATATTTGAAGATTTCAGTTCAATAAGGCTACCTTCCTATCTTTCTCCATGGGTCATTAACACAATCATTCATTTATGTAATATGAGCTGAAAAATGAGCAGAGTTAAGGACATGTTTTAGTCTTAATATTATTAAGCTTAATTGCTTCCATATTTTCATAAAATCCGATTATGTTGCAGCTGGTGTGCATTCTTTCATTTCTGATGTGAAATGTGCCATTTTGAAAAATGTACCGCAATGTCTATTTCTACGGTTAGGCTGATGGTAATAATGTCTGAATTCGCTTTGAGTGCAACATTTATGTCATTATTGATTGAATGATTCTGTTACAGTGCATTATACAGGGTTATAAATGGTTTTAACTACACCACATTAAACTACCATGCAAAGCTTAGAAACGTTTGTTGTGCGAGTATCCTCAAGAACTAAAATGTATTCCGTGAATTTGAATTTACTAGATAATACACAATTTAAATGGATATTATACAAGATCTGTGCAGCAGCATATTCATTTCTATATTTCTCTGTCTTATTTCTGTTGAAAGTCAAAAACATCAATGTAAGCTTCAATGAGCTAAAAGCTATCTAGAAAAATGTACATACTGCTGTATACCGGGTGTAACATTTAACTTAAGACATCTCAATATCTCGAATAATAAGCACTTTACGAAAAAACGTTTAATATCAAAGTTGTATTATTCCGCGGACGTTGTCATTGATGACAAAATTAGTGTTCCTCTGCCACTCCTTGTGGGGGGAAAGCAGGGTAGCTTTGATTTTTTAAATGGCACCCCCACTTTTTGTTGCAGATTCAGATTCTGTGGCTAAAAACACGTAAAATGTGTTTAAAACATTTTTTGGCAGTTAACTTATCGGTCCCCACATAATTGAAGGCAACTTGAATGGTGAAATGAACCGGGGAATTTTGGAAAATCATAGATTAAGACAATTACCATAAGAACAATTCTTTAACCCTAATTACCATAGGTGTTCCGATCTAATCAAAGTCGTATTCTTCGAATAATAAACCCATCGAACCCATACTTTTGCCCTCCACTAATTCTCTGGCTCTAAACGTCTGGCTATAACAAATGAGCCGCTGCTGGCGATAATGGGGAGAGAACTACGTGGTAATTTTCAACTTTCTAATATGCAGATAGGCCCTTGCGTTCATACAAGAATACAGTAACATTCATAATGGGAGGTAATCTGGTTCAGACGTCGTTACTGGCTCCGCAATGCTAAAATTATCTCGGTCCAACTACTGTTGGAACTCGATGTAAATGGACCAATGCAAATTTTTACATCTCAGCATAATTATGTAAATGATTGTAATCTGTTTCTTTGTTGTCAACTTTGTTTCAACATTTTTAAGTGAGTTATTCAATCCATTTTAGTAACGTTACTAGAGATGAGGTAGCAAAAGCATAAGCAGGGTGTAGAAATAATATCAAAATAATTTGAAAGGTAATTGCAGAGTTTAAAATAATAGGAAAAGGTCACATAAACATACTCCAAGAATTGCCTGTCAAGGTTCTACATACATATTGCTATAGCTTTTTTACTTGCGACATTTTATAATTTTTGAAACTAACTTATTATGACTAATTATATTATTTATGACTATACTAACTGACTTATGTTCTGAGATCCATCGCGTGTACTTGGGCATGAGATGCTTCAAGCCAGTTCTTGGTTAGGCGTTTTTTTTTTACTCCTTCCTGCTGGGTTCGGTTGCCCAATGAGTTTTACTCTATTTGACCTATATCTGATCAGTGCCTTTATTTCATTTACACATCCTAGCTGATCATCATTGATCTGATTGCATCCGATTTTAAAGCTTTAATTGGAACTTCATCTCGGGTAACGATAGTAATATGTCTGCTTGTTCCGATTAGCTACTGTACTATCTTTCCCTTATTTTCCGGGCGCAAGTTGGAAAAATAAGTATATCGAGTACCTAGATTTAAAACCATTCTTTCCACATTTCTTCTTCTTTCTTCTAATTTAAATAGAACACCTTATAATTTATTCCACTGTATTCCTGGGTTTTCAGTCAATTTTATTGTCACTAATTATGGTGTTATGTGATGAGCCCTGCGTTTCGTCCCGGGTCTACCTATTGGACTCGTCAGTAAGGCTTAGGTAGACCCTGCCTTATACGCCGGACATCGGTTATACACGTTCGGACGTAAATGAACCGAGCCGGTGTAGATCTTGTGCGGTGAGATGTTGGCAACCCGTGTTGCCGATGCTGCCACTCGTTCCATTCTGCTTTTTTTCCCAAGCATCTATCTTTGTATATTCTTTTTCCTGACTGTACTATAATTCATTCCACTGTATTCCTGGGTTTTCAGTCAATTTTATTTATTACGCACAAGATCTACACCGGCTCGGTTCATTTACGTCCGAACGTGTATAACCGATGTCCGGCGTATAAGGCAGGGTCTACCTAAGCCTTACTGACGAGTCCAATAGGTAGACCCGGGACGAAACGCAGGGCTCATCACATAACACCATAATTAGTGACAATAAAATTGACTGAAAACCCAGGAATACAGTGGAATGAATTATAGTACAGTCAGGAAAAAGAATATACACTTATAATTTATGTCAAGAACCGATGGATAAAAGAGAGAAACACAGAGAGAGAAAGACAAACGTTACTTAAACTTATTACTGTAAAGGTTCCAGTACAGGACGAGTCAGCTGATATCATCAGGATTCTGCCACGTTATAGAGCACCTCATTTTAAGTTAAATTTGTTATAAATATAATCAAATGCAACAAAACGTTATATACAAACAACAGAACAAATTGCACTAAGACTAATAACACGAATAAGACACCCCCAAAACCCACTACACAACCCCCCCACCCAACTACTATACGAACGCACAAACATGACAAAGATTTCGGAAAGACTCATACACCTACAGACAAAATGGACAAACAACCCCTACAACTGGACCATACTGAATCCCCTTTGTCTCACAAGACCAACCAGACAATCCCGCTTCCGTTTCCCTACATCAACGCTACTCGAACACTTACAAACGCAACTGACTAGTGGACAATAAAATAATTTTTTCTTGTCATTAGAATTTTATTTAATAATATTGTTAACCTAGAATAAGAGAATTTTCATATTTGTTTTTTATTTAGATTAAGACTACATGTATTAAACAAGGGCAGAAAGACCGATAGGTCGATAGCCTTTTTTAGAAATAAAGATGTTTACTACTACTACTATAATCAAATGAAAATGTTTTAAATCTCGGGAAAGTTTCGAATTTTTACTGGTATTTTCCACACAGCTCGTATAAATGGATTTGGTAGGCATTATATACAGTATGATATGTTCTTGGTAAAGCTTACTTTTACTATTCATAAATGTATGTTGTGCACGACTGGCAGCTTATTTGCAAAAATTTGGTTTCCACGTCGAATTTAGAAACTATATCACCTTTTGCAGTTCCTATAAACATTGGCGATTAATTCGGAAAGTTTTAGACGAGACATTTAATTAAGAAAGATATTTTTCATCACAATTGTCTGCATTTGGCTTTAAAATTAAATGTACATTTCGTTGTTTAATTACTCAATAACTCAGTTTGACAAAACTTGACATAAAAGTATTTTTTAATTTTCTGTACAAGGTCTGACAGTAAATGGTTAAATGAAGAGTGAATATGATATGATATAAAGATATCTTCATTCAAGAACAGTTTAGTAAACAAGAATTAGTTTAGATTTTAATTTCTGAAAATGTTCATAATTTGTTTTGACTGTTTCAAATAGGGAATGTGATTTCATTCCGTACGTTTTCAAATGGTTTACATTACGCCAAAACTTGTAGACCATCATGGGATCAAAAATTTAATAAACGAAGACTGGCACTACTGACACAATTGACGAAAACGGAATAGAACGCTACACAGACAAAGAGAAAGCGGACGCATTCGCCAGACACTATCAAAGGGCCTTCAGCATATCGACAAACCCTAACTTCGACAATGACACCTGGAACTTGATCAACGACTGGTACTTGAAATATTTTAACAGCTCACCAAACTACACCTACAAACTGATCACAGACACAGAGTACGATGAAGCCCTAGCGCACATCAAAAACACTGCACCGGGGAAGGATAAAATTAAGGCAAAACTCTTGAAAAGCCTAACTCAAGAAACACACAAACTGATCCTAACTGAATTGAACAACTGCATCACAAATGGCAGAATCCCAGAAACATGGAAAAACGGCTTAATAATCCCTATACCCAAAAATGAACTGGACAATACACAACCGAGCAACTACAGACCAATTACACTACTTCCAGTACTAAGCAAAATTTTTGAATACATAATGAAGCAGCGGCTTGAAAAAGTGATTGGAAAATATATACCTACCTACCAATTTGGTTTCAAACAGCATCACTCGACTGTTCATCCGCTCTTTATTTTGGCCAACAATATACAAACTACCCACCTAACTGACAGAAAGACAGCTTGCCTGTTTATGGACATTAACAAGGCTTTTGATAGTGTCTGGCATAGAGGCTTACTATACAAACTATACAAACTACACACACCAACATATCTACTACACACCATAAAGAACTTACTAGAAAACAGACAACTACAAGTACGAATTGACAAAACACTGTCATTTTCTTTTTCCCCTGAACAAGGGCTCCCTCAAGGATCCCCGCTCTCACCGTTTCTCTACAATATATACTGCCATGACATATACAATTACAACTTACCAGACAAAAATCAAATCGACAGATCGGCATACATATTACAATACGCAGACGACACGGCACTTATTGTACCTGACAAAACTACTGAGAGAGCAGCTCAAAGACTCCAAACACTAACAAACAACACAATGACATGGTTTTATAAATGGAGACTAACACCAAACGCGTCAAAAAACCAACTTCTGCTCACAAAACCACAGACTCAACGCTGACTCCCCTACAATAACTGCAGACGGCCAAACGACACAACCAAAAAACGACGTAAAATACCTTGGAATCACAATTGACCACAAATTTAAATTAACTAAACACATACGAAACATCAGGGCAGAAACAACAAAGAGAACAAAACACTTCCGATCACTAACCTACAAAGACAGAGGAATTAGCACAAACACCGCCACCAAAATATATAAAGCTATTTATAGACCCTTGCTAGACTTTGGACATATACTCATGACCAACGGAACAGAAAGGACAAAACGTTATACACAAACAACAGAACAAATTGCACTAAGACTAATAACACGAATAAGACACCCCCAAAACCCACTACACAACCCCCCACCCAACTACTATACGAACGCACAAACATGACAAAGATTTCGGAAAGACTCATACATCTACAGACAAAATGGACAAACAACCCCTACAACTGGACCATACTGAATCCCCTTTGTCTTACAAGACCAACCAGACAATCCCGCTTCCGTTTCCCTACAACAACGCTACTCGAACACTTATAAACGCATCTGACTAGTGGACAATAAAATAATTTTTTCCTGTCATTGGAATTTTCTTTAATAATATTGTTAACCTAGAATAAGAGAATTTTCATATTTGTTTTTTATTTAGATTAAGACTACATGTATTAAACAAGGGCAGAAAGATCGATAGGTCGATAGCCTTTTTTAGAAATAAAGATGTTTACTACTACTACTAAACGAAAACATTAACATCAAAGATGCAAATCTTTTACACATGTCTCAAGAACAAAGCATTTTCATATTAAAGACATATGCTTGTATGACAAATTTTACTTAAAATAAAATGCTCTATTGAATTCCAGTGTGCTACTAAAGTTGAGTTGAAACCAAGCATCTACAAAACTAGAATAAAAAAAGATTTGCCCAGAAAGACAAATTCTAATTGCCACCAACTAATTTTTAACAGATAAATAAATATTGTGAACAATGCTATACGAATTCTGAATAATTTCACATCGTTTACTTTATGATAAGGTCGTTAACTCGCGCATTAAATTCCAAGCCGGTTGAAAGTTCAAAACATAAGTAATAGCATTTGTGATAGAAGCCTCTTAATTAATTCTACGAGGAAGGCACACTTAACGCCGACGAAGAATCTTATTAGCTCCGGAAAGATTTAGAAGGTTTGGGGATTTTGGGTCTATACTTTGAGAGGCAATTTCTCAAAACACAACACAAAATTCTAATGTGCGCTTACAACATAATTATTGTGATCATGAGTAATTTATTTAAATGTAGCAAGAAAAGCTTTTAAAAGAGAGATCGAGATTTATGCAAGGTGTAACATTGAGAAATGTACATCCGTTTTATGTTGAGCTACAGTTCAAAAGGTTAAAAACGTGTCTCAATTTCTTGAGAGCACACACACAGTCATTAAGTAAAGTGTGCAACACATTTGAAAATTTTGCAGTAGTAGTAAATATCTTTATTTCTAAAAAAGGCTATCGACCTATCGGTCTTTCTGCCCTTGTTTAATACATACAGTCTTAATCTAAATGAAAACAAATATGAAAATTCTCTTATTCTAGGTTAACAATACTATTAAATAAATAAGATTTCAGTGGCAAGAAGGAATTATTTTATTGTCCACTAGTCCGTAGCGTTTGTAAGTGTTCGAGTAGCGTTAATGTAGGGAAACGAAAGCGGGATTGTCTGGTTGGTCTTGTAAGACAAAGGGGATTCAGTATGGTCCAGTTGTAGGGGTTGTTTGTCCATTTTGTCTGTAGATGTATGAGTCTTTCCGAGATCTTTGTCATGTTTGTGCGTTCGTATAGTAGTTGGGTGGGGGGGTTGTGTAGTGGGTTTTGGGGGTGTCTTATTCGTGTTATTAGTCTTAGTGCAATTTGTTCTGTTGTTTGTATATAACGTTTTGTCCTTTCTGTTCCGTTGGTCATGAGTATATGTCCATAGTCTAGCAAGGGTCTACAAATAGCTTTATATATTTTGGTGGCGGTGTTTGTGCTAATTCCTCTGTCTTTGTAGGTTAGTGATCGGAAGTGTTTTGTTCTCTTTATTGTTTCTGCCCTGATGTTTCGTATGTGTTTAGTGAATTTAAGTTTGTGGTCAATTGTAATTCCAAGGTATTTTACGTCGTTTTTTGGTTGTGTCGTTTGGCCGTCTGCAGTTATTGTAGGGGAGTCAGCGTTGAGTCTGTGGTTTGTGAGCAGAAGTTGGTTTTTTGACGCGTTTGGTGTTAGTCTCCATTTATAAAACCATGTCATTGTGTTGTTTGTTAGTGTTTGGAGTCTTTGAGCTGCTCTCTCAGTAGTTTTGTCATGTACAATAAGTGCCGTGTCGTCTGCGTATTGTAATATGTATGCCGATCTGTCGATTTGATTTTTGTCTGGTAAGTTGTAATTGTATATGTCATGGCAGTATATATTGTAGAGAAACGGTGAGAGCGGGGATCCTTGAGGGAGCCCTTGTTCAGGGGAAAAAGAAAATGACAGTGTTTTGTCAATTCGTACTTGTAGTTGTCTGTTTTCTAGTAAGTTCTTTATGGTGTGTAGTAGATATGTTGGTGTGTGTAGTTTGTATAGTTTGTATAGTAAGCCTCTATGCCAGACACTGTCAAAAGCCTTGTTAATGTCCATAAACAGGCAAGATGTCTTTCTGTCAGTTAGGTGGGTAGTTTGTATATTGTAGGCCAAAATAAAGAGCGGATGAACGGTCGAGTGATGCTGTTTGAAACCAAATTGGTAGGTAGGTATATACTTTCCAATCACTTTGTCAAGCCGCTGCTTCATTATGCATTCAAAAATCTTGCCTAGTACTGGAAGTAGTGTAATTGGTCTGTAGTTGCTCGGTTGTGTATTGTCCAGTCCATTTTTGGGTATAGGGATTATTAAGCCGTTTTTCCATGTTTCTGGGATTCTGCCATTTGTGATGCAGTTGTTCAATTCAGTTAGGATAAGTTTGTGTGTTTCTTGAGTTAGGCTTTTCAGGACTTTTGCCTTAATTTTATCCTTCCCCGGTGCAGTGTTCTTGATGTGCGCTAGGGCTTCATCGTACTCTATGTCTGTGATCAGTGTGCAGGCATAGTTTGGTGAGTTGTTAAAATAGTTCAAGTACCAGTCGTTGATCAAGTTCCAGTTGTCATTGTCGAAGTTAGGGTTTGTCGATATGCTGAAGGTCCTTTGATAGTGTCTGGCGAATGCGTCCGCTTTCTCTTTGTCTGTGTAGCGTTCTATTCCGTTTTCGTCAATTGTGTCAGTAGTGCCAGTCTTCCTGTATTGCGCCAGTTTCTTAATTTTTCGCCAGTATGTTTTGCCTTTGTCCTTCTGTATTTCTTTACATGTTTCTAGCCATTTGTCTTGTCGGTATTGTCCAATCAGAGTTTTAATGTTTCTGTTAAGTTGGTTCATTGTCTTTTTTAGGTCGTTATTTTGAGTGTTTGTATATAGTCTGTACAGTTCTCTCTTATGTTTTATTAGTCTCAGTATGTATTTGGGTAGTGTATGTCGGTAGAAAGCATTTTTTATTTCCGGGCTAAATTTTCCTATGGCTAGTGAAAGTTGTTGTTGTATGGTTTCTATTGAAATGGGGTGTGCTTGTGATTGAATGTAGTCATGTATATGTTGTTTCACTTTGTCTATGTCAGTCTTTGTTAGGTTTAAGTTTTTCTCTATAGGTGTATTGGAGGTAGGTTGCGTATGTTGTAAGTCTATGTTAAACGTAATAGCCAGGTGGTCGGATCCAAGCTCGTTGGTTAAGTTTATGTTGTTGATGGTGTTTGTCAGGTTTCTTGTGTGCAGTAGAACGTCTGGTGTTGAGTCTGGGTTTGCGGGCATCATAAAAGTTGGTGGGGTGTGCTGTTTTATAAAGTCGGAATTTTGTAGAAATCTTTTAAGCTGTTTCGTTTTGCTTTTGTTCATATTAAAGTCGCCTACAATTATTGCATATTTATAGATGCTCGCTTTAGTCAGTATGTTTTGTTCTATGTTGGAGTGTGGGTGTATGTATGTCAGAAATATGTGTATCAGGTCGTTTAAGTAGGGTAGCGTAAAGTGTAGACAGTCGTTCAAAGGGTTGTTGAGGGAGGGAGGATTTGCTCTTCCAAGTTTATATGTTGGTTTTAGGAGAGCTGCGACCCCGCCCCTGGCATGATTGATGGTATTTCCATGCCTATAGATATACTGCCAATTTCTGTACGTTGGTGTTTGTCCTAGTTTGGTTTTAGTCTCTACAAATATGCAGCAGTCTGTGTCGTTTTGTTCTATGTAATTGTAAATAAGTGTTTTTTTTGCTGTTAAGTCCGTTGATGTTCGCGTAAAGTACTTTCATATTGAATCTTGTATGCTCGTCACCGTCTGTCTCATTTGTTCGCAGGGTTCAGTTGGAGAGCGTCCCTCGGGCAGGAGTATGTCAAACATTAGGATGTAGACATGGTTCCCGAAGAAAACAACGGAGGTGTCAATCTCGAAGTCTTCTATAAATTGTTTTCGTAGTTTTTTTAGTAGTTCGTCTCTGTTGGTATTGTTTGTCTTGTTAAGTTGATGTTTATATTTGTTTATGATGTGGTCATGTGTTGTAATGGGTGTGTGTATTCTACTTGCCACTGTCGTTGTCTCCGCAATCCCGGACGTACGTTTGTTTACACATTTTATTTTTACGTTTGGGATGCCGACGATTGGGGCTGTCGGTCGTTTGGGGCATTTCATGCTCCATGCTGCGTGGTCCTCTGATTTGCATGCTGCGCACTTGGTTGGCAGTGGTGACTCGCATTTGGATGTTGGATGGGGTCCCTGGCACTTGTTGCATCTTGGTGCTTGTTTGCAGTCTTCAGTTTTGTGGCTGAACAGGTTGCATTTGCCACACGGCGCAGGCACGGGTGCTGGTGGTTTACTTTCGGTGATTTTGAAAATGCGGCCCAAAAAATGAACCGCACTGTCGCTCATCAACCTTTCGTATGTGGATATGTCGCCGGTTATTAACCTCATCATGAGTGTGGGTGCGTTGCGCTCTCGCGAGATAATTCTCCTGCAGAACCTTATTCTGAAGCCCTGCTGCTCCAGGCGTTCCAGGAACATGCTGTCTTCAATGTCCAGGTCGACCCCAGTGGCGACGACAGAATATGATGGTGTAATATGGTGGTGACCTGACTTTTGTTGTCGGATTAGTGGGAGGTTATCGTTTTTTTGTAATTTGTAACTTGTTACAGTGTTTTCTTGTTTTAGTTGTTGTAAAATTGTTGATGTTTTGTCCTCCTGGTTGGTTTTGATTAGGAAGTAATTATCTTGCCTGATAATCACATCCTTGTTGTTGGGGTTGAGTTCCTCCCACCTGATTGCAAATTGGACTCTGGTGATGGTCGACAATGCGTTCGCTGTGAATGTGTGCGAATACGTGGGAAATCTTGTTGATGTTGCCTTGCTCTTTGTTGTTTGGTTTTTGTTGTTTGTAGACTGATAGTCCAAAGCTATTCGTTTGGCCTCAGGTGTTGTCGTTGTGGGGGTTGGCTGGGTTGGCTGGGTCGTCTTCGGTTTTCTGCCCCGTTTTTTCGTTCGTGGCTTTTTGAACCCACCATCCTGGGAGGCATAATCCGATTCGGATTCTTGCGAACTCCCAGGGTCCATCCTTTCGTTTGAATTCCACTCGTATGTATATATATATATATATATATTGTCCGTTTGTGAAAAGTTCACAGTGGCAACGTTGCACAGTCCAAAGTTTAAACGGGCCTGATGCCTTTTCAGGTAGCAAAACCGGGCGGTTTACTTCGCTTTGCTGGTCCCACTTTTGGCACTTTCGCACTTTTACACCATTGGATTGGCGCGCTCGTAAACACCCAACCGCTCGCTACGGTGGCTCGACTCAGAATCGAAAATTTTGCATTTTAGGTAAAATCATGTTTTTTTGCTTTTTGTATTTTTAGCGAATTCATATAAAAATTTGTTTTGAAAGATAGGTATAGAGGGAAGCTTCATTTCACTGAAAGCCCCTGTTTGAATTTTCATTGCAAAGATAATTCTTAGAGTAATATGCATATACGCTTCATGTGACTTTATCAGAGCTATTTAATTCGCCCAATGGGCTTTCCTACTTCTTCACAAATACTCATCGATTAACGTAAAGCTTTAGTTTGGTAAACGATTTAAACCTCAATCACCGATTGAATATTGACTAGAATATCAAACGAAGTTTCCTGTGTGAGACTAGGAGAACGTTTATGATCAAAGTCCTGTTCGGAATTAAAGCAATTTGAAAAGTGTTTGCTTCATTTAATCTACTTTGCCAAAATGTGCATGGTATCGAACGGCGGGGAAATGCTTCAAATGGTCGATAGGAAGTTTTAAAGTGAAAAATACTTCAAAGCCGAACGAGAAATAAATAAGTAAACGGTCGAGAAAAATATATAAATAAATAGTCATTAATGATGGTTTTTATTTTACTTATTTATTACTAGGTAATTTGCATCGGATAAGTATGTAATAATTATGAATAAGGAGAACGCAAATTAACAGACATAAGAAATTTTTATTTGTTGCAGTTTAAAAAAATATATTTAATTTTACTTATTTGACCAGTGGTGGTTGGTTCATAAACTCTTCAGTGCCACAGAGTTTCCAAAAAAATCTCAACTTGCACAAAAAATAATACGAACTCTAATTAAATAATTATTTAAGTGGACATCTGACTGCATTCAGCCCAGCGCCAACCGCATTATTGAGTAGTTGAGTAGTATGGGTTGTTTGTGGATATCGAATTTTTACTCGACTATCTCGTTTACCGTACGAGAAGTTCGACTTAAAAAGCATAATTATATATTGTCTGTTGGAGATTCAATTTTTTTATGTTTTGCTGAGAACTATTAACTGTCTACTGTGAAAGTGGTTTAAAATGTAATTAATGTGAAGAGACTTTTCATTTTACTGAGGGAACTATAATTTCGTCACTGTAATCATTTGAGAATAATTTGGAATTTAGAAATGCTTCGTTCAACTAAGTTGAAAACACAACGATTTAAATACCTCTACAATGTGTACTCTCATTGCTTGAAGTTTATCACAAAACTGCAGCTTTTATCACCGAACTGTGCTCAACTTCACATCATAATCGCAACTCACAGCACAAGTTTTTTTAAGTTACACGAATATATGAATATCACACCTTGACTTTAAAGATATTGTTTAAGGTGAAAAAAGTGGATGGAATGAAATATAACCTTTCTTCGTTCGAGATCAAGTAAAATCCGAAATTTCTGAATGGTTTAGAGAGGATAGTAATTTTTCAAAATAGAAAATTTTTCTTGAGTTTAAGTAGATTTAGCTTTGTATGATTTGTAATCTTTACCTATTCTAATAATTTTTCAAAGACCATTAAACCAATGTAAAATGAAAATGCACCTGAAAGTGCCTCTTCAAAAGCTAATATATTCGAGAAATAAATTCAATTTTTGTAAATTTATTTTTCCATAATCTTCAAAGAAGCCCTAGAAACTAGACAACAAAATCACGTCGGTTTTTAATCCCTCTGTATACTTATATGCTACCAAAAATATATTTGCTTTAGCTGAAATTTGATTAATCAAAATGTAATCATTAAATTACTACTTAGTTTAATGAGCAGCAATTAGAGCATAAATTAATGCCATTGCGAACTGATATCTTCATATCCGGTAATTGTATCCAGTAAATAATATCCATACGTATAGTTCCCGTTGCGAGGACAATGGCATTCTTAGTAATTATCTGATGGATAAATATTCCTGGAGTTGTAGACACAGCTCCTCGAAGCCATGGTTGTTATCTACTTTACATCGAATATTAATTAAGAATGTCACATAATTCAAACTATATGGAAAATGATAGTCTTCAAATTTAACTTAAATTTTAGTTTACTGCACGATAAACTAAAAGCTTTTCTAGCTATGTGCATTAGAGAGATTGCTCAGCAAACATCTGAATTTAATTGAATTAAATTAAAAACTGGAAAAAATTATAACCTTGAGCACACAAAGACTTTTAGCTCCTTAAATGCATTTATCCATAAAGATCTTTGCTGATAAAGGAAGTCTTTAACGAGACTGTATCCAAAGCAGTCAAACGGCGTCTATAATATTTTATTTTGTTGCTTTACTCCAAAATGAAATACGATAGCAAAACAGAACTTAAGTTGAACGTTCGTTATTCAACTTGTTTATCAGCCAAATTGCATGGATATGGATCATTCATAAACCGCTAGATCATAAACATAATGCAATCGGAATGTTCTTGCACATCTTCCATAATAAATGGACGTTTTTGAACTGTTCAATTCAAAAGTGAGAATAAATAATATTATGCATCAACTAGCCGTATTCAGTAGCCTCCAGCTGCTGTTAATATATATATTATAAATTAATTTGATTGAAGACTTATTTTCCTAAATCAGATGACTAAACCCAAACTGAAGAACGAAGATTTGCTTTCACTTTCAATCATATTTAAGACAGAAATGTCGATTGATACATGCATATATATAAATTAACTTCGCAAGTAACTGTCCACTTATTCTGGAAACCTGTAGTACAAACTGGCACGAATAATAAATCGCTGTATGTAGATACAACAGATTTCCCTGTTTCAGTTTGCCAATTTAATTTCGAGACATCCTGCCTATGAATACCACAGAGCTTTGGGAATTTCATCAAAAGAATTATATAGATGCTATTGCTAACAGCTTTTAAAGTAAATGATAGAAAGTTCAAAACGTCAAGGGTTAAATAATTATAAAATTGAGTATAATACTTATAAAACTATTTCCTTATGAGTATTTATTATTATATGACTGAAATGAATAGTTGTGACCAACTTTTCTGATGCCCGCAAACCCAGACTCAACACCAGACGTTCTACTGCACACAAAAAACTTGACAAACACCATCAACAACATAAACTTAA
Source organism: Dendroctonus valens (assembly GCA_024550625.1). Classification (NCBI taxonomy): domain Eukaryota; kingdom Metazoa; phylum Arthropoda; class Insecta; order Coleoptera; family Curculionidae; genus Dendroctonus; species Dendroctonus valens. Next base: position 204,831 of record JAJTJO010000413.1, on the reverse strand, counting down.
CCAACGAACTTCGATCCGACCACCTGGCTATTACGTTTAACATAGACTTACAACATACGCAACCTACCTCCAATACACCTCCTATAGAGAAAAACTTAAACCTAACAAAGACTGACATAGACAAAGTGAAACAACATATACATGACTACATTCAATCACAAGCACAGCACATTTCAATAGAAACCATACAACAACAACTTTCACTAGCCATAGGAAAATTTAGCCCGGAAATAAAAAATGCTTTCTACCGACATACACTACCCAAATACATACTGAGACTAATAAAACATAAGAGAGAACTGTACAGCCTATATACAAACACTCAAAATAACGACCTAAAAAAGACAATGAACCAACTTAACAGAAACATTAAAACTCTGATTGGACAATACCGACAAGACAAATGGCTAGAAACATGTAAAGAAATACAGAAGGACAAAGGCAAAACATACTGGCGAAAAATTAAGAAACTGGCGCAATACAGGAAGACTGGCACTACTGACACAATTGACGAAAACGGAATAGAACGCTACACAGACAAAGAGAAAGCGGACGCATTCGCCAGACACTATCAAAGGGCCTTCAGCATATCGACAAACCCTAACTTCGACAATGACAACTGGAACTTGATCAACGACTGGTACTTGAACTATTTTAACAACTCACCAAACTATGCCTGCACACTGATCACAGACACAGAGTACGATGAAGCCCTAGCGCACATCAAGAACACTGCACCGGGGAAAGATAAAATTAAGGCAAAAGTCTTGAAAAGCCTAACTCAAGAAACACACAAACTGATCCTAACTGAATTGAACAACTGCATCACAAATGGCAGAATCCCAGAAACATGGAAAAACGGCTTAATAATCCCTATACCCAAAAATGGACTGGACAATACACAACCGAGCAACTACAGACCAATTACACTGCTTCCAGTACTGGGCAAGATTTTTGAAGGCATAATGAAGCAGCGGCTTGAGACGGTGATTGGAGGGTATATACCTACCTACCAATTTGGTTTCAAACAGCATCACTCGACTGTTCATCCGCTCTTTATTTTGGCCAACAATATACAAACTACCCACCTAACTGACAGAAAGACAGCTTGCCTGTTTATGGACATTAACAGGGCCTTTGACAGTGTCTGGCATAGAGGCTTACTATACAAACTATACAAACTACACACACCAACATATCTACCACACCATAAAGAACTTACTAGAAAACAGACAACTACAAGTACGAATTGACAAAACACTGTCATTTTCCTTTTCCCCTGAACAAGGGCTCCCTCAAGGATCCCCGCTCTCACCGTTTCTCTACAATATATACTGCCATGACATATACAATTACAACTTACCAGACAAAAATCAAATCGACAGATCGGCATACATATTACAATACGCAGACGACACGGCACTTATTGTACATGACAAAACTACTGAGAGAGCAGCGCAAAGACTCCAAACACTAACAAACAACACAATGACATGGTTTTATAAATGGAGACTAACACCAAACGCGTCAAAAAACCAACTTCTGCTCACAAACCACAGACTCAACGCTGATTCCCCTACAATAACTGCAGACGGCCAAACGACACAACCGAAAAACGACGTAAAATACCTTGGAATCACAATCGACCACAAACTTAAATTCACTAAACACATACGAAACATCAGGGCAGAAACAATAAAGAGAACAAAACACTTCCGATCACTAACCTACAAAGACAGAGGAATTAGCACAAACACCGCCACCAAAATATATAAAGCTATTTGTAGACCCTTGCTAGACTTTGGACATGTACTCATGACCAACGGAACAGAAAGGACAAAACGTTATACACAAACAACAGAACAAATTGCACTAAGACTAATAACACGAATAAGACACCCCCAAAACCCACTACACAACCCCCCCCACCCAACTACTATACGAACGCACAAACATGACAAAGATCTCGGAAAGACTCATACAGCTACAGACAAAATGGACAAACAACCCCTACAACTGGACCATACTGAATCCCCTTTGTCTTACAAGACCAACCAGACAATCCCGCTTCCGTTTCCCTACATTAACGCTACTCGAACACTTACAAACGCAACGGACTAGTGGACAATAAAATAATTTCTTCTTGCCACTGAAATCTTATTTATTTAATAGTATTGTTAACCTAGAATGGGAGAATCTTCATATTTGTTTTTTATTTAGATTGGGACTGCATGTATTAAACAAGGGCAGAAATACCGATAGGTCGATAGCCTTTTTTAGAAATAAAGATGTTTACTACTACTATTGTTAACCTAGAATAGGAGAATTTTCATATTTGTTTTTTATCTAGATTAAGACTGCATGTATTAAACAAGGGCAGAAAGACCGATAGGTCGATAGCCTTTTTTAGAAATAAAGATGTTTACTACTACTGAATAGTTGTGTATATTTGCCTGACTGTATTTCAAATTAATTCAAATGAAATTCCTGGGTTCCAGTCAATGGGTGAATATAGAGCAAAAAATCTTGAAAAAATAAAAAAGATGCTAATAATGAACAACTATCCCAAATCATTCTTCGAACCGATCATAAAACGAAGAATAAATAAAATTTACAATTCAAATAAATGGAACAACATAAATAATTATAATAAAAAAAAAGAAGGTGAGATTAAATATATATCATTACCGTATATTCCGGAAATTAACACAAAAATAAAAAATATTTTCAAACCACATAATATTTCTCTAGCAGAAAGAACTAAAAACAACTTAGCAAAGGAATGTTTCACAAATTTTAAACCTAGAAGTGATAAGTTACACACCTAATGTGATATACAAGATTGACTGTTTGAACTGTAACAACACATACATAGGTCAAAGAGGCAATATTTAAAGAAAAGAATATACGAACATAAATATAGCTTAAGGAAGGTTAACGAAAATGGAACAGCATTAGCACAACATGCACAACAAATGTTACATAATTTTGATTTTGAGAACACAAAAATATTGATCAATGAAGACAATTATAATAAGAGAAGAGTCCATGAAATAATAAAAATTAAAAAACATCAGAATGCAATTAATTTTAGATCAGATACAGACAATCTTAGCTCTGTATATCATACACTAATTAAATGAAAACATAAAATATGAACACCTGGTATATTGAAGAAATGCAGACCAAAAGTGCTATTCTCAGAATGCAAAGAAAAGTGCCAAAAATTATAAACAGTTTTTTATTCTCTCGCTCGATGGTAGGCAAAATAAAAATTTTCAATTGCTTGCCAAAGTTGAAGGTGGAAACAGCCATGCATGTAAGTAAATTTTAAAGCTCTGAACAATAAATTCTAGTCTTTTCCGGAACATGATCGTCCTGACTCATCACCTGTGATCCCAAGAGATTCAAACGATTTTAATATGTTTATTAATAAGTTGTACTTTGTATTTTAATATGTATATTTTAACAGAGTTTCTTGTTTTTAAATTAATGACGATTTGTGAATGTATATTTTAGGCAAATTGATGATGGTGGAGAAAGACACCGAAACGTATTTGTAACATGTTTAAATAATAAACAATAAAATTGACTGAAACGCAGGAATTTCATTTGAATGAATTAAATAGATATTAAATTTATTATGCGCTAGAACAGTAATTATTTTAATGGGGTACTTCAGAATCTCTTAATTGCAATTGAGAAAGCAGGCATATAAGCAGCTGCAGCTGACTGTTTTATTATTTCCCGTTTTAGTACAGTGCTAGCTAGTTTTAGGCTTCATCATTATGTAATTTGAGTTCGAGTATTAGTGGAGTATTAAGAGCGTTTAAATAAAGTAATAAAGGTGCGTTAGTACTATGGGTGGAATTGACGTAAAACAATAATTAAATAATTTTTAAATTTCTATTCATCGGCCGACAATGCATTCCGATTTTATTTACATTAGGAACTTGTTCTATCACATGTGGAATATTCAAATTTGTCTTAAATAATCTTTAATGAATTTTTGTTTGAAACTCTGTTGGGTCACAATATGTATTAATGTTCGGTTTCCTCTAATTTTACATCAAAGCGAACTCTCTCAACAACTCCATTATTTGAAAACATTTACTTAACGCCTCCTCAAGAGTTCAGCAACGTCCGCTCGATCCTAAATCTAAATGTGCCACGTGGATATCTGGTAGGCGAAACGCAAACAATTCCGTTACAAACATAATATTGGAATTTCAGATATTGGACGATTATTTACTTAGTTTAATTGAAATACTTCTATATTAAAAGATGTTGAAAATTAATTTTCTCACTTGACACTGAACATACTAATAAAATATGTTTAAATGGTGTAATTTTTGAGGCTCATAGCTTTTCTTTATTTCCCCTTAAGAAAAATTCTTACAAAGCCAGCCATTAAAAATTTCAAAGTAATTAAAGTATATTTCATCAAATAAAGGCTGATATATAAAAGTATGAACCCCTATATTCGACGTTTATTCATTACTGTATGGGCAATTAAATAAAATGTACTTACTCTGCAAATATTGGACTTAACGAGATATCCGTTACTTTCCTACTGCATTAATATTTTTTGAGTAAATAAATTCATTCCGAATGGAACGTTTATGGTTTTTAATAAATATCGGTAATTTTAATGGTGTTTTTTTGAAATATTTGATGCATTTTATTTAAAAAAACGTTAAATGCCAAAACAACAGTAAAATAACGTACTTGAATCCAAATTTCAAAGTTGAGAAAACGTAACGTAGTAAATATCCATAGTAAAGGCGATTAAGTCAAAGAGTAACATTTCAGATAAATAGCTGCACAATTAATACTAATTGATAAAAGATGCCTGTTAAGGTGCTTGTTATAAAGGTCTCTTGATAATGCCTGGCAAACGCATCCGCTTTATACTTGTCTTGTATTATATACGGTTTTCGCTCATTTTAACTGGAAATAATGAACCAGATATGTTCTAGTTCACCCAAAGAACGGACGAACACTGTTAGTGCTGTTTTATTTAACTTGAATATAACTGTATTATTTAAAAGCAGTCCACTGAATGTTCTGAAAAATATAAAATAAAATAAAAACGAATGTATCAATGACTTTCAAACCAGTTTTATTATGTTAGGAGTTAGCAAACATATTTTCACTGATTTTCAATTTTGTCAAATTCCTGGAAGAAAGTCTATTTTGCAGTTATTCGATCACCATTAAATTGACTCTTCATCCATACACATTTATAGACTCTATCGCTTTCATTAATTTTGTCAAAGTCTTCGAAAACTTCTCATGCGATTTAACGTTCATTTTTATGTCCTGTTCTTAATACTTTCAGATGCTTTCAGGGTAATGGACTCCCTGAAGCCGTGCATATTTTATGGATCGTGAACCACAACGAATAAAATCAAATTTACCGAAAGTCAGCTAACAGATTTTCCTCTTGAAAGTTACAATTTGCACGTAAATTAATAGATGGCTAAACATGTTTTTCGAAATAAAGACAAATATTGATAATGTTCTTATTAGTAAAAATACGGTGTACAGTACTTCGATCATGGTTTGAACAAATATCAAAGATATTTTCTCCCAAGTCAGAAGGCATTGAATCAAATGGCATGTAATTACCTTAACCGCGAAATGTGAAGATATATTTGCACGAGCATAAATGTTAGAAGTGACACCAACATATCTACTACACACCATAAAGAACTTACTAGAAAACAGACAACTACAAGTACGAATTGACAAAACACTGTCATTTTCTTTTTCCCCTGAACAAGGGCTCCCTCAAGGATCCCCGCTCTCACCGTTTCTCTACAATATATACTGCCATGACATATACAATTACAACTTACCAGACAAAAATCAAATCGACAGATCTGCATACATATTACAATACGCAGACGACACGGCACTTATTGTACATGACAAAACTACTGAGAGAGCAGCTCAAAGACTCCAAACACTAACAAACAACACAATGACATGGTTTTATAAATGGAAACTAACACCAAACGCGTCAAAAAACCAACTTCTGCTCACAAACCACAGACTCAACGCTGACTCCCCTACAATAACTGCAGACGGCCAAACGACACAACCAAAAAACGACGTAAATTACCTTGGAATCACAATTGACCACAAACTTAAATTCACTAAACACATACGAAACATCAGGGCAGAAACAATAAAGAGAACAAAACACTTCCGATCACTAACCTACAAAGACAGAGGAATTAGCAGAAACACCGCCACCAAAATATATAAAGCTATTTGTAGACCCTTGCTAGACTATGGACATATACTCATGACCAACGGAACAGAAAGGACAAAACGTTATATACAAACAACAGAACAAATTGCACTAAGACTAATAACATGAATAAGACGCCCCCAAAACCCACTACACAACCCCTCCACCCAACGCACGAACGCACAAACATGACAAAGATTTCGGAAAGACTCATACATCTACAGCCAAAATGGACAAACAACCCCTACAACTGGACCATACTGAATCCCCTTTGTCTTACAAGAGAAAACCAGACAATCCCGCTTCCGTTTCCCTACATCAACGCTACTCGAACACTTACAAACGCAACTGACTACTGGACAATAAAATAATTTTTTCTTGTCATTAGAATTCGAAAGTTTATTTAATCAGATTATTAACCTAGAATAAGAGAATTTTCATCTTTGTTTTTTATTTAGATTAAGACTACATGTATTCAACAAGGGCAGAAAGACCGATAGGTCGATAGCCTTTTTTAGAAATAAAGATGTTTACTACTACTGTTAGAAGTGTTTATTTGTTCCGAATAATTATAAATTGCATATTAATAGGAAGTTTGTTTGTTGTACTATTTATCTTTAAACAGAAAGACTAAAAGATATAGTCTTATAGTAAATCTGTCTTGTTTTTCTTTGTTTTTACCAGGACTTAATGCATGATTCAAAACACCAATTACTTGGGAAGCATGGCTAAAGGCGACACAAACAAAAATGCTAAAACAGAAAATTAGTTGTTAGATAGCATAAGGCGTTATTACTTAAACTGCAACCAGAATTTTACTCATTAGTTCATATCCAATAAAATCGATGTTTTCATTGCTATTTACATTTCGATGAAAACCGACGTGTTTGTTGTCCCCTTCAGTGGCGCGTTTACTTTAATCTCAGAGTACAATGATTATAAAAACCACTTCGACTGAAGATTTATTTTACGCTTTCATACAATATGTAAAACTAAAGCATTTAGGGTTTTCATATTTCCATCATGTTCAATTTCCTTGTCATTAGCATTGTAAAAAATATTTGCTAATATATTTCCACAATTTAATTTTTACTATCAGAAATAATAAAATTAATTCTCATAACTGCCATTTCAAAAGGAATTTTATTTTCTCATATACATGGATAATGAAACTAGTTCGCAAATTTAAAACTGCATATTCCAGTTCTTTAACTTTGGCTCTCTGGAAATGTTTGCCAAATAAAATAAAGTTGGCAAAAGTTGTTAAGCTAGTTCGCAGCTTTTCTCATTGACTTCACATAGCATTTCTAATTAAGCCGCTTGTAAATATGAAATTAGTATGTACATAAACTTTACTAACAGTTTGCACAAAATCCCTTTAATTCAACATTTAGATTGGACGAGTTTTTCTTTTACTACTAAAATTAACCAGATGTTTCAGTGACATATTTTAAGGTTTTAATTTTATTTGAAACTTTAAATTCCAGTTTTATTTAATGAAACTTATTTATTACTAAGTGTTTAAAATGTAACACTTGATTGTTCATATCTTATAATGCATTAAGTACAAACAATTTTTTTCGGAAAACCACCAGCATTTTATACTGAATTTGTCCCAAAAAGCCGATTCTGCAATCGGTATCCGGCGGAGAAGACTTCGCTGCGGAAGAAGTGAGCAGCTTGCAAAATGTTGCGTTGAAAGCTACTTTCTGACATTTATTTCTTCGATTTTTCCAACTAGACTTAGAACGGCCATTGTTCTGACACTGTTTTCTATCCGCTTTAACCCACTTGAGGGTGAAAGTGACTGGCACACTTATACAGAGTGAGTTTTTTTCGATGGCCAGTACAGGGATCTTCGGAAGTAGAGCAGTTCCGAAGAAGGTCAAATGGACAAAGAATTGTAGTTTTGCATGCTCTACTCGAAATCAATTTTATTTTTCTAAAATTTGACAGCTGTCAAGAGATATTTGGGAAAACTTATTTATGGTAAATTTTTAAATTACTCCTAGTTCCGTTGATATTAATTTGACAGGAAAAAATTAAATAGAAAACTGGTAGGAAATTGAATTCCAAACAAAATGGCATAAGACATTTCTCCAAATTAACTGTCATTTTTGACATATGACACAAATTTCAGCTTTTTAAAATGGAAACCATACTTGATTATTACTTTACCGAATAGAGCATTTTATTACGATTTCTGTGATATCACATCGTTAGGTTTTTTTCGAAAATAAAGTGTCTGCGCACAATTTATACTTTTTCAATTTAGTTGATCGAAGTTAGCCATGGAAAATAGTATACGAGATAGCATTATTTCCATAGCAACAGATAATAACTCGGATGTCAAAAATTGAAAGGTGATATTATTATCTGTTGCTATGGAAACAATGCTATCTCGTATACTATTTTCCATGGCTAACTTCGATCAACTAAATTGAAAAAGTATACATTGTTCGCAGACACTTTATTTTCGAAAAAATCCTAACGATGTGATATCACAGAAATCGTAATAAAATGCTCTATTCGGTAAAGTAATAATCAAGTATTTCTGTCATGTCAAAAATGACAGTTAATTTGGAGAAATGTCATACGCCATTTTGTTTGGAATTCAATTTCCTACAAGTTTTCTATTTAATGTTTTCCTGTCAAATTAATATCAACGGAACTAGGAGCAATTTAAAAATTTACCATAAATAAGTTTTTCCCAAATATCTCTTGACAGCTGTCAAATTTTAGAAAAATAAATTTGGTTTCGAGTAGAACCTTCAAAACTACAATTCTTTGTCCATTTGACCTTCTTCGTAACTGCTCTAGTTCCGAAGATCCCTGTACTGGTCATCGAAAAAAACTCACCCTGTATAGAGCCAAAAAATTATTTCATGCTGAACGTAAAAAAAATTATACTTTTTAAGGAAACGTCAAGGTCTATTAGTTTTTCTGTAGTCGTTGATTTTATCAAAACGCTTTTATTCCGGGCACCGAAATTTTTGGGGTCAAAGCTGTTAAAGTTTCCGAGAAATATTCAGTCTGTTGAAATGCTGATGCAACATTCGGTTTTTTGGGAATATTTAGCTGAAAACAAGTAGGTGACACGTCGATAGAAGATTTTTCGAGGAATATTTTTCATTCACTGTAAAAATTTTTAAATCGTTATTTTTTAAATTGATCAGCAATACGTATTGTCAATGAGGCAAGAAAATATATTTTCTTGTATACAAGTTTCCTTCCTCATTAACTCGAAATGCTCACCTTAAAAAATATTTATTTTGATTTATTTTGTATAAGAGGCATTTTCTGAAAAATAGTTCACTTTATAGATGTCACAAAAAGCGTTGCTTTTAGTTTAGCTTCAAGATATTTAATGATAGTTGTGTATTTATCCTACAGGGTGCTAAAAATATGAGCAATATGAAACCCAGCTATTTGGTCTCTGGCGAACTTCAAACAGCAAAATTTGTTTCAAATACACTATTTTAAGAATCATTAGCTAGAAGCTATCATAAAAAAATATTAAATTATATCAAGTATTTTAAAGGTTATTAAAGAAAGCGAATTTCAACTGCTTCTTTTAGGCTTCTATCTGAGAAGAGATAAGTCGTAGAAATTGTTCTATGGACAGTTGTCATGTTATTTTGAAATCATGCTGATATTTTTCGGAACATCCTTATATGTCTCTTCTTGAAAAGTACTTACTGCTCTAACCTTTCAATTTAATTGTCCAGTGAAACATTCTGAATCAGTCAAGCACAGTCGATTAACCAGTGCACTCTACTCTTGTGTATTTTCGAGACTTAACAAATCTGAAACTTTATCCAACAAAAAACGATTGTGTTTCTCCTGCATTACGCAAAACTCTGCTGGGGTTCACAAATTGAAAACTTCGAACAGTAAAGTTTACCTAGAAAGTTTTCGACGATTTTTTTGCGGGAAACTTAAGCATTTCAGGTGCTATATACGAGCTTAAAGTGCACCATTGCATCGCCCTGGTTGAGTATTTATTTAAAAACTTTGTAGATACTTGTTTGAAAAACAACGGCATTTAAATAAACTGGGTAGTATCGGTTTAGTTGCACAATGTGTGCAAGAAAATATGTTTACGAAAAAGCGAAAGTGATGCAAAACTTGATGAAGACTGGAAATCAATTATTTATGATTGCATCACTGAAATCTTGGGAATCATTTCCTATAAATGTTTAATTGCAACCTCTCCAAAGTTTCTTACAAACTGTGTTGGATCTTGGGAGAAAGCAGGTGGACATCAACACTTAAAATTCTGCACGATGCTGTTAATTATCATCAAATAAATCGGACTTCATTAAGCAATTCTACTCCAGGCTCTACATTAAAGTGAATTCATATAATGCCAATATAAAAAGTTTTTATTACTAACACTGTTGTGTATATTTTCCTGACTGTACTTTAATTTATTTAAAAAAACTTTTTCCTGGGTTTCAGTCAATTTTATTGTTTATTAATTAAAATGTCACAAATACGTTTCGGTGTCTTTCTGCACCATCATCAGTTTGTCTAAAATATATATTTACAGTTATCATCAATTTTCCGTATATTTCTTTTTCCTGACTGTACTTTTAATTCATTCCAATATATTCCTGGGTTTTTCAGTCAATTTTATTGTCACTAATTATGGTGTTATGTGATGAGCCCTGCGTTTCGTCCCGGGTCTACCTATTGGACTCGTCAGTAAGGCTTTAGGTAGACCCTGCCTTATACGCCAGACATCGGTTCTACGTGTTCGGACGTAAATGAACCGAGCCGGTATAGATCTTCTGCGGTGAGATATTGGCAACCCGTGTTGCCGATTAGCATTAGATTGAAAACCACTCGTTCCATTCTGCTTTTTTTCTCCCAAGCATCTATATCTTTTTCGTATATTTCTTTTTCCTGACTGTACTTTTAATTCATTCCAATATATTCCTGGGTTTTTCAGTCAATTTTATTGTCACTAATTATGGTGTTATGTGATGAGCCCTGCGTTTCGTCCCGGGTCTACCTATTGGACTCGTCAGTAAGGCTTTAGGTAGACCCTGCCTTATACGCCAGACATCGGTTCTACGTGTTCGGACGTAAATGAACCGAGCCGGTATAGATCTTCTGCGCTGAGATATTGGCAACCCGTGTTGCCGATTAGCATTAGATTGAAAACCACTCGTTCCATTCTGCTTTTTTTCTCCCAAGCATCTATATCTTTTTCGTATATTTCTTTTTTCCTGACTGTACTTTTAATTCATTCCAATATATTCCTGGGTTTTTCAGTCAATTTTATTGTCACTAATTATGGTGTTATGTGATGAGCCCTGCGTTTCGTCCCGGGTCTACCTATTGGACTCGTCAGTAAGGCTTTAGGTAGACCCTGCCTTATACGCCAGACATCGGTTCTACGTGTTCGGACGTAAATGAACCGAGCCGGTATAGATCTTCTGCGGTGAGATATTGTATTGTAGAATATTGTAGAACCGATGTCTGGCGTATAAGGCAGGGTCTACCTAAAGCCTTACTGACGAGTCCAATAGGTAGACCCGGGACGAAACGCAGGGCTCATCACATAACACCATAATTAGTGACAATAAAATTGACTGAAAAACCCAGGAATATATTGGAATGAGTTATCATCAATTTAAATAGAAAACGTTCACCAAAATTCACATATTAAAATACAAATCACACACATATTAAAAAGTACATCAAGAACATTGATTTTCAGGTGATGAGTCAGGACAAACATGTCTGGGAAAAGACTAGAATCTATTGTTTAGAGATTTAAATTTAACTTACGTGTATAGTTGTTTCTACCTTCACATTCGACTGGTTACTGAAATTCCATATTTTATTCGATATCGAGCGAGCGAACAAAAAAAAACTGTTTATCCTTCGCCTTTTCTTTACATTCTAGGAATTGCTTTGCAATTCCTCAATATCAGGTGTTTATATTTCATTTACTTGGTCCAATCAGTTCATGCATGCGATCATTTAATTAGTGTATGATAGACAGAGCTAAGATTGTCTGTGTCTGATCTGAAATTCATTGCATTCTGATGTTTTTTAATCTGTATCATTTCATGGATTCTTCTTTTATTATAGTTGTTTTCATTGATTAATATTTTTGTGTTATCGAAATCAAAACTATGTAACTTTTGTTGTGCATGTTGTGCTAATGCTGTTCCATTTTCGTTAACCTTTCTTAAGCTATATTTATGTTCGTATATTCTTTTCTTTAAATATTGCCCTGTTTGACCTATGTATGTGTTGTCACAGTTCAAACAGTCAATCTTGTATATTACGTTAGGTGTGTCCAACTTATCGCTTCTAGGTTTAAATTTTGTAAAACATTCTTTTGCCAAGTTGTTTTTAGTTTTTTCCGCTATAGTAATATTATGTGGTTTTAAAACATTTTTTATTTTTGTGTTGATTTCTGGTATGTACGGTAATGATACATACTTGATTTCACCTTTTTTTTTCTTATTTATATTATTTATGTTGTTCCATTTATTTGAATTGTAGATTTTATTAATTCTTTGTTTTATAATTGGTCCGAAGGAAGCTTTGGGATAGTTGTTCATTATTAGTATCTTTTTTATTTTTTTAAGATTTTTTTTTCTATAATTATAATGTGCCAATTTAATCGCTCCATCAGTAAGAGCTGTTACAACACTTTTTTTATATTGTCTAGGTGCATATGATTGGTAATTCGGTTTTTTTCGTTCTCTCGCTCGATATCGAATAAAATATGGAATTTCAGTAACCAGTCAAATGTGAAGGTAGAAACAACTATACACGTAAGTTAAATTTAAATCTCTAAACAATAAAACCAGACATGTTTGTCCTGACTCATCACCTGAAAACCAATGTTCTTGATGTACTTTTTAATATGTGTGTGATTTGTATTTTGATATGTGAATTTTGGTGAAACTTTTCTATTTAAATTGATGATAACTGTAAATATATATTTTAGACAAACTGATGATGGTGGAGAAAGACACCGAAACGTATTTGTGACATTTTAAATAATAAACAATAAAATTGACTGAAACCCAGGAAAAAGTTTTTTGATTACTAACACTGAAAATATTTAAAACACATGAATATTGAAAATTAACGGATGTTAAAAGTTAAGTATTTATAGGTACAAATAAATCGAATTTATGCAAGTTAAGAATGCATATTCCGTTCTATTCATTGCAACTGAATATTTCTAATGTGTTTTCTGGATTTATGTTATGCCGTTTAAAACTTTCAAGCGGAACAGATAATATATTGTCAAGGGGTATTCAATGCTATTCATCGAACCGCTCCATGTCATTTCTTTTTAATATAGCATTATAGGTAGATAGGCTTTACGAAATACGCATGAGGACAATATAAAAGAATCAAAGAATAAATGGTTTCAGAAAAAAAAAACTAAAACAACAGTTACGACTAAGTAAATAATCACCATCTCCGTGCCTTGTGCCCATAATTAGTTGATTAATTTTTTATTCGTTGTTTTGTAATAAGTAAAACAACATAGGAATCATCAACGACGGAACAAGGTTTTATAAGGACAAACAGATCTAAATTTTTGCGAATTGACTTATTGATGTTGGGAGTCCTTTTCCTTCCAATAAAGACTTTTGCTCGTATCAATTCCGAAATGTGAAAATTTTCTTGTTGGTACAATATAATTAGTCTTTACACTTCAATCATAATTACAATAGGAATATAATTAATCTGTGGTGCTAAAACAATTTAATTCACACAATCTGCACCACAGCTTTACACCTACATCTAATGCCAGCAAACAACATCTATGTAGTGAGTTGATCATTTTAAGCTAATTAATACCACATCCGTTGTCACTTTTTTGTGTTTGTGTAATAATATTGTTAATTTTACTTGTTCAGCATATGCCGTGTTTCGCCTTGCGAGTTTTAACCACTTATCTATAACTATTATCGTGTTTGGGACATAAACAAAAAGTTTGTTAGCTGTTGCTATTGATATGTTTTTGCACAGAACGACCGCACAAGACTTGCAAACTTTGAAATTAATTTTTGGCATACAAAATGTATAGTATTTTGTGGACATTCCTTTAATTAGCTTTTTTCAAACTTTGGTTGCCAATCTTGTCACACATTGTACTATATGGCATTGTCAATTGTAACCAACTCAATAATTGGTTATTCATAAAGCTGAGCGCCCGTGACTTTAAGCCATGTCACTAAGTTGCACTACAAGATAATCCGATTTACAAACAGTACGATGTCGATAGTAAATTTATTTGTCTGCATACTTGAGTTAGCGTCTAGGATTGTTACCAGATCAGGTGTATTTAATCGTCGAGACAACATCCACTTGTTCTGCCAGGCACAAATTGATACCCTAGTTCGCATTGCCTATTCCGTTTACAAAAACATATATCGCAGGCAGCAAGTAAATATAGGGGAGTTAGTTTGGCTACATGTAAATTTCAATAATAATTATAAATTTGAGCTTCCCTTCCCAATTAGTAACAGTTAATGATTGCATTTTATGACCTCCTAATTGTGATTATTGTTCCTTTCCATCCCCTCGCTCTAATTACAAGCAACATATTTTATAGATAATTGTTATTAATGTCATTCAATGAACACTGTCTAAGTTAAATTCAACGAATTAAATGGTATTGCGACAATGGTATTAACTCAGCAAGTGAACTCCATAAGCATTATGTGATAATCAGATGAATTATATTTATTAGTGTATCTGGCCAAAAAAGTACAAGATATTCAACCCAAAGCTACTTCATTTTGCTGATTTAGATTATTTTTATACTTACTAATAACCTCAGATCAGATATTAACGTCTTTGGTACATACCTATTTCTTGTAACACAAAAATTTGCATTTTATTTAAAAACACTTGTAACTTTGACCACTAAACCATTGGATTAGCTTATGTGTAACTTCCTTCATCTTTTTAGTTGTCGAAAAGATATTTTCGCTTTAAAATTTTAAAAGTTAATAAAAATTAATATAGGCATGTTACATGTTACAACATTTCTCCAAAACACTTTTTTTCAACTCAACAACCTACAAGAAAAATATCTTTCGAATTTACAAATTACATTAAAATTATACTTCAAAACATTCCTGGGTTTCAGTCAATTTTATTGTTTATTATTCAAAATGTTACAAATACGTTTCGGTGTCTTTCTCCACCATCATCAGTTTGTCTAAAATATATATTTACAGTTATCATCAATTTAAATAAAAAAACTTTCACCAAAATTCACATATTAAAATACAAATCACACACATATTAAAAAGTACATTAAGAACATTGGTTTTCAGGTGATGAGTCAGGACAAACATGTCCGGGAAAAGACTAGAATCTATTGTTTAGAGATTTAAATTTAATTTACGTGTCTAGATGTTTCTACCTTCACATTTGACTGGACATTGAATTCCCTATTTTATTCGACATCGAACGAGTGAACGAAAAAAACTGTTTATACTTCGCCTTTTCTTTGCATTCTTGGAATTGCTCTGCAATTCCTCAATATTAGGTGTTTATATTTCACTTACCTGGTCCAATCAGTTCATGCATGCGATCATTTAATTAGTGTGTGTAACATTTGTAACATTTTGAATAATAAACAATAAAATTGACTGAAACCCAGGAATGTTTTGAAGTGAGTTGAAGTACAGTCAGGAAAATATACGCAACGATGATTGAGATGCTTGGGAACAAAAGCAGGATAGATCTGATGGATGGAGAAAGGTTGAGGGGGACATATGGAAGATTGCAGGCAAAATTGGCAAGAGAGAAGAACAGGAAAAACTTCCTAACCCGATGCAAGAATTTGGCGATCATACCAAAGTTCATACAGGTGAGGAGAAAGGATTTTAATTGTGGGAACAGACAGAATCAAACAAAATATTTAAAAGTTTTGGACATGTTTTACCTTCACTGCCTAAATATCGTATTAAGTGATTGTTGTTCAAAGTTTAAAAGTATAGAGAATTAAACCATTAATGTAAAAAGATATCTACAAGAAAAAATTAATCACAATGAATTAACAATGTTTTATGAACGACAAGAGCAGAAATACGAAACTGTGTTCAACAAAATCAAGGCAAAACAAAGAACAAATTGGAAACACTGGTAACAAAGAAACATGGTATAAAAAACAAATATAAGACTAATGAAGAATGGATAAAAAATTTAACAACAATAAACATACCAAACAACGTCAAATATATTCTATCACTTGGTCCAAAGTTTTCTATTAACAAAAAACAATATAAACCGGTTCATGAAGTCATTACAAACATCGAACATGGAGTCTTCTCATTAAACAGCGATAAAAAAAACGAAATAAGAAGTAAGTTGTGTAATATATTAACAAATTTCAAGAGTGGAACGTCGCACAAGGGTGTGCCCAATGATATTAATAAGCTTATATGTGAGACCAAAACTTTTTTAAATGAAAACACAAACATCTGTGTGCTAACGGCTGATAAATGTAGCAAGACAGTTGTTATGATGAAAAATGAATATAAAACAAAAATGCTAGCCTTAATAAATGATTTAAAAACATATAAACCGGAAAAAAAAGATCTTACTACAAATATTCAAACAAAACTAAATAAAATAATAAATTCATGGCATAAAAATAAATTCATAACGGATAATTTGAAACGAACACTGTCTTGCAACAACAGTCGAGCACCATATATATATATGGCCTGCCAAAGCTTCACAAAGCAGGCCACCCATTGAGACCGATAGTTAGCAACATAAATGCCCCAACTTACCAATTATCTAAATATCTGTCATCTGTGTTGAGTAATATATTGGGAAAGTCACAATATCACGTTAGGGACTCATGGAGTTTCTGTGAATTTATAAAAAAGCAGAAAATACCTGAGAACCATCGCATAATATCACTTGATGTGGTATCGTTATACACAAACATCCCGGTAGATTGCTCAATACAGTGCATAAGGGGTAGATGGTCTGAAATAAGGAAGCACACATCATTACCCGAAAATTAATTTATCGGGGCGGTAGAGCTGTGCCTTAAGTCCACTTACTTCCAGTACGAGGGCAATTTCTATTCACAAATATATGGAGTAGCTATGGGGTCTCCCATAGCTGCAACAATTGCAAACCTCGTGATGGAAAGTGTGGAAGAAAAACTAATACCTGATTTGAATTTTAAGTGTGGATTTTTTAAAAGATACGTAGATGACTGCATAATGTGCCTGCCAAACCAAAAAGTTCAATACACACTAGATAAATTTAATGCATTCCATGAGACCATTAAATTTACCATTGAGGAAGACGAAATCAAATCAATAAACTTTTTGGATATGACGGTTATATATGACGGTAATGGGGAAATAAAAACAAACTGGTACACAAAGGATATGTGGTCTGGTAGATACTTGAATTACCAATCATATGCACCTATACAATATAAAAAAAGTGTTGTAACAGCTCTTACTGATAGAGCGATTAAATTGGCACATTATGGATATAGAACAAAAAATCTTGAAAAAATAAAAAAGATACTAATAATGAACAACTATCCCAAAGCTTTCTTTGAACCAATAATAAAACAAAGAATTAATAAAATCTACATTTCAAATAAATGGAACAACATAAATAATATAAATAAGAAAAAAGAAGGTGAAATCAAGTATGTATCATTACCGTACATACCAGAAATCAACACAAAAATAAAAAGTGTTTTGAAACCACATAATATTACTATAGCGGAAAAAACTAAAAACAACTTGGTAAAAGAATGTTTTACAAAATTTAAACCTAAAAGCGATAAGTTGGACACACCTAACGTAATATACAAGATTGACTGTTTGAACTGTGACAACACATACATAGGTCAAACAGGACAATATTTAAAAAAAAGAATATACGAACATAAATATAGCTTAAGAAAGGTTAACGAAAATGGAACAGCATTAGCACAACATGCACAACAAGAGTTACATACTTTTGATTTCGATAACACAAAAATATTAATCAAGGAAAACAACTATAATAAGAGAAGAATCCATGAAATGATACAGATTAAAAAACATCAGAATGCAATGAATTTTAGGTCAGACACAGACAATCTTAGCTCTGTGTATCACACACTAATTAAATAATCGCATGCGTGAACTGATTGGACCAGCTAAGTGAAATATAAACACCTGATATTGAGGAATTGCAGAGCAATTCCAAGAATGCAAAGAAAAGGCGAAGTATAAACAGTTTTTTTAGTTCTCTCGCTCGATGTCGAATAAAATAGGGAATTCAATGTCCAGTCAAATGTGAAGGTAGAAACATCTAGACACGTAAGTTAAATTTAAATCTCTAAACAATAGATTCTAGTCTTTTCCCGGACATGTTTGTCCTGACTCATCACCTGAAAACCAATGTTCTTAATGTACTTTTTAATATGTGTGTGATTTGTATTTTAATATGTGAATTTTGGTGAAAGTTTTTTATTTAAATTGATGATAAATGTAAAAATATATATTTTAGACAAACTGATGATGGTGGAGAAAGACACCGAAACGTATTTGTAACATTTTGAATAATAAACAATAAAATTGACTGAAACCCAGGAATGTTTTGAAGTGAGTTGAAGTACAGTCAGGAAAATATAAGCAACGATTAAAATTAAACAAACTTTTAAAAAATATATCATTAAATGTATGTATTTAATTAATTCCGCATTTTTGCGGACAAAAAACTGTAATACTTCCCTACCTACCTTTCTTGCCTTAAGGGTCAATGAGATGCATCCCGTATTCAAAGGGAACGCGCTTAATATTGAGATAAATAGTTCCTGCATTCGAATATCATGGAACTTCAAAACATCCAGGAGCATACAGTAAACAGAGCATATTAGTTCGAAATATTTTGTTCTATTTTGCGACGTATATCTAGTTTTGTTTTCTCTAGAATGATATATATTATGACTAATTAAAACTGAAAGCAAAGAATTGGGTAAAATGTATTTGAAAGTTAAAACCACAGCCGATTTTTGCAGTTTACGAGGAAGCATTATTTTATTGAACAAATATTTATAACAGCAGACGGCCAAACGACACAACCAAAAAACGACGTAAAATACCTTGGAATCACAATCGACCACAAACTTAGATTCACTAAACACATGCGAAACATCAGGGCAGAAACAATGAAGAGAGCGAAACACTTCCGATCACTAACCTACAAAGACAGAGGAATTAGCACAAACACCGCCACCAAAATATATAAAGCTATTTGTAGACCCTTGCTAGACTTTGGACATGTACTCATGACCAACGGAACAGAAAGGACAAAACGTTATACACAAACAACAGAGCAAATTGCACTAAGACTAATAACACGAATAAGACACCCCCAAAACCCACTACACAACCCCCCCACCCAACTACAATACGAACGCACAAACATGACAAAGATCTCGGAGAGACTCATACAGCTACAGACAAAATGGACAAACAACCCCTACAACTGGACCATACTGAATCCCCTTTGTCTTACAAGACCAACCAGACAATCCCGCTTCCGTTTCCCTACATTAACGCTACTCGAACACTTACAAACGCAACGGACTAGTGGACAATAAAATAATTTCTTCTTGCCACTGAAATCTTATTTATTCAATAACATTGTTAACCTAGAATGGGAGAATTTTCATATTTGTTTTTTATCTGGATTGGGACTGCATGTATTAAACAAGGGCAGAAATACCGATAGGTCGATGGCCTTTTTTAGAAATAAAGATGTTTACTACTACTATTGTTAACCTAGAATAGGAGAATTTTCATATTGGTTTTTTATCTAGATTAAGACTGCATGTATTAAACAAGGGCAGAAAGACCGATAGGTCGATAGCCTTTTTTTAGAAATAAAGATGTTTACTACTACTACTACTATTTAGTGAGTTAGAAACTGTCTGAAAGCAATCATGAAATTTTCAAAAATTGTTCTTAAATTATGCTTTCCCATGTGGTCGGTGATTCGTCAGGATCCATCCTCAAGAGTTGTTTTTTAATTTTCTTTTGCTTCGAGTTGTTGAAATTAAAATATAAAATTCAAAACAAATCCTTTTCAGCAAAAGTTTAACAAATTATAATTTCAATTAAAGTGTCCCAAAATGCCAACCATTTATTTAAATATTCACATAAAGACTATGAAAATATGTGTATTGTGAGATAGTTAAGTATCATTTAGAGGAAAAGTTCAAAAAAAAGTAGTAAAAATATTAAATTTAGCACAATATTCCCGAGTCACGTTGTATACTATATGTTATTGCATTTATCGTTTATTTCATTTTTACAGATGTAGTTAACATAAAGCAGGAACAAAAGTAAAATGATGCAAAACAAACTAGGGTTTTCCCTACTAACAGTTATAAAAGCGTTACTCGTCTATTGAATTAATTCACTAAACCAGTAAAAATTAAAAATACTGAAAGTAATTTGTAAATTTGTTTGAGCTAATATTCTAATTAAATTTTTATTACTAATAAAGATAATATATAGATATCTAATTTTATAAGATATCTAATTTTAGATAAGATATCTAATTTTATTACTAATAAAGATGTTTACTACTACTACTCTAATTGAATCCGACCTTGGCATTACACCCGAGTTAAAAGCCTTAGAACATAATTTTTTTTTTCGAAATGCTAAATGCAAACAAATCCCAAGGCTAATCAAAAATTAGGCCAAAATAAATGTTCTGCCTTAATTGAAACCTAATATACTATTTGAATTTGAAATGCATCATCTGAATTAGCTGGCAAGAGAATTTAAGCCAAACTATGGATCTGGCTTTGGGAAATTACTTTAATCATTAGATCAAAATATCAAGATTACGTTTCTTGTACAATTTATTAATTGTAATACTGCCTTTCTCCGCTTATAGATATTAGGCAAAAAAAATTGCAAGCAGCAGAGATACAGCCGCAAAGTGGCAGTTTGCAGAGCTAGTAAGCAACTATCTAGTTGCAAATATTTGCCATGGGTCGTCCTCCCGTCAACAAGCTAAATACGGGTGTTTGCAGTAATTATCTGTTGCAGTACACAAACCGTGTCTACGCGCTATATTTACTATTGAAATAAACTAATCAAAACCACGTTTTCTCGGCGGTTTTTCAAATGTATAACTTTAACATTCTTGTAATTTTAATAACAATTTAACAATAGAAGTGAAGATTTTCAGTTCTGATAAAGTTTACATCCACAGGGAAAATTTTTGAATATGTATACTAACCTAGCTTGCATCAGATCAGATTTTTTTTTTTTTATTTTAAAGAAATAAGAAATTCAATCATGCTCTATTGCTCTAAAAAGGCATTTGCAAAATCCCAAAAGATCGCCAAATAAAAGTAAATTTTCTATGAACCAGGCAAAGAAAATAAATCTTTTAAAGAGCAACCCTAACTTATGGCCATTAATGCCTCGTTTCAAGTCCATTATGATTAACTATTTATGAAGTAAAGCTCGTTTTTTTCGGGAGGAATATAAATCCTCATTTAGATGATGCCAGTTCCTTAATCTTGTTAAAGACAACGGCAAACGAAAGTGCTATTGAAGAAACGCTAATGACGTACCAAGCCACATTTATGCAATTAATTGTACCCTTTCTGAATATTTTCACCACAGACTATTTTAATATCAGTCACCATTAAATACGCTACAATTAAAAGTCTGAAGTGATCAACACGAAATAACCAAAATTTAACAATTACTTCAGATCAGTATCTTAATTACAAGTTTTAAATCTGACAATTAATCATATGTGGATCCTCTAATTAAGAGCCTAATGTATAATGATGACGACAATAAAAATCCAGAAAAACAGACGAAAGATGTTAGAGTTTAATAAAGAAATATAAAGAGTAGTAGTAGTAAACATCTTTATTTCTAAAAAAGGCTATCGACCTATCGGTCTTTCTGCCCTTGTTTAATACATGTAGTCTTAATCTAAATAAAAAACAAATATGAAAATTCTCTTATTCTAGGTTAACAATATTATTAAATAAAATTCCAATGACAAGAAAAAATTATTTTATTGTCCACTAGTCAGTTGCGTTTGTAAGTGTTCGAGTAGCGTTGATGTAGGGAAACGGAAGCGGGATTGTCTGGTTGGTCTTGTAAGACAAAGGGGATTCAGTATGGTCCAGTTGTAGGGGTTGTTTGTCCATTTTGTCTGTAGATGTATGAGTCTTTCCGAGATCTTTGTCATGTTTGTGCGTTCGTATGGTAGTTGGGTGGGGGGGTTGTGTAGTGGGTTTTGGGGGTGTCTTATTCGTGTTATTAGTCTTAGTGCAATTTGTTCTGTTGTTTGTGTATAACGTTTTGTCCTTTCTGTTCCGTTGGTCATGAGTATATGTCCATAGTCTAGCAAGGGACTACAAATAGCTTTATATATTTTGGTGACGGTATTCGTGCTAATTCCTCTGTCTTTGTAGGTGTAGTGATCGGAAGTGTTTTGTTCTCTTTATTGTTTCTGCCCTGATGTTTCGCATGTGTTTAGTGAATTCAAGTTTGTGGTCAATTGTGATTCCAAGGTATTTTACGTGAAATATAAAGATTCTTTTACAAAATGCTAGAAACTGCCACCAGATATATTGGTGATTGCTGATGATATTCTTGGGCTCGGTCGCGGGCACATCCTGTATTAGTGTTCTTTTATTTGATATGCAAAACAAAAGAGACCTCTCTGGTACGCTTTAAGTTCAATGAAATCAACGTTCTAATGGTCCGTTTCAATGAATTTACGATTATACAAGGTAAATATGTGGTAGTAAGTGCCAGTTAGTTTTTTGAAATTTTGTCATTAACGAGTTTGTGTTCCATTTAAGATGTTCTGTTAGTGTTGGGTTTATTGGTTACTAAACAACTGAACAAAAATTGCTATATTTATGCCATCATCAGGACATTGATTATATGGCAGGCTTAATTATAGCCGAAATGTAGACCTAGGGAAAATAGTGTTTTTGTCTCCACCTTATCGACCGATACATCTGGTTTTAGAAAACATCTTATACACAATTTAGCATTCCAGCCACTGTTACTGTTAAAATGCAACACTAATAAACAATGTTCATCTTTTGCAAAACTACAGGAAGTTTTGTTAATATACCGACGAACTTTAAGGGGAGAATGTCGAAATACGCATTTTTGATCTTGAAACTTACATAACATGCAATAATCAATTATTTTGCAGCGAACTCGAAAACGGGATCAGATACGAAAGAAATGAAGAACACCAGCAAGATTCTAAAATGAGCAAAACATGGAAATTGAGAAAATGTTGAGCAAGGACTACCACAGGGATCACCGCTATCACCCCTTCTATACAATTTATACTGCCATGACATATATAACCACAACCAACTTGACAAAAATCACATAGACAAATCCTCCTACATTTTACAGCACGCTGATGACACGACACTGATTGTACACGACAAAACAACAGCTAAAGCTGTTGGAAAACTTCAAACGCTGACAGAAGAAACAATGACATGGTTCTACAAGTGGAGACTAATACCAAACGCAACAAAAAACCAGCTACTCTTACCAAACCACAAAATTAAAGACAACTCGCCGACAATACTAGCAGACGGGAATAGAACTACTCCCAGATCCGAAATAAACTACCTAGGGATAACACTTGACCAAGCGCTATGATTTACTAGACACGCACAAAACGTTAGAACGAAAGTAATCCAAAGGACGAAACACTTTAGATCGCTAACTTACAAAGACAGAGGAATCAGCACAAAAACCGCAACACAAATATACAAATCAATATGTAGACCCCTGCTTGACTACGGACATACCATCAGAACAAACGCAACGGAAAAGTCCAAACGGCACATACAAACCACTGAATAAATCGCACTAAGACTTATCACGAAAATAAGACATCCCCAAAACCCACTACACAAACCTTCCAACCAACTACTGTACGAACGCATAAACATGACAAAGATTTCGGAAAGACTGATAAATTTACAGACAAAATGGACAAACAATCCCCACAACTGGACCATATTGAATCCCCTCTGCCTTACAAGACCAACCAGACAATCCCGTTTCCGTTTCCCTACATCAACGCTACTCGAACACTTACAATAGCAACTGACCACCGGACAATAAAATAATTTTTTCTTGTCATTAGAATTGGATAGTTTATTTAATAAGATTATTAACCTAGAATAAGAGAATTTTCATCTTTGATTTTTATTTAGATTAAGACCACATGTATTAAACAAGGGCAGAAAGACCGATAGGTTGATAGCCTTTTTTAGAAATAAAGATGTTTACTACTACTGAGAAAATGTTGGTAGTATTTGGTGGATGGAGCACCGAATACTATCCGAAAAGTTCGAGATGGTAAAAGATGGCAGAATTTAAGATGACTCCTAAAAAATGATCACCCTATATGTACATACATTCTGGATCGTTTGTCACATCGATTCCAGAGCGTAACCTAACGGACCAAAATTGGTGTAAAACCTGCACGAATTCGATAGGAAAAGTAGAAGAGATTTATATTTTCCACACTGTATCTCAAAAACGCTTTTCCGGATAGAATACTTGAGTATACAAAGGCATTATTTTATGGAACTCTGCGGATTAAATCGATCCGGATGGAACATAAGCATGGCCGCAAATTGAAAATTGTCTAGCTTACATTTGAACAAAAGATCCAATAACGAGTTTACGGATTAAGTATTTATAGCAAAGCTAGATAAAGCCAGTTTGGTTGTGGTGGCAAAGCTAGCTGAATTACTGTAAAATGAAATCGATGCGTACGTATAATTCCTTAAAATACATTCTGCAAGGTAAGATTAGTGCTAGAGTGGGTTACGTTGATTATTCTTACCACCCATTCATCTAAACTTTTTGACTATAATAGCAAAAGTTATTCTCGAAGAAGCAGCACGCGGAGTGGCATAAATATGATAAAATATGTTTAAGCCTATTTATTATAGATACGGGATATTTGATCGTTGACGTTGATGTACATATTGTAGTACGTATTGATGAAAACAGTGTAAAATTAAACAATTTAATCATCAATAAATTGTTAGATATACACATCAAAAACACTGCACCGGGGAAAGATAAAATTAAGGCAAAACTCTTGAAAAGCCTAACTCAATAAACACACAAACTGATCCTAACTGAATTGAACAACTGCATCACAAATGGCAGAATCCCAGAAACATGGAAAAACGGCTTAATAATCCCTATACCCAAAAATGGACTGGACAATACACAACCGAGCAACTACAGACCAATTACACTACTTCCAGTACTAAGCAAAATTTTTGAATACATAATGAAGCAGCGGCTTGATAAAGTGATTGGAAAATATATACCTACCTACCAATTTGGATTCTCACTATATTCAAACTATACAAACTACACACACCAACATATCTACTACACACCATAAAGAACTTACTAGAAAACAGACAACTACAAGTACGAATTGACAAAACACTGTCATTTTCTTTTTCCCCTGAACAAGGGCTCCCTCAAGGATCCCCGCTCTCACCGTTTCTCTACAATATATACTGCCATGACATATACAATTACAACTTACCAGACAAAAATCAAATCGACAGATCGGCATACATATTACAATACGCAGACGACACGGCACTTATTGTACATAACAAAACTACTGAGAGAGCAGCTCAAAGACTCCAAACACTAACAAACAACACAATGACATGGTTTTATAAATGGAGACTAACACCAAACGCGTCAAAAAACCAACTTCTGCTCACAAACCACAGTCTCAACGCTGACTCCCCTACAATAACTGCAGACGGCCAAACGACACCAACCAAAAAACGACGTAAAATACCTTGGAATCACAATTGACCACAAACTTAAATTCACTAAACACATACGAAACATCAGGGCAGAAACAATAAACAGAACAAAACACTTCCGATCACTAACCTACAAAGACAGAGGAATTAGCACAAACACCGCCACCAAAATATATAAAGCTATTTGTAGACCCTTGCTAGACTTTGGACATATACTCATGACCAACGGAACAGAAAGGACAAAACGTTATACACAAACAACAGAACAAATTGCACTAAAACTAATAACACGAATAAGACACCCCCAAAACCCACTACACAACCCCCCCACCCAACTACTATACGAACGCAGAAACATGACAAAGATCTCGGAAAGACTCATACAGCTACAGACAAAATGGACAAACAACCCCTACAACTGGACCCCTGAATACTGGACCCCCATACTGAATCCCCTTTGTCTTACAAGACCAACCAGACAATCCCGCTTCCGTTTCCCTACATCAACGCTACTCGAACACTTACAAACGCAACTGACTAGTGGACAATAAAATAATTTTTCCTTGCCATTGAAATTTTATTTAATAATATTGTTAACCTAGAATAAGAGAAGTTTCATATTTGTTTTTTATTTAGATTAAGACTACATGTATTAAACAAGGGCAGAAAGACCGATAGGTCGATAGCCTTTTTTAGAAATAAAGATGTTTACTACTACTTGTTAGATATAAGTATGACTTTTACGGAGATAATAACGGCGAATCGATTTGATTTAGATGGAACTTGATTCAGATAATTTAAAAACACCTATGTTAATTTGATAATTTGCACAAATGGAAAGTGGTAAAGGTTTTAAATTTCACTAAAAGTTGTTCAAATTTATATGCAATGTTTCGTATAATTACTGGACAAATTATACAAACAAATTTGTAAACCAGTAAATTTAAAAATATTCTGACTGATGGAGGTAGCGAATTTTACAATTACAAATTCATTTATTTTGATAAACATACATTTATTTACGCCAGCTGTACTATACAGCTGGCACAAATAAATCAACTGATCAGTAGCAACTTTACAAGAAATTTTCTTACATTCTACTCAGATATTTTGAAATGTTTGATTTTGCCAATTTTCAATTTTTTACCTATTGTTACTCAACAATCCACACTGTCCGTTTCCTGAAATATTTCAAGCCCAGTTGGATGTGTTTTGAGACTGGACTGAGAATCTAGAGATTGTATACTAGAGAGTCAATCGATTGCTAACGATAGATTATAATTATGAGCTCCCTGATTTCCTATTTGAAGCAGTTTTTTCAATTCTTGATTATTTTTTATTTGGGCCACAGGCAACACCCGAATATTGTCTCATCAAAGAAAAATATGTCCAATGTGGTAAGAAGAAATGTTAAATCGAAAAAAACAATTATTTATTATTTTTACTTAAAGTAAAAGCAAGTTTATCTAGTATATATGCAAATAAATTTACTTGCTTGCTCCAAAAAGTTTTGGAGCAGTCTTGACGTTTTTTAATTAAATTTACTCAGCAACCTTTCTGCCACGTTAATTAATTAGCTCACTTACTATTCAACAAAATCACCTTAATCATCCCTACGAACATTAAATAGTACTTATTGAAATTATTATTATGAAAAATAAGAGAAAATGAAAAGTAAAATAAAAGAAAAAAACCGTTTCAGGGACTTTAAGGCGTTAAGCATCAGTACCAATATATTTTATGGATACAAAACATTCTCTAAAAGAAATTCAAGTACCAAAAGTAATAAACAAAATACTTCAATAAACTTAGATCAAAGGTACATTGAAAGTCCAAATTTTTTTACATACGCCTCAGAAAGGAAGCTTAGACCTTCTAAGTATTGAATGCCTCTAAGTAAATAAGATTATTGTTATTTACTTTTGGGCATTCACTAGAAGTCACAATACATGCCTTAGTTAATTTACGTTTACCAAACAAGCTTTTAATCAATTAAAATTAGATAAATTCCAATAAAGAATTTCGCCAGCTATTGCACGCTAATAGACGATTCGATAAATTATGGTTTATACACATTTTTAATATTACATTCGAAGAAATGGGGAAATCCAATTTTCTTATAGGAGCAGGTGTCAGGTTTGCCGTTTTCGGCCCGAAACGAAATTGATATAGCGGTTTGTGTTATTTCAAATATATCGGAAAGAATATTGCCCCCACTTGAGAGTAAATATCTGGGATAGATAATTTGGTTGGATCGTATATCTTACCAGAGCGCGTAAATGGAGAAAACTGTTTGAGGTGTTTGAAAGGAGCTTTTATCTTGGACCTGACAACTGTTTTATTTAATTATAAGAGAACCTTTTAGTTTCATATTATAGGTTTTTTAAACTAATTTTATCGGAACTGTTAGATTACGACAATAATTTATTACAAAAAGTTAAATTTTGTTTACTTATAAAGCTAAACTTGGTTCTGGAAAAAAATATATCAGATTTAAAAGAAGTAAACTGAGAACATATATTAAATATGTTAGTAATAATCGGTTATATTATATAGTATTTAGTAATAACAATCAGATAAGCCCAACGAGCTCTGTCAAAAAGTAAATAATTAATCATTTAGAACAAAACCTCAGCCCTACAAATTATCTAATTTAAGAACAATAATAACTAATAATGTTTCAACACATACATAATATATTGGAACCATTTTTGGAAACGTTTACCAGATTTTTACTCAGCTACTATGACAATTTTATACAGTCGTTTTTGGTCCCAGTTTTGGTCTTCCTAGAGTTGGAAGACTGGGCCGATTGTAAAACAGAATGATTATTTTCCCATAACTTGAAACTTCCGGATTGGAATCATCAATTCATACAAATCAAACTCACAAAACTCACAATCGATGTGATCATATATTTTGCTTGTGGTTCTGGTTGAGTTATATGACCACTTATGTAGACCACTGTATACTTTAATTTAATAACTATATAAGCTGCGCACTCGACATGAGCAGTTAGTCCTAAGTTACTAGGTAAGGAGGAAACATCTCACTGTTGTAAAATATATTTTGGCTTGTAAAATTAAAGTTTTTAAAAACAGGTTTTTTCAACCAGAAACAAAATTGTTGCACACGTCTTTATGAAAACAATTTTTTAAAGCTTCAATAATTACGCGTCATCGTGCTTAAATGTTATAATACTTATTTAGCATCAGTTTCTCAAGTTTCTCAAAAAATCGAAAACATACAGACTACGTTTAAGATTAATTAAAATTACTGTTTATTCGAATTCCATGACATAAGTAAAATGTTGGACTTTAACAAATGTATATTAATGCCTCAGTTTAATATTTTGTGTATTTTTGGAATCATACCAAAGAAAACCTTTTCAAAATAAACATTTGTACAATTTTAAATTAGCTGAGGAAAACTAAGAATATTTAGATTTTAAAGTAGCACTATTCAGTACTAAATCATAAAAGAACGAACTAAGCTTAATTTCAATAGTTCATTTTAACTTCATTTTTAAATTTATAAAACCTTCAAAACCAACCTCCATTTACTCATGGAACCTTTTCTCGAGCCGTTTACCTATCTTATCAGTTAGTTTTATCATATGAGACATTGATTATAGTTGTAAGAGTGGAAGAGGTGTGTGTGCAAGTAAATTAAATATGTAATATAAAAAACTAAACTTAAATGTGTCATTTTTAATTCTACGAATTGAAAATCACTTTCAAATGCAACAGAAACAAAAATAACTATTTTTGACATTAAAATTCCAACTCAATCCAACACTTTCAAAAATATATGGCAAACTTCGTAAGATAAAATGTAAAGTAGTGCTGCTCAGTAAATCATCCAAAGCGTTAAGAATTTTACCAGACGAATACTTTTATGATAATTTCAGCAAATAAAATTGTTGAAACTTGAACGTAGCGAATGTATAAATTCATTGGAACTAAATTCCATTGTACTTGAAATTTACATTACTTTTATTCTTTGCTGAAGCCTTTGTGAATTTTTATTGGATGGGTGTTGCGTTTAGTTGGATTTTGATTTATCCTTATTTAAGTAAAGTGGTTAATTAACTCAAGTCACAATTTTAATCTATTTTTAGCTGCTTAGCTTAGCCACGAGAAGAGAATACTTATATTTCTCTTATATTTCTCTAACTAGGCATAAATGTACAAGAAAAAAAAGCTCTCCAAAAAACCTATAAAGATTTCTATAAGAAGACTTCTATAAGAAGCATCGTTATTCATAGTGCACTGTCGAATTATCAAAACGAAGCCAATTATAAGTAAAAATGAACATCGTTAATTAAAAAACATTATTTTCTGTTCCGATTAATTAAGATACAGAGTACAGTTCGTGCAAAAACATGATTGCAATAAACCAGGCTCAACATTCGCCAGTCGTTAATTAGTGGGAAAAAATTTTAATTTAAAGCTGAAGCTAAATTAAACAAACCTTATTTATGTTCGCTAGTTGAGCAAAGATTCCCTACGCCAGAAATTTTATATTGAATCTCGTTGTACGTGACTTCCGTTTGCTAAACAACTCAATTTCACTATCGTAATTTAGATTTGGGCGTTGGCATTTTGCGTTACCGGAAGTCATAGCATTTCGATTTTAGCTTTATCAAAACTGCTCGGAGATTTTTGTATTGAACCTGAGTTAATTAATGTAATTTTGTATGAAGGCAGTTACGGGCGAAGCTCAGCTTTTGATTCATTTCTCCTCGGTTCATGTCATGTGTTTGTTTATAATACTTGCTTTAGCAAATATTAACTTTTTGAACATAATAAACTTATAATAAATAATAACGTATTAAATCTACAACTTACCATGTAAAACAAGCTTTAACTCTCGGAAATTTGTCAGGTGGTCGATCGAGATAATAAATGAAATATTTGAATAGTTATTTAGGAAGCAAATGAGCAAAATAATAATACAGTTATAAATAAATAGATGGGCAAAGAAAGGGGAGAAGAAAATATCTTACAATATGCGGTCTAAAATAGGCGTTTGAACGATAGAGGAGAAAGACTTTCCAATTTCTTCACTCAATAAGGTTTTTACAAAACCAACTCCTCAGCGAATGCAAACTTGAATAAAAGTGAATGAATTAGAATAATTGAGATGGACTTCATCATCCCCAATTCCGGTAAAATCTGTAGAGGTTGCAGACCGTTTGGGTACAGGTTGCGACCACATAATTATCGGGCGTGTTTTTGCAGGATCATTCAAACGGAGAATCAATCTGATTAGTAAACCGAAAATATTGAAATATGTACTGGATAATTGAAAACCATATAAATATAACGTTGCACTACATACTGCAATAAAAAACTCGTTTTCAATTTAAATTAGGCTTAAAAAAAAGGCTAAGAAGCGTGCAATGCTTAATATGTCTCTCAGCTATAAAATAAGAAATAAAAGAGGAAACGAGAGCAACCAGCATAATTATCGCTGTGGTTGACCTCAAATGGCAATGCCGGCCAAGAAAATCAAGAAGATCCACAAAGAAGATGCATAGAAGAATTTTAGGAAATTTTGGTTTCGAGGAGAACAGATATCAATGGAAAAGATACGTAGAGACCGAATTCCAGATGCGGATTGAAGCTCGAAATAATATTAAATCATGTGCATTGTAGTTATAATACTCCTACGTCAAAGGTTTTTGAGTCGGATTTCAGTCTTCTCAACCATTCTTCACAACAAGCGTTAAGCTGGACCCATTTCCTTACGCAGTAAATGGCAAAATAAAAATCAATACGCAAATGCTCACATAGCAACCAATTCACTTCAAAGATGTCAGATATCAGAATTCTGAGTGTAAAGCGGTGAAGAAAAGATTTACGACCAGTAGAATAGCAGCAAATAATTAAAGCGGAAACTTATAGAATTTTGAATTTTCACTATACATTATTAAACCACAGGTTGGAAGTATTAACGTGCTGAAAGCTGCTTTTTTGGTTGCTAATTCAGAGTACACAGCTAGCTTTAGGGAAGTAACCAAGAGTAGAAGAACATGGAACAGAAAATCCTTTTCACATTGTTATTACATAACAACGTGTGTCCTTCTGCACAAACTGGACCCTCACACACGTTGTTATATATATCTTATATCTATATTTTACTGTCCTATAAATTATTATAATAAATCGCAAATATTTTCATTCAATTTGTGTATGAATATTATTAAGCATATACCAATTGATTAAAGTATGTTCAATTTTTCAGAGCTTTTTTAATTCGAATGCCAAATCTAGAAAGATTTAAGCAAACTCCAGAAAACGCCCACAAATAAAATTTCCCAGTTCGAACACACCATCAAGATAAAACGTATTAATATACATTGTATTCTTTATTTGCAGCTCGAGGTTATTTAAAGCCGAAGTGCCTCGACATGCTATTTGGATGAGACTAGTTTCACAAACGGTTTTATGACGTCTTTAAACTAGCTCGTTTCAAGACTCGAAGTTCCACCACAAAGAAATGCAATCCGAGAAAATAGCTTGCCAAATAGTATGTGTAGGACATTTTCAGGTTTTTGTATCGAAATCAGGAGTAGGTAAGTGATTTTTAGTGGATCGAAAAGCGAGTTTCGATGGTAATTTATTTTGGCACTAAGAAAAGCATCCTTAGTGGCCTGACACTATAACGACACACATTTAGGAAGAAGGTTTTTAAAGAAAATACTCATATTTTTTCGATAAATATAATATGTAAACATCATAACATATTAGAAGAATTTAATGAGAGAGGTGGTTCTCTCAACCAAGGTACACGGGGTGGCAAATTTAAAAATGTAATGATATTCCGTCGAGAAACATGGGATAGTAGTAGTAGTAGTAAACATCTTTATTTCTAAAAAAAGGCTATCGACCTATCGGTCTTTCTGCCCTTGTTTAATACATGCAGTCTTAATCTAGATAAAAAACCAATATGAAAATTCTCCTATTCTAGGTTAACAATAGTAGTAGTAAACATCTTTATTTCCAAAAAAGGCCATCGACCCATCGGTATCTCTGCCCTTGCCCAATACATGCAGTCCCAATCCAGACAAAAAACAAATATGAAAATTCTCCCATTCTAGGTTAACAATGTTATTGAATAAATAAGATTTCAGTGGCAAAAAGAAATTATTTTATTGTCCACTAGTCCGTTGCGTTTGTAAGTGTTCGAGTAGCGTTAATGTAGGGAAACGGAAGCGGGATTGTCTGGTTGGTCTTGCAAGACAAAGGGGATTCAGTATGGTCCAGTTGTAGGGGTTGTTTGTCCATTTTGTCTGTAGCTGTATGAGTCTCTCAGAGATCTTTGTCATGTTTGTGCGTTCGTATAGTAGTTGGGTGGGGGGGTTGTGTAGTGGGTTTTGGGGGTGTCTTATTCGTGTTATTAGTCTTAGTGCAATTTGCTCTGTTGTTTGTGTATAACGTTTTGTCCTTTCTGTTCCGTTGGTCATGAGTACATGTCCAAAGTCTAGCAAGGGTCTACAAATAGCTTTATATATTTTGGTGGCGGTGTTTGTGCTAATTCCTCTGTCTTTGTAGGTTAGTGATCGGAAGTGTTTCGCTCTCTTCATTGTTTCTGCCCTGATGTTTCGCATGTGTTTAGTGAATCTAAGTTTGTGGTCGATTGTGATTCCAAGGTATTTTACGTCGTTTTTTGGTTGTGTCGTTTGGCCGTCTGCTGTTATTGTAGGGGAATCAGCGTTGAGTCTGTGGTTTGTGAGCAGAAGTTGGTTTTTTGACGCGTTTGGTGTTAGTCTCCATTTATAAAACCATGTCATTGTGTTGTTTGTTAGTGTTTGGAGTCTTTGCGTTGCTCTCTCAGTAGTTTTGTCATGTACAATAAGTGCCGTGTCGTCTGCGTATTGTAATATGTATGCCGATCTGTCGATTTGATTTTTGTCTGGTAAGTTGTAATTGTATATGTCATGGCAGTATATATTGTAGAGAAACGGTGAGAGCGGGGATCCTTGAGGGAGCCCTTGTTCAGGGGAAAAAGAAAATGACAGTGTTTTGTCAATTCGTACTTGTAGTTGTCTGTTTTCTAGTAAGTTCTTTATGGTGTGTAGTAGATATGTTGGTGTGTGTAGTTTGTATAGTTTGTATAGTAAGCCTCTATGCCAGACACTGTCAAAAGCCTTGTTAATGTCCATAAACAGGCAAGCTGTCTTTCTGTCAGTTAGGTGGGTAGTTTGTATATTGTTGGCCAAAATAAAGAGCGGATGAACAGTCGAGTGATGCTGTTTGAAACCAAATTGGTAGGTAGGTATATATTTTCCAATCACTTTTTCAAGCCGCTGCTTTATTATGTATTCAAAAATTTTGCTTAGTACTGGAAGTAGTGTAATTGGTCTGTAGTTGCTCGGTTGTGTATTGTCCAGTCCATTTTTGGGTATAGGGATTATTAAGCCTTTTTCCCATGTTTCTGGGATTCTGCCATTTGTGATGCAGTTGTTCAATTCAGTTAGGATCAGTTTGTGTGTTTCCCGAGTTAGGCCCTTCAAGACCTTTGCCTTAATTTTATCTTTCCCCGGTGCAGTGTTCTTGATGTGCGCTAGGGCTTCATGGTACTCTGTGTCTGTGATCAGTGTGCAGGCATAGTTTGGTGAGTTGTTAAAATAGTTCAAGTACCAGTCGTTGATCAAGTTCCAGTTGTCATTGTCGAAGTTAGGGTTTGTCGATGTGCTGAAGGCCCTTTGATAGTGTCTGGCGAATGCGTCCGCTTTCTCTTTGTCTGTGTAGCGTTCTATTCCGTTTTCGTCAATTGTGTCAGTAGTGCCAGTCTTCCTGTATTGCGCCAGTTTTTTAATTTTTTCGCCAGTATGTTTTGCCTTTGTCCTTCTGTATTCTTTACATGCTTCTAGCCAGTTGTCTTGTCGGTATTGTCCAATCATAGTTTTAATGTTTCTGTTAAGTTGGTTCATTGTCTTTTTTAGGTCGTTATTTTGAGTGTTTGTATATAGTCTATACAGTTCTCTCTTATGTTTTATTAGTCTCAGTATGTATTTGGGTAGTGTATGTCGGTAGAAAGCATTTTTTATTTCCGGGCTAAATTTTCCTATGGCTAGTGAAAGTTGTTGTTGTATGGTTTCTATTGAAATGTGCTGTGCTTGTGATTGAATGTAGTCATGTATATGTTGTTTCACTTTGTCTATGTCAGTCTTTGTTAGGTTTAAGTTTTTCTCTATAGGAGGTGTATTGGAGGTAGGTTGGATGGGATATTATTATGACTTTCTGAGAATCTTAAAAAGCTGCAGATTAATTTATTAATTTTTTTCTTTATTTCATATTTCGAAAACTGATGAAAGTTTCCTACCCAAACATTATTAGAACAATTTTTACATGGAATCTAATTATGCCAACAGATATTATGGTAGTCAGTCAACTGTGATGTTTCTTATGGGTGCCATAATATATTTTTGTCCTAATTAGATCTTCCTTTTTACATACTACATCAAAATATAAAAAAATACTGTTTTATTAAGAGTGCTTTAGAAATAACATTCACATATTTGCTTAAATAGTACTTTTCTGACCGATTGAATAGCTTTAAAACTTCAACTATGAATAAAATTTTAAAAACCCCAGAAAATGTAGTGATTGTTGATGATTCTAGAAGAAAGTAGTTTGCTGTATAAAGCATATTCCAGAAAGTTTAGCAACTACTTTCCAAACAACCTGGAATATTAAAAAGCAAGATAATGAGACTCCACGAGCGAATATTTAAAAATCGAGTAACGATACTTTTGAGATTCTTTCAGAAGCTCTCTATAGTTCAGAAGAGCCTCTTGATTTAAAATTATTAAATGCGCATTTAATTTTAACATCTTGATCTTACATCAGAAAGGTAATTCGCAATATTTGCATATTCGTAGATCAATGTATGTATTCCGTGTACGCTGTCAAATCTTTATTTAGATATTTTTAAGTTTTAATATATTAAGTACTATTCCCATACGTATTACAGATAATTTTCATAAAAAGCCAAAAAATGTTAGTCATTTTTATTTGGATTATATTTTTTTAAATAAATCATTAGTATTTAGAACATTACTTTTGATTGTATTGTGTATATTCTGCTCCAAAAGCAAATGATGATTTTTGTTGTCTGACTTGAAATACTTGTCGCAGTAAGAGAATTTATGTGAATATTGATAATTCAAAAAGGTGCACAATTTAAAAGCTCTATATATATACTGCCATGACATATACAATTACAACTTACTAGACAAAAATCAAATCGACAGATCGGCATACATATTACAATACGCAGACGACACGGCACTTATTGTACATGACAAAACTACTGAGAGAGCAGCTCAGACTCCAAACACTAACAAACAACACAATGACATGGTTTTATAAATGGAGACTAACACCAAACGCCTCAAAAAACCAACTTCTGCTCACAAACCACAGACTCAACGCTGACTCCCCTACAATAACTGCAGACGGCCAAACGACACAACCAAGAAACGACGTAAAATACCTTGGAATCACAATTGACCACAAAACAAATTCACTAAACACATACGAAACATGAGGGCAGAAACAATAAAGAGAACAAAACACTTCCGATCACTAACCTACAAAGACAGAGGAATTAGCACATACACCGCCACCAAAATATACAAAGCTATTTGTA
The DNA here is from genome assembly GCA_024550625.1 of Dendroctonus valens. Lineage (NCBI taxonomy): Eukaryota > Metazoa > Arthropoda > Insecta > Coleoptera > Curculionidae > Dendroctonus > Dendroctonus valens. The sequence continues at coordinate 168,034 of JAJTJO010000413.1, read as the reverse complement.
GACCCTTGCTAGACTATGGACATATACTCATGACCAACGGAACAGAAAGGACAAAACGTTATATACAAACAACAGAACAAATTGCACTAAGACTAATAACACGAATAAGACACCCCCAAAACCCACTACACAACCCCTCCACCCAACTACTATACGAACGCACAAACATGACAAAGATTTCGGAAACTCATACAGCTACAGACAAAATGGACAAACAACCCCTACAACTGGACCATACGGAATCCCCTTTGTCTTACAAGACCAACCAGACAATCCCGCTTCCGTTTCCCTACATCAACGCTACTCGAACACTTACAAACGCAACTGACTACTGGACAATAGAATAATTTTCTCTTGTCACTGGAATTGGAAAGTTTATTTAGTAAGATTGTTAACTTAGAATAAGAGAATTTTCATATTTATTTTTTGTTTAGATTTAGACGATATGTATTAAACAAGGGCAGAAAGACCGATAGGTCGATAGCCTTTTTTAGAAATAAAGATGTTTACTACTACTAAAAGCTCAATACTTTCTCTCAACGTTTTTGGATAAAACTGATTTAGTCCTCAGTTTTTTTAATTGTTACGCAATCGATTATCTTAAATAGTTCTTTTTATTGTGCAAACCAAAAGCTATTATTTGAAATTTTAACATATTTTATATTCGGCTTTCGAATGAACTACAGAAACTACTAACTTGACTTTGAATCTAACTGAAAATTGGAAATATTTAGTGTAGTTGGGTATATTTTCCTGACTGTACTTTAATCACTTCAAATTATTCCTGGGTTTCAGTCAATTTTATTGTTTATCATTCAAAATGTTACAAATACGTTTCGGTGTCTTTCTCCACCATCATCAGTTTGTCTAAAATATATATTTTCAAATAATTGAACACAAAATTCACATATTAAAATACAAATCACACACATATTAAAAAGTACATTAAGAACATTGGTTTTCAGGTGATGAGTCAGGACAAACATGTCTGGGAAAAGACTAGAATCTATTGTTTAGAGATTTAAATTTAACTTACGTGTCTAGATGTTTCTACCTTCACATTTGACTGGACATTGAATTCCCTATTTTATTCGACATCGAGCGAGGGAACGAAAAAAACCTGTTTATACTTCGCCTTTTCTTTGCATTCTTGGAATTGCTCTGCAATTCCTCAATATCAGCTGTTTACTTTTCACTTACCTGGTCCATTCAGTTCATGCATGCGATCATTTAATTAGTGTGTGATACACAGAGCTAAGATTGTCTGTGTCTGATCTAAAATTCATTGCATTCTGGCGTTTTTTGATCTGTATCATTTCATGAATTCTTCTCTTATTATAGTTGTTTTCATTGATTAGTATTTTTGTGTTATCGAAATCAAAACTATGCAATTTTTATTGTGCATGTTGTGCATGTTGTGTAGTTTTGATTTCGATAACACAAAAATACTAATCAATGAAAACAACTATAATAAGAGAAGAATTCATGAAATGATACAGATCAAAAAACGCCAGAATGCAATGAATTTTAGATCAGACACAGACAATCTTAGCTCTGTGTATCACACACTAATTAAATGATCGCATGCATGAACTGAATGGACCAGGTAAGTGAAAAGTAAACAGCTGCTATTGAGGAATTGCAGAGCAATTCCAAGAATGCAAAGAAAAGGCGAAGTATAAACAGGTTTTTTTCGTTCCCTCGCTCGATGTCGAATAAAATAGGGAATTCAATGTCCAGTCAAATGTGAAGGTAGAAACATCTAGACACGTAAGTTAAATTTAAATCTCTAAACAATAGATTCTAGTCTTTTCCCAGACATGTTTGTCCTGACTCATCACCTGAAAACCAATGTTCTTAATGTACTTTTTAATATGTGTGTGATTTGTATTTTAATATGTGAATTTTGTGTTCAATTATTTGAAAATATATATTTTAGACAAACTGATGATGGTGGAGAAAGACACCGAAACGTATTTGTAACATTTTGAATGATAAACAATAAAATTGACTGAAACCCAGGAATAATTTGAAATATTTAGTGTGTAAAAAGGTCTGCCATTTAAATTTTCGAAAGACCATTTGCAATCGACATCTATTTAATCACCAGCCAATTTTAAAATTATCTCTTATGCTTTAACAATTTAGATGTAAATTATTTTGAAAATTCGGGGTCCGGTTTACATGTTTTTTCTGAGAAATATCATAAATGTAAAGAGATTAGCATGTGGAATCCTGGATACAAGCAAAAAACGGCGAATTATATTCCCCAGTCAGTGTTTGAAATGACATTCTGACCTTTAACATAATTTACCTTATTCAATTCCCTGTGTGGACATAAAAGTTTAATTTGAGTTCGGAATACGCAAAATGTAAGAGCGTAAGCTTTGATATAAAATTGGACCCCATACAAACGAAAAATGTGCAATGATATGTGATATTTATATGAATACACTAAAAGTGCAAATACTACGCGATAAACTTGCATATTTATGAGAATATCTCATTTAATTTAAATGCATTTTACCACAAATACTTGGCAAATAAAAGCCGCAGGTTTGTTATTTAGACTTCCTTAGACAGTAATAAATAATAATCGAAGACAAGTTTTATGTTTTAGATTGCAATTACAGCATAAAATTGAGCTCAATTTACAAGCATCTAGTAATAGATAAAATATAACTATAGAATAACTTGAATATTGCGTTTCTGTGGAATATTATTCAAAAAATTTAATTTAAATTACGCCTACGGCAAAATCTTCAATTTCAGTAGTAGTAAATATCTTTATTTCTAAAAAAGGCTATCGACCTATCGGTCTTTCTGCCCTTGTTTAATACATATAGTCTTAGTCTAAATGAAAACAAATATGAGATTCTCTTATTCTAGGTTAGCAATACTATTAAATAAATAAGATTTCAGTGGCAAGAAGGAATTATTTTATTGTCCACTAGTCCGTAGCGTTTGTAAGTGTTCGAGTGGCGTTAGTGTAGGGAAACGAAAGCGGGATTGTCTGGTTGGTCTTGTAAGACAAAGGGGATTCAGTATGGTCCAGTTGTAGGGGTTGTTTGTCCATTTTGTCTGTAGCTGTATGAGTCTTTCCGAGATCTTTGTCATGTTTGTGCGTTCGTATAGTAGTTGGGTGGGGGGGTTGTGTAGTGGGTTTTGGGGGTGTCTTATTCGTGTTATTAGTCTTAGTGCAATTTGTTCTGTTGTTTGTATATAACGTTTTGTCCTTTCTGTTCCGTTGGTCATGAGTATATGTCCATAGTCTAGTAAGGGTCTACAAATAGCTTTATATATTTTGGTAGCGGTGTTTGTGCTAATTCCTCTGTCTTTGTAGGTTAGTGATCGGAAGTGTTTTGTTCTCTTTGTTGTTTCTGCCCTGATGTTTCGTATGTGTTTAGTGAATTTAAGTTTGTGGTCAATTGTGATTCCAAGGTATTTTACGTCGTTTTTTGGTTGTGTCGTTTGGCCGTCTGCAGTTATTGTAGGGGAGTCAGCATTGAGTCTGTGGTTTGTGAGCAGAAGTTGGTTTTTTTGACGCGTTTGGTGTTAGTCTCCATTTATAAAACCATGTCATTGTGTTGTTTGTTAGTGTTTGGAGTCTTTGAGCTGCTCTCTCAGTAGTTTTGTCATGTACAATAAGTGCCGTGTCGTCTGCGTATTGTAATATGTATGCCGATCTGTCGATTTGATTTTTGTCTGGTAAGTTGTAATTGTATATGTCATGGCAGTATATATTGTAGAGAAACGGTGAGAGCGGGGATCCTTGAGGGAGCCCTTGTTCAGGGGAAAAAGGAAATGACAGTGTTTTGTCAATTCGTACTTGTAGTTGTCTGTTTTCTAGTAAGTTCTTTATGGTGTGTAGTAGATATGTTGGTGTGTGTAGTTTGTATAGTTTGTATAGTAAGCCTCTATGCCAGACACTGTCAAAAGCCTTGTTAATGTCCATAAACAGGCAAGATGTCTTTCTGTCAGTTAGGTGGGTAGTTTGTATATTGTTGGCCAAAATAAAGAGCGGATGAACGGTCGAGTGATGCTGTTTGAAACCAAATTGGTAGGTAGGTATATACTTTCCAATCACTTTGTCAAGCCGCTGCTTCATTATGCATTCGAAAATCTTGCCTAGTACTGGAAGTAGTGTAATTGGTCTGTAGTTGCTCGGTTGTGTATTGTCCAGTCCATTTTTGGGTATAGGGATTATTAAGCCGCTTTTCCATGTTTCTGGGATTCTGCCATTTGTGATGCAGTTGTTCAATTCAGTTAGGATCAGTTTGTGTGTTTCTTGAGTTAGGCTTTTCAGGACTTTTGCCTTAATTTTGTCCTTCCCCGGTGCAGTGTTCTTGATGTGCGCTAGGGCTTCATCGTACTCTATGTCTGTGATCAGTGTGCAGGCATAGTTTGGTGAGTTGTTAAAATAGTTCAAGTACCAGTCGTTGATCAAGTTCCAGTTGTCATTGTCGAAGTTAGGGTTTGTCGATATGCTGAAGGTCCTTTGATACTGTCTGGCGAATGCGTCCGCTTTCTCTTTGTCTGTGTAGCGTTCTATTCCGTTTTCGTCAATTGTGTCAGTAGTGCCAGTCTTCCTGTATTGCGCCAGTTTCTTAATTTTTCGCCAGTATGTTTTGCCTTTGTCCTTCTGTATTTCTTTACATGTTTCTAGCCATTTGTCTTGTCGGTATTGTCCAATCAGAGTTTTAATGTTTCTGTTAAGTTGGTTCATTGTCTTTTTTAGGTCGTTATTTTGAGTGTTTGTATATAGTCTGTACAGTTCTCTCTTATGTTTTATTAGTCTCAGTATGTATTTGGGTAGTGTATGTCGGTAGAAAGCATTTTTTATTTCCGGGCTAAATTTTCCTATGGCTAGTGAAAGTTGTTGTTGTATGGTTTCTATTGAAATGGGGTGTGCTTGTGATTGAATGTAGTCATGTATATGTTGTTTCACTTTGTCTATGTCAGTCTTTGTTAGGTTTAAGTTTTTCTCTATAGGTGTATTGGAGGTAGGTTGCGTATGTTGTAAGTCTATGTTAAACGTAATAGCCAGGTGGTCGGATCCAAGCTCGTTGGTTAAGTTTATGTTGTTGATGGTGTTTGTCAGGTTTCTTGTGTGCAGTAGAACGTCTGGTGTTGAGTCTGGGTTTGCGGGCATCAGAAAAGTTGGTGGGGTGTGCTGTTTTATAAAGTCAGAATTTTGTAGAAATCTTTTAAGCTGTTTCGTTTTGCTTTTGTTCATATTAAAGTCGCCTACAATTATTGCATATTTATAGATGCTCGCTTTAGTCAGTATGTTTTGTTCTAGGTTGGAGTGTGGGTGTATGTATGTCAGAAATATGTGTATCAGGTCGTTTAAGTAGGGTAGCGTAAAGTGTAGACAGTCGTTCAAAGGGTTGTTGAGGGAGGGAGGATTTGCTCTTCCAAGTTTATATGTTGGTTTTAGGAGAGCTGCGACCCCGCCCCTGGCATGATTGATGGTATTTCCATGCCTATAGATATACTGCCAATTTCTGTACGTTGGTGTTTGTCCCAGTTTGGTTTTCGTCTCTACAAATATGCAGCAGTCTGTGTCGTTTTGTTCTATGTAATTGTAAATAAGTGTTTTTTTGCTGTTAAGTCCGTTGATGTTTGCGTAAAGTACTTTCATATTGAATCTTGTACTTTTGTCACCGTCTGTCTCACCTGTTCGCAGGGTTCCGTTGGAGAGCGTCTCTCGGGCAGGAGCATGTCAAACATTAATATGTAGACATGGTTCCCGAAGAAAACCACTGAGGTGTCGATGTCAAAATCTTCTATAAATTGTTTTCGTAGTTTTTTTAGTAGTTCGTCTCTGTTGGTGTTGTTTGTCTTGTTAAGTTGATGTTTGTATTTGTTTATGATGTGGTCATGTGTTGTGATGGGTGTGTGTATTCTACTTGCCACTGTCGTTGTCTCCGCAATCTCGGACGTACGTTTGTTAACGCATTTTACCTTCACGTTTGGTATTCCGACGATTGGGGCTGTCGGTCGTTTTGGGCACTTCATGCTCCATGCTGCGTGGTCCTCTGAGTTGCATGCTGCGCACTTGGTTGGCAGTGGCGACTCGCACCTGGAAGTTGGATGGGGTCCCTGGCACTTGTTGCATCTTGGCGATTGTTTGCAATCTTCAGTTTTGTGGCTGAATATGTTGCATTTGCCACACGGCGCAGGCACGGGTGCTGGTGGTTTACTTTCGGTGATTTTGAAAATGCGGCCCAAAAAATGAACCGCACGGTCGCTCATCAACCTTTCGTATGTGGATATGTCGCCGGTTATAAGCCTCATCATGAGTGTGGGTGCGTTGCGCTCTCGCGAGATAATTCTCCTGCAGAACCTTATTCTGAAGCCCTGCTGCTCCAGGCGTTCCAGAAACATGCTGTCTTCAATGTCCAGGTCGACCCCAGTGGCGACGACAGAATATGATGGTGTAATATGGTGGTGACCTGACTTTTGTTGTCGGATTAGTGGGAGGTTATCGTTTTTTTGTAATTTGTAACTTGTTACAGTGTTTTCTTGTTTTAGTTGTTGTAAAATTGTTGATGTTTTGTCCTCCTGGTTGGTTTTGATTAGGAAGTAATTATCTTGCCTGATAATCACATCCTTGTTGTTGGGGTTGAGTTCCTCCCACCTGATTGCAAATTGGACTCTGGTGATGGTCGGCAATGCGTTCGCTGTGAATGTGTGCGAATACGTGGGAAATCTTGTTGATGTCTTGCTCTTTGTTGTTTGGTTTTTGTTGTTTGTAGACTGATAGTCCAACGCTATTCGTTTGGCCTCAGGTGTTGTCGTTGTGGGGGTTGGCTGGGTTGGCTGGGTTGGCTGGGTCGTCTTCGGTTTTCTGCCCCGTTTTTTCGTTCGTGGCATTTTGAACCCACCATCCTGGGAGGCATAATCCGATTCGGATTCTTGCGAACTCCCAGGGTCCATCCTTTCGTTTGAATTCCACTCGTATGTATATATATGTATATATATATTGTCCGTTTGTGAAAAGTTCACAGTGGCAACGTTGCACAGTCCACAGTTTAACCGGGCCTGATGCCTTTTCAGGTAGCAAAACCGGGCGGTTTACTTCGCTTTGCTGGTCACTTTTGGCACTTTCGCACTTTTACCCCAATGGATTGGCGCGCTTGTAAACACACAACCGCTCGCTACGGTGTCTCGACTCGGAATCTTCAATTTCAATAATCAATAAGTTCCCATAATTTTAATGGAATAATTTAAAAGTCGCCATCAGATTAAAAGTAATAACTTCCGAAACGTGAAGCCTTCAAAAAGTTAATAAGGTTCCAAAGCTGTATAATGCAGATAAGATGGCGCAGTCTAATTTGAAAACTAATGTTGGAAAGTATCTGAGGTAACTTTTAATGTTTGTTTACACTCAATTATTAAAAGAAAATTTTGGGTTATGACTAAACAAGAAAATAAACAGCTAAAGGAGATAATTTTAAACAACTTTTTAGCAAGCCGCTTAGAAAATAATAAATAATATGCAAATATGGAAATTTTTGATCTCATGATCAGATCTATTTTATTTACTCCTACTACTTAAGTGGCATCGAACAAGCAAATTTCTCTCTGCCTTTAAAAATATGTTTCTAACATTCAGTAAATCGACCTGATAATACATAACTAAAAACAGGCTGCAAGAAATAATATTTATCTTCAAACCGAAGGACTCTAATGTAAATACTATCAATCTTGACTGATATTCATCGAAGGATTTCAGTCCATATTAAAATGTAATATCCAAGTCGATATATTTATTGTGTGTTTCGATTTTTCAACCCATAAAAAGAATGTTGAAAGTCATTTTATAAAATAAAGATCATGCATTATTTTCGCGACAATAATGTAACAGTGGATTTAGACACAACTTTTGCCTTGAAAAGCATAGATCGATTTGAATCTACCTTTATTAATGTACCAGCTGAATATGTTTAGCCGTAGGCACCTGATTTGCGAAAAAACGAGTTCAAATATATTAGACTTTGAAAATCCATTAGCAAAGTAATAAGCTTCGGAAATGCCCCTTTTGATTGAAGCCTGGACGAAAAATTAAATGAACCTCAACTAAAACGTTAAAGTTTTAAATTGATTTAGGCAGATGGGCGGAGTGTATTATTAGCTGTGAACAACGCCAAATAGAAGGGTATTGATTAGCATTGCAAAACTTTCGAAGCTTTAATTAGATTTACTCTGATTTCCATTAGCTGCGACTGAATTTTTTCCCAAATTTAACTTAAGTAAAATATCTTCCTAATTGATGATCGCGCTCCAGGTTAATGGATTGCCAAAGTTGGATTTCTGCCAAATCAGCTATACAGAAAGAGTTAATCATCAAATTCGACTTGAAGCTTTTTAAATTCAATGTTGGCTTAATACACTATAAAAACCTCGAAATTCTGCAGATTTAGGAAATTTGATGGATTTGTGTGTTTGAAATGGAAATATTTGACTAGACACATTGAATAAGCGAGCGAGATCTGCAGATATAATATGCTAATAGAAAAATATTTTCCACAGAACTCCAATTTTAAACCAGAAATTGATATAAACCTATGATTGAAAAACTTATTTTTTTACTTTTGTTCAGCCATGAAAACTCAGCGATTATAACAATTTTATATCGCATAAGCTTTTTCCATCAAACCACTTAATTTTTTAAACTGGCAATTTTCCATGTTCGATTTTAACGCCAACGCACCGGCAATATATTGAAGAATTATATCCCCATTTGAGCAATTTGAAGCTACACGCTTAATTGGAGCAGCCAAGTGTGATACCGATGTTCAACGTGTTATTTGGTGGAAATATTGAAGCAACTTGGGATGAATATTTTCTGTCACCGGTCACCAGAATACGTTTTAGCATGCCTCATGTAAAACATTGAATTACTTTACTACTAATAAAAATTTCTATCGTTTTAGTAGTATTTTCATTCCAACCGACACTTTCGCCTTTTTAAAAAAATATACATACATATATGTTTTTGTGTTTGTCGCGATAAACTCAGGGCAGTTATTGCAGGATTTATGAGATATGTTGGATATATTTAGGACACATATAGTTCGCACTGAAATGTAAAAAACTGATATGTATTTTCAATATTTCAAGCAAATTTTGCTTTTCCTTGTTTTACTTAACAAACATACATAAAAAGTATAGCCGGGAACTTTCATTTATTCTCATATTTGTTTTTTTTTTGTTTGCCCGGCGGCGGCTGGAGGATAAAAAATCTTCTCGAAGACACCCGGTGTCCCGTGACACCAGGTAGTGTTGGATTCCTACCAACTAAAAAAACCCCAAGTTTTGACTGTAAGTTTCCAGGAGTTATCCTTTAAAACTTATAGTCTGCTTAAAGAATGGATCAGCTCTGGCATCCGCATGCCCTAACATCTCATTCTCTCCATACTAGCTGGCTGTTAGCAGAGATTAGTTGATCTCTGCTGTTAGTATGGGCATCTTACTAATTTTACACAAGCACTACTTCAATCTCACTATATTAACACTACGCTTTGCACACTTACGACACTTTGCAGCTTGCTGCTTTACCTACTGCCCTGCTAAGCCATCTGGTGCCTGGGCCTCTTTTTCCTGGGCCTGTCATCCATTGGCGTATAGTCTACGGTTTCTGCCGCTACGCCATTTTGGCCTGATGATACTCTTCATGAGTAAGAGTTTGTTCCTCGTACTCATTTGGCTTCTTCTGTTCAGTAGTGGGTACAACTGGCTGGGTGTGGCCCTTGCCTTGTTAATTGCTGCAGTCACGTGCTTCTTCCAGGTCAGCTGCGTATCTAGAACAACACCCAGATACTTAATTTCACTTGCCCATTCAACATCATCTCCATTTTCTGACTTTGATATGTGGTAAACAATATCGAAGGCAATGAGGTCACGGTCGAATTTGTCTTCCGTCTTGGTCTGATTTAACGCAACTTCTTTCATTCTGTTGAAGTTATCTGGGTGTTTGACACTCTAGATGGCTTCCCTCGTATCTCTTGGAAATAAGTGTGTTTGATCCAAAATAGTTGCATCCTGCTCAAAACTGCCCAATCATTGTGGAAATGTTCAACTTCATCCCACAAAATCACTTCACAACATCAGCTTTAATCTTTTACAAAAGCGTTTTGTTTTTTATCGCCACTAGATATTAAGGATCGTTTTTCTGATAAAAAAAAAGTTGATAAAGCTACCGCTTTCTACCGAGAAGTGGCCTTTTTTCAAACAATCCTTCAAAAGTTCGAGATCAAGTAAAATCTGCTCGACTCCCTTTAGTATTCTATGCCTAGTTCTGGTGCTTGATGGGATTACATTCCACAGTAGCCCCTTAAAAAAATAATGGTGCTTTCTTTGTACAATTTATGTATCAAATTGGTTCCAAAGAATTCTCACTTTAAAATTACAATATAATAAGGAAATACAGCCTTGGCGGTAATTTAATTTTCTAATGTAAATATTTACTGTTTTCATTTTCTCGGCAAATATGCGTTCAATTGTAATTTATCTTCCACTTTGATAAAAAATTTACAATGCTCTTAATTTTTTTTCCTGGCGCGTATCATGTTTAATGGTCATTAAGTATAAGCTGAGTCTATGCATTAAACGTGATCGTTTCATAATTTTGGTCTTTTGTGTACATGCACTTATAAAAGGTCACCAAAATCAAAAATTCAAAGATAAAACCAAGATATTTCATAGTATCAGAAGTGAATATCAACAATTCATAAAAGTAATTTTTTTTAAATTAATAAAGCGCATTTAAAGTGTTTGGTGACTACCTTCTTCACCTGCTTATTCCTTTGGATGCTGGCTGGATCCTGGGTGCTTTTGTAAGACTTAATTTTTTCTATACAGACATTTTTTTCATCTAATAAATATATGTATTCTATCAGTTTGAATTGAATGATTAATGTTCCTTGTTTTTTTTTGTTTGCCCGGCGGCTGGAGGAATAAGAATTTTCGCGAAGACACCCAGTGTTCTGAACCCTGGGTAGTGTTGGATTCTTACCAACTAAAAACCCCCCTTTTTGTACTACGAGTTTTCGGGAGTTATCCTTTAAAACTTGTAGTCCTCTCTAAGAATTTGTCAGCTCCGGCATCCGTATGCCATAGCATCGCATTCTCTATTCATTTTATTAATTTAACGCCTTACTTATACATGCATGCTACTTACTACAAACACTACATTATTACCACACTTACAGCTTACGCCGTTTGCTACCTGTTGCCCTAGTGGGCTAGTTGGTGTCTGGGCCTTTTTTCCTGGGTCTCAGATCTTCAGGAGTGTAACTTACAAGTTTTCGCAGCTCTTCGTTGGAGTGCCTTCCAGCTTTCTCGAAGTCTGCTTTCGCTTTCCTTGTGAGAAACTCTCTTAGTGGTTCCCACTCCAGGTCCCTGTAGATTTGGGAGTTTCTAACAAACCAGGGCGCATCTATGGCCATCCGCAGAAGTTTGTTTTCTGTGGCCTCAAGTCTATTCAAGTAACACTCGGCTGCATATCCCCACGCAGTGGAGGCATACGCCAGTGTCGGCTTGATTATGGTCTTGATGAGGAGTAGCTTGTTCCTAATACTCATCTGGCTTCCTCGATTGAGGAGTGGGTACAACTTAGCAGTTGTTGCCTTAACCTTGTCGATGGCTGTTTTTATGTGATTCTTCCAGGTCAGCTGTTTATCTAAAACAACACCCAAATATTTAATATCTCTTACTCAATGGATGTTTTGTCCCTCTATGGTGATGTTGCCATCGACACTGACCTGCTTCCTGCCAATAAGTATGGCCCGGCTCTTCTCTGCATTTATCTTCAGCTTCCACTTGATGAACCACTGATGTAGTTCGTCAATTGCAAGCTGGAGCTGTTGCAGTCCTTGCGCCATGAGGATGTCAGAAGGGCCGTATCATCTGCTAAGAGTGCCAAGTTGGAATGTCGCTTGTATATATGTTGTATAGCAGTGGAGAGAGCACTGCTCCTTGCGGTACTCCTGCCTCAGTGCTTCTGGTTTCTGAGCGGTGACCTCCAACTTTGACGCTGAAGCTCCTTCTGCAAATATAACTGTCTATTAACTGGCACAGTTTCTTGTTAATATCTGTTTCCATCATCTTGTAGATGAGACCGTCTCTCCACACTCTGTCGAGCGCTCTTTCGACATCCAGTGTATCACTGTGAACTTTGGAGAACATATTTCCGAAGAGTAATCTATGTTTTGCAAAAATTAAAAAAATGCACAACAAGGTTTTTTTAAAGTTATCAATTATGCAGCTAGACTAGACGAGAGTTATTTTTATACGTAGAAGACATGGATAAAATAATAGGTCTTCCCTATGAAATATCTTGTATATAAAGCTACACGATACACGTTTCAATTTGAGTATAATTCTGAACGATCCCCAGAATAAAGGAGAAGTAACAGTAAAACGTCAGGACACAGCTGATCTTTGTTTTGCTGGCTGCTAAATTATTTGAGTGAATGTAAATAATTTCCATTTATGTTTTTTCTTTAAAATCTTAGTACATTTTCATATTGCCTTAATCATGAGTCTTGTCACGGATATTTTACTGGGTGCTTCAAAAGTAGACTTGGATGTTATTAATCGTAACATTCCAAACATAAGAAAAGATATAGATGTTCTGGAAAAAGATGTTGTGGAACATGTGGAAAATGTACATGTTAAATACAGCCAGAAGTAAGTAAATTGGATGCTGAACGCTAGACAAAGTATTATAGAAGAATTCCCGTTGCAGAAGTAAATTGAGCAATGCCCGACTGAATGAACTGTTAAGATATCAACAGACCTTAGAGGAATTAAGGAATAAGGGCGAGTTAGTACTGAACACAGACCTGAAAAATGCTGAAAGGGAACTATCCAACAACATGAACGAGCTGAAGGTCACTGAATACAAGCTGCAAGTTTTACTTAAGGTGCAAACGACACTAAAGCTACTTGATAAATTCAATGCTGATCTTGGCCGTTCGTACTATGTAAATTGTGTCCATTCTATAAAAGCATTAAATGATATTTTCGAAGCTATTCCAACAGATGAATATCTTGAAGCTTTGTACACTCTTAAAGGAGCGGTGGCTGTCAAGCAGAACATGTAAGTTAATTATGTGAGTAGCAAGTCTTATATTTAACGACTAACGCCTTTAAAATCCTGCATTTATTGTAATTGATCCACACCCAACATGTCTAGTTAGAAACAACACCCTGTATCTCGAAACCGCTTCCATTTCGAACGTTACGATATGTTTCTAACAAAAGCAAAATGCTTGTTTTTATGTTCCCTACAACCCCTAAAATTATTTATTTTGTTGTTTGAAAAATAAGTTTTATTGGTAATCAAAACCACCAATTCAATGTTTTTTTGGCCAATAACACTGGATTGTTTCTTAAAAGAAATAGAAAACTACGTCTTTTACTTGGTTTGTTCAATTAGAACCAACTTCTGTTTAAAGCTAGTTGATATATGTATACTTTTTTCTAATACAATCATTTCTAGAAAAGAACTTGTGGTAAGACTTTTTTGCTTTGCTTCAAGTTTTTGCTACATACGGATATATAGGGTTTTGCTCGCGAGCTCCTAATTTTTGAACTCACTTTGAAGGGGTTTTAGCATGTTTGGCATTTATTGCCTAAAACTAAATGGTTTTGGGTGAATCTTTAGCATAAATGCTTACCACTTTATGTCACTGCTATAACAACTAGAAGTGGATTTTAGTTATAATATTATAGTCTAATAGATTGATTAAATATTTAGATTGAATAAAACTATGTTTCAGATTAATTGAAAGATTGCAAACTGAATTTTCTGATAACATTGATTTACAACATGAGAGCAACTCTACAACATTAAGAATAAGAAAACAGAATGAGGAAATGAAGAATATTATTTCTGCATTGTGCTGTTACTCTGAGTGTCTAGAACCTTTACACCATTTAGCCAGAAATCTGTGGGAATATATTTTTATTCCTATTGTGAATGAAAACTTAATATTGGCAGAAAAGGAAGATGATATGTTCGTTTCGTTGGTTCTCTGTTCTCAATCTAAGGAAAAGACGAATTATTCAATCGTATTTAACAATCTGGAAAAAGTTTTAAAATTCTTAACAGTGAATTTTACTTATAATATATCAGAATCTAAGACTGCCTTGGAGTATATTGGCAGCGATTTTAATGATAATCTGTCTGAGTTGATTGTGAAAAATTGTTTGAGAGACACCATACCTTCAAACGTGGAGGAACTGCAGAGGTACAACGTGATAATTGATGCCACTAAGAAATTGGAAAAAGCACTATTAAGTGAGTAATTCTTCAATGACTGAATATAGATTTTCTAATATTAATATGCCCTATTCGTTACTATGTTAAACAGTACTCATTACGAAAAAAGTGTTTCACATCTAGACTAGTAGGTATTTAAAAATTGTATTTTTTGGAATATATGTTTTATCTTTTATTTTAGAATCGAATATTTTTACTACACAAACAGCTTCAATTCTTGAGTATGTTAACAATGTGGACGTGCTATTCATTGATAAAATGTGCAAAGGATACTCAATGAAAGCCAAGGAAATTATGAAAAAGGATTTGCATGATATAACAGAAGTTGGTGTACCATATAACCCTGAGTACCCTCTAGGTAAGTAACTAATTAATCAAAAAATTCCCAGATGTGGTAAAAACATGATGATTTAACCTCAATGGCTTTATGGTAAAGTGGCCTGTTCCCAAAATACAGGACATTTTGGAGTTTTAAATTAGAATATTTTTTATGCATATTGCTGTGGGTGCAGTCAGACATATTTAGGTATTGAAAATATAATTTCAACTACTAAAAAATTATGTACCTAATAAATAACTGCAATGTTTTTAAAGTGTTGGCACTGATTTTTCACAATGGTTCAATTCGATGTAAAAAAATTAAGTAGGTACCATTGATTCCTTACCGCTTCTTGAATATCTACTAAATTTAGAATTTGTCTCTATCAACCGTTTTCATTATTTACGGGTGTTAAGTATACCATAGATTTTATAGCTTGTTGTTGCTTTTCCCTACTAAAATATATTAGGTCGCCCGCGATTTCTACGGCTCAGTGTGAATTTGTCGCCTGCTATTCTAACGTTTCCTTAGTGTTTCTCTGAACACCCATTTGTCAATATTTTCTGTTTGTAACGTTTTTTTATTTTTATCTCGTCGCTAATGCACTTGTACGGTTTCGCACTCACCGATTCAAATTATTACTGTCTTTACTGCCTGAGCACTGCTGAAGTTTCTTAATTTTCTTTTTGGATTAGTTTCACTATTTTTATTCTCACAAATTGCAGGTTGTAATGAAGACTTTCCACGATGCTCGATTTCCAAGAACGTTGAAGAGTTATTGAAGCTTTGCGTTGAACTGCTGGAAAAAGCGGCAGAAGCTTCACCAGACTGTAGTGCTAGACTATTTACCAACGTCTTAAATATTTTGTCGACATATTGCGGTTTTGTTCAGGACTTTCACAAAGCTTACTTAGCAACGCTACCTCAACAAATCGCCGTGTTTTTGAATAACTGTCTTTATATTGCGTATAATTTGGATAAATGGGATAACTTATATTCCAAACAGTTGGAGTCTGTTCTGGAAGTCAGCAATTTTACAATGGAAGCGCAAAGAATTTTGGCACGAGGTCGAGAAATATTCAATAAGTACATCGAAGCCCAAGTGAAACAGATAAACGAGATAATGGAAGGAGCCGAACTCGGTGTTCTTGCTCTAGACAAATTAAGCCCCAAAACAGAAAAGTGTATACGACAGTGTTTGAGACAACAGGAACTGCTTCGAACCGTTTGGCATAAAGTGCTTTCATACGAAATATATAACAAGAACATTGGAATTATTGTCAATGCTTTATGCAAAAACCTCATTACTGCTATAATCAAATTCGAAGACATTCAAGCAAATATATCAGAGAAACTGATGGATGTAATAAAGTTGATTCTAACCAGAGCTCCAAAGTTATTTATCGATGCGAATGAAATTACACTGTATGTACCTTTATGGTATAAACTTAACGAGCTTAGCTTTGTATTAAATTCAAGTTTAGTAGACATTAACGATAGGTGGGCAAGTGGGAAAGGACCTCTGGCTTTACAATTTGAACCAACTGAATTGAGAGGACTTATAAAAGCACTGTTCCAAAATACAGACAGGAGGGCGGCGGTTCTAGCTAGAATTTGTTAGCTGAATTTAAGTTGATATTTATTTGTGGTTTTTGAAAGTATTTCGAAATATGTTAAGTTTGCAATTTCTCGTATTACAATTATTAATATAAACAAATATAAATGTTTTTAAACGTTCAGTTTTTCTGTGATCGGTATTAACGGTAATATGGGTTGTTTGTCGCATGCTCTCCTAGGAAAGTTATTAATATATTTTTCTATTCAGTCGCTTTAAAAACAGATATTAGAACAGTTTTTCACTGCCATAAATTGTTGACATTCTTTTTCCATGCTTCAGCTGGAAGACTTTTTCTTTAGCGTAATGATTTGTTTTACTAGTAGTTTGCTAAATGACCATTAAGCTACTTTAAGATATAGTTTAGTAGCAAATTAAAAATTGTACTTTTAAGACCTAATATCTTGGAGAAATAGAGGCAGAATATTTTAAAATATTCTTCTGGTAATGTTCAGTAACCTAAAAGAAAATATGCCAGTGTTGAATCACTCCGTAAATGCAATGAAATATTCCTCTTTTATATTATTACTTTGTAACATTAGATGTATAAAACTTATTAAGAATGAAGCGCATTTACCACCTACTTATTCCATTTAATCAATGAGATCTAACATTATAGAAATTGTTACGTGCAAATATTTTGCCGTAAACCTGTTAATTTGTTTTCGACCTCGGCATGCGTGTGCAAGTTATTTGCCAAGCATATCTGTTTTGGTTTTTTCATCATAGAGTTAAATTTTGGCTGTAAAATCCGAATCTAGCAAATTTGGCGATTTTTATCGCAGTTTCGATTCTTATCGCAGGTGAAAAAATTGTTTGGTAGATTGCGGGATCACGTGTCCGTTAGGGCCAATGAAATTGGTGATTTTTGATTCCTGCTCCAACGGAAGGTTGGGGGGAGGAAAAACTTCTACTGGTGTAGCGGTAGATTTTTGGTGGTTGAAGAATGAATTAGGCCGTGCCGGTCAGATCGGCAGGTCGATTTTTGAGTTTGTTCCGCACGGTCGGGCTTTGAGATTTTCACTGTGTTCAGCGTTACCGCATGGTCGGTTTTTGAAGGGTTTTGGAATCGAGAAGTTTATTGATGATGGTATTGATGGTTTGCAAGAGGCCTTGATTGATGGTTTGCAAGAGGTTTGCAAGAGTCGGCGATTTGAAGTTTTGGGGACCCAAGAGCCGGATGGACGAATCCATGATGGCCGTTATGACCACGTGGAATTGACGTGGAGGCTGATTCTGGTGTTTTCCATTTTGGAAGAGTTGTATGCTACTTGGAAGCATGCTGGCGCCCAACTTTTGGTGAAGACTTTGTTTTTTTATCAGTTTTTTATGACAGTTTTTTTTATGATAGGAGTTAGTGACTTTTATAGTTAATTGCTTGTGCTGAAACATTCAAGTTCGACTGCATTCAGTTCATTTTGTTTTTTTTTCTTTAATTGCGATTCACAGTCGGACCTGAGTGATTTCCTTATTTATTTGGTACCCCTTTACTGTGGATTTTTTTATTTTTATTTATGATCACGACCGATCCCCATTGGAAGACCTGCGAGGCCACTGACTGAAGTGATCACTCCAGCAGGTCCCCCTCAGGGCCCTTCCCCTTCACCATCCAGGCTTGATCGAAGTTAAGGTATCCATAGATTAAGGGTGCTACCAAAAATATCCGAGTGATACACTCTAAGTAAATTTATATATTTTTTTTTTACCTTTATTACTCTCAGTAAAATTGTTAACTTGTTTAAATACATTAGTTGTGCAGTTGAATTTGAGTGTGCGTAATTTTGTATTGTCCATTGAGCGTTCCAAAAATTGTTCACTAGCCGCAAAGTACTAGCTCTTGCTCTAACTCACGCCCGAGATAAAATAAATATAGTTGGAAGTAAAATTCGTAACAAAATAAGCATAATCACTATATTATGTTATCTTTGTTAAGATTGAATTTCACTCTCAAAAAAACAAGAACAGGATCACATCTCGGGGAGTTGAAACTTAATCCGGTAGTTGAGTTGAAAACACTGTGAGACTAGCCATATCCACTGCCAGTTCGAACGTTTACAAAGTGAACTTGATTGACATTTTAACAATTACTATTGACAGCTTTTCAACTGAAAATTTACTTTAAATTGATGCAAAGTAAATCTAGTTTTTTATCTTGTTGATGCAGATTTATAAAGTTCAGTGACGATTGCAGAAAATCCTAAAAGTATATTGAAAAGTGCAAACTGTATGACCATCTGGCAACCAAGTGTTCGGTTTAGCATCGCCAGAGTTAGAAAGTTTTGGTTAGAAAGCACGTTTTGTTTTCATTAGATTTATAAAAGTTATTTGGACCTCAAAATCAGCAACTTCCATTTCGTGTAAAGTTCGGATAGACCATGTTAAATTAATATATAGTTTCAACATGTATCCCAGTCCAAATAGGCACCCGATTTCGGCGGTAAGTATCTTAATTAAGTTTTTAGTAGTAGGAGGGCACGGGGAGCATCACCTTTACCTAAAAATGCAATCAAAACGCTTGTAAGCTTCCGGAAAGCTGAACGAAATTTTGTTCAGGTGCACATTCGTGCTGGGGTATATTTCCGGGTGATGATTTATTGCATTGCATAAACAATATAAACATCAACAATCCATAAGGATGTTACTTCCAATGTGTCTTTTTGTATTACAAATGTGTGTTCCCTCCTTTTATTATTAGAATCCGCGAAACAATGTACAAATCATGTTCAAAACATTGCAAGCTTTTATTTATACATAGCTGCTTGTTTTAAACAGTCCTAAATTCAGCATTCTCATCTCTGGTAACGTTGTAATACTTAGATTTGTATGTATTTTTTTGTCAACTTGCACCTGGTTTATTTAGTACATTAATTCATTCATTTCTTGCTTCTATTCAAATGCAAATATCTATCAGATCATGATTACGAGATAGGAATACCGATATGTTCATTTGAAAGGAATTACCCGCTATTAAACAAAAAATGTTGAAGCGAGATGGTGAGGTTTCCGTTCAACGGTTTGTTGAAAAATAAGTCTCATAGGCCAACTACAATATTTTAGCCATTATCGTAGCTTTATGAATTAAGTTGTTTCTTTGTTGGCTCTTTGCGTCATGTTGTTACTCTCTTTCCTCATACAAGACAAGGAATCCCTTTATTCATGAGCGTTGATAATGGTGAAATTTTATGAGAAACGTTTACCGTAGAAATACAATGCCTCTTCAGCAAACCGGTCACCGAACCCTAAACCCCTTAAATCTCGCAAAATTTTGAACTTATCAGTAACGAATTTAGCATGCCTCATGTAATAGCTAACTAATAACATAAAAAGTAAACGCACTAAAAAGTCTCAAAGGTTTAATTGAAAGCCCAAGGAAAGAGTGTTTGAAATAATTATAATTTAATACTGACCGAAAAAGAGTTTTCCTATTTGTTCTATTGAAAAATACTTTCTTTCTTTATGGGAATCAAAGTTTATTTGTGGGCATGCAGGATTAAATGAAACAATTATTCTTTCGCTCCTTGAAGGTCGCTTTTTAAATCACAGTTTTTTTTAACTCTATAAAGAAGTTCAATGAAAAGTCGTTTTTTTAAACACTCGAATGTATTCAACACACATCGACTTTAAATATAATCCTTGTTCCAATTCATGTAAACATTCACTTTAAGAGCAAAGGTTTTTTGAACATGTATCGTCAATACTGTTTTTTTATTCCTGAGACGATTTATCCGTTTTTTAAAACGCAAGTGAATGTTTCATGGCTATTACTTAAAATTAAATAGTATATTATTATTAAATACATACGTTCATCTACCTATATATATGCATTATACAGATAAACTACAATTCTAGTATTCAAAATCAAGTACAATAAAAAAAACATAGTTATTCATAAGTAGAATAAAAGGTCAATAGTCTACCAAATCATGCTTAAAATAATTGATTAGTTGAGCTAGTTACTGTAGACTCATTAAACCATTAATTTTTTTTCCTCATGAAGAAATCCAATCTAGCATCCAATTAAGAGGCGCAATAGCACATTAGGTAAAGTGAAATTGGAAATCTACGTAAACCTGTAAAAATATTTCAAATTTAATCAAATAATGTAAGACAAATAGGATACTTTGGGAATATTTCGTGGGACTTATATTATAAGAGCATTCTAGCTAGCTCAAGTGATGCTTCCCGGTGTTGTACCACATTGTTTACCAGCTTTAAGAAAGAAAGAAAGAGTTAACTTATATATTAGCGTAAATACATAAATTTGATCCAGTTTATAAACGGACAACAAACCAATTATTTATGCTTGAATTATTCCAAACCAGGCACTTTCAATTAATCAAAATGTATGCTCGGTGTCTTCCTAGAGCAGATTTAACGAATAATTATCTACAGATAGGGACACGTTATGTGACTGACAATGTCGGAGATAATCTGATTATTTTTCATCTGCCTGGTAATGATCCACTGATCAACCGAAATAATGAGGAGTAAAAGCGAGATCTAAAGCAATATGAATCGGATCTAATTTAACAAAAGATGCGAAACACTGTTATAATGATAAATCGCATAATACCTCCGTTAAGCAATACAAGAAATATGTAATGAAATAATCGGTATATACATTTGTCGTCTGGTATGACGTTACATTTGTCTGTGATACTTCCAGATACTTTTGAACTTTTACTACTGCGACTTTTGCTCTAGTAGGTATTTATATGCGGGCTGAAGTCACAACCCGGTATCACATTCGTTTATGAAGTTTTCCAGATTATGCTCATAGAGATCCAAAATCTTGATAATAGTAAGCAATTCCAGCAAAAATGTATGGACTAACATAGGATTGAATAGTGCAGTTTATAAAGTGCGTGTTGTTTATAAATAATCCCGAGTCGGTGTTTTTTATGTTAGTTTTCAGGAGAGGTGTGTGGCACACTTGGCTCTCATTAGAGGTTTTGTAACATTTTAAGCATTCGATTATCCCGAATATTATTTAAAAACACTCAACATCAAGCTTAAAGTATCATCAAGTATAAACTTTACGAGTTAATGTGTAATTTCCTACCTTTAAATTCACCCTAAATCATATCTTAAGATAAACCATGTCCTGAAAGAACTTATTTGAAAATATTTGAATATAGCACCTTGTTAATAGCAAATAAGCCACCATAATTCACAAATGAAAGTGTTGCTGAAAATGTAAACTATACGTGTAATAAATATAACCAGTGAATTTGTTAGTGAGAGTGAGATGTAATTAATTGTGGCAATGGGCGAGATCCTGGTTTAATGTTTAATTTATTCCTCTACATTTTTGGTCAGCTTAAATGGAATAAAGTGCAGTTACTGTTTTAACTGTACAAGTGGTTGCAAAAAATTTCCAAGAACTTTTAGAGATTTATCTTTGTTATGAGTATTAATTAATTAATATCAAATGTCGTAGAACTAGGCTGTTTAATGGCAAGCATCTATTTTTGTGCCTCTCTTTTTTAGAAAGCAAACATTTATATTCTATAAACGGACGAATAAATGTGCAGTCAATGCAGAAAATGTCTGTATACATGAAAATCCTCTTTCAAAATTTTTCCAGAACCAATAGTTTTCACTGACGTTACATGACTGGTTGCCTTCAACAAATCATTTCAATTTATATACAACATGTTAATTGCGCGAAAGTTTGCTTATTATTTTTTCTGTACGTATCTCATTTTGTTGATGAACTGCACGGAACAACTAATTAAATTAAATTGTATATCTAGCGACCCCAAGGGGATAAATTTATCGTCGAGTCCTTTTAATCACAAAGATGTTAATATTTTAATGTATTTTTAAATAAAATTAGGGTCGTTCGAAGCTGACTACATAGATAGTTCGATCATTTGTTAAAAAACCCAATTACGAAAATAACTTACTTAGAGTTTCATCAAGCTTTTAATATTTTTACAGGGCTTTTAAATGAACATTTTCGTCTTCGCTTCAGCGCTTTTCTCGTTATTCGAACATTAACACAATTATTACCGGAAATTACTTCTTATACTTTTAATTTTTGGGTCTCTCTTTCATGTTACTTTTGGCTTTATCTGCAGTCGTTCTGTGGACATTTTATCTTTAAAAGAATTGTGTGTATATGCATTTGCAGAAGCAACTAGTGGTCAATTAGCAAAAACTTTAATCTATTCCTATATTTATCACTTCACAGTTAAGACCGAAAGATTTTGCAAAGAAAACCACTAAAATTAATTAATCATTTACAGTCCAATCCAGTCACCCTACATAATTTGCTATCTCTTTAGCAATCCTCACTCCTTCACCACCATAGACGTAACAATCTTTGTTTTCAATGCAAAGATTTTCGGGGCTTCATCAATGCGTTTCCTTCACTTCAGTGCATTCGTATGTTAGTCCAGTGACATGCAGAAGACAGTAAATATGTTTGGCTCGTAAACTAGTAAGAATAAGAAAAATTTGCAAGAGCCAAAATATTTTCGAAATTGTATGTAATATTAAAAACTTCTCGTGTTCACATTTTTTTCCTTGCCGCTTAATCCGGACACATTCTTAACATATTTATCTTGGTATCCCTTAGAAGAGCGCACTAACAAGCCGGTCGCTATAATTTTGTTACTTTTCTGGTAACTGGAAGCGTTTGGATCTTCTCATCTTCTTCTAGTTGGTTTCAATATGACAACAGTAGTTTTTCTAAATTGATTTGGGACATTTTTGTGTTATTAAAAGATTTTTTCATATTTTGCATGATTACATTTATACAAGTGTTTGATAAATTTACTTGCTTTTGACAGAAAATGGCGCATAATTAAAAAAAAAAATTCTGCAAAATAATTTCTTAAAACTTTTCTGGTGCTTTCAACTCAAGCATCTCCAATCAGGTACTGAGTGTAATTCATACTATATGTGTTTCTAATAGATATGTTTTTGCAATTTTGGGTAATAAATATATCATACGTGTATATTCTATACTTAGCTTAGCTTAGCTCTTATAATAACAAATCACATATATTTTTATATTTAAAAATTACTTCTTTACAAAAGTTTGCAGGTTTTCGAAAAACGATTAAATTTAAAGTGCTTTGAGTATCTTGATAATTGAAACTCCATTTAAGTGATTTACAGATGATTGATTTTATTGTAATATCAGCCAAAAATCTAGTTGAATTCTTTTGTCACTACATTGGCTTCGGCTCTTGAAAACATTACTCACTACTTTAACGAGAAATATCTTTAACCGTTTGGTAATAGAAGGGAAAAGTTTTTCAATTTAGATTTAACACATTTAAAGAAAATGTTCGGTTTATCCGCCTCTGTAAAATCTCAATATTCACCGCCATCTTCTTCGCCTGTTCGAATCGTGCGGCGGCAAAACGGGGATGGAAAAGAATACTTTGTCAGGGGTAGATTATGATCCCCTTTACAAACACGACTAGGTCACAGCTTACAAAGCTGCAGGCTTTCCAACAATAATTGAGCAATAATTGCGCATCGTACCTTCCAAGCACTATAGTTTTGTATCTGTGGATCTTGATTGTAAATTTTCTGCTGAAATGCGCACTTACAGTTTATTTTTGGCGACTTGGAAAACATACTTGACTTTGGCCAACAATAAATGTAAGCTAGTCAATCATACTTTGAATTAGAAAAATGCTAATGTTGAAAGTAAATGAATCTTATTGCAGCCCACCAATTATCGCTAACATCATCACCTAATTCATTCAACCCTCGGTCCAACCACTATATAACTGCGAGCTATTTTTCCAAAATAAAATTAACCCCTAATGTCATTCCAAGCGCCAGAAGGGCTTTGTCGAAATCGGGTTCGGTCCGGTAATTGGCATGATTCCGTAACATAATAGGATTCAGTTCCCCCTTCTAATTTGCGTCAGTATTCAATTCGTAGAGCTGTCGATCCTTTTTGGATCCTTGTCGATCCTTCGGTCCTCGGCATCTGTTAACAGGGGCGGCACACTATTGCTCTTAACTATGGGGTTCCCAATATTTCGCGACAAAAACGGATACATTTTAAGTATTTCAGTGTTAAAGAAATATCTCTTTTGAAAGAGCTGAAGAAAATATATCTAAGTTATTTGGAATGTGTTTTTTTAAATAATGTTGCAAATGTTCATACGTTTATTTACAATTCAGTACAATATTATCAATTACAGTGCTTATACATAAAATTATTGCAGACGTTTATTAAACCAAACTAAATTTGAAAATTTTTTTGCGAGGAAATGCCACTGCCATGCCACGTACCTAAATAGTTAGTCACCCCGATAGTCGTCATGTAGCACTTTCCTCACTCATCCACCCTTATGCAGTATTTGCAGAGTGAACGCACAAAGAACTTGATTCAGTAGTTTAAACTCTGTTTGATAAATAAGCCAATTATCTACTAACAACTGAAGAAATATTCGCTCTAAATATTAAAATATGTTTTATAATGTTGATTGATTCTTAATGTGATTTTTCTGTGAATCCTTTTTGTTGTTTATGGTCATCGTTTTTGGTTTCGAATGTTTCAACAGTATTGCTTTGTTTGGGTCAAAAACCAGAGAGTCCCCAAATAATTCGTAAGTGCAATACCGTTATGAATAAATGAAAATATATTTACATTTCATCTTTCTAACGACCTGATAAAAGGTTTTTTGTTTGTATTTTAAGTGTTCTCCTTGATTATCGGTCTTCCATACTGTGAAAGAACATGTATCCGAAAGATGCCAAATGCAAAAGAATACATTTATCGAAATGACTGCTAAAGAAACACAAGTCATTAGAATTCCGTATTTTCTATCCCTTATTGCCGGAGTCAAATAAGCACAAGTAATTGCGGCTAGGGTCGGAGAGGGGTCTGAGGGTCCTTCACTTTTAATTTCACCCCACGGTCTTTTGTGGCAATGTTATTAAAATGTTGAAAGAAAATACTGGGATGTGAAAAGCGTTTTACGCCTCGCTATACTTACTGCGCTATTTATTTAGGGTTTTATGTGTACACATGTCGTTTTAACAGCTCCCGTTTGAGGCTGGTTTGAATTTAATGCAGGAGTGGATTCGTAGTAATGTCTTTTTTTGAGAATTTCAGTTCGCGTACATTTTGTCTTTTAATACTTTTCAATTTATGACAAAACGTCATCCTCCCGATTTTTTTATAGAAAATGCTTTGAATGTAGAAAACACTTTCGAAAAACTTACTTCTATTTTATACGTTATCAAGTGTTTGAGGAATAATAGCTAGCTAATCGTTCTTCTGCCACAACTCTGCAATTCCCTACTCAAATACTGCTTCGAGTTTTTATATTATTGTGAACGAAAGCGCTTGTAGTGAGGAAGTCATGAAAATTTAAATTGCTAATAAATTCTGCTTTTTGAAAGCTACGTTTTGTTAATTTTTCTGTCAATCTTTTCCACAAATTTTGAAAATATACAGATGCAAAAAATGAGCACACGGCCTATAAATTTTGAAAATACTATGACTACAGAGTGATTGAAAATTGATGTCATTCTTCTGGAAACTTGTCTGGGAGTATTTAGGAAGGTAGAGAAAAAATAGCTAAAAAATTATTATCACTGAAATCAGATATTCGCAGAAAACGACGTAAATTTGTTGTTTTATGCGTAAATCAACAGCGGTAACAGGAGAAACTAAATGCCAAATAGAAAAAAACGACATAATTTTACAGATAAAAATATAAAGTCATTACTCTAATCAGAGGAAGGAAGTAAATGTTTAAAATTTAATTTTACAGTTGATATACATTTCAATGGGTAGGAGGGTGTACACTTGATATATGACTTTTACCACAGAACTTCACCCTAAAACCTTACTTCACAACAGCAGTTTTAATTGTGTACAAGAATTGATGTTTGAATCTGCATGTTTTGATATTTAAAGAAAAAATTTTTCGGGTGATTAGTAAACTAAGTCTTGCTTATGAATACTAATTTTCTCATAACATTCCAAGACAGGTAAACATACTTATACTTGTACGCTCGTACGTATCTTTTTGCAATTCATTTAAATCAACAACGTTATTAATGTTTGTGATATTTAACAAAGTTTTGGCAAAGTTTTTGTAGCATGTTTTAATTCTATACTAATTACAGTGGCTTATACATACGAACTCTCACTGGTATATTCCCTGCATTGTTGGTCTTTTATTTTATTCGGAGCACAAATATGTGTCGCTGAATATCCACGACTGAATAATTACCTTATAGAGGAATGAAGATTGAAATCCTTCGCAGCATCGCTGACATTTTAGCCGGCTGCATATGAAAAACGTCATTTCTATGCGGGATCGAGGGCTTTGCCGTAAAACTTTTAAATGATGTATTGTTTCATATATCCAGACGGAATGGACGCCGATGAGAAAAAAGGAATGCTTTATAACTGAATGATCTATGAAAGCCAGATCGCAATTTTGAGACAGACAGGCACCCTTCCGCGTTTTCGGGAGCAGCATTACAAATCCGGTGTTCGGATTTAAATTAATGGCATGATGTATCCATACCTTTCGCTTAATACAGTGTGTGTTAAGAAAGTAAATTTTGCAGGCTTTGACAATTCAGTTCAATATTCACTTGTCATAACATGCAATTAT
The DNA here is from genome assembly GCA_024550625.1 of Dendroctonus valens. Lineage (NCBI taxonomy): Eukaryota > Metazoa > Arthropoda > Insecta > Coleoptera > Curculionidae > Dendroctonus > Dendroctonus valens. Next base: position 141,194 of record JAJTJO010000413.1, on the reverse strand, counting down.
AATTTAGTATTACAAAGCAATACATTTCCGCCTTGCTAAACATTGTCAAGTGAACTCTATGTATTTCCAATTATTTTAAAATCTGAAAGTTACATGACGGAACAACTCAATCCTTTTGAACGATTTTAAACGGGACTTATTTTGTGTGTTATTGAAGCAAACACTGTTCGAATAATCAAATCTAGAATAAATTGCACTTGTGCATAGTCGAATAGGTTTATTTATAAGCCAGATTTAACTATTATTCTATGTTAGTCTGGAAGATTTTTGAAAATGACGCTCTTTCAAAAATCTAAGAATTTTTGGATTTTTTTTGCATTACGGGGTCCTAAAACGTAAGCAATTGAAATTTGTATTTGAATTCGTGAGTTTTGTCATTGGAAAAAACATCTAAATATAAAGACATTAGCTGTTTCAACTGTATCCGTTACTCAGTTACTTTACTTAGTAATGCTACTCCTTTTTTCTGTATGATGAAGATCTACAAGCGACAAAACGAAAATGTTATAATGTCATTAACATTTTGCATATGATGTTTGTACTGTTCTCATTGGTTTTTCCTATTTGAGAATGAAATGGGGCATCCGCACAAAAATTTAACCTTTAAGTTAAAAGGGGCTGCGAGTAATTTTTTTTAAATTCAGTCTTTAAAATTGTAAATTACCGCGATATCGGTATGATAAAAATGGGAAAAAATATATTTTATTTATTGTGAGGTTGTTTCGATCACTGTAAGGATTAATGTGTTTAAGTTAAGTGCCCTCTAAGACTTTTAGTGACTGTTCGTTTTTTTGCACTGTTTTTGTTTTGGCGTTTCAATAATTTTAGATATATATCTTTATAGGTATCAAAACATCAGTAAAATAAATGTAGTTATGGTGCGAACAGTAACCATATAAGGCTAAAATTCACATTCGAAAGGGGACTAAAGTCAAACTTTAACAAATTGGCTCTATAAACCAACTTTCTCTAAAATATTTGTAATCCTGAATTTTGAAAACCCAATGGTTTGTTAGTTTTTCATTGTATTGATGTCAGAATCTGATGATGCAGCAATAGCTCTATTATTCTTTAAGGCTTCTATAGCTTTCTAAAAATTCCGATAATTGACTTCGGATTTTTTGTTAGTGGTTCTGCCATATTGCAAAGCGCTACATCTTCTATTATTTGTGCATAATATATACCGGGTGCAGCATTGAAAATGTGGCTCCCGTCTTATTTTAAAGTACTTTTAAATGTTCTAAAATATTAAAAATAGCGACGACACCTCGAGTTTATTGTGGAGGGGGGCACATTGTAGCGTTCTCAATTGAACACATTTTTTTCACTCCCAATTCGAAACTTGCATTCAAAGCATTCATATGAAAATCGAACATTTTTAATTCAAACAAAAGAAGTATAGCTACCGTCTAGATTTGCATATGCTTCCTCTTTTGTAAAGTGTCACTTTTAGGGCCACCAATCTGCAAATTTTCTATATTTTGCCAGAAATCAGTTTAATGTTTAAGTGCCAGTTGTTAGATTAATTTTAGTTAATATCAATTAATTAAATTTTTAACTAAATCACTTTACAACTCTATACAATCTGTTTAATTCCTTTATCAGTTTTATAGATCAAAAATCACCTGCATCTTCACCTTAACTTTTCATCATCACATCATTACATGTATGTAAACGTAAACAGAAATGCAAATCTTGAGTAACACTGCAGAGTACAAATTGCATGAATGTTAGAAGCATTAAGTTATCGCTGTTTTCGAAGGATAATTCAAATGGCAGAATTTTCTACGTGTAAGTGATGTTCATCCTTTTTTATGAACACTAAATAGTCAAATACACACCGATCAAAATCTTAAAAGCTATTTATTCGCAAAATTTAATAAGCGGTTACCATTTACGAATACTCAACAAGTAATAACTTAACTCATTATTTGACACGGAAAAAGTAGCGCCGCATTTCAGCATTTAACACGGACGTCAGAAACTGTTGGAAATCATCCAAAATACAAATTACAATTATCACCAAAGCAATATTTCCAGCTGAATGTAAGAATTGCATATTTATCTTGGCACAATCAAATTCTGAAATACAAACAAGCTAATTCAATGCGAGTTTCTACTATTTCGGGATGTGTTTATATATTTTTATTTAAAACGAAATCATATTTTATGTATTTATAGCAATAACTTTGAAGTAAAAAGATTGAAACCAAGTTTTTATGAGAATTTCATTTATAAATCGAGATAGACTGAAATTAAAATTTAACGAGTCTGTAATGGTTGATGGAATGGTGTTTATGGTAATTATTTGCCGGACAGAGTTCTTCTGAAATTTTCCTGCATTTATAAGGGTGTATCTTTATTTTATGAAGTTGTTTTCTGATTCCTTTGCGTGCTAAACTTAAATTTGAAATGCTTAAAGGAGTCCCTGGATGTCCAAAGGAAGCTCGCTAATACTCACCATGTTAATTCTATGATAATTATTATCCTTTTCTGTCGACGGTCATATATTATTGAAAGTTTTGTCCCTCTCCGCAACGTGATCACTTTTTGCAAGAAATTTTTTTTGTATTGCTCTATTTGTATTGTTTTAAACTAAATTATTTAAAACATATTTTTTATTGTTTTTCATATTTTTATCATACTGTTTCTAACAAATGCAAATAACTCCAAACCCTATGTACTTGGTCCATAATTAAGCGTCTTTAAAGAATTTTCTAAAGCAATATAAATAACGAAGAATGCGGATGATCCATTCCCTGTTTTACATTCATATAATTTCATCTTTAATCCACAATTGTTTAATAAACACATTTTCTGTTCTGTAAATACAAACAGCTCTTTCTCTGTTCATGATACATAAAATACGACCGTCCATTAAAAATGTACATATACCTATTTAAATATAGGTTTGTGTGTATTTTAAGTTGATATTATATTTAGATCATAAACCCGAAATATTGAAATTAATAGCTGCTTTATTGCACTTCTTTACGAGGCAAGCCATCCCCTACGTTTGTCTAAAATTGTTCTTTTACTGCATTTGCTTTACCTTTGCTTCATAGAACGTTTTAGATTAAAGCTCTTAAAAGTTTTAACGAATTAAAAAATATAGTAACACAATTTGTTCTCTACTGTTAAAACTACTTTTCCAAAACGAAACGCAATTAATAAACGTCAGAGGTAGTTAAGCGCGAAAAAGTTGGATAATTGTCCATTAACATTCTGCGGTAGTAGTTTACATTAAGGAAACTTAAAAGAATGTTTCAAATAATGTCGGGATTTGAGTTAATGACAGCATTTATTTTAAACCCGTCGCTTATATTGGATCAAAGAGATATAATGATGAACTTATGTCAATACAAATGGGTCATTAATGAGTAATTAGCTTCTGAGTTCTAGTAATGATAAAGTCCCTATCGTTAAAAGAAACAGTTATTTCACAAGCTTTCAAACTGACGAAACCTGTGAAAATTAAATAGAAAAAGTCTTCTAAAAAGTCTAGAAAAATTGTTCTAAAACGTTACAACATTCTACGCAAAAGGTTGCAGATCATTGTCTAAATTACAAGGGACATTGATACACGTCGTAGAATTAACGACGCTTGTTTTTTTTACTTGGAGGATTCAAATGGCGTGTTATTGAAATGAAAGAAAAAAGTAGAACAATTCGATCAGCAGAGATTGTATCAGAAACACAAGTCTCGCACAATGGTAAATCAAGCCGTCGTCATAAACTGTGTTTGCATTACTCGTGGCCAGGTAAGCCTGGCTGGTAATAAAGCAAGCTTAAGAAACTGAAAGTAATCAGTTTAAGTTTCTTTCCGAGCCATAAACATGACATTGATGGTGCGGTAATCTTTATCAATTACGGCGCAGAAAACCATCGTTTCGGTTCACTAGTAGCAATTTAAGCGAATCCAAACGATTTGAACAATAATTTTTTTTTGATTACGGTTTTTTATCGCGGCTGTTCGATTTTAATATTTTTAACCTGCGTTTCTGAATCATCTACATAAATATGTACTGAAATTTGGCATTTTCACAAAATTATTGAGAATAAATCCATAAATTTTCTTGTAAATATGAAATATTGCTCTCGTTATATACCTATTTGCAATTATATGAAAAGTTACTCTAATTTTTTCAAAGCTACTTTTGAACTTTTTAGATCGAAAGTGGTTCGTATTCAGTATTAGAAAAATGTTACACACATTTCAGCAACTAAAAGATAAAAGTTTGAAATTTTTTTTTAAAACACTCGATTAGGATTTTCGAGAACAATTCAAAAAGTTCAGCTGAAAAATCTACATCAAGTACTTTAACGCAAAGAAAAAAAGAAAAAGTATGCATTTGCAAAATTAATTTTCCATAATGAATTTAATTGATTTGTAAAACGAATGCAGTCGAAGGAAAATGAATACAGTTTAACTGGTATTTCGCGCAAGATGAAAGTAGGAATGATACTGAGGACCACTAGAAGCACTGTATATATAAATTAGAACTGTATATATAAAAAGACATCCCGCGGATAAACGAAAATTAACATTTAAAATGATGAACTATATTCAAGCAATGAAGGCCTACGTTGCTTGTGAAATAATTACATTTTGAATTTCAAATCGCAATCTTATGCTCATCTCTAATTTTTCTAAGATTAATTTTCACTTTGAATATTAAATGTCAATACTATTTGTTTGACTAGTCATTAATACACGTGAATACATATTGATTTACTTTCAATTTGAAGTGTTGATTAACATTGGAAATAATCACACAACCGATGTCTGAATTACATATTTTTCCTGGTGCTTGTTGAGATTATGTTATGTTGATGCCATTTCATTCTGTTTGTCAAACGTAATTTTTGTTTCGTAGTTCGAAATTGTAAAAATTGCTCTTCCGAACACAAAAGTGTGTTAGGTTCTTAACAACGATAAATTTGTATTTTTGATATCTTAAAGTGAAATATGTTTGCATGTAGTTAGTATTAACTCAGCAAACAACGATTAGATAGAAAATTATAATAATTGATTGATGACTGAATTCTCTCCTTGTACATGTAACATTGTACATAGTATAAATGCTTAATATTTGATTAACTTAATGTCGATAAAAGGGCGCCTTTCGAATTAACAATAGGTATCCGATAGACGGAAATTTATAATATCATAAGGTAATAAAGTTGATAATCAAATTAATAATTGACTGCTCAAAACTGGTGAAATTTATCTTTAAAAGAATTTATTAATTTACAAAAGAGATTAATACTTTTCTATTGATTTACCAAAGATACACGATTGATTTATACTAGAATTGAACAGTTAAGTATCTAATCAAATACGTATGTAGTCATATTATATTTGCTAATGGATTAGAAAGTTTTAAGCTCAAAATGTGTTTTTATCTAAATCTGCCACTAAGAACTAAATCGGTTTTACGATCAAACTGGGAATTGGGTTATGCGGCTTAATCGCAGTCAAATAAGTATATATGATTCCTTCCACATGTCTTTTTATTTAACTAATAAGTAAATAAATCTCGTCGTGATTGATGTACTTTACTTAAAGATAAATAACTTATTTTTAATATTGCGGCCCTTTATATCAGTAGATTTTATTTTTTTAAATGAAAATTTTTTAAATAAAGATTAAAAGACCTATTGATATTGGATTTTTTGCTAGATATTACATAAGTTATTTAGAACATCTATTTTCGTTTTAATTTTTTATAATTTATTCGATTTATTTTTACGATTATATTTATTATCTATTTTCCGACAATTGAACAAACGACAAATATTCGATTCCTACAGACTTTTTTCCGTGGTCTATAAAGTTATTTAAGAATATTGATGTCTTGGCTAATAGGCAACACATGAATTAAGTGAACGGGTTTTAATTTGTTTAATACTAGCATAGTGAGGGAAGTGATCTCAGTTATTTTCCGGATAAATAAATTGGCATTTATTTCTACAACCTATTGCATCAATAAAAAAAATAAACATTAGGAACCACGATAAGCAATGTATTCAAAATTCTTCAATTATTAATAACTACTAAAATTTAAATAAATTCGCGGATTCATAAATAAGCAAAGTTGGGCAATTTCATAATAACAATATTACGAACAAGTAATGTAATGAATGTATGTAACCGTTCCCACTACTCTGTGCTATACGTATGTTCACTGTACTTACCTGAAAAAATCTGTAAACAGTTACCTTAAAATAAACCTTAGCGCTTGTTACTCAAGTTTCAAAAATAGCCTGAAAAAACTCTCCAACAGGACTTCGCAAATAACTAATTTAAATATTTTTTTTTTCGAATTTCATAAAATTGTGGATCTGTTTATTGAACCTTTATTAATAAGTAAAATTTTATTAAAAGGTAAACTAAAATTACTGTATGCTAAGTTACATTTCAATTGTTGTGGTTTGTTTGATTTGAACATTCCACTTTTTAACTTTAACTAACTCACTCAGATACCTCTTTATGTATTTCTGCAACAGCAATTCCAAAAAAATCAGCGTCTTCAAGAACACTGCAGATGGACCGATCGCTGAGTTGTTATTCTGGATAGTTTTTTGCATCAGAATAAACGGTCTAGTCGTTTAAAAATCCACTTCCGCCTTTAAAGGAGAATTGAAAATAATGCTACATACTGCTAATAGAACAGGAATGAAAAAGCGACTATTACACACACCACAACAGAACATTTTCCTCTTTTGCTTCTGACACAAAAGAGCTTAAAAAAACCTGTGTAAAATAATATAAAATTACGCAGTAAATAACGGAATATAAATTGATAACAGATATTTTTGCAACAAACATAGTACAAAACACGAATTGTTTTTATTTTTTGCTTTGATTTGTGCATTTGGTTTAGGGCTTAGCTCGTTTTTATACACATTGTGTTCAAATAAAACTTGAATGTATCATGAATATCTCCAAAACAGTACGATATAACAGGAGAGTTGCTCATATTTGAATCTATTAACTGGCGATTTAAAATGATCAATTTTCCATTTTATTCTGCGAATAAAACCATGCTATTTTTAGCAAATTGAGAATTTATATGCAATTTATGATCATATAAAAACGTTGAGCTCTTTGAATATACAAAATTGAACGGAACATTTGTTTCGGTTTTGCGTACCATCTCCAGCAGTGTAAATTTTCCAGCTTAAGCTGTTTAACTAAATTTTTCGAATTGAAAATTCGACTATGTGTTATATTTTATTTATGGTTGCGGCTTTCGTTGACAAGTTATTATCTTTGAATTAAAAATGATGAAATTCGGTTTAAACGTGCCGTAACAAAATTTGTAATTGATTGGCATTTTAAAAGTCTTGTTATTACAAACGATATGCGATCTGTCATATACGTACGTGGTGCGATTTTAGCTTATAATCATGAATAAAATGTGACAAACTATCCAAGTCTGCCTCGAGATTCGATGACTACGATGGCTTCTTACGGATATTAATATGCGCTGATTAGCAGTATCAACATTGGCATTGCCAATATTCTATTTACGCATCTGAGCTTGCAATTCAGAGTTATTGTTATAAAATGAACAATAAGTTTTTTCCAGTGCTCAAATTTAGTTTGTAAAAAAGCTGCTCATGTGGACATACCAAAGCAGTTGAAGCTCAGACTGTATGGAATTGTTACTGTCCAAAAAAAACGAGGGTAGCTGCAACATATTTGAATGGCGAGTATCGAAATTAGAGAGAACTGTAACGAAGAAAATAACGGTTGTTATTTTCTTTTTTTATGGCGTTTTTTTCAAAAACCAGAAATGTAAAGGCTCGTACAGACATGCAACAGAATACAGTAACAAAGCACCGTCGCATGTCAAGTCTGGACGGCAGTCCGCAACAGCGTGAAGGCCCGAACAGACATCCAACAGAATACAGTAAAGTAACACCGTCGCGTATCAAGTCTGGACGTCAGTCCGCAACAGCGTATCAGCGCAGCGTCTCATCAGTTGTCGGTCTTTTGCTGTCGCATCAAATAAATGTACGGGCGTATGTTGCATCGTATGGTGTAAGACAGGGGTGTGTTTTGTCGCCCATGATATTCAACCTCTACTGCGATAACATATTTTACGAGGCCTTATATGATAGTACAGAGGGAGCAAAGATAGGAAGCGAAATTATAAACAACATAAGGTACGCAGATGACACCGCCGTCATTGCAGAATCTATGGATGACTTGCAGATGCTGCTGAATAGAGTGTACGAGGCTAGACGAAGATGGGGTATTAACCTAAACATGAAAAAAACGAAGTGGATGGCAGTGGGTAAAATAAACAGAACCAATTCCGATCACAATCAATGGACACAATATCGAGCAAGTAAGACACTTCAGATATTTGGGCAGCTGGCTGAACAATGAAATAACATGTGACGAAGAGGTAAGAGTAAGAATTGAAATGGCACGCAGGGCGCTTGGTGAATGGAAGACCACTCTTACCAACAGAAACCTTTCAGTACAAACGCGCCTGAGAACACTTCGAGGTTACATATGGAGCATTCTTCTGAACAGATGTGAGTCATGGACGCTTAAGATCGACACCATAAATAAAATAGAAGCCTTTAAAATGTGTTGTTACCGGAGAATCCTGAAAATCTCTTAGACTTCACACACCAGCAATGAGGAAGTTCTCGGACAGCTAGACAAAGATCGCGAACTCCTAAATACTATAAAAACAAGAAAAGTCAGCTACTTTGGACATATAATGCGAAGTACCAAATATCACATTCCCGGCCTGATCATCCAGGGAAAGATTGAGGGCAGAAGATGGATAGGCCGCAAAAGCTATCATGGCTGCCAAACATAAGAACTTGGACTGGACTGGGAGTGGAGCAGCTGTTCCGCGCAGCAGAGGATAGAGCAAGGTTCCATCAGATTGTCATGGGGATAGCTCACGCCTGAAGACAGGCACGGCACATAGAGAGATGTTGCATGGGATCTTTGCCAGTCTGGACTCGAATGCGAACAAATCATGATTTGTTTCGATTTATCAGTGCATATTTAGTGTGTTTAAGGATTGTATGAACTGATTGGACTGCACTTTCTGTTCGTCTCGCAACCGCGCAATCTTCCTTACGCAACAACCAATGTTACACGACGGTGTTGCGTTACAGTGTTCTGTTTGGTATGTCTGTACTCGCCTTTATAATAAAGCCTTATGCGACAGCCTCCTAAACGAGCGCTGCGCGAACACGTCACGAACAAGGAACTAGTGCGACTATTTTTGAACATTGTTTGGATGTAGCTGAAATTTTGCAAAATCATGTCGAGCAAGAATCTAGAAGCTGTGCATTTATGATACAGTGGTGTATGGACAATCGCTGCAAACAAAAAATACAGTCATACAATTTGATTATTGCTAACTTACTTTTCTAGTCCCATTACGTATTTTCTTACGTTAATTTCCGAATCGTGTAAACGTATTTGGCAGATAGATGACCAGTACCAAAAAGTAAATCCGCCAACACTGCGGCACGACCCTCCTTTGATCTTGCCGAAAAATCGGCCAGACGCGGGTTGCGACAAACATCAAGCGCGTATCCGACACCCAAATTTTTGGTTTCTCTCGCGCATGTTGCGCTTGTTAAACATCGCCATTTTACAATAATTACCCAAAATAATACAAATAATCGTACTCTATTGAAAAAGAATTAGGTATGCATTTTTTGAGAACAAACTGTTACCCGAATATTCTACCGAGAATTTCTTTTTCGAGGGGCGTAATATAAGAAACGTTTTGTTTCTTCGGAATACTGGTCGTTTACACATTTGGTCTAGCAATATGTCACAATGCCACCCATTGAGGTCCAATACTTTTCTCCTCGTAAAACGGTATTAAGTTAATAAAAGATTATGTGAAGCTACATCACGTGCACCCACGTGACTGTGTTTAGCTTATTGGCTGATGACCACTTCTAATCAAGACACGAAATCCCATAATATATAATAATTAATCATACATTGTCTACGTATGTTTTGTCTATCGTGCGTGAGTAGCATGTATTTAAACAAGTGTTTTCAGTCGCTTAAGTAATAACATAACATAATATTTTTTAATAGTTTGCTTCCCGGGAAAGCTACAAACGTCTTGCGCATAAAAAAACCCATACCAACAAGATTCTATTTGTAAAAGGCAATTCATCCCTCGGATCAATCGCTTAATAGAACTAATAATGTCTTCTATACTTGTCTTTTTCCACCGATTTCTCTCACGATCATTTGGCAACAGGGACGGAGGTAATCTGCCCACTGTTGTCGGTTTTGTGCGCTTGCCGTTTAGTTTCGGTTTAGTTGTCCCTCGTTTTTCATCGTTCAGGAAGCGCTTACTTTAAAGTGACGCTTAGAGAAATGTGACGCGACTAGCCGAGCATGGTTTATTCTCTGATAATTATCGGCTACAAATAACGTTAACAGAATACGGAATTGCGCCAATTAAAAATCTGAAAAAAGTTGTTGTAAATGTGTTTTTTGTTGGAAAGTACATTTTGAAAAATAATGATTTATCTTAATAGTTAGCTTGATCCGCAGTTACTTGCTATAAATGTAGTGCTACGGCCTTAGCGCCAAAATTTAAATAATTGGATATGAAAGCTGATATTTGTTGACATTTTTGGATACATTAGCCAAATGTTTAAAACGGTAAGTTTAATTGATAAAATCCGTTTTATAGACACGAAATGTATCTAATTTTAAGCTGATCTTGAAGTGTTGTTTGACGCTATTTAAGAGCTATTGGGATATGATAACAATGTAATTGTGTACTTTCTGACTAACGTTATCAATTCATTTGATCAAAAATCGTTTAAAGTAAATACTTTTTTGATGACTACTTTATGAGGGAAGTATTTCCTAAATACTTTATAAAAAATACGGTTTTTTTTAACGGGATGAAAAATAATATCTGTCTTACTATACTTATTATCTTTACACCTTACATTTTTATGATAAAATCCTTTAATAGCTAGATACTAGGTAAAAGAAACTTCTGATTAAGATTTGAAAAATAAATTGCCGTGATTTGCAGAGCAAAATATTCTTTAAATTTTTGCGGTTGTTTTGAGGAATTAACACTATTTACATTTTGAAATAATTTTATGTCAGACCCACTGTTTGTTCAAGAACGTTTGCTTTCTTTAGACTCCATATTTAATCAAGTTCAATAGGTTCAAAACAGAAAGCACCTCAAAATGTTTATCAAAATTTAAAAAAATCTGTTTTTAATACCTAGTGATATAAAATCTCAAATTTAGGGGTCAAGTGCGAAAATAAGTGTGTTGGTTGGGAAAAAGAAATTAATTTCATTCTCACTAAACTAAAACTAATCCGAACAAATCCCAACCATACAAATTGTTTTTCAGATGTGAAATTAGTGTTCTTACCGATTATCGGGTAACATATTTTTTACGTACAACATTGTTTTTCTGATTTTACCAGATGCAAATTTCTCATTTCTTGGTTGATTCCAGCAACGTAGAAATTCCGATTTTGAATACTTTTTAGCTCCGACATTTTTTTAGGGTTTTACCCATGTTGAAAAATGATGTCAAGACTAGCAACTGTAGCTAATCTTTTTGTAGCTAGATATAAGCATTTTACCATGCCACATTATTTTTGATGCGATTGTTCCAATAAGGTCGAAATATGATCGTGTTTCATTACCTTCAATTTTTAATCGGGGCAATGAAAGAGGTATGGGACAAAACTCACAAAAATACGTAGAAAATTCTTTATTAAAATATGTCCGCAAACGCTTTGCTTCGGAGATACAGGGTGCTGCAACTATAAAGCTAAAACAAATGTGTTTTTCAGTTTTCACTCCGTTAGTTTTTACGTCACGTTCCTGGGAACGTAGTAGTTGTAACAGTGTACAGGGTGATATTTTTTTAGGCACCATATCTTTTACTCTCTGACTTTTTTGTGTTGCGCCTCCGAAGGTAAACAAATAAAAAAATGTTTGTTCAATTTAGAAACGTTTTTGTTTCTTGCATTTTTCCGTATCTGCTATCGTATCGACGAACGCCGTAAACTGCATAGTTTATAAATCAAGCTTAATGCAATATAGCTCCAACAAATTTTGCATGTTATTAACAACGTTTTTCGACCGCTTTTTAACTAAGACACCAGTCCTTGTTTCAAGATTTCCTGCCTTTTATTATTTATTTGGAAGTCGTTTTTTTTTCATACATGTATATCAGTAAGTAACGTAGGTACATATTATTATTTCAACAATTTGTTATCATGCACAAAATCTTGTTACATTCGAGATATGATATTGTACTGAATGATTCCAAATTCAACGATAGCTACGTTGGTTTGTGGTCTTATTTCAATTAACCGTTAATAGCATAACAACGTGTGGTAAGTCAAAACCCTAAACCAGATTGCCGTTATTGATTGCCACAATAGAATTGCGTCGGCAATATCTATGAATCTCAAGAGAAAACGACAAAACGAATCCGAATACTCTCAAGAATAAAACTTACTTTAATTGAAAGAGCGATGCTATATGTGTTATGATGATGTTTAGAAGTAATCGTAATTAGCAAATTTGTCTGTAATAAATAACATTATAGAAGTGAGACAAATAAACATTTAAAAGTAAGGGCAACTTCGTTTGTATGAGATTCGTATTTGAATTTTTGTAAGATAGGAAAATTTACCTGCGTTTTACATTATACATGGTGTAAAACGTTACATTCAAGGGCCAAAAATAGAACGTTTATATGAGAAGGAAGTCCCGTGTCGGTTAGTAGAATAGATAACTAAATACGTGCAGGTTAATTTTCAGACATGTCACTGAAACATGTCAACAATTAACACACTTTGAACATACCTCTCTGTTTACTAAAAATAAACGCGTATTATAAGTATATGATTAAACTTCGAACTTGGCTAATCTCGAGTTTAACACAAATGTTATGTTACTAGAGAGTTATTGGAAATTATAAATACTGTCATGCAGTATTTATAAATGCAGCAGTAAGGTTAATCCTTATTTTAATACTGCATTTGCTTTATTCCGTTGAGTAAATGATAGTTATTTGAATGTCTAATTCAGGGCTTTCAATATTCAAAGTGTCTAATCTAACCTGTGTGTCTAACCTTACAGAATTAAATTAATTTTACGTTGTTGACTTTGAATTGTTTACCTTTTCATCGAATTTGGATGCTGTTTGAGCATTTCACCTTAAGTGTTACAATGGAGAAAATTCTGGAAGCCGGTCTTAGGCGGCGCAATTGAGAAAGAAATGGAATATCTAATTTTGGAGAATATAGGTACCTGCTTATAAACAGGGATGGTTATGAGAATCAAGCAAGATTTTTTTTTAGAACAAATGACCTTAAACGCATCTTAACCGGGTATTTTTATTTTGCATCATTTTGAAAAAACTTATTTGATTCAAAATTCAAAAAAAACAGGCAACAATAGAAACTAGGTTATCCATACAATAAAATAACCTGCAAGCGGACATTATAAATGTCAACAGCCAGTTTAAGGTAGAAATAAAGCGGTACAGTATCGCTGCATAATTAGCGTCGCGCACTATCGTTATTAAGGAATCCCTTATTTTTAGAGTCAATTGCGCAGGTGTATATGTCAAAATACCACTAACTATAGTACTGCTTGGCCTTATTGACCGTCCAATATCTATTGTTGAAAGAAATTCGGATAATTAACATTATCTGATAAAGCCGAGTTCAGCGATTTTTGCTTGTTCATGCTGAATGTATTATTAGATACATCGTGAATAAACTATCACTTTCTACCAGGAATACTTGTTACGCGAATCCCATTTAACTAACGTAATATTCGGACATTAACCAACGGAACATGTTATTCTCGATAAAACTGGGTAATATTGAGATTAACATGATCTCGAGCGTTAACCGTAACGTATATCAACAAACTTTTTAATGAATTTTTATGCATAAACACGCGTTTTATTTTTTGGAAATTATTTTTCATATGTCATTGTATTAAATATACAGGATGTTAGTAAATACGTGCGATAAAATCATGCATGAAAAATAATGACATTTTGCTTAGTATTTGTATGTCCGCAAATGATTCGTTTTCCTAGATACGGGGTGTTAAAGTTTTTCTTGAAAACTGACGATGTATTTATTGCTCTGAAACGGGCAGAGATAGGTAAATGAAATTTGGTGGGTTTTAGGAGGTAGTCATTGCCTTTTATTGACATGTAATTAAGAATTTTATGTTCATCATTGAAGCGCATACGGGTAATAATCTCAATTTTTTAGAGATTTTCTCAAGAAAAAAATGGTACGCCACTGAGATATTTCCGATTAAAACTCATTTTTGAAGTCCTCGTTCAATTTGTGACAGAACATCTCTCTTGCTTTCTTGTATGGGGCGCCGTTTTGATGCAAAAAAATAAAACCATGCAGCCGTATGGGTGTTTGAAAATGGAAATTGGGTTAATGTATTTAATCATACCATTTTTCTAGTAACATGATGGTCATGAGACTTTGATATTCAATAAGTACACAAGATAACTGATTTTCTCATTAACTGTGTACACAACCCACCAGTTTCATTTAATTGAAATAACGTTTAAAATATCTCATTTCGTTTTCATTAAATTCGGATTTGTGAAGTTCGAGTTACATAACGATGCACTTGTGTAAACGGGAATCGCAAATCCAACAGCTAGTACTGAAACTCCATTTAGACATTTTCTCCTTAGTGTTTGCTTTGAACCCGGGCTTACGCTGAACAAACAGCAATCTTGTAAACCTACCAAAGCAATAAACTAACCTCCACCAGACCCCGATACTGAGAAGATCAATAAAACTTTAACCGGTCCCCGGTCTTTTTGTTATTTTTTCTCTCACTCTTTCGGCACGAGGAGGGCTTCCCGTCACGGAGATTAGACACACGCTTTAACGACCCATTTTGATAATACACCAAGAAACGGGAAGAGGGTAGATTTCGAAACGAGTATTGAATCCTCTGAACATTCGGATTTACGAACCACAGGGCGGTAACGGGCAAATTCCTTTGCACGGCCGTTAAATGCACAACTTAGGTTCATAGCGCAATCTTGACACACGAACAGATTTTATATAGAATTAATTGTAACCAAAATAAAGACGGGAAGGGAAGAAACTCAATTAGCTTCCTCAACGACGTTACGGCGATAAACCGCAATTTTGATGGTTTGTCTTTTGAATGACCATCAGCAAAACTACTTGATTAGTATTTGGAAGAATTTCAGTTTATAGCTGAAAACAGCTTAAACGTTCAGCTTGTGACCTCTCAACATTCTCTATTCAAAAATTAGACAAACGTTGCCTGTTTTGACTGCAACTGTTATGTTTTCTTTCAATTCAGTTACATCGCTTGCCTTAGTCTTGTAATCATACTTTTACATATTTTTACAGAAGGAAATCTGAGGAGCAAAATATTTTCTAGTTGGATAACACGGTTATGTAAGTTCTAAAAAATAAGGTATTCTGTTGAAATCCTTGTGAGAGGAGTGAGAAGCTCAAAGGAGTTCTATACATGTTCTTTTAAACCCAACATAGATCGTTTAATGAAGGAGTGGCATGCTGACTAGAACTACGTAGGTTTTCGTCAAACATTTTTTTGGTATAGTTGCTCATTGCTTTTTGAGTGTTGTTTTTTAAAATAAGTGACCCACTGTGAGTGTATTCTGTAGTTGGTTATCCATCTCTATCATTTTATTTATTTTTATTAAATGAACCACTTAGACGAGATAATTCTTGTTCCGTTATAATAGAGTGAAGACGAAACAGACAACAGAATTTTTTTTATAAAATAGAAAATTAAAAAAGATTCTAAAAAGTTATTGTTTAGCAAGTTTTCTCTTCGATTCAACACTACACGTGATTTATCTCAGTAAAAGGAAACGGTTCTAACCTGAAATGTTCTACCACGTCTCAAGACAAGACCATCAAGTATTTACATAAATGGATTTAGAATTTCGGATCCATGACGAATAAGCTGTGATTAATTGCAATTCTAATGTGCCAAACAATTGTAAATTTATATATGGTTAAGAGCGAAGATTAGGAAATGGTCTATTGCAGATGCACACATCCCTATATTACTTTTTCGGTTTCCAAGTCGCTAATTTCTGTATTAGTAACTGTAAATAATGCTTACATTTTACTCAGAAGTCGTTGCTAAAATCGATTAATTATTATTTAACTACTTCTGCTTTCAAATTTTATTTATTTTGTGGGTGACTTGATCCATTAATTACGTACCCAGAATTAGGGTCACATTTAAAGCTTAAAAATATGACATATTCTGTGGATATTTCTTATGTAAACCGAAAACCCATTATCCCACATGAAACAAATACAATGTGGAAATGGTTTATACCGATCGAACTTTTAGCTGGTTTACAATATGATTTTATCAGTCACTTTTCCACTAACGTAATTGAAGTACTTCGAGTCACGCAATGGTTTCCTTAGCTTTACGTGGTTTGCAAGTTTAATTTATTATTTATGAATTAATCTCATTATCGCCTAGCGCTAATCCAGGGTTGAATTAACGTAAACTACCCGCTCATATTACTAAGAAAATGTCATATTTCATGCAAATGGTAATATTTTTTTATGTAGCTTGTTACCATTAGTATAGAATCAATTATTTTAATGAAATAATTTTTTATTAAAACTGCTGGATATTTATTTCAATACTCATCAAAGATCCTGAACGCCTAGAACAATCTATTTTAACTGTCCCATATATATAACATCATTCGATCCATATTAGTACTAATTAACAAGAACATTAGATATTATCAGACTTAACAAACAGGCGTCATGCACCATGACACCGGATCAACGATGTACGAAATTGAACTGAATTTACTTCTTATCACTTTTATAGTCCATGATTAATTTATAATATTTATAATTTGTGTTTCAGGGTCCACCACCACAAGGTGGTCAAATAAAATTTACCATAGCAGACACATTAGAAAGGATAAAGGAAGAGTTCAATTTTCTTCAAGCACAATATCATACGTAAGTATTTTATATATTTTTATGTATGTTTTTGTTTTTGTTATGTACGTAGTCTTTGTTATTTTGTTCTTGTCATAACTTAACCGAAACTAACCCAATTGCATCAAACTGAATGACATTGTAATATTCATTGAAACAAAAAAAATGGTCCGAGAATAGTGTCATTAGAATCTATATGATGGACAAGCAATACCTAAATTGTTTTTGCAAAAGTTGCTTGAGTTCGGCTTTCGCTTCCATTGGGTGGTCATGGAAAATTTCTTGCTGACGTATCGCAAACACAAGTGGCTTACATCATCAGAGGTGTTTTACTCGAAAGGTTACACCGGAGTCAAACCTTTATGAGGACTTAAGCCAGTCGTGCTTGCTAAACACCAAGAGGAAGCTCGTTTTTACGACAGCCTAAAGGGCCGAAAAATTCAATACTTTCAAATACAACAGTGTTTAGACAACTTAAAACATCTACTTACCAACGAAACAGAAAGTATAATTTTACCGACAGCTTTAAAAAAATGTATTTAGTATCAGTTGATAATTGTCTAAATGAATCAGTTTGGGAACATTATAGCAGACGAAACCACAATGTGAATCGAATCAAACAACAAAGATTATCCGCCGAACTTTATTATTAATAAATCATTCTATAATAATAGCCAATAAGCACCAAGAAAATTGATAAAAGCTTCAATGTATTGCAGATTATTTGAATGACTGATCGTACACGATTGAAATCATGTAACTTAATTGTGAATAATGAATTCGCAATTGATTTCACTTTAGCATCGACGATACGAAATGTTCAAAAGGTACAAAAACGTTGAAGTGGAATATCCGGCATAATCACTTGGCATTATAAAGCAGTTATCAATGATTTTCTAGTTTAGATTTTACAGCTCGTTACAAATATTTTATACTAAAAAGTAATTTAGCCACTGCTTTGCTGCACGGAACAAATTACCCAAAACCTTAATCAGGCAGATCTCCAACGGGTTATTGGGACTCGTTATTTAAACAACAATAAACAACGTTTATAAATGAATGGTTTTGGAAGTTATGCCATTCGAATTTGGGCGCAATATATGTCTATAGCAGCTGCAATTATCAGGTGTGAATGAAAGTATAAGTTCATACAAATAATCAGTTTTAATATTAAAATAATTAGTGTATTTAGGTCAGTAGTTTGATAATAGATTGCAAACCATTTATACAAACAGTTTAAACCAATAACAATAACAATACAATTTTATAAAGCTTTTTTTTAAACTATACCGAAAAGTGGGCCTACACTTAACATTTAAACTTGGTCAACACAACATGAATTAGCATAGTGATTCTTGGCCATAAGAATTCGTCAGATTCGCTGAAGAAATAATTGTTTGTCGGATGCCCAGTTTACGGTGTTCACAAAGATGTGTATTCAGAGTTACTGCCAAAAAATTTTGAATGGTCGTGGTTGCGGCAACTGTGACTATTCCATGTATTGAAGCTTGAAAAGTAACGACTACCTATTGAACATATCCCATAAAATTGAGATGCCATGAAAAGGCAGAAAGAACATCGCTCCTCAATTCTTTTTTTCCTTTCATTTCCAGTTCTTCGTTATTTAAATTGTTTGGAAACTTCCGCTAATTTACGCATACAAATCACATTTTTTACACAAATTTTATGATTACTAATATTTAAAAATGTGTCGCAAAGATTCTTGTAAATCACCAATGTTCGAATAGCTTCCGCATGCAGCCTAATATTATCCTCCTTATTTCCTAAAAAAATTTTCGAATAAGCTACTGGATTAGTGAAATGTGCGAAGATATAAGTAGGTTCTTGTTCTTTTCTTCTTCAGTTAGGAAGTATGACAAACATAGCGACTTTTGCTTGATGGATTTATACTAAGTTTTCTTATTTTGCGTTAAAATTCGCAGGCTCATCCAAACTTACTGAAAGTATTTATTTTTCCGATCTTTATTCTGATGGTTGTCTCAGTTTAATTTTAATATAAGTATCCTGGATTTCAATGACTATTGTATGAACTAAGAAAACGATTTTGTGGGACACAAGTATGAGAAATTTATCTGACATATACGGTTCTAATATCAGATGATGGTTTGTAGTTAAACCAAACGTATTTAATTTATAAATTGATGTGATTTGTAATGTTATCTGAAAATCCAGAACAAGTAGACTGAATGAACATACAGTATTTGTTATTCTAATCGAAACAATATCAAACGTATACCTAAGTGATTATGTTCGAACAAAAATGCTTTATTAATACCGCAGCAATGCTAGTAGCAAAACATACTGTTGCGATATCAGTGTACTTTTATAATAAACTCCATTTAAGTTTGCGGTTGGCGGTTTAACTCATGAACTAAAAAATATGAAGCAAAGAAGCGGTTGCAGGGTTATCAATATGTTTTACTTAATGTTCCGTTACAATCCATTGTATTTCAACCAACTGAAAAATTAGGTTGAACTAATCGTTTTCAAACTTGGTTTTAAAACCTTTGTCTGCAATCAAAAGTATATCAGTTGGGTTTTCCGCATAGCTCATGTGCTTACCTTTACAGTGGCTATCTTTTTGATGGCATTGAAGGTCGTAGGTAGTAAGCACTCACACAGTCATGGAAAACCGCTTAAAGGTTTTGAACTGATTTTCCATGGCCTCGAATGTTTGAGGTAATAAAAAAATCGTATCAAGTAATAGTTGCTGTAAACGTTTATATTTGGACAACGTCAATGTAGAGCCGTGTTTTCAGTTTTTAAACCTTTATCCGCATGAAATTTAAATAAATGCTATTGTTTCCCGTATTTTTTGCATCGTTTATCTGCCGGTTTTTCCGCAGCCCAATTTCTCGAAAGTTCATATCTATTTCACCAAATACTGTTCTCTGAGTGCAAATTCTATTAGAAAATCTTCTACTGTATTTATTTCATCAACCATATTGTATGAATATATGTCTATCGGCATATTTTTTATTTCACTTAATTCACCTCCGCAGTGAAAATTTGGCACAAGTAACAAATTTTAATAACCAACAGTTGGGGAGTAACGAAAACGATCATGCAATAAGTCCCACGTTCATTCCAGTCAAAACTTAGCGTTAATATTTTATTGCGGGTTCTGGGCTGTTATTATTGCTGTTGTCTTATTATTGCTGTTGTTATTATGCTGTCTACCACTAGCAAAATTTGAAGTTATTAATAAAAAAAATTCGGAATAAGTATTAGTGTAATTCCGATATATTCCTTCGGCGTTTATTTGTCTCTAATTAGGTTTTATGATAAATCCATATCGTTTCAAAGTGTGAAAAACGTGTAAATCCCGCAATCCTTTAAAAAGTTATCAGCTTCTATTACCAAGTCATGCTTCAGCTCTTAGACAAACCGCCTGACTAGTTAATTATGAAAAATTCAATCAACTACAAGTTGTAGTTTTTATATACGCGGTGAGACAACATTTTGCATTAAAAAGTTCTTGTTGGCGGCACCAAATACTATAATCTATTATAGTATTTGGAGGCACTCACATTGAAAAGCAGATAGTTATGCAAGACGTCTCAATATTTCATTTTGATAAAGTTTTTGAGTACAGAATATCCTCTTGAAGACTGGCCTACAGGTTAAATTCGGACCCCTCTGGATAATATCAAGGGTGAATTTAAGTACGTAGCCAAACATCACGACGTGAAAATTTAACTAAAAAAAAAAACGATTTTTCGTAAATTATTTAAGTCATTAAATATTTTCGTCGATTTTGTTAAAACTTGGCAACGTTAGGTGGCTGCTTTTGCCCTATCTAAACTAAAATAGGTATAATACTTTTCGCAAACAAGTATCCGCACTACTAATTTTTTCCGTAATTAAATAACACCCTGTATAATAGTAAGTGTTACTGCGTTGAACCAGATATCATAAAATGCTTCTATATGGGAACGTTTCCGATTTATCGACTTTTGCCGATAATCGAACAAGAGCAATGTATATTTTAAAGGAAGAGACGGAAACAATCTTGAACGAAATTACTAAGATAGAATAATATGATATGCAAACTGTTCCAAATGTATTGAGCAAAAATTGGTTATTGAATATCTGATTTCACATTTGAAAAATTGATCGATGAAGATTTTGGCTTTAAACTCCCATGGACATATTTTAAAATTTAGCAATTGATTTGATACAAATCAAATGCTAATACAATTAGAACAAAAAAAGTGAAACGATGTGTATTGTATATTTAGAATAGCAAAGGCAGTGCCACTCTAAATTTGATTCTGATTCTGTATACGAAACGTTGTTTCCTGTGAAAGGTTGGTATTTTGATCTCGGCGCGCCAGTAAATGTACCTGCTTAGAACAACTGACTAAATAAGGATTTGCTTGAATCGAATATTTTTTGTGTATTCTGTATAAATTATATTTTATAGGAAACTGAGCATGAACAGAATTAATGTCTAGGGACAACATAGTTTAAGACCGAATTATTTCTTCCCAAGATTCTATCAATTTCAATTAAATATAGTAACAGCAGGTGAAAATACGTTCCATGTTGTCTGGTTTAAAAGAACGCTATAAAGAGTCATTATTGCTAGCAGAAAAACGACTCTGTATCTTGGCTTATAAAATTCTATCCAAAAGTCCTGTACACTCACACACGAATATTTTGGAGAACAAATAAATCCTTCAATAAAAGAAATATATATTCAAATAAAGAAATCAGTTCATGGAGTGTATTTCATTGTTTCACCATCTTATTGATCATTCCAGAATCAATAGGCTGCAAAAAGCCAGAGTAAATATAGACTGAGCATTGAGTGCCACACATATTCGAACTTTTTCTTATCATGAGTGGCACTCATTAGGCTGGTCTACTCGTCGTACTGCTGTCATTCAAAGGTTTTTCGTCAAGTAATGGAATTACATTTCGATCGTATGATTTTAAGATTAATTTCAAGTGTGGATAATTAAGTGGATACAGACCACGATATTGAAAATCTACAAACAATCGTGAAAACCTGGGTTATCTAAAGAACAATTTGTATTCATGTTCACACATAGCGAAAAACTTCTGGACTGTTGATTTCAACATATCTCAACATGGTTTCATTGTTTAGGATTGGAGTTAAAAGTAGAACATAAGTATATTGTTATTGATAGTGAAACACAATAAAATTGAACTTCGCAAGATAAATAAAGTAAAATTGTCGAAAGCCATCAAATCAAGTAACGGGTGGGAATATTTCGGAGTGATAATTTCATTCATTTATATTCACACGAATTCAGAGTTCTAGTCACTGATTTATATCTATCCGGTATGCTTCCATTTTGTCCTCAACTTTTTCTGCGGAAGTAGCGGGGCAACAATCAGACCCGCAATTACCGCAGTAAAATACGAAGAACAAAAGGAAAGACCGATTAAATATTTCATTTGCTCGTTCTTCGAGATCGTTGTATAATTACCGGCGGTATGGGCGAAAGGCGATGCGTGATGATGTCGAGAACGAGCGGAACAATGGAGTGGAATGTCCTACACAGAGGCGGAGTGTGAATTTATAAGTTTCGGTCTGAATATCGGCTAATTTCAGTATTTGGATTTGATTTAATAACAGTTTTCACCTAATGGTTCCAATCGTTGACTATTTATCTGATGGAACTTAGTTGATCCTTATGAAGCAGGCTTCAAATATCGATTTTTTGTTTGTCTGAAAAAGTAACCGGCGTTTCACGTGTTTCATATTTTGGTCTGTTAAAGATGGATTGTGATTTCTGCAAAAACGCTTTGCAGGATCTCAAGTTGAATTTCCCAGCACTTTATTTCAGGGGTCAAACATCCCAACGGTCTGGCATCGCATCACCTTCACAGCTTTCTGGCCTAGTAATGGCTCAAACTGCGAAAATTGTTCTTCGTTGAAGAACAATGACGATGAAACATCTCCGCATTTATTGTTAAGCGACCGTTTTAATTATATCAGAACTGGTGCTGTTTAATGTACTAAAATAACTGCAAATTTCAGATATGCTAAAACTTTAGAACCAAAAAATATATTGCTTTACTGCTATACATATTTCGATAACATAAACTTTCTGCTAATTATTATTGCTTCTCTGGTATGTGTAGCTGGGGGATTTATTATTAACGGTTAATGCCGCTGTGACAAATTTGATTTGTAAATAACTTAAAATCGGTTTTGTACGTTCTGGTAGTTAATGATTAAACACGAAAACGCGATACTCAGTCATTAATGGAGAAGTTTTCAAACATTAAGTACTAAGTTGCTTCGAAATTTCCATTAAAATATGATTGCCTACACACTAATAGCAATAATATTGGGTAAAGCCGAACGCATGAAAATAAAATTCAATTGAAACAGTGACGTACTTATTTCTGTCTTATATGGAAAATACAATATTCATGAAGCATCTGTTATAGCAATAATTTTTATTTTTTTCTAACTCTTGCAAAAAGATTCCCTATTTACGATTGTTCATCGTAACATCACTATAATAATGTGAATTAATTCATAAAATGCCATTCTAGTTAAGTAGTTTAATTAAATTTATTCATTTAAGCAAGATAAACCTTTATTATATGCCACCAAGCTATAGTAATACGAGTTTTAAAAGACATTGCATTATCGCATCAATCCGGATCTTCAAAATGAAAAGACCCATACATTTTGTGATCGCAGCGAAGACGTTATGAAAGGGCAGAATGCTTTTCATTACTTTTATTTTCAGGTAAATTTTTTGAATAATAAATCTAACTTAACTCTATAATGAATGCAGTGAAAATGTACCCGAATATTTAGGATAAATACTTAAAAAACGACCGATACAAATTGATGTTATTTTAATGGATAAAATTCGGTAATTGATTTATTATTGAGTCTAATAAATTTCTTATTCATTAGAAACGAAGTTTACTATTAACCCAAATTATAAAAAAGCGTATGCATAAACTAAATTGGAAAAATGGATGTAGTTGAGGAAATAAGTAGTTTTAGCTAAACTGTTCAACAAAATAAACGTTGTTCAGCCAAATTTGTCCTCAATTTGGAACTGAATAAATTCTGATTGCTTCAAGCAATTTGGTTTCTGTTTTTTGTAGCGTTATTTAGCCCCATATGTTTTCTGGTGTCTGTTTGTTGTTGTTTGTCAATGTATTCATAAAAATTAAGCATCTCAGACTCTAGAATTGTCTACACGGTGGCAAATGAAAAAATGCAAACTTTCGTTCTCGTTCGTTTCGTTTAGTTGAACAAAAAAAAGGTTTTTGGCTCCCAACACCAAAAATTCAAAAATAAGCCAAATTGCTCTGAACAGTTTTTGAATCTCTTCTATTTACAGGGTGATCTCAAAAAATCACCTTTTTTGGTCTTGCAGTAATAACTTTTCTCTGTCTGTAAGCGATTTGCTGTTGAAGCTAAAACTTCATAGACAATCTAAGGCAAAAATTTGATATACAAAAAAAGTGACTCAAATCAGAATTGCCCCCGGAATCTGTGATGCTTACAAACTTTCAACTAAAGAAGTTCACTTTCAAATATTTCGTGAATTCATGCAACCAGGTATATTGGATTCTTTCCTGAAGTCGACTGTGAAGTTTTACATTCAACATGAACCGTAGATTTTGAAAATGGGTTCCAAGAAGAAAATGTGTCTGCAGTGCCGAAATACTTATTTTTTGAGACCACTCTGTAATTAAACGATATGGTCGAAAAATTTAAAAACTTTTTTCGAGATATGAGTTCCAGTGGTGTTGAAATACAAAAAAACGTTTTTTTGTTCAACTGAGAACACGTGGTCCTTTCACCAATTTTGCATTGTTTCATTTGCAATGAAACACAATTTTTTTGCAAAACCACTCACTTACCGAAAAAGGATTACACTAAATAAAGCTTTAAACAAAAATAAAATCGCTCATAGCAATCAGCATTTATCCAGATCCAAAGTTGGTTCAAATTTGTCAGTGTAACGTCGTATTCTATGTGTTCTACATTATAATTAATTTTGTTATAATTTCTACTAAATCAAATATAAATTGTACAAATGTAATCTCAATCCAACTCAACTGTAAACGGTAGGTACACACAGTTCTAAACTAAACTATTGTTGTACTAATTAGTGTTTAACAAGATTTTGTTTTAACAACTTTAAATATCAGGTCAATCTGCTTAGCGATTCTTTAAGTGCTCAGTTCAACTTTTAACTAGCTCAGTATTTGAAGAAAACATTATAAAGAGCGATTCTTATATAACAATTAACGAAGACCTGAATCTGTTTGATTTTCTTGAAAGGTCAGTTTACTTGCTATGTCCTAGAACCTAGAGAAAGGATCAATTTTGTAGTTGAAACTTTTATATTTAATTTATCGTGCCCCCAGTTTTCTTAATTAATGCACAAGCTTTGGCATATGTAAGCTCCATTTAACTTTAAGAGAAATGGATTATTTAGATTTGTATTTCAAAGTTCATTAAGCAAGCTCAAAATCAGGATACCTAAAGGTTTTGATTTTATTCCAAATTAGTGAGTTATAAATATTTTACCCAAACCAAATGGTTTGATTCCAAATCGAGCTTTATTTTCTGTTCCAAGCTTTGGAGAATGTTTACTTTCTCGTTCAGGCAGCAAATATTTATTTTCATTGGTTCAAGTTTACAATTCATTGATTGTTAGGAAATGTAATGTGTGTATAGGAATGCACGATTGTAGAGGTAAGAAACACTTGTGTCGGTAAATTTTTTTTTCTTTTTGACTCGGCCAGACTGATTACCATATATCAGTCACTAACATATTTTATGAACATACCGGTGTCAAGGGAATATGCATTAGTGATATCCTCTGATTGAAAAGCATCCATTTATTTTAAGGATTCTTGTGTTTACGTTTTCCAGTTTTATTACCAAAGCATGTTTTTAAATTAGAATCCTAACGCAGTAACTGCTAGTATTTGTCGTTTTGTTATTTTGTTTCGTTGCCTTCCTTCAATTGCCAATTAGATCAATTCTTTTATACATTATTTCAGTTTTTGAAACATGTTTATCCCCTATAAGTGAGCCCAAATGTTTTCTCTCTGTCATCAACAAACTATTCAAAAGGTTTACTCCATCCGTATTATATTATCATGTATTCGTCACTTTACCATCAGTGTTCCTAGATTTCTGCAGATAACATTTAAGTGCTGCCAAGAGTTATTGCTTACATTTAGGAGAATGGTGCCAGATAGGCATCTTTATCCATCAATTTCCTTAGAGTTATAGAGAGTATTGATTTGACAAATTTGATTCCATCTCGAATATTTAGTCTTTTTGGTAAGCAAATCCTATTATCAAAAATTGTTTCACAAATGTAATAATTTTTGTTCTTATTTAACAGCTCTCGGATTCTATAATAACGGAATAGTCGAATGAAATGTTTGCGCGTTTCTTTTCAATTGAATTTTCAGATAAAAGCACAAACACCAAAGCTGTGCATCATTGAACACTCTTCAATTGCGAAATCTTTGGGATATAAGTAAATAAAATATTAGAAGTATGCAGGTGTATTTTTAACAAGCTTCATATCTGACCAAAGCGTTTATATCGTTATAGTTTGATTTATTTTTCTTATGAGGCTTGCATGTAAAAATTATACATTTAATCAGTACTAAGTGCATATTGCTTTAAAACTACTCTATATTAAATTTGGTTAAACTTTTGGTACTGTAAAAAGTCGTATGGAACAACCACTACTCGTATAACGAGTTACTTTATTAATCGTCATAGCGCCTGAGTGTATAAATGATTTGTGCCGTCTAGTTAATCTCTCGTTTAATGAATTTAACTCCAATCATTTAGTACTCCTACTTGCTAATTTAAGAAAGAGGAAAGGCAAATCGCGCCCCTATCTCGGCCGAGATTATGGTTTATACAAAGAAATTACAAAGGCTAAAGCTTGTGTTAGTTGGTTGGCCAGCTCAGAGGAAATTTTTTTGTTGTATTATGTCAAATATTATCGTCTTTTTATCACAATGCATCTGGCTTATAAAGCCGTTTTAGCAATTGAACATCTTTCCACAAATATATTAACATTAATTCGTCGAAAGTTTGTTTTCTACTTAAGGTATTAACTTGGCAACTAATCAATTCACTATAAAACTTTTAATGGAGTTTTTTACTGCTCTCGTTTTGTTAAAAATGCTCCTCCTCTTAAATTTATATGTATGTAAGAACATCCCGAACTTAAAATGTTGCAACTTGGAACATGATCGGTAGGAGCGATAAATTAGAGTAAAAGGTTTGATCAATCGATTGTCGCCACATGTTCTATTGTTGTTCCAATAACAATAATAGAAAACAAAGCGATTATAAGAAATAATTGCACATGTAAGTCTCTCACGAACACAATGGTCGATGCAGTTCAATACACTGCATGGTTATTATTTTCCTCCGCAATAAGCTTACACTTGTAATTGAGAATCATAACTTAATGAAAAACCGACACGAAAATTTATAATATATACATAGTTGCCGACGCACAGAGCCAGAGCTATAATTCAATGGTGTTTTTTTTTTGTTTTTTTAATTAAAAGCACAATAGACATTGCGGCTTAGAAAGGGTTGCTGAAAGTACCATTTAAGGAAAATCTCAGTTTATAACTGTTTGAGATTACCTAATCGGAATATTATGGATTTTATATTACTTTGGATGACTTACGTAAATGCCTAGTGAACAGTACATAGATGGAAACTAGGTCGCAACGTAAAATAATAATACATTTTGTACTTACCAGTTACATTAATCATAAATAATAAATTGAATCATTATTTTCAAATAATGAAAATTGCTAGGCATCGAATTAGTATAATATACTGAATATGTGAAATGTCTATATTTATTTTTGTGGTTCATTTCATGATCAAGAGTTGTTGCGTCTAATTTTGTAAGTAGCGGATTTAGTGCTTCTGGAGTAAAAGTAAATGCGTTTATTTGTAGTTTGTTTTTATGCAGACATTGTGTAGCAATACTACTAATGCAATGAGAACAAATTCGATTTTAAAAAATTAGTTATTATATATAGAATTTAATATTAAATTCTTCTGCTTAACTGGATTTGCGGCGTTTGTTGGAATCTTACAGACAATTGATCATGAGTAATTAGATATCTAATACTTGTGGTTATTTAAGTTTCTCTTTGTTACGTATATGTAGTTTTCCTCCATGTAGTCAATCAGAAAATAACACATTTTACTTTATTTTCAGGTTAAAATTGGAATGCGAGAAAATAGCTAGCGAAAAAACCGAAATGCAACGACATTATGTCATGGTGAGTAAGTTTAAAATTTTGCCGGCAGTTGCTCGTTTTCTGTTAGAATTATTTATTCTAGAGTATTTAACCCTAGAGTACTTATCAATTCGTTTTATATTCAACATTTTTCCAACATATCAGAATCAAAGGATGAATTCGATTTATTCTCAGTAACTACGATGTTCAACAACGAACTGTAGGGTTACGAGGTAATAAAGTTAGTAACTTAAAAATTACAACTGTCTAATACTAGTTGCTTTTAATGTTGCATATGTTGGGGTCGATATTGTTTTAAAAAGTTATTTAGCTCACCAAAATAAACAATAGAGCGTGTTAAGGGGCTATGCTCTATCTCAAAAATGTTATTTAAAAGGGACACTTTCGGTTATATCGGAAGTAGACGTTAAGTCGATTTCTTTAATGGAGCGCCCTGTATATTACCAGAGATGTATGTTTACCCAAATATTTTGAGCACTTTTATGTATGGTTTTAGCCCGATTTCTAACGATTTTTTAAATATTTGCGTTGAGTCGTAATAAAAGGATGTTATTTACTTATGTATCAGATCCTACTTTTGTAGAGATTGTTCCTACAAAATTGCAAAAAAAAATTGTTCCTACAAAATTGCAAAAAAAATTGCAACCTCACATTTTCTCACATTCGGCTTCAAAAATAAGTATCCTTTTACATTACTTGCCTGCACATAAATGGACAATTTCATTTTATAAAAGAATGTGCGATTGCTTGGTATTAAAATTTTACTCATTACTAAGTTTTCGATGCGTTACGGAAATGAAAAGGTTTAGGAAATTAATTATATAATAACTGAAAAAAAAATTAATAATTATTCGTTTATTTATTTAACAAAAATGTTTTTTTAATCTATTCTTTTCAGGCATAGGCAGTTAATGGAAAGTGATACTTTCTAAATGGAGGATTACAATTTAAAAACCATTAGTTTTTGAGAATTTTTAATTGGCAAATTTGACATTTTTCTAGGAACACTCTGTCTATAAGTAGGACCTGATACTGGCCTTTCCTTAAGTAAATTAACATCTTTTTTAACGGCTTTAAATTTCCAATTCCAAAACCGTTAGAAATATATATAAAAAGTACTTAAATTTCAATAAAATGAGTGCCACTTTTTGAAAATATTTTAAATGTATATAGCAGATCTGCTGTAAACATGCTCTGAAATATTCGGAATTCGTGTTTGTTGAATGTTTTTTTCGAGTTACGAATAGTGTGCACATAGTACTGAGTACTACTCAAGTGAACTTCGATATTTCAAATGACAAACACCTAATTTAATTTTAAAGGTCTTTTTTATCGGATTCCTCCATTCAGTAATAAAAAACGGTTCATTTCGTGTAAAAAGCATTTCGATGAACATTGTTAATAATTTAGAGGTACTTCACAGGCAACCTTCATTGATACGCCGCCTAAGTTCTTCTGGAAACTCGGCCTGAGTGGCACACTTTATTCTTCTTAAGTTTAATGCGCCTTGATACTAAAGTTAAATGTGCCCCCTAAAGGGTTGCTTTTGACAAATTTGCATTTAAAACTAAAATGTGACCACTGTTGAAAATAAAATCGGCATCTCTCGGCAAATTTAAAAATATATGAATGTAGTCCAACATAGCCGGTTGAAAATGGTTTAATGGTAGCAGACTGTATTAATTGAAACCTTGGAAAGTTTGCGAATAGATTGACGTGCCCAAAAGAATGATTACCATGCAAATGCAATTTAAATAATTCAGTCCATCAATTTAGTATAGAAGAGAATAATAATATTTGGAAACGTTAAATCTTATAAGTAACAAATAAAAAAATCGCATTTTACTGATTGAACTAAACACTATTCTATTGTGTCATGATACAAAACATGACATTTTTCTGTTAAAACAAACCACTTTACAAAATTAAATGTAGAAGCTAAATTGAGCAGTGAACACGTCGTTTGTCACGTATAATGTATGTCGTCGACGCGACGTCTGCGACAATTTTCGTCTAATTGATCTAAAAAGCGAATTGATTAGTTTCTAGATAAATATGTGATCACTTTTACGGTAGTTCCAAAGGTCTAGTACACTGAACAAATTTTATTATAAACTTGACATGCAAAAGTATACACAAGTAAGTGGTGATAAAGTAATTCAATAAAGTCCGTTCTGAAGTCATCCTCGCATGTCATGGCAGCATGCTGTTTAAAGTAAACATATTAATGTGTCAGACGAATTTCAAGTGTTATATGGGAAATTTCGCTTTCAACGTATTCCGAAAATAACAGAATCTGTTCAGAATTGGACTGGAATAACTAGAATTTGCCGGTTTGAATCAAGAGTTTTCCAGAACTTTTTTATTATACCTGGATGCCCGGAAACACGTACCAAAATTAACCCACATATTTTAAAGATTTAATAATAGCTTTAAAACGTTTTACGATTTTTATGAACAGGAACATGTATGTATAATATAATTATACAAAATTCGTTTCTGAATATTATCTTAATTGTCTTATAAATATGTATTTTCTTTTCTTAGATAAATGCCGACATAGAAAATTAATCTTCAGTTTCATAACACATTGTTAATTGCTTATTTTACAACTACATGAGCATTTTCCTTCTTCTCATTAGTTTTGCATATCAAATATAGCAGCTTAAACCACTTTAGGAAATTGTTGTGATTCATTATGTATTTAACAAATTATATCCCAATTAGCGAGTCACTAAATTAAATCAAAACTGTTAGAACGTTTTGTTAAGTGTTTTTCGGATGTTTTGCATAACTTATTTTTTATTGTTTGTTTAATATATGATTATTGTGTGATGTCATTTTAGAAAAAGTTGTATTTTGCGGTGTAATTGATTTGTAGCTATTTTCAGGCTTGAGTCGATTATTTAATTGACATTATTTTGAAGCAAATAGAGAAAAGCATGGCAACTCATTTACAAATGATGTTAGAGAAGCGGCCAATTTTAATGCTTAATAATTTCAATAATTCCTATAATTATGTGTGATTTCAACCTCTCTAATTGACGGAGCAAGTTTCATAGTCCAGTGGGATGTAGGCACACGGTCCGCCACTCCAGTAGATTAATATTTAAAATTGTTGAAATAATGCATTAGACATTTCGATTTCACTACATACAGATTTTATAGTTTCGGGCAACACAAGGAAATAAGACATAATCTCTTTTAGGCGATGCGCCAAACCTATTAGCCTCACACTGCATTGGCACAAAACCAATTTAGCATCGCGCTATGCAAATATGATCCCACACACCAATTATTTTTTGATATATATTGTTTTAGTATTTAGTTGGCAGCTAACAATTACTAGTGTATTTGCAATAATATAGAGAAATGGTTTTGTTCAGAAAATTGTTTTCTTTGTTGACAGGCTTTTTACAAATCAGAAAATGTCTCACATAATAATTGCATGCTAGTAGAACATCAGGTGATGTAGGATCTATACAAACTCTAGTGCGGTAGTCTAAAAAAGTTGTTACCAGCTAACAGTCTGCAGCATGTTTGTATTTCATTCCCGAATAGAATTAAATTCTTCAAAGAGAAGTTATGTCGTAACTTGGGTAGCGTCAGCTGCAAATGTATTGTTTTCTCATTAAATGTATCAAAACACCGCATGAGTGCCATATTACTTGTCTAATTATAAAGTAAACCTGCAAAAAACAATAGCATGCATTGAAAAGTGATTCAAACTCTAAGTTCAATAAGAAAATAAAATGATGCGACACTGGCACTGCAGTCGACTAAAAAATTCCTCCAATCGTGCTGCAAAAAAATTCGACCAATGGAAATTGACCCTTGGCAAATTTAATGCGCCAATCAATTTCGGTGGCAGCTACATCTAAGTCGGTGTTGAATTTTTTCGATTTACTGTATGTAAAGCATTAATTAAAATTTAAATAAGTTAAGCATATCAATTCAGCTAAAAACAAAGACATCGAAGGGGAAATGGATGAGGGTTGATGTTAAGTTCACTAATGAAAAACGCTCATTACGTTCATCACTCTTAAAAGTAACATTACCTTAATGTTATGTTAGTATGCATTAAACTAAAACTGTTGGTGTATCTCTAAAACAGATAGAAGTCTCTCTCAATATCTCTAAAACAGTAGGTTTTGTAGAATGTTTTATTGGATTTAAAATTCCAATAATGCTAACTGATAATACAGTGTGGTAATCATTAAGGAATTTTTCGACAGTTTGTGAAATGTTTGTTTTTATTGCATTTTCTCAATATTTTCCATTTAAAATATATCATTCTTCTTCCTTTGATATTGTATTGGGAGTAAGCCTTCTTTGCCCTGTCACCCATTATTTGCTTTTATTACGTGGTCGCGCCATCACTTCTTAGACATTTCGAATTTCCTGTTGCGAATAACATTTAAAAAATGAATTTGTCGTGTCAGATCTTCCACTTCAAAATTGGAGAAACGACTACGCTAAAATTGTTACGTAGCAATACAAAACGCCACGTTTCTACCAGAAGATTGCGCAAGGAATTTATTATATCTCAGACATCCGAAGTTATTGGAGATTTTGGACAAACTGGAAATAGTGACTGTTTTGAGAGCATTTCTCCAATTTTTGTTGCACTGTTAAAAGGCAATTGAATAAATTTTTAATAATGATTTTGACTTATTCATTTCCTTGTTATATTCAACAAGTTTTTTAAAACGTTCCACACTACTTTTTTAAACGTTTTTTTGTGTTGGTCTAGTAGAAGATACTGATTAAAAAGGTGTATGTAGATTTTTAAAACACTGTGAGAAGCTATTCTTCCTTGAAAAAATATCTTTGGGGAATCCACCTTTTCATTCAAAGTAAATTTTATGGTGGATCTGATAGATTAAACTGTGTTTCTAGTTTCTTGCACATATTATGAAATAACCTCAACGTATTTGTCAACAACTACAAGGAGATATTGATGGGAAAGTCGGTTTATTTTCAAGATCGGGATTATCGCATCAGGGTAATTCGTAAAAGCCGGAACCTGTAGTCGGATCAACGGATCTTTGAACCTTCAATTACGAAAATTGTGCTATTTTCACAAGCCAGGAATTCAGCTCAAGCGAATTTTCAAATGATTTAAAAAAGTATTCACTGTTTCCTGTCACCAAACTTCAGTTCAGTGATTGTAATTTTTTACCAAAGTTCGAATTACCTTTTTTTGTAAATTGCTGGCGTTTTGCTTGCGTCGTTTTAAGAATATCTCATCATTTAATTAATTTACTTCTCTCCCAAAATCCTCAAAAATATTAAGTAATTAAAAAGAGTTGATAATATTTGGTGTGTTTTACTTTCTCATCTAAAGCTTTATTTAAAAACATTTCAGATTTGGACATAATTAAGTGCTTATGGCATAATTATGTGTTGTTTATTGTATTACAATTTAAAATAAGGAGTGAGGGTTAGAAAGGAGAAAGTAAGAAAGAAAAATATAATTAGAAAAGCAATAATAGAAAATTAAATTAAGCTATAGTGCTATGGTCGTAATTGTTAAGTTGGGGGGCCTTTGAAAGAAGAAAGTCAGTTTCGATTCGCCCATTACTACATGCAGATATTTGCTAATCCCCAATAGAACCACTTGGAAGGCTCCCAACTTGAGCGTAGAACTTTTACTTATGTTGAAACTGAGAATTCTTGTTCCGGAGAGAATAGTTTCATCACTTTGATCATTTTCGTCACTCAATGTTTTCACTCAGAAAAATATTGTTTTTTATTTGTCTCCATTGATATTAAAATAGGCCTGTATATATGAAGGAAATGTGTGTTAAGCTCTGGACAACAAAATTGACTATTTTGTTATGTTCATCCGGTGGCCTTGTTTTAGAGAAAGTCAACAAACATACAACATTTATATTTTAAGGGGTTCTTAAAGATAGAATTATTTGCTTATAGTACGGTATGTTCTCAACATTTTATGTCCATTCTTTGGTAGTAAACCAAGTATTTTCCTTTCCTTAACACTTCATATACCCCACTTGACACGAGTCTTCAAATTAAAGAAAAGAATATTATCTGCAACGTATAATATAATAAAAGACATCTTGGACAGAACAAGAAATAATCGCTGCGGAACATATAATAATAGACTAATTCCAACAGAAAATTTCTTTTCTATACGGCTACAAACAACGGGATTCATAGTGTATACTAATCGCCAAACTCAACAGAGAGGTCACAGAGAAGAAGGAGGAACGCTTCATTTACTTGCAGTATTTTAAGATATTTGTTGAATTCTCTGTGTATGTTGGAAAAATATGTCGACACTTGTGCCTCCACATGAGTTGGTAGTGTAAGTTGTGTGGTTATTGCTTTCCTCTGTGTTCTCCGTTTTTTTCTGAGCATTCAGTGTGTTCTCAGCCACATTTGAGATTCCGTTTCGATTCGTCTTTGCAGTCTCCACTCCTACTGAAAAGGCGTTCTTGTGTCATTGTCTCAAACAATTACATTCGCAAATATCGTAACTGGTTATTGAGGAACTTTAATATACTATTGCAACTTCAGTATGTTGAATCCAGCTAGATTTTCCATATACAGCACGTCATTCAACGATATTACATACGGCTTATTGCCTGCATGCCAAGGGGTATTCCAACAAAATTACTACAGTCAAAAGAGTGTTCGTAGCGTTATTCATACGCGCCAAAATCGACATGGCAGGTTTTGTTTGTGTATTGATACTTAAAGTTTTGCCACTTGAAAATGAAAATAATCTTATAGTGAAATTTTGCTAATGCAATGCTCTACGCTGTATCAGACAGAACTTGAAATAAAATTCCAGACATCAGAATGCTATTTAGATAGTGATAGTCCTTCTAAGAACAGCTAATTTTAGACTAAATTGATGCCCAGGATGAAAAATTCTGAATCAGACCATCAGAGTGATTTGTCATATACCGACACCTGAATGAAACAGAAAAGAGGGAGAGAGAACAACATAATCGATCCTGTAATTCTCTTATATTAGGTACAATGCCTAAACAGATTCACCAGAGACGGGGGAATCCTCCCTTCGTTCCCCGTTTAGCCGTCCCAGGTTGACACTTCCGCAACTGCTGCGCCCCGTGCAGCCACCATAAACAGCCGTTTCACTTGCGTGTACGTATCAGACGTGACGAGGACCTTGTCGTTTGTTTGGCGGCTGTAATCGATAAATGCCGCCTCCACCACTTCATGTAATCAGAAACGGCACGTGTCAACTGATCCTGAAAAATTCTCCGGGGTAACTCAGCTTCCAGCGCTCTTTAGAATCCGTAAATTTCCAAGTCAGCTTTCCATAACTAGACAATTTTCCAATACTCCTATTGCAGTGAGAATAAAATATCGGGATTTGTCAATGTCTCGTCTGAAGTGTAGCGCAGGCAGGCAATCCATAAACTTGGAAAGAGACTAGTTTTCTCCAAATATTGTGGTATTGGCGTCGGTAATATTAGCTCAGGTGCACTGAGCCTTTCGAAAGGGAGTTCCATTTAAAACAAGTAGAACATTAAACCATTTTTTGAGCCTAACAAACACAAAATGTTTTCTTGGGTTTAGATCTTCTTCTAAAACTGTACCGAAATCTGCATTATATTACAAAACAAAATGCGAGGAAGTTTAAGCCCGTCGGTTAATCCCCCCTGCCTCCCCCAGAAAGAAGAGATCAACATTTGTTAAGGAGGATGGAGAATTACATATATTATCCACCCCACAACGTTCGCCCAGTAGTACTTTTTTAATGAAAATTTTGATATCTGGATTAGAGGAGCTAGTCTTTCCCCATGGCCTCCTTATATTCCCGACTTAACGCCCCTTGAGTTTTTTCTCTGGAGTTATGTAAAGAATATTGTGTAGGAGAGTCTAGTTACAATTGTTATTAATTTATTATAGAAAATGTATAGAGCTAAAGAAGACTGAAAGGTGAAAAAGACTGCAACAACAACAGAAAACATTCGAAAAGTGAAAGCACGAATCTAACAAAATCCGCATCGGAGTGG
This sequence comes from Dendroctonus valens, assembly GCA_024550625.1. Lineage (NCBI taxonomy): Eukaryota > Metazoa > Arthropoda > Insecta > Coleoptera > Curculionidae > Dendroctonus > Dendroctonus valens. The sequence goes on along the minus strand of JAJTJO010000413.1, from coordinate 104,831 downwards.
AAGAAAAATGCCTGCTGAACTGCACATATCGCTTGAACGAATGCAACACATTGAAAAATAAGTCGAAAGTCAAGCCTTACAAGTTCCGAAAAGTACTCGAAATTACGGCTGAATAAAAAAAGTTTCAAAGGGTCCAAAAGGCAAAGGAGTTACTTCGCTAGCACGCGAGTGGCTATTTACCGAACATTAGAGAGACTGCCGATGGACGCTCTTAAGCAAGTTAATGCGACAATCGATCTTGAAAAATTTTTAGAAGGTGTATTGAAGCCCTGGGCCAACAAACATTTCGGTCGAAAGCGCGGGACATTCCAACTGAGACTAGAATGGTTAAGAAGCAACATTCCGGGTTTCATTTCTTCGACACAATGGATGGCAAATTCTCCGGATGCGAGCCCGATGGATTTCTCTTCCTGGGGGTATTTTGAAGGCAAAGGTTTGCTCAAAAACAAAAAAGTTTGGAGGCTCTCAAGGCAACATTTCAACGCGAATGCGTGCGGCGTACGATGTGTTCATCACCTCTCGCAAGGATATTGTCCAGGCAAAAGGCGATCAAATTGAAAATTTTTAAATGCAGTTTTTGAGTTGATTATTTGCAAACATTTTTTCTTTCAAAGTAAATAAAATGATTAAAAAGCAGGCTTTTAATCATGGAGACTTCTTTCAGCCAGGCTGTATTTTTCTGAAATCAGGACAAATACTTAATAATTATTAATAAAAAAATATACAAATTTACTTTTCTCAATTTTGTTAAATAAATGATCTAGGGGGGTGTCAACTTATGAGGAATCACCTTATACTATAGAACAATATGCATGGTGATTCTAAATTTTCGTGATTCCACTCGAAGTGTTTATTTAAGGAATACAAAAAAATAATGCTTGCAAAAAACTGAGTTATTCGTAAAAATGTCAATTGGAAATTCGACAAAGGTGTATGTAATGGCATCTGCAAATAAAATTGTCCTTACTAACATCAGGTACATTCATGTTTCTTTATACGAAAATAAGCAAAGTTGGCAGGACCAAACCAAAAATTAAAAATCATAATTTGGCTGATGGAACATTTGAAAATTCGTCACTTTAATCAGTTGAGAAAAAATCAAATTTTGAAAATGTAGTGTTTCGATCGAATTCCGAATGCAGTGATATAAACATCTGCATTCAAATATTTACATTATTCATTACATGAGTTTTATTGCACGAATCTCATCCATCCGTTTTTTGCACGAATGTTTGGATCTCATATCGTATCTCGATGTCAAAAGAATGTTTCCGGGTGTCCTACAACTATTAGTTCATACGGAGTTCTTTCTAAGATTCGCGATCCAGAAAAACTGCGTCAAACCTTTAAATGCACTTAGTGCTTGTTTCGATAAAATTCAAAACGCTTTCAATCGTTGCTTATGAGTACTGCATTCAGTTCACTTCAGCAAACAACTGTTAAGTGGCAACCACTTTCTCTTTGTTCGATAACTGCCCCTTTTCCAGAAGAACCAATTTGCTTGTAATATGCAACTACTTTTCGACTAGTTCGCCCGTCAGATCATGTAGAGATTGGTCCGTTTTGAAGTCTTCAGAGGGGGGAGTTAAACTATGCATTTCGTCACTGTTAAACAATTTAAGTATTGAATCGCAAAATTTGAAAACTGAACAAAATATTATCTAGTCAACAGATCACAAATTTTACAATTTGTTTCCTGATTGAAATGTTTCAATTCGCCCTCAATGTGCAGAAAATAAATTTAACCGATGTTTATAAAAATAAGCATGTAAACTATGATCAATCTCATTGCATCATGACGTCACAAAACGTGACGTCAGGCGCCAAATGAGCGACGTCTTTAATTAAGTCGTGTTTCCCAGGCACAATTGATGTGTTGTGAAAGCTCAGCGAACTATGAAAAAGGACTCCCATATTAACATACAATCTAGCAACACTGTATTAAAGGCTATATATTATTTTATTTCTTTAAAATATTTGCGATAATTGCATAAAGTGGCCCTTCGTCTTATATTATATCAAAGTAGTCAGTTTTGTTTTATGAACCCACTTTTGGATGCCGGAACAAGTTCGTCTGAAAGTCGACACTTTAAAAGAAGCAAACGGTTTAAAATATTGATTTTAATAGGCAAACATGAAAAACATACATTGGAATTTCATAAAATGATTAGTTTTATTTTGACTTGCAATTACATCTTTGTAAATATTTAAAATATTTAGAAAATTGTATTTACAATTTTTTTTTAAATTGGATGAAGGAATGATGACAATTGATTGATTTCAATGGATTGAAATGGATTTTGAATTGTTAAATAACACTTGAGAAACCAAAGGAAGAAAACTAACGTTTGGTATAATTTTATTGGAATTTATTTAAAACCACATAAATATATATATTTTTTTTTTGTCGATGAGGTTTAGGAAATGCCATCTTACGCACTGTCCAGAGAGCTACTATTGTAGCGCTCTAGGTTGTGTGGGACTCCAGCTTACCTCTTTACCCACTAAAACCGATTCCTCACCATTCATTCTCAAGCTGAAATTTTCATTCAAGCTTCATTTTCAAGCTGAAAATAGTTTATCAGCTTGATAATTAAACGCTGTTCGCATTCACTGTATCGTTTCGGCATTGTTAATAACAAATGTTTTTAATTTAGTTAAATATATATGTTAGTGTCAATGACAATAAACATATAAACTTCCTCTTCGTCTTTTGGCGCTGATAAAACAATACGGAATTAGCTACGACGTGCCCAATGGTTAACACTCATTATCGGACAAAGCGCGACAAGCTGACGTCATCTTGCAATGAGATTGATCAGACAGTACATTTTATTTCTTTGGTGATCCTATGAGAATAGAAGTATATATTACTCAAAGTACTTTTCTTACACCACGAATATATGACAACTGCTCTGGATATCAAAATTTGAAATCACCAAAGTTTTAAACAGGCTCCTATATCATCATTGTGGACAGCATAAAATGATACAAAAGAACAATAAAGAATAATTAAAGTTCAAAATGTACCATTGTTAGACAATCTGAAATAGCATCCACAATTTTCACAGCTTTAAATTTTCTGAATTGTACTGAATGGAAACCGAAGTAATACTACTTAGGGAGATTTTTATTTTATATCCATTTGTAAGATAAATTGTGTTTATCAACCTCACCAAAAGCCATAGTGAAATCCATATAGATCCACCTAACACCCAATAACTTTAGGATATCATATTGCCTTGCAACCCTTCAATATTTCCGTGTATTCTCTGTTCCTTGCTTTCAATACGGGAATAATGTAACTCTCCCTCCAAACATTTAGCTACACACCATATGCCAGTGATTGTTCACGAAAAGTTTAACCAAGTTTTCACTACACAATTGACTCGCCGAAGGTCGCCCTAAATTTACGAGTCTTAACATATCTTAGTAAGAGTGATGTTTGACGAGTCAATATTTGAATAGGTAATATAATATAATGAGTTAGTATATTGTCAAGAAGCAGTTTGTGGTCACTGCCATCATTATTATCTGTTAGTGATTTATTAAATAATACTCGCAACCGAGCACTACAACTATAAATAGCCGTAACTAAAATATATTCCGGAATGCCATCAAGCTTGCAATTAAGGAAGTAATGTCACCAGAGCCGAAATGCAATTTTAGTCAGTATCACTTTTTTTAATAGCTACACATACCTAGTTACGGATCTGAAATCTAAAATATAATCCTGCTTACAAAGTGCCTTCCTGTTTTCATATCCTAATTTGTCTATGTTACGTATCTCTTGATAAAGCCGCCTGATATTTGATTTAGGTAAACCTGGATTCTAAACATATTTTATTTATTTATTAACATTTTTTATTGCGCTATTGGATGTATATTTCTTCGATATCCTCCCCAATCAGCTAGTGATCAAAAGCATGTTTTTCCGCAACACAAACTTAACGGATAAACTTTAAGTATTTTTCGTGGTCGCTATAAACGGCAAACCGCCAATCAATGTTCCATATTTTCTGGAACTAATATCAGGCGAACATAGTGACAAATTTGTTGGCTTTCCAAAGCATGTTGACGCCTAATTTAAGCAGGAGTACGCTTCATGAATAAATGCGATAAGTATTGTTATATTAGTATATTCAAGAATTTTATACGTTTATTACCCAATTAGAAAGATTATTTTTCATGAGTTTTTCTAATTGGGTTTTTCTCAATGACTCCAGAAAGGATTTGTAATGGCTCTGCTTCCGTCGATATTTGATCTGATCAACCGTCAGATGTGGGAAGAATGGCTTAAGGTGAGCGTTAGGAAATCTGCCCTCATATGTGGCTTCGATTTTTGCCATTTTGATATATTCCTCCTCATCATCCTCATCCGATTGAGAGACCCTGGCTGAAGCAGCCTTTCTGGTTTTGGGCTTTTCATACTTGTCTTCCAATTCAGCGTTGTACTCTACTGGATGAGCACGCTTTATATGTTGTCTAAGGCCGGCATACAGTTTAAAGTCTTTGGAACAGTAACTGCATTTGGTGTCGTTGGGTGTTTTGACACCCCTGCACCTTAACCTTCGGAGGTGGATTTTAATCCCCTCTTCGGTGGCAAAATTTGTGCCGCACACACAGATCGGCATTGCAAAGGCTTACTATAATTTATGAGAGTGGAATCGGTGGATGTAGGGTTAGTACACACCGATTATTATTGCCCACTTAAGAAAACACTCTCTTCAAATCACCAAGTCTTGTTGGCACAATCCCACAGCTTAGCCGTTTGCAAAAGACCTCGGAGCGGCGGAAACCACTATCCTTGATCTCTACAACCGTTGCCCGGTTCTCGCCACGTGGAGGCGTGTGGGGTAGAAAGTATGGCTTTCAATTAAGAAAGGATAATACAGCGTATATATAGAGCACACGAAAGATTAGGAACAACAATCAGACATGCACACTAAACGCTGTGGTTCTCCACCAAACAATCAAAGAGAACCAATGCTCATGAAATTGAGAAAATGAGTTTTTAAAAAATGTTATGCTTGTCTGTATCTTAAGTCTTTTACGGCAGGGTATTTGCTTGAGTTATATTTAAATAGAAGGTATAATATAAAAATGGTATTAGCACTCTAAATGTGTGAAACATTTGGAGGCTTTGTTTTTATAAAATCAAGTGCAGTTGCAAAATATACATACCCTACCCTACAAATGCATCAAATTCGTCAGATGTTTATCAACCATATCTGGCTGATAGAAACAAATGTATTCGCTCACATGATGTTTGTCTTAAAATATGATGAAGATATAGAGGAACTTTCATATTTAATACTTGCGCAGGTGTTGTAACTTTACTACAAAACAGTGTCAAACTTAGTTAGCTTTTCTTAGATAGTTTAGCTTTTCATTACTTTGAGTTCCCAAAGCAATATTATAAATACTGAATTTCAAATTGTACACTCATTACGCCTGTTTTACATAGGTAAAATATACATATTTTATATGGATAGACATAGACATAGGTCTATCCATACTTTCTCAAAGAACTACTCAACAGTTACTTTATAACCTAGTTGGTTTCTTAATTTGGATCTGAAGGCAAAGTTTTATGTGGAAGCAAAAGTTATGAGCGAAAATGTTACAACTTTATAGAATGGTAGGGATGAGTCACCCTTCAATTATTACCTGACGGAGTTCTTTGCTAAATCAAAGAAAATTGGTACGAATTTTTTAAAAGGTTTTCTATTACTGTATTCATACTTGTTCCTCTCTATAACACTCTCAATGGTTTAAATTGTTGCTTGCGATTATTTCAAGGGAACTTTGACTTTTTATCGACAATTTTCACTTAATCCTCTTCAAACGAACATCTCGAATTTCAAATTACTCTGTATATACCAGAAATATTTGTTTGAGTACTTTAAACGTGAAATTATTTCTTGACATTATAAACTAAGGGCCGGGACCACAATTCGATAACATTTTAAGAATATTATTTACTAAATATTTAATACTTTGTAGTAAGTATTTGTAAAAAATTGGCTGTTAGCTTATTTCTTCCATAACTTCTTCATATTTATTCGTAATAAAATAAAATTCATTAAAATTTTGCCTCGATGTTGTGTCTTTCGAATATAACGTAGGTTATGAATTAAATAGGACACTGCCACTACATAACTAATAGAAACATGGAATAACTTTATCTGTAGTTTATCAGACCCATTTCGCTGGTTTAAGTTAAGCCGCCGTTTACACCAAGAATAGCCTTATTCGGTTATTATAGAACCCTAATTTGCTTATTAGCTAATTATTATTAATAGTTATACTTAGAAAGCTTATTCTTGATATGCATGTTACGGTTAAACTTCGAAGTTGGCTAATCTCGACATTAACCTGTTAATCTCGAGTTGAACACAAATGTAATCATCTGATAAAGCCAAGTTCAGCCATTTTGGCTTGTTCATGTTGAATGTATTATTAAACACATTGTGAATAAACTATCACTTTCTACCAGGAATGCTTCTTACGCGTATACCATTTAATTAATGTAATATTCGGACATTAACAGACGGAACATGTTATTCTCGAGATTAAAATAATTTCGAACGTTAACCGTAACATATATTCCGCAACTGTAGAACTGGCTCTAAATGTTAGTCAGCGCATCATATATGAACACCTCATAAATTAAATATAATATAAAATAAAAGTTAAATCAGTAATTTCAAAATAATATAAATTTTTTATTCTATTTATTATTATAAAATCTTTATTTTTTATGCTTTCAACTACCCCATAAATTTAAACTAGGTTATCTATTGGTCGGCTTAGATTTTTGAGATTCGATTTCGACGATTAACGATGATCAATGGGCTTTTTTTCTAAAAAGCCGAAAAATTGTCACTTTTTCACAAAAATTACATCCTACAACGGTTGACTTGATTGAAATAAATCTTATACAATTCTTGAAAAGAATGTCCTCAATGCCAATGGAGAATTAATAATGGAGTAGTAATAGAAAGGGCTTAATTTGAACCAAAATTGTTCGTATCTCTTTTCAATACCGAAGGATTTCAGGAATATGTGTTAATTATCTGTTTTTGGAGTATCGACCAATGTGATTACTGGAAGGATACGCTGTATATTTGTTAAAAATATATTTGAGAATTGTGCAAGCGGTTTGAAGATATTTGAAATTCTCCTTACTCATATCGAGAAAACTCGCTTAAGCGGACTGTAACCATTAATACTCGGTGTAAATTGTGATTGGAAAAACAACAGGAACAATAGCAGCACGTTAAAACTCGTTTCTAATTGAACAGTCTACAAGTGTTGAACTAGTCATTTATACATTACTATATAGATTGTAGCATATTTAGATATACGAAATTTACATCCAGAACTTTCATTACTATCAGAAGGCTCCTAAAACCCATGAAATTTTCACAGGAGTTAATTAAATTTATACGAGTATTACTAAACAAAGAAAATCTGTTTATTCGGGGACCATAACCACGAAAACTAAATTACATAATTAAAGGAAAAATATACGGTGGAGAGCACCTAGAAAGGTACGAAATTCATGGTTGAAGAACTTGCGACAATGGACAAGCTTGATATCGGTGAGCTGTTAAAAGTGCTGAAACCAATGAAACTGGGATTGATGTCACAAAGGTTTTATTTCACTTGATTTTCTATTAAAGCTCGCGTCGGAATGTGGAAATAATATTTCATAGTCAAATATATTGAAACTAAAAAAAGTTGGGTACAATCCTGCTATTGTTTATTACATAGGGTATAGATTTGCGCCGAGGATAATCGGCTGATGGAGATGACACCCGTCGGATGCCAAAGAGGGTTAATTCCCCAACGGGTGCAAAACGGACGTGACACGGGTACAATATTCGAGTATTAGATTGTTACATGAAAACAATATTAGCTCGTCTTTGTACTTTGTTGCCAGCGTGGCAGCGTTTTCAGTTGCGTATTTAGATATTCAGAGAACGGGTATTAGTTTTACTAAATAACTTCGGTTATATGACTTTGGGCTACAATTGAAATGTGTCCTCTAGCATATCAGCATAATGAGCTATCAGATTTGAAGCAAAATATCATGCTTTGAGTTAGTTTGGGTGGAACAATCGATAGCTGATTAAGTATACTCGGCCCGGTGTATTTATGAAAGGATACTTTTGATTAAAATATCTTTTTACGGCATTATGGATGTAAATTTTCTATATCATCACTAATGCATCAATTACTACGGAACAAATATATCATATACAACACACTGATATGGAATTATCAGTCGATCAGATTATAATGTTTAATTGAGCGACAAAATGCGGGGAGTAAAACACGTATGATTGCTAAAGTCACAAGATAGGTAACTCTGACTTTGATAAGTACATTTGTGACATTGATATAAGATACTAAATTTGCGTATGCGGACCGATTTGATCAATAGCCTTTTTCGAAAGAAATAAAGATTAATGTTATTATTATTATACATTGGATGATTTACAAATTTTCGTCTACATTCAAATATTCATTTCTAGCGTTGAATCATCAAAACTCCCCCTTTTAAAAATCCAGTACAACGGATACAAAGTAAACCTCAATCAGAAAGACGCTATCGTGTTCGCGTTCAGTTGAAAAGCAATTATATCGGATATTGAAGGGGATAGGGAAAAGCAATACTTAATAAACCCTCCACGATACAGTCACCCCTCGTTACCGCTCCCACATTACGAACTTAAGCACAATGACCAAATAATAAACCCCTGGCTAAACAGTATGTTCCCTTAAGGGAGGTTACCCAGTACAGTTCTTGTGTTTGATCTTAAACCTCTTATCAAACACCCTTTAAACATTTTCTGTCATCATCAATATATTTATGTGTTACAACACATGAATATTTTGATGTTTTACAAACAGTTGTAGTGTAATAAAACTACAATTATGGAAACGATATTGCCTGTTCATAATGAGAGAACGTGAAATTGAATTTTCTTTATGCGGAATCATTTGTTTGAGTATATTTTTGGCTTTTAGAGGAAACCAACTAATTAAATACCGCATGCCATTTGATCAATAAGCTCAATCATGTTTGCACTAAAACCTAAATTATTATTAGCGTTAGTGAAACAGTTTATTTTACTTAATCGACTGAACAGGTCAAACTAACTTTCAAGTGCTTTACTCGTTCAGCTGGAAATAGAGCTTCATGTAGGTATGTCTGAATACATTGCACGGTTTTATATCGCACCAGTAAGGAATTATAAGAGTTTATATTGGTAAAATTTGGACTTTTAAACAGCAAAATTTCTCAAATCCTTTATCGCCTATCATTAAAAATAGTTCGGTTTCTCATTAAAATTAACATTTGAGAGCAGGTCCAATAAGCAGAGATACAGTGTTTCCAGTTAGAGTTTTAAGTTAAATTTAACTGCGAAATTTGTAATCTTAAAATTTTTTGTATCAGAAATACGATTTTAGCGTGACAAAGCTGTTAAAATAATAATATGCCAAGACAATATGATTTGCTCAATAAAAGATCAGTCGATATCACACAGGCAGAAAGTATTTAATGCAATAATTATACTTGCAACTAATAAGCTGGAGATTTGCTGGCTTTCCTGCAATTTATTCAAGTTTAATTATAATGAAACTGAAAATCATTTCTTTAAGATTATTCGCAGAGGCCAATTTAACGACATGTTTTTATTTCTATTTTTTTAAATAAAATTTAAAGGAAACATTTCATGTGGTATAATGTCTAGTATTTGTAGTCCATTTAAATTGCTTCACAATTTGAATTATTATCTCTATTCGAACTTTCTTGTTTGATGCTTTTAAATGCAGTTCTACAATATACGCGAGTATCAATAAGAAGGAAAATGTGGCTATAAGGAACTGAGATGGCAGAATGAGGCGAGGTCACATTTGTTTGTTTTAAGGGTAGAATTTCTTTGCCGGAGACATTTCCGCGGAGGTAAATTGATTTGGCTCTCCAGAAGTGCAGATTTTAATGTATTTTTCATGTTGGTCAGAAAATGGTTTACCCAGAAAATATTATTTCTGTAGAGTATCTGGCCTAGAGTTCCAATATATTTATTCATTAAAACATTGTCTTAAATTTCTGTAATCTTTTCTTGTTCTTGATTGTTCATTTTTTTATTTGATGGATATATTAAAAGTTGCTTCAATTAACAGAACATATTGGCAATAAATTGAATATTATCGAAAGAGTAGTAATGTAGCCAATAACTCACAAGGATAAAGTTTGGAGTTATGGACCAATGATGTAATTTATCCATATGAATAATTTTCTTTAATCCAAGTTCAGAATATTTTTTTCGATACAAGGGCGAAAAGTGATAGGTAATTTTTCGCCTACAGGTAATTTAAAAGTATTTAAAATCTTGATTTTTCACTTCCATTTCTTCAATAAGAAGTATTCCGAATTCCAGGCGTCATTCGGAAATTGCTTCAAGTTTATAGAGTGCTATTAGAAAAAAATTCATTCCTGCCAGTGTGCTGAAAAACGAGACAATTGATAGCATTGCCATATTCATAGTTAGATCGGGCGTAATTTGGCACCTAAGTAACACAAAATTTTATTGTGTATATTTTCCTGACTGTATTTCAACTTAATTCAAAAGAAATTCCTGGATTCCAGTCAATTTCATATAATTAATATAAAATTGACTGGAACCCAGTAATTTCTTTTGAACAAAATTTTATGTAATTTGGGTGGACGGATTCAGAGTTACTTTGACTATTCCCGACTTTTGCGTGGTACAAAAGCTTTTACTTAGACGCGGTTTTCATTGTACCAATTTTCTACCACTTTTCTATTACATTTTCTCTACCCATTTTAAAACATGGGAGCTGCTGGCAGATGTTTGACGCGTTTCTGCGATGACTTGAAACAAAATTGAATATGTTACAGTTTATATGTCACATTTATAACTAACGCACTCTATTTACTTATACGTATCGTTACGTGCACAGAAACGTTTGTAATGAATGCATAATCTAATTGAAGTAGCGACATTAAGTTATTGCGCACATTAATACTCAAAATATATAAAATATGATTTTGATCCTCTTATACAGTTTCAAAGAAACAATCTCTCCCAGTCAATTATATTCAAATAGCCATTGTAATAATCGAAATTATACAATCTCCAAGCAGAGTTATTCGAACCACCTTTGATATTTGGATAGTGACTGCAATTGAATTCAGTGCGGCTCTCAAAGAATATCGTTAATAAGCCTGAAAATGAAGCAAATGGCTCTTGACCACAAGAGTACCATTCTTTAACAATGAAGATACAAGATAAAGCCGGATCAACGTATTTACTTTTACTTACTCGCTATTATAATAAAAAAATTCTATTATTTGAAATATATTTATGTACACAATTATTTGGTAAGTAATTTATACATGGTTATTCTTGATAACACGAAGGAAGCAACAGTTGTGTTCTAGTTAATTACAGTATGTCTCAAACAGGAGACACGTATAAAAAACCATGAAAAATAGCTCAAGTAATTTTTCTAATATGTGCAAACTCCCATTATCGCAAAGCGGTAGATCAAACGAAGAAATTCAGAACAGTGCTTACCCAACTGGCAAATATCGAATTTAAATCAATTATTTCTTATATAAACTAAAAATGTGATCCATCTGAGTTGTATAATTGTCTTCGGAATTGCAACTTTCTCTTCAAACATAAACCCATGTGTTTGAGGTCAGGAAATGTACATCTAGACTATAAAGATGCCGATTTACAAAGCCAAAAACTGCACCCAAAAAATCTAGTCTACTAATAGTAAACGATCAAAAACAACATTGGTTGGAATATTCAATGTCTATTCGACAGTTAAAACTGACACCAACAGGCCTATAAAGAAAAGTTGCAAGTTGAATTATATTATTCCGTTTTGTTTATGGCCTCAAATATTTTTCCAAACAACATTTTCTCATATTCCTGAGTTATGAGTTCTTGGCTCTGAACAGGTTCTTCTAGGTGAGAATCCGTTGCTTTTTAATGGAGGCCATTAAACAGTCAATTGTCATAAACCCAACGACAATCTGTAATTTGATTTTTTTGAATGAATTGCTTTTTTATTCTCAAAAGTATATAAAATTATTTATATTCGTCATCAAATCTCTTTTATAACATGTAATAATAATAAAAAGATACTAACATTATTGTGTGGCATAATGTTTCGAATGGTGACCTGCTAACTGAATACAATTCAACGCTGTCGGTACATTATTGGAGAATAGGATTTTCTGATTTTCAATTCGGAAAAACATTTGCAATTTATTTATCGGAATCAGGTACTCGAATAAATCTGGTCATTATAGTTAATAAGTAGATACTTACTTGCGCGATAAAAAGTAAATAACAGCCACTTAAATCATATCGAAACGTAAATGACCCTTTGTTTTTGAGTATCGCCGTTCAAATAATTTGTGCGTAGTAATTTTTTAGAGACAATACATTTTTTATATAAAGCTTTTTTTTGCAGTACTATGAAATGTCATATGGCCTTAACGTGGAAATGCACAAACAGGTAAGCGAGTTACAATATTTACTATTACCACTAGCTAATTAACAGATTTAAGCGTGGTATACAGGGTGATCAGTCGATCAGTCCTTAATAAAACATATTTCGAAAACAGTTAGTTTAGATTAGATCTACAGGGTGTTAAAATTGTCATAAAAAAATCAATTTGATTAAAATTGCGAAACCATCTGTAATAGTTTAATGATTAATTCTGTTTTTATAATGGCGTGAGCACAGGCTTGTAACTGGGCAGACACGCCGCTGATTAAAATAATATAGTTTGATTTTCGGTTCAAGTTGGAAAAAACCGTAAAAAGAAATACGTTTTTTATTTTCTTTTTTGTAAAAAATTGAATGTATATATTGCACGGTGTAATCGAATTTCATACAAAAAAATATTGCTTTAGAAAATAATGGCAGTCTTAAAGTTTTATTCTATTTAATTGTAACGTAGATAACTTTATCTATGCGTTTTGTAACCCTCTGTGTATCGGAAACTAAGCACTTCCATTGCATGACAAATTAAGAAAAAATATTTTAAATTGCTTGTATTGAAACCTTCGATCGACGTATCAAACTGTATGCAGTGAGATTCAAAATTGCCGTCATTCCTATCATGGTGATCTAGGGCAGTGATTAGAAGTACAGAAAAATGATGGAACAACAATTTTTTCCGCTAAAACAGTTTTGAAAAAGTCGAAAATGTAATTGTAGCAGAAATGTTCTGATTGGCACTTTCAACTATGTCACTCTCATCACTTTAGAAGAATTCAATGTTTCCAAAGTTGAATGTCTTAAATTAAGTTTTAAAATGACATAAATACCTGTATTACAATTATATTACTCATTATATGTTGTTATTGATGTTTTATGTGATATATTCATGCATATCCACCTGTTTATGTCCTTTAACCACACGCTTTCGCTTTCATTGCATTATTTAAATTAATTTGAATAGGGAAACGCTACTTTAATTTCATTTAAATACGTAGAGGCTGTGGCTGAATTATGTAAGGAAAATTCGGACAATTTTTGACCACCCCCCATGTAAGGATCCGTAAGATTTTACAGTATTTTCACCCGTCCTGCCCCCAACATTACGTAATAATTTTACTTTTTTATCTCGATAATTAAGCCTTACTTAAATGAAAAATAAAGCAATTTTTCCATTGAATAAATACGATATATTTATTTATCTATTAATTATTTAATATATTATGAGCTTTGGCCATTTGAAAACTTTACAATAAGTCATAAATTTTAATGAAAATAAATAAATTATTATAATTGCGATCCAAGGGTTGGTTAACCAGTCTGAAAGTGATTCTATAACAGGCCATGATAAAGAGCTTTCCTTGGTTGTATTAAGAACTCTGTCATCAATAATATCATTGTCGTTCTCAATTTCAATCAGATCATTTTTTGATATATATTCAGCATCTTTAGTGTTGGCACTTTCGTCTTGCATAATACATAATTCCTCTTTTACTCAGCTTTAATATGAACTTGTTTTTCCAAACCACTTCAGGTTAACGAAAAATCATTCGAACATTCTAAACAAATCTAAGTAACATTATACACCAATTGGTAAGTGTACCATTGGTTACAAGTATTAATGTTTGGATCTGGAGGGAAAGTGTGGTATCAAGGGACATTTTTCGGTTAAAATGTCTGTCCTTTATAGGATGCAGTCATTCAACTGCATCCACAGTTCCTTCGAAGATTTAGATCAGAAAAAAAACTCTGCGGAACTTACTTTTCATGAAGTACTTGCTTCTATTGTGCCGGGATCAAAATGTGTTTAATCATTTCCAACTGGAAGTACTTCCTGCAGTTTTGAATTCTTAAGTGCACCAGCAAGAATCTATTTGCTTGTAATCAACAACATTTGGGTGGTAGCGTCTATTACCTCCCCAAAAAGGTAAACTGCATTCACTTTTGACATTGTTCTACATTTTCAGTTTTTTAAGGTTTAATTTGAACAATCAATTGCAAAATGTAACAATATCAAAATAGTGTTATGACACTGGCGAGTTTTTCTGGACTTTACAAGGATTTACGTAGGAACCACAAAAAGATCAGTTAGATCCAGGATCGCGTAACATATTAACTTTAACTGGAAAGACGAACAATCCAATGGTGCTGGACAAGCATGGTTCCCAGCACTTGCCAAGGGGAAAGTAGCGAATATAGGCAGATAAATCAAAATACCTCTGAGGATGCAAGCCACTCGTGCTTGTGAAACGTCAGGAAAAAAATTAGTTTCTAACGAAACAAAAGCAATAGCTGCGAATGCCTAACTCTTTTTTAAGTTACAATTTTTTTGTTTGTAATGTTGAGTAAACAGTTGAAAATATATCTTCAGGAGCTAATGTCTGGAAGAAAGATTCAATATTTGTTTGTATTTTTCACTCATGCTCATCTAGATAAGCCTCTATAAAAGGAATGATGTCAATTTTAAATCAGCCTGTTTATTTGCATATGAAATGAGTACAAATTACCAAGCTCTTTCTTGCCACGCACTTGTACTAATTTCAATGATTGGTCAATAAGTACATGACCGTTCTCTAGTGAATATGTAAATCACTGTAGAGTTATCATTGAATCAGAAATCAGACAAAAAATACTATTAGATTTTCTGATGTTTCTTGCATCTTTTTTCTACTTATACCTGTAATCTATTTATTATTAAAATATTTTTTTTCTTAGACTGAAATAGCAAAACGACTAAACGCAATCATAGCCCAACTGATGCCTTTCCTGTCACAAGAGCACCAGCAACAAGTTGCAACTGCTGTAGAAAGAGCTAAACAAGTAACCATGTCCGAACTAAATGCTGTCATTGGGGTAAGCGTAAGTGTTTAATTTTTTTCTATGCTCTTTAGATATTAGAATTGTTATATTAGAGTAGTTACATTGAGTAGTTAGTATGCAGGTTAATTTTATATGTGTGATTAGTTTTATTTCTCGTTCAAGGAGCCGATAATTGTATCTTTATCAAATTGAAGAATTCCAGTAATTGCAATGACAGGTATATTGTGTCTGATTTATGTCTCATTCCACTCGGATTGTGAATCTCAATTCAAGGGTACTAGTCTAGTAATGAGTATTTGCGATTTCGCTCTTGATACTATAAGTAGGTACCTAAAATATACTTCATAATTACAATATGTTTGCATTAACCACGGCTAATTTTAGTCACTTTAAGCAGATATTAGTCATTTTCATAAAAAGATATTAATACATACATTAAACATAAACACTTCACTCTCGATTCAGTTAAGTGCTATTTGCCCAATTAATGGAAGGTGACGGTGATGTTTTAATTATTTTCTAAATCGTGGGAGACCACTTTATCATTAAATAAGGATTGAGAATAGTTACTGCTTAAATATACAATTTTAATCAGGTAGGACAGTTAACTGTACCCACACTTGGAGTAGATTTAAAGTTCAATTAAAATTGTCGAATAAAGTCTTATCCCTGAACTGTAAATCAAAACTTTACTTTAGAATCTACTTTTCATAAAAAACTATGTGTATCGGAAGCGATCTATTAGGGATAGTGTTATTTAAAAAATATAGTAATTGCCTTCAACAGGTCAAGAATTTATATGAGAGGAGAGATTAGATGAGTCGTCAATTCGGCAAATGCATCGATATTTTGAAACAAAACGGGTGTTTTTTTTCTTCTAAGAAACACGAGAAGCAACTGATTTCATTTTGGTCTAATTGTGTCATTTTAGCAGGTTTCTGGATGCAGAAGGTTTGAAGTTTTGAGAAGATTAATTTGGAAGTCATTAGGAAAATGTTCTCGGCAAATGTTGTGATCGCTGCGTGTAGTATTGTTGAGATGCTAACTTGTAATGAGTGCCTTGTTTGATATCTTCAATGTTTTATAGTGTCTATATATAGTAGGTTCAGGTTCTCTTCATATGAGTGTATTAGCACGTCCTAGAATACCATGTCAAAGGCCTGAGAAACATCAAGAAACGATTAAATGTAGGAACGTAGTATTGCTCTAGCAGTCATCAGTATGATTTTTACTGACTCATGTTCAATGATCAATTAATCGGACAGAAGAACTGGATTTGCCAGTTCCTTACCTAGTTCCTGAACCTTACCTTATAACGAAAGTGCAATCTGAGCATGGCGTATATATAGTCATAAAAATTTGTATGAATTTGTTTTAAAGAGTTTGCTAGAACCGTTTGTCTTAAAACTATTATACTAACTAGTGTTTTAATTTGAAATTGATTGGTATGGGCTTAACTCAATCAACGTAAGGGTTTTTGGATATTTCTCATGATAATTTAAGGTGTTTATACTATTTTTGATTTGTAGTTCATACTTTGTCCGAGATTGTCGTTTTGATCGTCATATATTATCAAAGCATATATGAGAATGTTGATTTGCATTTCGAAGGCCCATAGATTTAACATACACTTGCTCTAGGTGGATTTACACATGCATCTGCTGGTTTAGTTCGTTTTGATTTTCTTTCCTCTGAAATATCGATACTTGCTTTCCACAACTTGCTAATGGTTTATTTCATTTGCTATCGAATATTATGAAGGTTATATTGAGGTATTTGCGTTGGTTTTGAGATCGTTTTTTCGGGAGTGAAAAAATACAGAAGGTTTTCAGAATGTTCTTCATTCAAGAATCAATTTGAATTTTTACCTCTCAGTAGATCGCAGGAATTATAACTTTTTTTCTATACTACTAGAAATTCAAATCCCTGATATCTCACGAGCCGTTGCTAACTTCTGGTTAAAATTAGTCTTGGAAAACATATGCGAGTTGTATCGAATGCCTCGTCGGTCACCCTGTATATATTAAGACTCCTTGTGTATATTTCCAGATAATTATTATATGCATATCAAATATATGAAAATACTAATGCTTTAATGATAGACCGTGAAACTAAAAAAACCGGCCACTTTGGTTTAATATTTTTTATTAACGCCCATTCCTTTACAATTTTGCTCGTATGTTATTTCATTTATAATCAAATGACGGATTTGCTGGAATAATGAATACAATAAAACAGAGTTTACGGGCCGAATTTTATGAATATTTTCCCGGTACCCATTTTCAAAATAGGCTATTAACATCATATCATTTCATAGTAGTTTCTGTAAGGTGATAATCGCACTTTGTGCGTAGCGTAATCTATGGTTTTCTTACATTAGCTTATTACAGTATTCATTTTGATTGAATCATTTTAAGTTCATCTGTTTTGAATTGTTTCTAACGGTGGAAAGGAGGTGAAAAGCGGCAAATTGTACTGAATTTTACATTTACACTAGAACAACTCATTCTCAGATTAGAAAAGATTAAAGTCGTAAATGAAACAACATAATATACATACTGGCCATAAAAAGATAAGACTGTTTTATGACTGAAAAAAACATTACTAATGACAATTTTTTGTAGATATTCCGCAATCTACGTATTAACTCCTGAATTTTAATAAATCCGGGTGTAACGGTTCAATGCAAAAACTGTAAACAGTCATTGCATGAATGATGTGGGCGTTAACGATTTTTTGGTAGCCAAATATTCTTGATTTCGGGATTTGATAGCGTTTGAGTGCTAGTTTCATTTTTATTGACGTTAAATGCTGCTGAAAACATGCCAAGTTTAAATGTTGAAATTTAATTAGCGTTTGGAATAAATCCGGATTTAACCTCATCAATCTAAATTTGTTCATAGCATTTGTGAGACCTTTAGTTTATTATTGTTTAGCACTGCGCTTTTTGCAAATATTTCCCATATTTAGAAACAATTACTAATGACTTTTATATTTTTTGTAAATATTACTGTATTTTTTTAAACAAAACCTGTAAATTCAACTAGATAGGAAATAAAAGTTGATATCTTTTACATTTAAAACGTTAGTATTCACTCACTTATGCACTTTAAAATGTTGTATGAGAGATATTTAATGATAAGTTACCTTACTCGTTTGCATGATTATGTATAGGTGTGGAAGAAAGTGAGTTGGTTTGGAGAATATTGAGATTAGCTTGTGTTAATTTAATTGTACTTGTTGGTTTTCCAGCAACAGCAACAACAGGGTCTTCAGCATTTGCTAGTAAGTAATCAACTGGTTAATTTTGCACGCTTTTAGAAATTAGTACGTGTTAAATATAAAGTAGAAAATCTGGTAGAAATCGAAGAAAATCGGGTAGAAATAGTAGAAAATCGTAATAATTGAGGCGGAATGAATCACTGCGATTTGCTGATTGGCCAAGTAAATACATCAAATGTGTTTTACTCACATAGTGAATGTGAGAAATAATGCTTTTAAAGAAATAAAAATTCTGAAAAGTAATAATTTCCGACGCAAGGCATGCAGATTTTCAGATTGCGAATAATTTTTTTCGAGCAGAAGAACGAAAAACTCTAAGTAATGTCTGTGAAGGCAAATGAAGTCATAAGATGCAATCTGCACTGCATTTTCATTGCTCGACATAAAATATTATTTTAGATTAATTTAAAAAATGATACTAAAAGAATATGGTTTTCCAAGCCCGGATAGCGATAGCTGATTACGTCGAACATGTCAATAATATACGAAACAGTCCGGTACTGTGAGAGGGCAATACAACGAACGAACGACTCGGAATTTTGTCCGCAATTTACTAAGAAAAAAAAATAAAAAACAAATATCTGAAGTTTTGGCAAGTTACTCGATTTTGTCACTAGAAATCAGAACTTGACTGAATTAAAAAACTAAGTTGATTGTTAAATGAAGATATTCATGAGGCCAGCCAGACTTACTGAGGTGAAAATAACAAGCTGCTTGGCATTGATAGCTGCAAAACAGAAACTAAAAAAATATACACAGAATTGAACAGTTGGGCATCTGTAGAATAAGAAAAAAATCAACTTAATGTTCAAATATAGAAGATACGCTTAAAAAACTAATGCCCAAATTTTCTATCTAAAATATGATTTTTGGTGTACGCTAGCTTTGGCTCTTCCTGTACTTATGCTTTGCTTTTATCATATCACATCGAAAATCATCACAAATTACTGTATCCTGTTAGACGCGGTAAATTTTGATATTGCCTATCTGCTAGAGGATTTTTGCCTTTTCTATTTTTGTGTAGTCCATTATTTGCCAGTTTACTATTTGGTCCTGTCATTTTTACTTAAGAAATGCTGCATTAAATTCCAAAAATCCTTTGCAATTTTCTGTTTGATTGAACCTTAAAAGGAGCAAATACTTTACTCTTTTAATATAAGGAAAACTTATGTTAATCAATGTTTTTATTTAATGAGTCATGCGCAAAACTACATTGAATTGATTTGAAAATATTGATGAAACTTGAACATATTGACGAAGATGCTTTAAATTTTTTTAAAGTTATGCTATTTCTGCAAATTTTAAAATAAATTATAATCCTTTTTTCAATACAGGCGCAACCTCAGCTTCGAAGAATACTAATGGACTGTTTTCAGTAACGAATATTAAATGCCCAGCTGAGATACATACATAAACATTTTCTAAATTTAATAAAGAAATAATTACGTACTCGCTTATATCCTGGAAATTTTGTTTGCAGCAATTTTCGGAAATATTTGTGATATATTAATGTAAATTAGCTTTATCTAATAGCTTTTGAATAGCGATCAGCGGTTGACAATAATAGATGTTTGGAAATGGTCAAATACTATTTCACACAAATACTTCAAGTATTTTTTAAATTTTTGTAACACCAATGCATGGAATGACAGATATTGGACCTCAGATTTTCAAAAAAAAACTTTATCTTATGTGCTTCCCATTTCAATTTATACTTGTCTTTGATTTCTAACACCACCGGAACTGTTTATAAATTCGTTCAGACAACTAAGTCACTGTTATTTACTACATTTTTCACAACATTATTATCATGCTCTCATGCACATTAGATTAGTGTAATTAAACAAATTGCAAACAGTTTTAATAGAGTTTTCTGATAATAGCAACAAATCCATGCGCAACAATTGCCTCATGGTGGCGCTCCATCTGGACTGTCACTAGGTCCCCATCCTGGTTTACCTGGTATGGGAGCAGGTGCGGCAGGGTTATTGGGATTTGGTGCGGGCTTGCCTCCAGGTGGTCCTCCACATCCAGCTGTTGTCGCTAGTGCTGCACATTCCATAGCAAAAGCTGCGGATTTGCATTCACGCGCCGGAGATGATATCAAACGGCCCAACAGCAGAAATACATCAGACGAAAGACTGGTAAGGCATGGACATTGTAGGTTCAGATTACTTACTTTAGGGTTAGATAACTATCTACCAATTTTGATTGCTTTTGACAAAGAAACAGAGATCCTTACTTAAATTTTGGTAATTTTTTCTCGGTTTCAGTCATCATTGATATTAGATGTTCTTCGATTACAATCGGTTGTACAGTAGAAATTTAAGCTTGGGTTCAACTGAACTCAACTTGAACTTGGACTGAACTTGGCGTATCTTGCGCTGTACAAACCAAACGAGTTAATAATGAACGAATTTAGCACAACCCTAATTTACACTTGATCCTACCTTGAACTTCAGTTAAACTTAAACTAGTTTCGTGCAACCGGCTCTAAGTGTTAAAATGTGAAACATAATATTTTAGTGGGTCGATCTTCTCCTATGTGTTTAGTTGTAAACCAATGTTAGAATGTGGAAAACTAACACTAATTATATGCACAAACCAATGAATCTATTTAATGTAGCAAAAAGCCGAAAAGTATCTAATAAAATAGTTGTTTCCAAACGAATTTAATGACTTAAGCTCAGGAAACAGTATTATTTTTGGAGCCGTTTGTGTTTTAAAGTGGATATTTATCTTTTCGTAAGGCGTATTGAAATCTGATTAGAGTTTTGCATATAAGTTTTCAACTATGAATCAACTTTAATTTTGATTTGATAGAAAATCTCTTCCCTTAATGGTTTTCATTGAATGACTCGATTTGGCACGGTTTTATAACTATTTATAAATCGGATAATTCATGAGATTTGCAGTATTTTTTTTCCTACAGCATTCAATGTCTCCTGGAGATAGAGATAAGTATCGTTCGAGATCATCGCCAGATGTCGAGCAGGCGAAACGAAGGAAAGATGATAAATTAGGTCATGTAAGTAGACAATAAATACTATGTAACCATATAGGAAAAATATTTTTGGCGATAACTTGGACCTTTAGTTTTTTGTTATACAGGGTGACCTACCTTATTTGAGTCTTTATGGACATCGATAAGTATAATAAATTTTATGGAAAAATTATTGATAATTATGACGGAAAGGCTAAAGAAGTTGCACTAAAATTTAGAAAATATAAGATTGATTCATTAGTTACTGCTAATCATATGATTGGCTACATCTTATATTTATACTTTTAATAACGATGTATAAAGAATGTCCGAATTTTTTTTCTCTTATTTTAAATCAGCATATTCTTCATCACAGGAAAAAAATTAATGGTTTCCAGCAAAATATTGTAATCCTATATATTTAAACACTGTTAATATTTCAACAGAAACTCGTATGTTAGTAAAAACGACGAGTAAAAATCCTGTGGTCTTATAGGATATTAACAATATTATATTATAAAGTTTTGAGATTCGCAAATATGTTAAATCACACCTGCAACATCAACTGACTATAAAGATGCATTGTGTCTGAGAGCCCTTTGGGCCCAATGTTCGTGCTTTCTTAATTTTAAAAATGGGATATAAATTAATCGCAACTTTCGCTAGAACGATTTTCTGATCAAGTTTAGATTATTCTATGGGGTTGTATTAAATAATAAATTTAAAGAGCTTCTATCCGCCAATAAGCTACGATAACCTTTTTTGAAAATTTTATAGAATTACAGATATTTATTGACCAAAATATGGGAAATTAATTGTTCAAATAAAAGATTTCAATTTTTCGAATTGCACAATTGAAATTATTTTCAAATATGGCCATCTTGAAGCTATATCATTTTACGAAAAGTTCCGAAATACCTATTCGTATTCTCGTGAGATGAATCTCTAATAATGTGGGCCACTCTGTACGTATACGTTTGTATGTTATCCTATATCCCATTATTGCAGTTTTTCTCATGCGTTTCTTGTTAATAAAATGTTTTTTATAGATGTAGATCCGTTACTGTTGAAACCTAACCCAAAAGTAGTTCCGATTTAAATGTAGGGTAAAAGTGAAACTTTATCTCTTCATGGGTAATTTTAAGTTATTGTTTGTTTGTAGTTTTAGGTGAGTTTTTAAGTACGCTTTATTAAATTCAATAACTTTAATTTTTGAAATTTCTCAAAAGTTTCACCGACAAACTGAAAGGAATAGGCACGGGTAAAATCGTTTGAAAATTAACTTGGTTATGCACTCAATTAATATTGAGTAAGTGCAGTGTCTCATTTCAAAATTTATCCATGGAAGCATTTTCGGTTTTACCAATGAAGATTTTCTAGTTTTACTTAATGTTATTTTCAAAGCTCAGCGGATGCAGTTTACTTTTTAAATATTTTGAGTATAGTTGTTTTTTTATTTGTACTCATTACATAGAGCATATCAATAAATTCTATACTTAATAATTCTTTGAAGATCTGTTGAATAAAAATGTCGATTTGCCAGTATCGAACACTTGCAGCTAATGTGCGATGGATAGGAAGTATAAAATTCCGGCCTGTCGTCCCTCATCTAAAGCCGAAGTCAAACAACTCTGAAATGGGAAATATGGCCCCGCGTGGGCTCACAATAACACCCGTAATGGGGAATAACTTTTGTGAGACAGCAAACAAGGACAGCCGGGGTACGGGCAGGGATAAAGGTGCAGGAGGGTGGAGAACGAATAGCTGCGAGTTTTTGCACTGTGTGGGATACAGTTTCGAATAAATATTTGAAAAGTCTCGTCATTTCTGAGAAATGTTACATATTCCAATCACATTATTCGTACCAGGGCAAATTTAATGACTTACTGAAAAAGGGCGACTGGATCATCAATTTTCTGTCATCTTAACTATTCTTGTGTACTCTCCCCCATCTTTATCTTGAGCTCCATTTGCGGTTCCGAATTCCTAAACTTGAACGACAATGTGAAAACGGTCGTGACGTGCTAAAACCATCTATTAAAGCGTTGCCAGAAACGTCGTTGTCGATTTCCCAGCAGATTTATAGGGTGAAAGAACACTGCCACGTAAATGGGGATGATATTCTCTCCCCGGCGGAAAAACAGGGTGAATTTCATTTATATCATTTGTAATTGTCTATAATTAATAAACCATTCTTTCTCCATCAATTCGGGTAACGTTTTTACGAAAAAAGTGTCTTTAAATTTAAATATTCAGGGGGCTTATTGGTGGCAAGTAGAAACGTACATGGATCGTGGCCCAATAAAAAGACACCGTCAGCGATAACTCAGACACTGTAAATCACACAATGGTTGGAAACAATTGCGTCAAGAAAGTGTCCCAGTGAAGCTATTTAAAGTCGGTTGATTGACAAAACGATGAATTGATCCTAGACTAGTATGTTTGGATAGCAGGTTTGAGACTGGATTAAAAGTATATTGACGTTAGAGACAAATGCTCAAAGAATGAAATAGAAGAACAGTTTTTCTCCATTATTTTTTCTAATGCAGCATATATTTTTTTTAAAAACAGTTAAACATGTGTTTTTAGCTGAATAAACTCATGGAAAGGAGTTATTAATTAAAACTTGACTGATGAGATACTTCAAATAGTGATATAAAATTTGCATTACGATTGGTGTGTTTTTTTATCATGTTTCAGAACACTTCTGCGACCATTAATGATAAATGGATTTCCTCTGCACACATGTGCCGGCGTTTTTTCAAATGTAACCATGCCAATACTTTGTGCTCCAATTATTCCAGACTAAACGTTTATGCTAAATCCACCCAAGTTTATTTTCTGCATTTAGTGCGGTTTTGTTGTCGACCAATGGAGCAAATTATGCCAGTTTACTTCACCATCACTATTAATGTTTGATATAAACTGGCATTACTCATTATTACGAGTTTTATACTTTTTTTAGCTATCTCGTTTGTAACGAGTAAACGTTTTTCTTACTGTATAAAATAAATTAATTTTACTAAAAATTCCAGGAAGAACAGCTTAAAATCGACAAATTCTTCTCTAAAATCCAATAAGTCTTAAAGTGAAAAATCCCTGTTGCAATTATTTTTTTATTTTATGTTTATATTGCTGCTTCTAACGATTATTTTGCACATATTCACAGTAATTTATCATGAATATCTTCTGAGATAAAACCGAGGCCATATTTCAATTGCTCACCCCGTACTCAAGTAATTACTCATATTTTCCAAACGCAATTCTTAATTTTCTAATGACAAACCTATGGATTTAAATTGTTTAGCCGAGTTCGTCAGTTTAAATGTGGAAAATCCAACATTTTCTGTTTTTGTTTGTATTCGTTCACCGACTATTTTTTGCGAAAACTTAATTAATAGAGAGATAAAAAATTGATGTCAAAATTCTATTTTTACATGCGAAATATATAGTTTTGTTCCATACCGCTAAGTAGCAGCCATTTTGTATATTGCCCTCGTGCCATCAAATATATATTTTTTTATATTTTATTTTTTGATTTTAGCATACAGTTCTCCCATTTGAAAACAATTTTTTTTAAATACACTTTAATGAAGTAGGGCGGCTTAAACCTTTTAATCATAGCTTAAAATTAATATTAACAAAGAAACAAGTGCAGGTATCAAATTTAAATTTGCTAAAAATAAGCTTAAAACTACTCTATATATTTTTAAGGAAAAACAGATATTTTTTTATTCTAAATTGAGAACCTAAATTGGTGTTTTCCTTATAATAATTAAGGATTGCAGA
Organism: Dendroctonus valens; assembly: GCA_024550625.1. Classification (NCBI taxonomy): domain Eukaryota; kingdom Metazoa; phylum Arthropoda; class Insecta; order Coleoptera; family Curculionidae; genus Dendroctonus; species Dendroctonus valens. The sequence continues at coordinate 79,393 of JAJTJO010000413.1, read as the reverse complement.
AATTTGTCGCTTAACAATATCTGGTTTATACATTTTTATTTATTTTTAATAAATCGTTTGTAAATCTTTGCACCTTATATTAAATTAAATGCATTTCTGGATATGTGCTGTTATGAATTGTACTATTTTATGTAGAAGGCTTAAAAAGAATCAAAACAATTAAAAAAATAATGTAAAGTTTCAATTGCGAATGCGGAGTTGCTCGGATTATCATTGCCATTTCCTGATATGTTTTTTCTCAATTATTATCATCATTAAAACACTTGATATATGTATCTTCATCTCATAATGACTGTATCTGATAGCCCTGCGTACTAGTATTGTCTGAATTGTAAGTTCACTAAAATTCTGCCAGATAACAAGGGAAGAACGTACTAGCCTTAAAAATTCAAAAATATTTATATATATATAAAATTCAAAAATATATTCGCATCTCATTAATTCAAAATTTCAATAAGCTTTGGTTTCCAAAAGGTTGTATCGTGGAAACGAAACTTTTCGCTGCTGGTTTTAACATGCCTTGATGCAGTTGGGACGCAACAAATAAAGGACAAATTTTTATTACATTTTTTAAATACATTCGTATTCTGTATACATGTGTTTTACAAAATAATATATAATTTTAAATAATCCTAAATCTATAATACCTAAGCTTATATACAGAAAGCAAAAAGTAAACGGCAATATTGTCTCTTTCATCGCTAAAAACAAAACTCAATTGTAAACCTTTATTTCATCAGTGTAAAGCTGAATATATCAATAAAAACAAATATATATCGGATTTAATCGGAATATGTAGCATTTTTGTTTTTTGTCCTGCTCTAACAAGCTTTTCGAGAGCCATATGGAACGAGATTTTTAATTTCCACCGCTCGAACTTTACTTGTTTAATTTTATTTGTCTCGTCGAGTAATCCCGTTGATATTCGTTTATTTTTACAGCTTTTAACTTTCCTCTTTTGCCTGACCCTTTCATCTTTTTGAAATTCCAATAATGTGTTGCAGGCTTTGATGACTCTTAAAACCTCACTCGGGTTGATTGTATTACATTTTTAATTACTCTTTCATTCGATATATTACCGTGAATTTCATTTCAGGAAAGTGATGGAGAGAAAAGTGACCAGGACCTGGTTGTGGATGTAGCTAACGAGGTAAGTTTTTATTTAGATGAGATTGTAGATATCACCGTGAAATCTTCGTACCGTACGCATTTTTCCAGTTAAATGTTAAATATGTTTTCTTGAATTTGGTTATTTGATGAATGTTGGAAATAATTTGTTTATTTATCTGAATTTTCTGTTTGTCGAAGGAAGTAACATCGCCGCATACAAATGGAGACCATGTACCTTTAGGTAACCCAAACGACATCCGAGAAAATGGAAACTCAAGTAACGATAAGAGCAAGTCTGACCGTCCACCCAGCCGCAGCGGATCGTCGTCATCGCGGAGTACCCCTTCGCTCAAAAGTAAAGATGTAAGGCTGGGCGTTTTAACTCAAATCGAAAAATCATCGAACACGATTTTTCTATTCTAAAATCTAAAAATTATTACACTTAAGTATAATATTCTATTTTTGTTTACATTTTTCAAGGCTGAAGAAAAAGTATCTTCTACTTCGTGATATTATTTTAATGCAAAATTTTAATACAAATGTGATTCCTTAAACCAACCATAAAATCTGAAAATCATAAGCAAAAAACATCTGCAGTATAAGGACATGTAAACCCTGCTCTTACTCTAACTGTTCGTCCAGACTAATTGAATCAAACACTAATTTATATACAGGGTGTCCCACCGGGAACCGCCGTGATCGATATCTGGCAAGCTCTAATCAGGAGAAATTTGAAAATTGGACAGTATGAACTAATGAATTTAACAATGATAAAGCATCCGTGGAACATTTATTTGAATTGATTGTTTATCCGTTTATTTGTTGATAATATTTATCTAAACATTTCAGGAAAAACCCCTGACGCCTGGTTCGAAACCTCGTTCAACGACGCCTAACCTTGTGCCAGGAAGTGGTCCACCGGGCAGCTCAAAGCCCCTTCCCGGTGGTCCACTTGGAGCATATCCCAGCTATCCAACCTCGGGAGCTCCAAGAACTCCAGACCATCAAATGTCTCCCTATGCACAGCCAAATACTTATGGGCGACCGCCCCAACCGGTGAGTGGTTCCTATGACAGTGCGAGCCAACTCCGAAATTCATCAACGAATGGTATAGGAACTGCAGTTCCAGGAGGCAAACCGTAAGTTTATAATAATACTAAGTAAATCATTCTACCAAGAGCATATAATATAATTTGGTTCTTAATTGTTCAGCCAAATAAACATGTGAGTGGGTGATTGAAAATTGGCGTCATTGCTTTTAAGGGACTACTGGAGTTTATCATGAAGTATAGTACGAAATAGGAGTTAAAAAGCATTTTTCACCGAATTTTTCAAAGATATTATGCGAAATTATATTGCAATTCTTGTTTAAACTTAGTCAAAATATCAGTTTCTATGTTAGGAGTTGTTGTTTATGAAGTAACAAGAACAAAAGCATAGTTGTGCTTAGTTTTTAAAATGGGCTCCTCAAAACAATGTCGAACATGCATAAGATTTGTCATTCCTATGAATTCTAAAATTTGGCAAAATATTGTACATGAGAGACGGTCGAAATCACTGAGTGTTGTTCATTACAATTCTGTTAAAGTGAAAGTAGTCGAAGAAAGTGAAAAGTTGCCGCAACTGACCAGCTGAATGCTGAAGGCAGTACTCATGTCCAGCGATTTAGACTGTGGTGCGTTAGATAGAAAGAAACAACAGAACCAGGCATGAAAAACCACTGATAGTTTCCAGCAAATATGCATTGATATAATTTTTTTAAGAAACTCCATATCAAAAAATTGTTGCAAGAAGGACTAGAGGATAATACTCCCGAAACGTATACACTTTTTCGCCCGTGTATTTTACATCGACTCGGAACTTTGGGTGCATAGTAACTAGTTCCAGCCGATGTAGAATACATGGGCGAAATAAAGTACAGGTTTCAGGAGTGTTACTTCAAGCTAAGCCAAGATCATAAGATCTAATAGGCTCGAAACCGGTCCTAGGGGCGTCTGAGATTAGCACCTCTCAACATCTACAGTGTGTCTTCTTAAGTTCGCACCATATGGGAAACATATTTTATCATGAATTTAGCGAAAAAAGTTAATATTTGTAAAAAGTTCTGTTGTGTACGTGGTATATCATAGAATATGAATTTTGCTCAATAATAAATACCTTTATTTTTGACAATATCGAAAATTGTTATTCAGAAAAGTTGATTAGAGTTGAAAAGTACAGATATCTAATTGCCCCAACCTATGATGAACATCAAGTTTTGTTATTTTTTATTTCGTTTCATATGGGAAACTTTTTTATTATTAATTTTACGAGAAAAGTTACTCTTCATAAAAAGTTCCGCATGTTCTAAAATCTAAAATACAATAATCAGATATAATTTTTTTCAGCTGTATCCGAGGTTTGTCAGGAAATAGGAATTTTCAGTTTTTCTATATATTTGATGTAATTGCATATTTGAACTTAGTCTCCAATTCTGATCAACTTTTCTTAATAACAATTTTCGATATTGTCAAAAATAAAGTTACTTTATTCCTAAGCAAAATTCATATTTTCTGATATCTCTCGTATGCGACTGAAAAAAATGAATATCTGATGGTTACATTTTAGGTTTTGGACCAAGCAGAACATTTTATGAAGAATAACTTTTTTCTTTTGAGAAACCTTTGGCGGTTCTGATGATGCCAACAATTTCATTTCCTACATGTACTTTGACTTTCTTAGGACGAATGTGAGATAAAATTTATTATCTGCGACAGTTTGTCGAGATATATATTTTGTACGGTTTTATTAATTGCATGATACCCATCCGGTGTTTAATTCTTTAAAGCTAATTTCCTTGAAGTTTTCCCATTATAACTCTTGCTGAATTCTGGCTTTTGTACCACTTCTAATAGAAATTACTAGACACGTTATGCAACCAAAAAGAACAATCTTAAAATCACTCTCCTTTAGCACCACTTTGAATTGCTCAATTGATAACTGCACATTCTACATGATGAAAAATTGCTTTCAAAGTAAAAAACTGGCGTTGCAATGGTAAATTTTATTAACCTGAAGGACCAAATTCAGTCTCTGACTTGACCTTAATCGAACGCCTATTAAAGATCCAAACCATTTTGAAATATCGTGGACACACTGCAGCATTTCAGTGAATTTGTTTAAATTTGTCTACTATTTATGGATTTAAAATGCTGATATTATTTATGTGTTCGAGACCTGTATATGCTCAAATGAAAGAATTGAAAAAGTCCGCTTTATATTAGTAAATTACAAGCTACAGAAAGTGAATCATCTTTAATTATATTAGTATGTTATTCTTTCAGGGCGTATTCCTTTCACATGAATGGAGAAGGTCAATTGCAGCCAGTACCATTTCCCGCTGATGCTTTAGTGGCTCCAGGAATTCCACGGCACGCCCGTCAGATAAATACTTTGCTTCATGGCGAAGTGGTTTGTGCCGTTACAATTTCAAATCCAACAAAATACGTATATACAGGAGGAAAAGGCTGTGTGAAGGTTTGGGATATTAGTCAACCCGGCGTTAAAACTCCTATCAGTCAATTAGATTGTTTGGTAAGTAAACTGTTTTCCTTCAATTAGTAATTTTTTTAGAAAAGGTTGTAATAGATCCGCATTTCCGTTGTTCATTGAAAATGTGCGTTAACGGATGATAATATTACACTGTAGTTTTTTGATATAATTAATTAACTTTTACCAGCAAACGTATTTAACCACCTCCTGTTTACGTGTGAGGAATTCTACTATTAACAAATTATAAAATGAAAACTGTTAAGAAATCAGTACTAAAGCAACTAGAGTATATACTCATGGGAGAACATTCTTAAGTATCTTAAGCAGACTTCGACAATAGACTTGCCTCGAAAACATCCAGCAAAGCACTCCGATTATCTCAAATTTCATTCGCATCGTAGCATCCCTAGACACAAATAAGTTGTTTAAACCAATTAGGCCTAAACCTTTTTTGTATATGGAATGACTATTTTCGGTATATTTAAGTTAACTAATACGCAAATGACTTTGGTTTTTTAATTATGCGAAGAGTTTGCAGAAAAGAGTCGATTTACAAATGGAACGTTAAGCTAGGCAATGAACATACTTTTGAAACTTTGCTTTATTTCAAAGTTGAGAAACTTGGGAAGAAAAAATGTCCCACCATCCAATCCAACGTGAAATTTCGCTCAATTCGTTTTAAAATAATTTGTCCCTTACAAAGTCTGCTTGAAAATTGTCTGCACTGTTAAACCCTCTTATAATTTCATAAACAGCCAGCAACACGTTTAGTTGGCAATACTGTAAACAAAAGGAACTACTGTTGTTATTTGTCTCAGATCAATAAGATATTTTTCATAAACAAGAAGCTTTTTGTCTATTTTTGAGAGGGGAGAAACTCGATTAAAAATGAAAACACTACTACGGTTTGCAGGTTTAAATTTTTAGTATCAAAACTTGTACACAGCAGACCCGTTTGAAATTTCGCGCACATATTACTCTAAGGTGTTCAAGTCTGCAGATTACGCACGTCAAATAAGCGCAGATTAGCCAGATTACACTCTGTTCACTTCTTCAGGTGATGACAAAGGAGCTTTAGAATTCAACGTTGCTTAATTTGATTTATTTTATGAGTGAACCTATCCAAAGGACATGAATAACGTCTCCACAACAGATATTTATTAATTTAATTGACTAGGATTGTGTTACGAATTTTTTGGTTTGCAAACGAAACAATTCCTGTCACTTTTACGAAAGTTAAAGTTTGATTTAATCTGTATTTATCAGCGCCTAAACACTATTTTATCGGAAAAGGCGACGAACTGTTTTTGCATAGATTTGCGGACTATCATTCAGTCAAGTCAGAACGTCAGAAAGAACAAAATAATAATCTTTGTTGGATTAATCATTCGGTTAGACCTATTTATTTTACAACACGGCCCGGTTTTTTTATTTCAATCGGCTTTTTCGTCTTTAAATCACCTTATTTATCAATTGGAACGATTTGATAAGCGTCTTTGCATCTGATGTCTGTTTAGGAGAGATTTTGGAATATTTTTTATCGTTTCGTATATATATTGGAGTGAATATTTTTTATGGATCGGGTAATTTTCTGTGTTCCATTTATAGCAAAAAAGCTCAAAATGTGTAGATCGGGAAATGTGTTAAATTTAATTAAGTTGTCGATGTTGTATGAGGTGAAACTAATACAGTTATGTTAATAAATTCATTTTTTTACCCCAAAACCATCATGAAAATCACAAATTGATGGATTTTTGTCTATGTGATTTCAAATTTTTGGCATTGATGAGAGAGAAACGATTTAAACATCTACACGTAAAAGTTGTCGATTTTTCGTTCGCCGCTGCAATACATACATGTAGGTATTGCCATAAATAATACTCCAGGTGGTTTGAAGATTCTTTTACGAATTTCTGTCAGACCGTGTTGATGTGATCAGAAACTATTTGCGGCTAATTGTAACAGATCAACATTTAATGGCATCTCTTTATTTTCTCAGCAGAGGGATAACTACATTAGGTCTGTAAAGCTGTTACCAGATGGGCGAACGTTGATCGTCGGAGGGGAGGCTTCGAATTTATCCATATGGGATCTAGCAAGCCCGACACCCAGAATAAAAGCGGAGCTGACTTCATCGGCTCCAGCTTGCTATGCTCTTGCGATTAGTCCTGACTCCAAAGTATGCTTCAGTTGCTGCTCAGACGGCAATATTGCCGTTTGGGATCTGCATAACCAAACATTAGTTCGGCAGTTCCAGGTAATTTTTTAGATTTACTCCATTATTTACTTGTAACGGTTTTTTCTGGTGTTAAATTTGAAATTTGCTTTTATTTTCACCATACCTATAAAGTCACGAGCGTCACCTGCAGTAATTTACATACATTTAAAACGAAATAAGTTTTCCATGTCACACTTTATCAACTTATTTATCTAAAAGAAGGTGTAAATGGAACTTAATTGAACAACCGTTTTTGAGATATCTGGGTTTAAAAAAGAAACTCGTGATCAGCAGCAGAAAATTTTCAATGAAAAAGACCTTTGAAGGAATGTTTAAAAAGTCACCTCCATTTTCATGTGTACAAAGATTAATACGTCGTAAAAATGTACTTGAAAGTAAAATACACTGTGGCGCAAAAAAGTTATTTTTTTGCAAAAAACGGGGAAAGTATCGCTCTGTACTCAAATCTTATAATAAAATTAAAGCAGATTGCAAATTATTACTCACAAAAAACCTCCCTATTCGAGTATTGCGATACTTGCCACCAGTTTTTATTGAAAAATGAAAAGCTGTAACCAAAATATAATTTTCTATAATAACTTTCGACTTCTTTCGACCGGTTTGGGCATCATATTTTAGCCTCCGAAACTTGGAGTAGCATTTCTTCCTAGCATTTTATAGGCACCCTCTATATTAAAGGTAGTCACGGTCCCCTGTATAAGCCACTTTCCATATTTTATGACGATTTGGTCCCGGACAATACGTGCCGAATACCATCCATCACTTCCTGCAAAAGTCAGCCTAGTCGTTTGTAGCAGGCTGGAAACGCACAAAACCAGCACTACGTGACAGGTCGCTCCCTTGCTCTGGTTGGTGCTGGCTGGTCCTTGCACCAATGGGAGCGGGGGGCGTGTGCATATATATGTTGCAATTTTGTTTGTTCTGACATTATCAAGATTACAGACTCTTCTTGGCCTCATATATGTTGTAACTTTATTTTTGCTTATACAATGTGGATGTTTATAATTTTTGATCCATCTATCTATATTAAAATACAGTTTACAATGAGACATTGTTGTTCTAGGGACATACGGACGGTGCCTCTTGCATCGATATTAGTTCCGATGGCACTAAATTATGGACAGGAGGTTTAGATAATACAGTCCGAAGTTGGGATTTGCGCGAGGGCAAGCAACTGCAGCAACATGATTTCAGTTCACAGATTTTTTCTCTGGGCTATTGTCCGACGGGTGAATGGCTTGCTGTTGGAATGGAGAACTCCAATGTTGAGGTAATGTTGTTTTTATTTGTATATATCAGTCTATCACTTTATTTCAGAGAAATTTATATGATAGTAGTCGCATAGACATATTTCGGATTAAATTTTTCATGGCAATAAAAGCGAAAAAATAAATTATAATGGGATTTGTTATTTTCAGGTGTTACATTCAATCAAAGCTGACAAATATCAATTGCATTTGCATGAAAGCTGCGTTTTGAGTCTACGCTTTGCTTCGTGCGGCAAATGGTTTGTATCAACTGGTAAAGACAATCTCTTAAATGCATGGAGGACGCCATATGGAGCGAGTATCTTTCAGGTAAAGCGAGTTTATTATATATTTATATTTATTGTTATTTTTAAGTTGTTAAATTCGAACTATTAAATACTTGTAAACAATGCCAAAAACAATTTTAAATCATTCAAATGATTGACTAAAATTGATATGCTTGTGGAATATCAGCAACTTTTAGTGGTATGCTAAACAGTATACATCCGAAGTTTAAATTATTGAATCTTCAAAAATTAAATACAGATTTTATTAAGTACTACTATTATTAATTTGTTCGGTATTCAAATTAAAAATAGTAAAAAAAAGAAAATTAATTTCCCATTCATATAGACAAAAATATGTAATTTTATATTTCAATGTGTCTCAAGTTATATACCGGGCCATAATTTCAAACCGTGCCATGTTAAATAATTATTAATTGCAGGAATATACGGTTTTGAAAAAAACGTCAATTGGGATATTAGGGAGGACATAAAACATTTTAGCTTAGCTTCATGTCACATCACTTCACGCCCAACCATTCAATTATAAAAATTTTAAATGGGCATAAACAGCAAAAAAGTTAAAATCGTAAGAGTCGTTTCCGTTTATTACATTTTAAATAAAAAATTATCAATCAAGTTAAACTTGATACTTCATTAATTAGATGTTCGAAATGACGGCAATTATTTGCCGCAATAAAAGAGGCGATGCTCAAATTAATTTCTCACTTTTGATAAAGTTTCTGCACTAATTCACAGGCATTCAAAACATATTCGATTTTTAAGGTCGTGACTTTCAGTCGATCGATTTTTATAAACGATCGTTTTAAGATGACGGCATAGAAAAAATGCAAGGGGGTCAGGTCGGGGGACTTTGGCGGCCACACCATTGCACCACTTCTCCCAATCCATTTTCTTGGATACCGCCGATCTAACCTTGCCTTACCTCACTGGTAAAGCATGGTAGAAGGTTCACCATCTTGTGGAAAATATAAATGTTCTTCATTTGGACGATTTTCGGCCTGATCTAATTGACACTCCAAAGATTCAATAGCAAGTGGGTCTTAAAGGATTCAGTAGCAAGTTAAATTTTGCCTTCTCAAATATTAATTTTATGGGTATTGGGTGTGACCTCCTCTAAGCACGTATGGATATTCATTATTCCAATGTCGGAAATAGTATTTGTTATCAAAAACCGTTCAAGAAAATATCAATTTATAACTGAAACAACTGTTCCTCTGTATTTTTAACAATTTGTTCGGAGAATTGAATTTTCCAATCATAGTCATCTTCGTTAATGCTTGAAAAACCTAGATTCTATAACGAAAAAGAATTTTCTATTTTAAGTCTTGTTCACTGATCTAGTCGAAATATTGGTTAACTAGGATACTTTTGCAATAAATAAGTGCGGATCTGCAGGCGAAATGGAAAAAACCTTCGTTGAAAATTATTATCTAAGAGTCTCGGCTCTGAGGCCTTCTTAATGTATATTTAACCTGTTTCTTGAAATATTTTAACCAGTACTAAGATGTATTTTGTGTCTAACTTTCCTGCCTGAATGTGATTTATTGAACACTTGTGAAGTTCTACGAGCGAACGACCTTCAGCTCTTCGAACATTTTATTTCGAACCTTTCTTCAAATCATTCAATTCATATGTCTGCGCGACTTCAATTTTGTCCGGGTTCGCTGATAAACATCAATGAAATACGTATGAACCTGCCTTTCAGTTACCCAGAAACACACATTCGTAACTCTATAAATAATTCAGTTTTGTGATATAAAGCTAATTAGAAAGATTGATTTGAATCTCCCCTTATACATATGTATCTAAATTAAGATGTTTTTTTTTCGAAACAATAAATTTCTTCAATTAATAATTATTCCAATATATTCCTGGGTTTTTCAGTCAATTTTATTGTCACTAATTATGGTGTTATGTGATGAGCCCTGCGTTTCGTCCCGGGTCTACCTATTGGACTCGTCAGTAAGGCTTAGGTAGACCCTGCCTTATACGCCAGACATCGGTTCTACGTGCTCGGACGTAAATGAACCGAGCCGGTATAGATCTTCTGCGGTGAGATATTGGCAACCCGTGTTGCCGATTAGCATTAGATTGAAAACCACTCGTTCCATTCTGCTTTTTTTCTCCCAAGCATCTATATCTTTTTCGTATATTTCTTTTTCCTGACTGTACTTTTAATTCATTCCAAGTGGGTCTTAATGACTGGAAATATACGAAAAAGATATAGATGCTTGGGAGAAAAAAAGCAGAATGGAACGAGTGGTTTTCAATCTAATGCTAATCGGCAACACGGGTTGCCAATATCTCACCGCAGAAGATCTATACCGGCTCGGTTCATTTACGTCCGAACACGTAGAACCGATGTCTGGCGTATAAGGCAGGGTCTACCTAAGCCTTACTGACGAGTCCAATAGGTAGACCCGGGACGAAACGCAGGGCTCATCACATAACACCGTAATTAGTGACAATAAAATTGACTGAAAAACCCAGGAATATATTGGAATGAATTAAAAGTACAGTCAGGAAAAAGAAATATACGAAAAAAATTAATAATTATTTAAAGTGGCTCGTCTTGAAATAAAGGCGAAGTATCTGCTTATTATATTGCATATAAAACGGACTAACATAGAACAGATAAATGGAAACAACAATATTCTAAGTAAGTGTTTCAAGTTTATTACTTTCCCTGCTTGGGAAAGGAAACACTTTAATATTAATGTTTCACAAGCAAAACACCGTCACCGGTGTTTTTTGATGAGAATGGCACTTCAAGATTTAACAATTCTCTCGCTTTTTGTTTCGAAAAAAAAAACGTTGGGACCAAACTTTTCATACAAAACTACCTGTTGTGTTTACACTCTAACTCTTAACATCAATCAAGAAGAACGTTTTTATTATTAATTTTAAGAGAAAAATTGTTCTGCGCATAAATTGTTTACGAAGTTTCTTATAAAATATTTGCTTAAAAGTCAGTTTTCTTTTACAATAGCGAGAACAGATAAATTTCGAAAATTTATGAGACTATATTTTTCAAAGTAGATTGATGTAATTGCATGTTTGATTGATGTACTTTTCAAGTTTGATCAACTATTTCTTATGACAAATTTTAATGTTGCAAAAATGCACTTTACTCTTAAGCTAAATTCAAAATTATTAAGTACTAAAAATACTGGAGAAGCCACTAACAATTGTGAAATAAATTCAAAAAGTTCTTTACATTTTAGGCTTTAAACCATTATGAATTTTTTCTCATAATTAATATTAAAAAAGTTGTATGTGGCTAGAACTTATAATAGTATATAGAAGATATATAAGTATGTATAAGAAGATAATAAAATTGTTATATTTATAGTACAAAAATACTTATATTGATAGACACAAAATTTACTTCAAATATTTTTCCAGGCTAAAGAAACATCGAGTGTATTAAGTTGTGATATTTCTACGGACGATAAGTATATCGTAACAGGTTCCGGGGACAAAAAAGCGACAGTCTACGAAGTGATATACTAAGTGTTAGTTGGAAAGAACGATGTTGGCACTTGTAATGGGACCAGACAAACTAACATCTGTGAACATAATGGACTATTGTGTATGCGGTGGTTGATGAATATTCCATGCCGGAATATTTTGTTTCGCGCTCTCAACAGTGGTCTTGTGACAAAGTTCTATACCAAATTTCTGGATATTTCACAGAAAAGTCGAAATAAATCTTTATGTGGCGATTCAGTTTTCATTGGTTGGTTAATTTGTCTATTTTTCATATCTTGTGTTAATTTATTGCGTTAAATTCCATTTTGACTCTCTCTAACTGCTCTAAGTACACTCAAGATGACTTATTATTACTATATAGATAGAAATGTATTTCTATCGTCAATTTTTAAACTTGTATAAGTTCGTTAGTTCAGATTTTCAATTATTTATTATATTGATGTACACATTAAGCGACTAACCTAATACATATTTCCTATTTTCTTTATTCTACATATTACAATTTGATCCATTTTCGTGTTATAGTTTGGTCAACGACTATTGAATGTTACGTTACTAGTTATAACGCCATATTAAAAATGAGGTTCCAAGGCGCACTAAATGAATAATTTGTTAAAAGCTCAACAAAGTTGCATTTTGTAAACAAAACTCAGGGTAAACTGGTCTAGCAGTATAAATATTACATTCAGTACTCCAGAATACAACTTCGCAACTAAACATTTGAATGGTTTTATTACGGCAACTTTTGATTCCAATTAAAAAAAAAGATTTATCAATCGAATACTTGAGATCCATATAAATCGTTGTTCCAATGAGCAAAAAAGTTACTTAACTACTGGAAAAACCAAAACTAACTAGTGAAAAGTATATTTCTGTAACTCACTTCAAACGTGTGTTTACTTATTAAGTAGGGCATGGAGAAATATAATTTGCAAAATATTTACAATAAGCCGTATTTTGCAGTTGATGACTCACCGATAGAATAAATTGGGTACGATCTGGCCTTAACACCATGCTCATATATTTTGTGTGAAATAATCTCACAAAATAACATTCCAGTATTTAAAGGTTTCTTTTGGTCAAAGATGGGACAAAGATTAAACCGCAAATTGTGTCATTCCCAACAAAATGTAGCACTTATAAATATAGAAATGCTCATTAGGTATTATATCTCATATACATGCAGATATTTAGATACAATACAAATCACTTGCAATATTGCCCTCTGAGTGTAAAGGCTCCAACCATCGTTGAAAGTGCTAGTCATTTCTTAAACGACAAATTTTTATGAATAAACAATCATCATAATATTATCCTTGGGTACACCTCATAGTCGCGAAGCCCTTAACTAAGACAGCAAATGTCCACACTATAATCAAACGAAGCGCGAAGGCGACGTAACGATCAGATATCACTGATCAGACTATACATTAGGAAATATTTCAAAATGTGGATTTCCATTTTGGTTATTAATTTGTATCATCATTAAGAAAAAATCGTTGCCACCAAAATTATTTTTATCATTTGAGATATCAACCAACTAGTTACTTTACATTTTTTTAAAGTGGGTTAGTTGCTATTATAACACAATAGTTTGGTTTGTTTATCTTATTTTTATGTATCAGACTTTTATGAACCAGTTCGCTTGTTTCACAGCCATTTTCCATTCCTTATAGCAGGATTTCCCAAACTTTCGATAATGGAACACTTTGCAAACCAGCAGAACACAGTTTGGGAAACTCTGCCTTAAAGAACTGATATTTCATCCAAAAACAATTCGTGTTTAGGAAATTTGAAATAATTACAATTTTCTCAAAATTAATTCGGCCTTTCTAATGCACACACTGTATTTCGATATAAAAATCGACTTTTCCGCATTTTTGTATGTACAATATTGATTTTTTTCCTGACTGTATTTTAATTTATTCCAATGTATTCCTGGGTTTCAGTCAATTTTTCACAATTATGGTGTTATGTGATGGAGTCCTGCGTTTTCATCCCGGGTCTATCTATTGGACTCGTCAGTAGGGCTTAGATAGACCCTGCCCTATAACGCTTTCCTACGTTCTTTTGATGTCTGTCAGCCTTCTAGCAGGCCTCTGGTCTCGACATCTGGTTCCATGCGTGTACTCATATATATCCTAATTTGGTCTATATAGACCAAATTAGGATATATATGAGTACACGCATGGAACCAGATGTCGAGACCAGAGGCCTGCTAGAAGGCTGACAGACATCAAAAGAACGTAGGAAAGCGTTATAGGGCAGGGTCTATCTAAGCCCTACTGACGAGTCCAATAGATAGACCCGGGATGAAAACGCAGGACTCCATCACATAACACCATAATTGTGAAAAATTGACTGAAACCCAGGAATACATTGTATGTACAATGTACAATGTTTCGAAAAGACGGTACTCTCAGGCACCCCCAGTACCGGTTTCGAGCTCACTAGCTCTCATCAGCTGATTTTAATCCGAAACGTCTATTTGCCCATGTATTTTACACGACCTATGTACCCACTTACATCAGAAACCTTTGGCGGCTCAATTAACGCACAGAATTTCATTGTTAATTAATTTTTAATCATTATAATTAACTACAATGTTAATAAGTTGGAGTACACAAAAGAGTCATGCCATTGGTTCAGCAAGTTTAAAGCAAGTATTAAAGTTAAAGTTTCGTATTGCAGTACTATTACTTTGAAAAGCTCTTAAAATGAAAAGCTTTCTTCTGTGTACGAGTTTTTCTTTATTGATGCTGTGCGATATTTGGGCGATTACCTCGATCTTCAGAATGATGCGAAGGTAAGGTATCTCAGATGCCCTTGATAAGAAGGTGAGAATAGTGCTGGCAAATCCATAAAAAAACGGATGCATGGTCAGGTACATATCTTTGTAAAATTAAAAAGGTGTTAGATATATATTTATGTGATATACAGTGTAAAACAAAGCTATTGGTAAGTATGTGCATTTTTTTACATGCTGTGTATCACCGTATATGTATATGAAATTATTGACTTTTACCAGCTATTTAGGAGCAACTCAATTTAAACTAAAGTTATTCTGAAGGTTTTAAGAAATGAGTCTCTGCAAAGTCTATTCGAAACGTAAAAATGGCTATGTGATTTACTACATCATGCTATGTAAAAAATTTAAGGTTGATTCACACTAGGCGCTCAGCTCACAGTACGGTCACAATCCGCTCACTGACTTTGAGGACCTAATTTTATAAAATATGATATTGAAAATGTTGCCACAGTAGACCAAAAACTTTGCAAATAAGAACAAGAAAGGAAAGAGAAACTAAGAGACTAAAACAACAGTACAAAGCTTGTCTTAGAAAATTTAATAAAGTGAAACTATTGCCATTTGACTACTATTGGATAATTGGAGTAAATTTGGTTTTGAAAGAAAATATGAAAACTCGCATCAGACATTGTAACTGAAAGACAAAAAGTTGAATATTTATTACTACCAAATAAATAATGAATAAAAATTCAAAAAAGTGGAGTGCAAAATTTCGAAAATATGATATTCAAGCTACAGATGAATTTTTGATCTTTATGGAAATATTTGCTAAAACAAGCACCTAGAGGGTTAATCATTAAGAGTATAAAGTATTGTCTATAAAAAGGCTCAAAAACTAAACTTTGTTCAAATTCAAGCCACGAGAACATCCCTCCAAGAAGTTCTGGAATAAAGCTGCCACTTTTAAAAAGCCATTACACACTCAGTATTAAGTACCAGTGGCGTGCGGTGAAATTTGAAAGAAGGGAAGCAATTTATAAATACACTACAACCACTACTAGTTATACCTACGACCACTATTAGTAAATCACATTTTACGCATTGTAAATCAAACGCACAGTTCTGTCACGGTTAATTTCGTTCTAACCGTTTTATTATTATTATTCGTCAAATAATATTGTTAAATTAGTAAATTGAACCTCAACTTTTACTAAATACCTTTTTAGAAAATGTTAAGCGACAGTACAAAAGCCTTACTGACGAGTCCAATAGGTAGACCCGGGACGAAACGCAGGGCTCATCACATAACACCATAATTAGTGACAATAAAATTGACTGAAAAACCCAGGAATATATTGGAATGAATTAAAAGTACAGTCAGGAAAAAGAAATATACGAAAAAAGATATAGATGCTTGGGAGAAAAAAAGCAGAATGGAACGAGTGGTTTTCAATCTAATGCTAATCGGCAACACGGGTTGCCAATATCTCACCGCAGAAGATCTATACCGGCTCGGTTCATTTACGTCCGAACACGTAGAACCGATGTCTGGCGTATAAGGCAGGGTCTACCAAAGCCTTACTGTGTCTTTAAATTTTTAAATTTTTATTTAAATTTTAAAATTTAAATTTTTTTAATTTTTTAAAGGTGTCTTTAAATTTGAATAAAATTTTGTAATTATCAGTTGCTGGCAACATTTCAATCGTAGTCAGAGCTGATGTATTTTAAAATATACAAAATTGTCTTTTAGTTTTAGTAAGTTAATGCGGTCGTAACGCAAATACGCACTTATGGAATTACGCAACTTTTCCATCTCTTATATATAATTTTTCCAACTCTTATTATGTAATATACTATTATACATCACTTTTCGAAAAATCATTCGAAGAAAATGCTATTTATTCAAATAAAAAGAATTAATTTACGGATTTCCGCAAACGTTTCCTATTAAAAAAAAAAATGTTGTTCCCCCTTAATTTTTCTAACAGTCTAATTGCATAAATACTCAACTGATATTATAATTTATTTAATGGGCTACAAAATAATATACAAAAAAATAATTATTTACTGTAAGAAATAATAATTTAAATGTAATAAAAACAAATCTTACAAAAATGTTTTAGCATTTGTACCCGAAAAATTCGCGGCGAGGATTGTTGATTACGTATACCTATTTTGCTGATTAAGTTTTTTGAAACCTATTCGACTTTTTTGGTTTGTATTCGAAAATGATATTTTGGAAATAGCTGCATGCCCCCCTTGCAACAGTCTCGCGCCCACAGGTTGGAAACCACTGCCTTAAGGACTCGCAACTTAACATCTATATTTTTTGATTTGACCCCGAAAATTTTATATGTAAACCGAGAAGCAGTATTGCATATCGAGGGTTGAACCACAGCTTATATATCATATAAGCTTTGGTCGTATTGCGAGGGATCACAACGCGCGTTGTGCCTACGGTCCGTTGCAAGCCGTATCTTTATGACCGATATGAAAAGATAGAACCTTTTGATATTGTCTACTCTTGATGCTCATTAGTTTGTAGAACGCCTGCTATACAATCTTTCTTCCTTCTTGTATATAACTTCGTGTGTTGCTTACTACCTAAAGATTTGCGCGTTATTGCCATTGCCTAATTTGTTATGGAGGCTCTACTTTTTAGTAAGGATGTTGCGGTTTATTACAAAATGAATAAGATAAAATAATTAGAGTATTTTTCAAAACTTTCGATGGGTCGACTTCTAGGGGAAGCAATGCTTCCATGGACCGCACACGCCCCTGTTAAATACTCAGGTAGTACAGTCCAAATTGTTGCCGTACTGTGAGCTGAGCGCATAGTATGTGTGAATCAACCTTTAGTATCTTAATGCGTATTTTCTGCATCATCACTATTCATATCTCGTTTATTTGCATTTAATAGTATTATTTATTTACTTGAAAAAAACTGTTTTTCATTTATTTCAAAACTTACTGTCTATAATATGCTATCCCATTCTTTGTATGTAGTTCATCAAGTCTAAATTGCCTATCTTCGGGTGTATTTATATATCATAATCATAAACACGAATGCATTCCTACCATAACCCCACTTAAAATGTTTTGACAATGTAATAAATGTATGTGAAATTTTGCTGAAGTACGTTTTTGAAAATAAAACCGTGAATGAGGGTGTTAAGTTTCTAAGAGTCAGTTCATGATGGAAGCGTATACTGGACATATACTCACTCTAGCGAACAGTATTATTGGAGTGAGCATTTTGGCGATGCCATACTGTTTCAAACAATGCGGAATCATATTAGCAATTTTCATATTAGTGCTCAGCAATTTCATCTCAAGAGTTTCATGCCATTTCCTGATAAAGTCAGCTATTATCGCACGAAGAAAGACATTCGAATATTTGGCTTATTACATATTTGGGAGACTAGGAAAGTTCATCATTGAAGTAGGAATGATTGGATTTTTGATTGGAACTTGCATAGCTTTTTTCGTCGTTATGGGTGACTTGGGACCAGCAATCGTGTCTGAAATTATTGATCAAGATTCAACTAGCACAATGCGAATATCAATTATGTTAGCGCTAGCTGTGTTTTGCGTTTTGCCCCTCGGTTTGCTGAAAAACATTGATAGTTTATCGGGAGTATCTAAAGCGACGATCGGATTTTATGTGTGTTTAGTGCTAAAGATAGTCATCGACGCGGTGCCCCATCTTTTCCGTGGGGACTGGATCAATAAAGTGGAACTATGGAAGCCAGCTGGCGTTCTCCAGTGTCTACCAATATTTTCTATGGCTTTGTCTTGCCAGACGCAACTCTTCGAAATCTACCAGATAGTAAACAACCCCAGTTTGGAGAAAATGAATCATGTTATTAAAAATGCTGTAAATATTTGCACTATAGTCTATTTCTTTGTAGGGGTATTTGGTTATATTGCTTTTTCCAATAAAAACTTTACTGGAAACATTTTGCTAAGCTTCTCCCCGTCTCCATTAACAAACATAATAAAACTAGGTTTCATATTGTCAATTGCTTTTAGCTTCCCACTAGTTATATTTCCTTGTCGTGCAAGTTTCCATTCATTGATTTATAGACACGTTATTCCATTCCATGAAGGCACTGCTGACTATATTCCAGAAGGTAGATTTAAAGGGCTCACATTAATAATAGTATTTGTGTCTTTGTTAATTGGAATTCTAATTCCCAACATTGAATTTGTTTTAGGATTAGTAGGCTCTTCCATAGGAATAATGATTTGTGTTTTATTTCCAGTGATGTGTTTCATAAATGTGTCTGACAAAGATAACAATGAAAAACTTTTGGCAAAATGTATTCTATTTATCGGGATGATTCTGATGATATTGGGAACTTACGAGAACTTAAAAGAGTTGAATCAAGTTCAATCATTCCCTGTAGTAACAAACGTAGAGAAAGAAGTCCTAAACATCGAATATACATTTCCTTCCATCAAAGAGCGTATTATTAAAACCGACGATGTAAAGCTAAAATTAAATGAAACTAAACCATTGGTAATAAAACTTACAGATAGCCCAGAAATTAGACATGAGCCACCCCAACCGGTAGAACCTCAAGACTCTCAACATGATTTAGAAGTCGAGGAAGAGAAGAATAATTTAAGTATAAAAGAGCATGTCAACAAAGATAAGAAAATTGTTGAAAATCAAGTGCAAAAATCCGATAACTTAAAAACGTTGGAAAAAGATAACGGTTTAGTGGAATCAAATAAAATTGATACTGGAAAAATTTCACCAGATGCTTCAAGAAATCTTGACAATGTAGACTTGGAAGCTATAAAGAAGGAAGACAAAGAGGCACTTCTTCAGGGCCAAGATGAAATTAACGACTCTCATCTGAAAGAACACAAGATTTTGATTGATAAAATCCAAAAACAAAACGAAGTACAGGAGGAAATAGTAAAACAACAGAAAAAACTGATTGAAGTAATCGAAAAGCAACAGGAACAAAAAGAAAATGATGAGAAACTAAAAGCTGAAATAAAAGCTGTTAAAGAGATTGAAAGTATTGCATTGAAAGCCATTGAAAAACTGAGTGGTGACATAAAGAAAAATGATGAAATTGTGGCAAAAGTGCAAAACGATGTTCTTCAAAAAGTTGATGCAAATGTTGACAGCCTGATAGGTGCCCCCGATAGAGATACCAATAAAACTCAGGGTGAACTTAAGATTGAGGAACTGAAGTTAATGAATAGTGTTCTAAGTGCTAAAATAAAAGAAAATAATATAACTCAAGAGAATCCACTCAAAGATGAAGTGAAGGTAATCGAAAACATGTTGCTGCCAGATCGAAAAAATGCACCAAATATTTCAGTTAACGTGGTGGCAAAAAAGGCAAACATTCCAGATAAAAGTGGATTATTGTCGGACAACGCAGTACCAGTTGTGCTTAACAAAACTGCGCTTAAAAATATGTTGCCTCTGCCATTAGTTATGTCTAATTTCCAACAAAAGAGTATACAAAATAGAAGCACTAATGTAAATGAATCACAAAGATTGGATAAGATTAATGCCAGAGCTGATGCTACTAATTTGTCTAGTGAGGAGGTAAAAGCAATGAGACGGGATATACTATGACATTTTTGGAAATAAATAATACCATGTTAGAGCGGCGAAATCAAAATGTGAACAAGAATTATTAAAATTCTAAAATATGTTTAGATTCGAAGAGCAGTGCCTTCTGATAAAGGAACCTTTATTAAAAGCCAGAAACTGATTAAAATTAACTTAACAAGATGTACATAGATTAATAATATAATAATAATAATGTTAGATTGATTAAAATATGTGATTTCTTACTAACTACTTAATTAGGTTTTGTTTGCACCTATATAGATTTATTTTCGATATGTATTAGACAGAAGACTGAAGCATATAGAATTAGAGGAAATCTATTGCAAAGCCTGTGGTGTGAAAGTGGAAAAATTTTGTTAATAATTTAAAATAAATTCTGTTTATAAAAATTATTTATATTTAAAAATATCCCTACGTATGTTCATATTAAGGTGCGTATAGACTTGCCAAACAGAAGACAGTAACGCAACACCGTCGCGTAACAATGGTTGTTTCGTAACGAGATACGATGTGCAGAGAAGCAGTGAAATGTTTCGAGATATGCACAAAATGGGTTTTGGAAAATTCTGAATCGGAACACCATATTTCAACTTTAACAGAAATGAAAAAGCGGAGTTTTAAGGCAAAGCAAAGAGATACTAAACCAACTAAATCACTATTTTTTTTACATCGACTTGGATTTACACATATGTATTATGTATGTATAAAAATTAAGCCATTTTATGTGCAGGAGTTATTCTTTTAATGTATGTATATTTTTTACCTAAAAAAAATTCAATTTAGCTAATAAAATTTGCAGTAAAAATAAGGCAATTTTAATTACAGTAACGTTCAAATAAAAATCCTTTGGATAATTTGTCACAGAATCTATATATTGAGTTATGTATTCACAAAGATCTTGCGTTTGCTCTAAACTAGTAAAATCGATCTAAATTACCCCCAGGAGTTCAAAAATATGTGGTGTTAGATGTAATTTAACAACTTATTCAAATAACATAAATATTTGAAACTTTACGAAACTTTTTAGCTAGAAAAATTGGAAAGTCGCAAAATAGATAGATTTTCCTATTTTTATTATTTCCTATTAGATCCTATTTTTTTTTTAAAAAGTTATCCTTTTCTATAACGATCTAAAACGTGAAAAACTCGTTCTGAATCATCCCTTATTCCGGTACCTAAATATTTTGGTGTTTTTTGCTTGAGTTCATAAAATTCCAAGGATTATTACAGAAGATACCATATAAAACAATTTATGTAATTTTCTAGGAATCATCCCCCCTGGCATTCAAATTTTAAAACATGTTTACCTTGTAGATGATCCCGCTACTGAAAACATTTTAAAGCGATGTTTCTAAGGAAAATAGGTTTTTCTGCCACTATTCACTCATTGAAATTCACTACTTTCGATAAAATAACAAAAGGCGCAATGTCGTCCAGATTGTCTAACAGACCCACATCTTGTTTTTAGTTTTTGTTAGCTGTGGTCAGATTGCTAAACTACTTATTTTTTCTTTTAGTAATTCTATGCCGATAGAATTCACCTGCATATGTTTGCTACTTTGCTGGATATTTGGTAACCTGCTTCAAAATGTTATGAATAGTGATTTTCAATGGTTTAATATCTATAAATATGAAAAATCATTGGTTATAAAGTATTCATTTTTGACTGTGCAGCTTCGACGAGCCGGGAGGTTTTCACAATGTGAAGTAAGATGGCAATTTTCACTTAGAACGGCGAGAAAAGTGGTTCCGCAAATTTACAATAAGCATTACAACAATCGAAAACCACAAAATAAAATTCTCTAATTTGAGATACTTATTTTTAAAAAAAGGATAAATTTTCCAGTCGTTTTAAGATATATGGCGACTAAAGTAAATTAACTGAATTTTGCAAATGTGATGTTTTGTTTTCTAACCGTAGTACAGTGATGGGACGCGTTTGAAATACTGGCGCAAAGGAATACGTCACTGTGAGTTCTCCTCAACGGCCCTAACTGAATTAGATTTATTGTTAAAGAACTGTTGTTTGTCTAATGGCTTTAGCAGTAGCAAGTGTTGATTGACTGAATAGATTTATAATGAAAAAAATCTGTGATATTTACTTGCTAACGATTGCTGCTGATTGAGCTTCAAATAATTGATAAAATTCATATTTGGCGCCTTAACCACATTACCCATTCTGGCCTTGAAAATATGACATTTGAAACTCTTCCATCCCCTCCATGATCGACGCAGGAACGTCACGCCTCATGTCAGCCGTCGAATTTAGTTTACACAAATAAAAAAATGTTCCTTAGTTTGCCTATGTAGTGATATTTAAACAAAAATGGCGAATTTCAGCGATTTCTAGTTCCGAAAACCAGTCGGTCCGTTCAATTACAATGTGAAATCGCCTAAAGACACGTTTTTAATTTGATAAAGTAACAGTTCGTTGTCGTATGGGCGGGTTCGGAAACGGTGGATGATGTCGATACTCTCTTGTTTATTGCCAATGTTTGTTACTTGCATTTAGATGTAGCACACTCATGGATGCAGGATTCGCTTAATTAGTGCAAATTAATTTGACCGCGTTTAATTATTACTCATAATGTAACTTATCAATTGTGGTCGGCGCTCTCTTTCTCTCTCAGTTTTTTCCTGGTTCTCATTTGAAGAAGCAACATGTGACCCCAATTTGACATTTATGCCCTGTGTATCAACCCCTGGCTGCTTTGTGCAATTATGTACTGGATTTAGTGTTTTCACTTATTTACAATCAAATGTTTAGTGCTAACAATTCAGTGGCGTGTTCCTAGTTGTGAACTGGTAAGTGTAGCTACTGACATTCCATTTTTTTTTTCATAAAATCACAGACAACTCCAGACAAATAGGCTTTTTGTTACTTACTGTCGTTTAAAAATAACTATTTTTCTTTGTCACTGCTTAATGCCAGTTTGCAACGATCGTTGCTATTATGAATTTCATTTTAGAATTACTAAAAATACTATAAAACTTTCTAGCATAAACATCAATCATCTCACAGTCAAGAAGTCCCTTTCGACGCATACTACATGAACAATTGGACTATTTTCTAAACAAAATTATGGCAAACATTGGTTGATTTAAAAGTTGTTTGAGTCTAGAGTTAACATTAAAACTACATAAACATTAACGCTGTTTAAATAGATAACACCAAGGTCATGAACAGTGCATTATTGTCATTTATAATTGTGATTACATTATTCCTTAGGGGAGCTTTCGTTTCTGAATTAGAATCCCCCAAATTTCATTAATAAATAATTTTTCGTCTGCTTCGTTCACAAATGTAGATAACGACTTTTGCTAATTAGTGATCGCAACCCTAAAAACTACACTCAACTTAGAATAAAAAAGAATTGCATGTTTATCCAATCTCCCTTTCAATAAAGCTTAGTTTTTTTTATATAACGCCTTGTAAACACCAAATTTTACCTTAATGCTGGATTGAGCCGTTTTCTAGATAGAAGGTCCCGAACAATATTTAATTGGATCTTTATTACAAACCCTAGATACCTATAAAACACTGATATGTTAGCGACAGAACAAGAACTTTAGTCTCCTTTGAATGAAACGTACCTTCGCAATGTTGCGTATGGTCGTTTACTATAGATGTTTGCATCTCCAATTGCACCGTTTTTATATTAAATCGTCTTTTTAAATGTTGTAACTTTTGTAAAATTAAAATATTGCCGCCTTTTCTGTAAGAATGTTTAGTAATTGATTTCTTTGCATTTTAGTTAATTTAAAATTGCATTAAATTTTGCAGTTTTCAATGTGTTGATTGTTATATACCCGAAAAAAATACGGTCCCGTAATATATATATATATATATATATATATATATATATAGATATATATATATTATATAGTATATATATATATATATATATATATAAGATAGTTAGATATATATTAGTATATATACTATAATAATTTAGAATTAGATTTCATTAATTATATCGTGGGTATTACTGGTTTACATATGTAGGTATAAAAATGTGTTGTCTGGAAAAGATACCTGGTATTGCATCTCGTTTTGATATTACGAAGCCGCCACTAAACATTTATATCCTTCTCCCTTTTTAAATCGAAAGGTTTTATCCCAAAAGCATGCTCTGTATTACAGTCCTCTTTGATATCAGTAAATTTCCATTGGAGGTATCTATTCGTCTGTTTTGTCAGTCAAATATTCAGGAAAACACGAAAATAAGTATTTCCCGCCTATAAAGTGTCTCGTATTGAATATTCTTTTGGTATAAATAAAATCCTATTTAACTTTAATATATTTTGCTTTCGTCTTTCATTCAAATTGCTGTCTCAAAATCATGGCTTGTGTTGCAGATCCTTTTGATATTAGCTCATTGCTATGTAAATAAATGTTGTTTCCTTCTTGGTATCTGAGTGTCCCGCAAATCACAATATTACGTTTCTATCAAACGTCTCATGTTACAACTTATTTTGATATAAATAGTCGTCACTTCTCCCTCTACGCGAACGTAGTATATTCGACTATCTTGTTGGATAACTAACTTTTCATAATCGATTCGATTCCTTCTTTAATCGAATAATTCGAATCATTTAATTCGATTTCTCGCAACACTCGTCAAAACCAATGACTTTTGAAAAACAGTTATTTATTTATTACTATCAATTCAAATTAAAATAAAATTCCTGGGTTCCAGTCAATTATATTGTTTATTATTTTATTACAAAAACGTTTCGGTGTCTTTCTCCACCATCATCAATTTGTATGCTTGGCTGTTGCTACCTTCAAATCTAGAAACTGAAGGTGGCAACAGCCAAGCATACAAACTGATGATGGTGGAGAAAGGCACCGAAACGTTTTTGTAATAAAATAATAAACAATATAATTGACTGGAACCCAGGAATTTTATTTTAATTTGAATTGAAATACAGTCAGGAAAGTATATACAATGAATGAATTACTATCAATGGAATTTGAAATTCACGTGACACTGAAAATTCATCTTTAAATCAAAAACGATATAATAAATTTTGGCGCTCTAAAATTATGTAGAAAAATATTTGTGTTTGAGGTCCAAAAAGTTTAAATCTGAGTCTCACAATTTAATAATTGTGATTGAATGAATGTATAGGTACATTCATTCACACGCAAAGGCTGTTAGAAAAAATTCTTCATTCTTTTAGATTAGTAGTTAGTTATATCTTATTTAGTTAATCTTAACTTAGATTTCTAAAAGAGGTTACTTGGAAAACTATGAAAAACTGCACCATATTTATTTTGCTATTTTAATGCTGTTTTCCCTTACATCAGGAGTTACTCAACGTTGACCCATTGTCACCTGAAAGAAATTAACAACTCCACATACCCCACATGTGTATGACAATTGCTAGTTTTGCAATAAATGTCCAGCCAAGTTATATTTAGACATTGTTAGTTACTTTTTTATTTGATAGTCTTGGATTAAAAGCTTTGTGTTTTAAAAACTTTTCAGGTGCCAAGAAACTATGTATATTTAGAAAATATATAAGTTTACAATTTAGATATAATAAGTATGTACAATTCGATATCATGACGCAATAGTTCTGTTATGGATGAATTATGTTTCAGCTTTGCTCCACAACATCTGGCGATTTGTCACATAGAAAATAAACAACTCCCAATTTGGAGAATGAACCGAAACCCTAGTTTAGTGAAATTGGCATTGATCAGACTAATTTGGTGAAAAGGTTACTCTGCAAGCCATAATGGAAAATAATAGATATATTTTACAAGTAAGAGTTTTACAACATTTATCGAATTTGCTTTCAATATCTATCAAACGGGTCTTAATTTGCTTATTCAAGTATAACAATTTATATAAAATTGCTACTTTCAGGTGTATGTGGGGGCTTTAAGTAGCCTCTATGAGGCACTCTCTGTTGAAGCCAGCAAGCAAACTACTTCAGAAGAGATAGTCTCTTGTATTGTCGAAAGGCTCTCTTTAAACGAAAATGCCTCTTATGAACTGGCTGAGGTATGTGCCAACCTTATTGTTGAATATGATGATATTTCGTAAGCGGCGTATTGAAACTTCTTAAAAAATAATGCAGTAATCATTCTCTACCTGAGTTTTTTAAAATTTCATAGGTTATTGGGGATGATTTTGGTCAGGAGTGTAAAGAACGAAGTCTTTCAAGTCAGGAAAGCCCGGTTCAATTAATGATGCTCTGGCCAAAACATAGGCCAGATAATACATCTTATAGATTTTACCTTAGAGAAAAGGTAGTGGACTACACGTGGAGAGCGCGATTTGTTATGGATCCCCAGCTAATTAAAGACTATTTTCATAGGTAATTATTGACTATTTGATGATCATTTTAAAAATTCAGTCCAAACTGATTATCGATTATGGTAAAAATGTTGGCAATATCTAATCTTAACAGCCGGTATTAATTTCTGAACCAGAATTAAGATCAACCTAAATAAACTGAAATCATTCATATAAATAAATGTTCGACTTATCTTCACTCAATCATTATTTTCCTAAGGCAAAATAATGTTTTATAGTTGAAATAATTTTATTGCCAATTTTTGCTTACAATTCCACCTTTTTCAGGTTTTTATATCAGCCGAAAGATAGAGAATATCCGGATCTTTGCCAGTTATCCGATCTCAACGAACAAACTCTTCTAGCCAATCTTCGCGAACGATTTGTAGCTGGCCACATATACACTTATGTAGGCTCAATTTTAATTGCGTTAAATCCTTTTAAGTTCTATCCCATATATAATCCGAAATACGTTAAGTTGTATCAAAATCGACGACTAGGCCCGAACTTGCCTCCTCATATCTTTGCCGTTGCTGATACTGCATATCATTGCATGCTAAAGGACAGGAAGAATCAATGTATAGTTATTAGTGGGGAAAGCGGTTCCGGAAAGACTGAAAGTACAAATTTTTTATTACATCATTTGACTGCACTCAGTCAGAAAGGATCACATGGTAGTGGTGTCGAGCAAACTATACTTAGTGCTGGACCCGTACTGGAAGCATTTGGAAATGCTAAAACCGCACATAATAACAATTCAAGGTAATTCAAATATTTTATTATATATCGGAATTTGTCGTACAGGGGTTTATCTATTGGTAATAAATCCATAACTTGTAAAGATTATGTAGGCTGTACGAAAGGACTTGCATTTTTTTACCTTTTATAGATCTGGCTAAATATATTTGACTTTATGCTCGTATGAAACATTAATTGAAGCATATTGGAACAGTTAAATCTAAACAGTTAAATAAGCCTGGCTTTTACAAACGCAAGTATATTCGTAGGTGTGAATATATGAAATTAATAAAAATCACAAGTGTTTCTGTCACACTATCAAATACTGTAAATTAATATTTGACACATTGAGATGTAGTTTCTCGTATTATGTAGCAATTGCATCTAAAGAGTTAGGCTTTCGCGGTCATTGATTGAAACTGCTGAGTTTTTCGGGGTCTTAGGCCTTCAGCTGATTATCAGTTTGGTGTAAGTTTTTGAGCCAACCACCTCTGAAAATTCTATTCCACGACGGAGTAAAAGCCCAACCAACTCGACCAGCTTCGATTTCATTTAAATTGACCAGTGTATGTACTATACTATATCTGCATCTGTTTTCTTTATGTTAATACCCGTATAATTTAAAATATTGTTGAATAAGTTATAAAATTTCTTAGCTGAATGTGGAAATGTTTATGAGTTAAACACATATTAAAGTTAACGCTTTCAACAGTATCTCTTTGATGTGACTAATTAATGTATATACTCTATTTGCAACTATTTTCGTCGTGCTAATCTGTGTAATTTAAAACACGTCCAACATGTACTGTGCTTTAACTGAATGAAGATGAAAATGTTTGAGAATTGCATATATATCTTAATACTTCTTTTTCAGTCGTTTTGGGAAATTTATTCAAGTGAATTACAAAGAAAATGGAATGGTTCATGGAGCAGTAGTTCAAAAGTACCTTCTCGAAAAATCACGAATTTGTTCTCAAGGGCGCTATGAACGAAATTATCATGTATTTTATTACCTGTTAGAAGGAGCCAACGAACAAGAAAAGCAGCAGCTTCACCTCATGACTCCTGACAAATATTACTATTTGAACAAGTCATGTGCTGCTCTTGACAATGTGGACGAAAGCTACGAATTTTCTAGGTGAGCACTTAGTGTCATGTTTATTTTTCTCCCATATGGCTTTTGTCTTGTTTTATTAAGTACTACACCAGCACTACTTGTACATCAACAAAGCATCAATACATTTTTTTTTCTATAAGTAGACACATTTGAAGAATTGTATTTTTTTTATTTTAGATTGAAACAGTCAATGGAAATGGTTGGTTTCACGCCGGAAAAACAGCGTCGACTCTTTTCGGTCTTGTCTGCCGTTTTGCTTCTGGGTAATGTGGAATTTCATCCGCGAAAATCGGCGTACCATCACGACGAATCCGTTGGAGTTAAGAATCCGGACGTAGTAGCCCTGATTTCTGAATTACTTAGAGTTAAACAGGAGACTTTAATGCAAGCTCTAATAGCAAAGAGAGCGAGAGCTTCAGGCGAAACTTTAGTAATCAATTACAGGTAATGTAATTTTTCGAACAATTTGAAATAAGTCATGTTGGTAGCTGATCTACATGGGATGAATAATTCATTTTTACACTATAGATTACCGGAGGCGATTGCAAGTAGAGACGCCATGGCCAAGTGTTTATATGGGGCGCTCTTTGACTGGATAGTCTTGCAAGTAAACCATGCGCTGTTCTCGAAAAAAGATACTCTAAGGTATGCATTAAATTACATGTCCGTTAACATGATTGAATTTGGATTATCATCTAGTTCGTGTGTTTTTTAATGCCAAAACTAAGTAAATTTAAGATTAGATAGTTAATATATTATGACATTTTTAAATTATCAATGTATCCTATAGAAATTCTGTATCTGATTGTTTCATGTATCATTTACAGAGAGCACCAAGGAAACTCCATAGGTGTTCTGGACATATTTGGTTTCGAAGACTTTGGTCCCAACAACAGTTTCGAACAATTGTGTATTAACTACGCTAATGAACATTTGCAATACTACTTTAATCAACACGTATTTAAATACGAACAAGAAGAGTATCGCAAAGAAGGAATCCGTTGGACCAATATCGACTTTATGGATAACACAGGTTGTTTGCAGTTAATAGAGGCAAAACCCAATGGATTATTGTGCCTTTTAGATGATCAATGCAAGTATGTACATTTTGCCATATTACCATTTTGCAAGTAATGTAAAATTTCAAAAAGCAAACATGTTCAAAAAACCAGAGAGGACTTTTGTCTACGTGCCCGATGGATGATATTCAGTTATATGATTTTAAGAATCGAATGATGTTACGCTTTTCAGCTTTCCCGGAGCAACAAACGAAACATTGCTGCAGAAATTTAACACTGTGCACAAGGACAACACGTTCTATAAGAAGCCACAGAAAAAAGAAGCAGCATTTATAGTCGAACATTACGCCGGGAAAGTGAAATATCAGGTAAAAACAGTTCATTTTTTTTGTGACCGTGACTTATTAGCTGTAATACGTATTCAGGTAACCGATATGCGAGAGAAAAACCTGGATCTAATGAGGCAGGATATTGTTGGGGTACTTAAGAACAGTTCGATGGCATTCGTTAGGGAATTAGTTGGTGTAGATCCAGTAGCGGTTTTCCGGTGGGCCATCGTGAGGGCTTTTTTTAGAGCTCAGTTTGCCTTTAGAGATGCTGGTAAACGACATCGTCAAGGCAGAGTAGACGGCAATCGTAATAATATTCAACAGCGATACAGAGGAATTCATGTTCCCAACGATAATATTATAAGGTAATTCATTTTTTCTAGTTTACATACAACACACCTAGTTTTATTCGCGGCCATACTATTGATGATTAATCAAAAACATTATTTGCTAAGTTGCGAATCGATGTTATGATTTGTGGTTTTAATTCATAGATTGAAAAATCTAACAATTTCATTTAATCGAAAAAAGTAGCAAACCGTTAATGATTTGATGTACATTGAATTTATTTTTGGGATAAATTGAATAAATTTGTCATAAATCTAAAAACGCGGAAAAAATCTAGACGCTTTCTAATCTTGAAAAATTAAAACCTGCTTTTATGGGTGCGTTTGAAGCACCTCAAACTAAGCACTGAAGTTGAACGTTGCTCGAAAATGCTAGTAAATACCTAAATATTGAACCTTTTTTATGTTCCAATTTTTGGCAAAATCAACGTATCCAAAAGATACATTTTATCAAATTAAGGTCATTCTTAAGACAACATAACACATGTTTGCGAAAGGCAATGAATGGAATTGCAATCCTTATTATGATGTAGCCTAGATTACCGTGCATTCGCTCGAAATGCGAACAGATGTTAATTTCCTCCCGAGATCGGTAGATTTCTTACCCCTGCATATTTGACAGATTCCCGAATGCTCGAATAATAATAATAAAAGTCTGTCGACCAAGAAAGATGCCGGCTACTATTTTAGAGTAGTGCCACGATGAAATGGTTTACTTCACCCAGTTTATTATGTGTTTCGTCCCAAGCAAAAGGAAACCAACACATAACAAAGAAAAGTCCAAAATCGATGAAGTATATGGTTTGCGTGCTTGAGTCGTGCACAACCGGTTTCGACATCGGCTATTAGAAGCTGAAATACGGCCGAAAAATCCAACAAATAACCATCGCGTCAAAAATGACTTCGTTTTCTAGAACGGATTACATTAGTACCGCTTAATGGTGCGCTTTTTCTGGGATTGTCCACTATCGCTTTGGACCTCACTACCGAAAATTTTACCAGTTGTCCCGCTTAATAGTGAGCGCCGTTTCCCAGCTAAAAAAATGATGAGACGGCCAAAAAAAATTATAGAAAACAAAAATTATCGACAGATTCACCGAGCGACGACGCAAATAAAAAATATATATTTCTGATGCATAAGAATACATCTTTAATATTTAGGTTAAGCATTCTTTGACCAAAATCTCAATATCAACTTTCAGTTTGAAGGCTGAGGTCATGAGTAACAAACGAAACATAGAATGGGGTTCTATTTAGGTATTTCAATATTTTCTGATTTACGTTTACTGCTATTACTTTATCACGGAATCAATTTGCCGCATATTATGTGCCATCACTAAGATACATGCCTAAATTATATTACTTGATCTAAGCTATTTAAGCCAATGCTATATAGTGTTTTGTGCAGAATTTAACACGATTTAAATGCGATTTACTTTATGCACACATTTCATTAAGAAAAATTCTACACTTTCAACAAATTTGTAATTCTATAGCCATCTGGTGACGGTTTCGGCTGTGAATCTCACAATTAACCGGATCGCGTAAGTCTGGTCCCCGGTTTTAATTATTATTGAGGTGTTTTTACATATTCTAGTGTAATTTTCCTTTGTCCGCCTTATTTTAATACTAGCAAATGCTTTAATCTGCTTCAAATTTATTGCAGTAGGTTCAAGCGCTCCTAAATACTCATCAAAAACGCGCATTCTAAACAACAATCGATTTTCTATTTAAGCATTTGTTAGTAGTACTATTTTGAAATTCCTCTTGTTTCTGACATGATTCTTTATGCATACAAATTGGTATGTCTTTTGTTAAACTGTATTGCCGTATAACTTGCTTGTTGCACTAGTATTTAGCTGTGGAAGTTGAAATTACCCTGGCATACATGTGTTTTACAGTTGGTTCAACTTGTGAAATGGTTTAAAAATCAAAAAATATAAATCAAAAAAGTTATGGTATTTTTCGATTTACCACATTTGCATGATTTGCTAGTGTGAGCTTTTAGATGTGCTAGTTTGATTTTTTATTGGAGATTGATAGTTTTTTTTCCAGTAGATTAGACGTTAGGAAACATTTCCCGATTTTATTGATTTTTGTAAAAAGAAATGCATTTTAAAATATATCAACGATCATAAAGTATAAGATCTGGTTTTGTGCATAGTCTAGCTTATGCAGATTCGGTCTGTAGTTAAGCGTAATCATTTGATCAATCAAAATGTGTGCTTTTAAATAGGTCTATTTAATCAAATTTTAAATTATTAGTTACCAATAGTTATTACTATTTTATTTTAATTACAATACACATTTCACACCAGGAACATTTTTTTTTATATTTGAAATTAACATTAATGTGTTGCCTCCTCAGCAAACATCGACACACCACATCCTCTTTTCACCGATCAAATGATGAACCGACATCGAATCGCCTATCGTGGCCGCAATTTTATCAACGAAACAGATCGAATTTGTCAACAACGAAAACTAGTGACGATGATCGGCAGCGTAGGGAATCGTCTACCTCCCAAGCCTCGTACACGTTAGAAAAGGTCCTTTGCCCAGATGAAGCCAGGGTAATTCAACGGGCTAATCAAATTGTGATGTACGTTATTAATATTTGATTTGGTGGTGATGGAGATCGGTCATTGGTGCGGGGTTTAAGGGCATTCAATAGTTTTCTAAAATTCTTTGGCTATCCTACAAACACAGTGTTTCCTTACTACAGGAGACTTAATCTTATAAATATCCTTCGGATACCAGTGATAAACCTTGAAATGAATCGAAATTTTATTTAATTCACAGACATTATTCCCCAGTATTATTTTCTATAAATGTGCAATCGGATTAGGTGATTAGGATCTGTGCAATTATCTGTCTTTCAATAATCTGAGTTACTCAATTTCATTCAATACGTTTTATTGCAACTTGTCCACATGACAATTTTTAATCAAATATTTGTTTGAATCGATTAATAATATGCAGATTTTCGTCGCTTTTAATCGTTACTTTTAATTTCCGTGGATTTAAAACTGAATTTCTTGGTGAGAGCCCAAATAAAGAAAATTTTACAGGAAGTGCTTAGCAAATTAATGGATCAGAAGGGATCTATAATCTTATCTACAATTACACAATATCGAGGGTGATCCATACATATACCGACATACTGTTAGGGGGTGATAAGGAATGGAGTTTTTTTCTTTATAAACATTGGTCCAAACACCAACCGTTTGCTCTATAAAAGAAAGAAAGTGAAAATGAAATTTCCACAGTTTATTGCTAACAAGCTCACGGCTCAACTGGTTAGTTTATTGCAGAAAAAACGAAACTTGGAAGTTTTTTGCAATTTTGTTGCTTTCTTTTTATTCAACATTTTAGATTAAACGTTTTTCATATCGGGATTCGTTTTCGAGGAAAAAATGAATCCATGGAATAAATTATGTAGTAAGTGATTTGCTTCATTTCATTACATGGGTCATTGACTTGCAACTCTATGGACTTGGATAAAAACAACTAAAGAAGGAAAACTACCGGGGGTTATTTTTTGTATACAGTGAACATAAACAATAATAATGCGAAATATTTACATATACCGCTTACCAGCTGTGAACGTTTTATAGAAATCGACTGAAGCATTTCTCACATATTAATAAAAACTATTTTTTTTAAATATTCTGGTACAATTTATTCGACGTTGAATTTTTGTGCAATAATGATGAATCACCCTGTAAAACTAATAATAAAGTTTGATTGACACACAATGATTATAACGGTTACTGGATTTTACAGAAATAACGTAATATTGTTACGTCGTTTGTTATTGTTGTCGAGTACCCTGCAGGGCATAGAATGAGAAAAGCTTTGCTTATGAGGCTTTAAATATACAAGTAAGACAAATGCTGTAAAGGTAACAAGTAAATATAAAATACTTTTCATATCGTAAGTACTAGCTATTACGTTGATTTTATGCTTCTACTTGCCGATTTGTCATTCATGACCTCGTCTTTGTAATTAAATAAAACTGAACATTATTTAATAGGAATAATTCTTTTTTATTAATATTATATGCTGTTTTAATATTTGTAACAACAAATGTATGATACCTAATATTCTATATGTTTACTTTGATGTATAGCTTCAACTATTTTCTAATTTGCCTTATCTCATCAATCGTGAAATGCTTGCGATCTAACATGTAAATTATTTTATGTAATTGTTACCTTACAGCATCATGCTTGGTTATATTAGGCGTATCCGTTCAGTTTTTGTATATTTTTCCTTTAGTTGACTTTTCGCGTTAAGCAGTTCAAAATCCTGCTATAAAGATTATTGGATCTTTTGTTGGTTTTTCTAAGAGCCAAAACAATTATCTATAATACATTTTTTTCTTTATTAACATAAGAAAATTCTAACTTTTTTTTATTTGACTATGGCATGATGTTAATTCTGCTTGTTATTTATTACCTAGTTTGAATAACAACTTTCATAACAGTTTGCTTTGTACTAATAATAGTCCAACTGCATGCTTGGATGCATGTCGCTAATTTGTTTCATAATTATGAAATAAACTATTTCTGTTAATAGGAAGAACAAGTCATTTCGACCACGAGAGCGAGGAAAGAAGGGATTGAAAAATCTACAGTCTGTCAAGACACTAGCAGGTAGAACTGGAATTACAGCAATGAATCAGAGCCAGTTAAATAAAGCGAGGAAACAGCCTATGACAGTTGCAGCTCAATTTCAACAAAGCCTTCATTCGTTGATGGATACATTGAATCAAGCTAATCCATTTTTTATTAGGTGCATCAAATCGAACGGGAATAAAATTCCAAACACTTTTGATGCTGATACTGTACAAAGACAGTTAAGGTGAGGTTTTTAAAAAAATATTTTATCACTATAGCTTCATAATTAGTTCAGTAACTCTTTCTGCATATAGATAACATAAGAGTTCATTTAGCTTGCGATTTTCATACGCATGACACTATTTACCGGGAGCAATAGATAGATATACTTTTCCGTTAAGAAATACCTTTAGAGTCAGTTGCATGTTATTGAATTTCTAGATACACCGGGATGTTAGAGACTGTAAGGATAAGACAGGCAGGGTTCAATGTAAGACTGACTTACGATGAGTTTATTCAGTTGTATCGAATATTGCTCCCAAAAGGTCTTTTAAGTTCGCAAGTGGATGTCAGAAATTTCTTAGCCACCTTAAATTTGAACCGGGATGACTATCAATTAGGTACGTACTTTCAGAGCATTCAGCTGATTTGTCTTCATTCTAAATGTTATTTATGGAACATTTTATTGCAATAATTATTCAATTCTGTTCTATTCAATACATTTAACTAAGTTAGCAAATTTAACTGGTTCTGTAGGTACTTCAAAAGTTTTTATGAGGGAGTCTGAAAAGTATAAATTAGATTGTAAATTACATCAACAAATTATGGCAAGCATTATATCTCTCCAAAGATGGTTTCGTGCCTGCTTGGAGCGACGCAAGTTTTTACGAATGAAGGTATTTTAAAACGTGTTTTAAGCATAATACAGTTATATAAAACGATTTTTTAAATTGTAGACTGCTGTTGTTTTGTTGCAATCCTATTGTCGAATGTATCTGGTTCAGAAACACGTAAGACAGTTAATGGCGGCAATAAAAATTCAGAAATCGTGGAGAAGTTTCAAGACTAGAGAGTGGTATAAGAAGTTGAAAGTCGGGTTGGTGTTTTTTCAAGCACATTGCAGAGGGTTTAAGCTCCGTCAGGGGATTGCCATGGGCCATTATGCAAAGAATGGACAGGTATTTGTCACTAAATTTTGGTACTTGAGATGTTTTGCAACTATTTCTCTTAAATTTCAGGCGGTTAAGGCAGACCTTCCTCAACTGGAAGCGAAAATTGATGCGGTTATTACGAAAGTTACTACAAAAGACAATCAGGAACTGCCACAATTGGAAGCTGTTATAATTGAGAAAAAGATACCCGATTCCGGACAGTAAGCAAATTCAACATTGAGTGAATAAATTTGCAATTAGTGCTCTGGCACTTCTAGTTCTGAATTAAAAATGCCAATTTTTTTCTTTCAGGTGTAGCATTGTTCACCAACAAGATTTAGGAAATTCAAATCCCAATAAGTTAGCTTTAAGATCGACAGTTTCTTTGCCCATGGTGTCGCAGACTGGTTCATGTCATTATTCACCATACTTGAACAGTTCAGCAAATATTAATAGGTAACATATACAAGCCCGTAATCTGCAGCAGATGTAGAAAAAAATAGATTGCATTGGCTATTGTTCTCGCAGGTATGATGATTTTGATCAAAGAAGGAAAATTACAAAATCGCATCAAACATTTGACTACTCGGATCTGGAATATTCCGTGCAGAGAAAAGGTAGCCGAGAATCTTTGGATTCACAACGAAGTTTCGAATCCCAACAAAGTACAGATTCCCATTTAAACAATACTGTTAGAGAAGCCGCTAAGCCAGAACCGCCACAACTGGGTAAACAGTGGTCTAGCACGAGTACAACCAGCGAAACTCTTTCAGAACCAGGCATGGCACATTCCGCTCCACCGCTCATATCCCAAAGATTTAGTAAATTTCAATCATCTGAGGAAAGTGACAGTTCATCTTCCAAACCTCAGCTTGTAAGGTCACCGGCTGTTAGTTGGGCGGCCCCAACTGTTAAACGTGATAGCCGGTAAGTAGTTTTTTACAATTAATTTCTACAAAGTATATATTGTTTTAATTTAAACTTGGTATTTTCGATTTGTTTTAGATATGTGAATGACACAATGAGGGGATTGAGAAGTTTTCCAGTAAGACGTCCAAGCAAAGCATTTGAAGATAGGCCCGATGTTTATCCATTTGACAATAAACCAAACAAGTTAGAAGAGATTTTAGGACGACCAGAAGCACCAGCTAGAAATACACGGAAAACTAAACGAAATCATGTGAAGAGCTTAGGAGAGGAGGTATATTGAATCAAGAAATGAAATAGAACAATTAAATTAACAATCAATTTAAGTATTTGCGGACTGTTTTTTTTTATAAATTTCAATTATTAATTCCTGTAGGTCATCTGGCGCTCTTGTCCGTTTTCAATATAGTCTTGACTGAATATCTGATTTGGAGTTGTATGTCTTAAACTGCTTTCTTAGAAGCTTGAAAATGCTTCGGTGATATCAATTTTTTCCGCAATTACTGGATACTTTGAATCACAGTTCAGTTCAATTGAATAGGCTCAAAGTTTACTTACAAAATGGGTTTTAAAATATTTTCGATGGACTTGCAGATATCAGTTGCTACAAAAAATTGATTTTCTAGGTGACAGATTCAGGCAGTTTAGATAAAGGCGTGTTAGGAACGATAGACGAAAGGAAAGCGCATACAGAGTTAAATAGATTATCTGGCACTTTTGTTGCTCCAGAAGTACCGAACAAACAGTCCTTGACTCCGAAACGGCAACGACAGAATCTCACGCAGTTAGATTTACGAAGACGTAATAGTGATCCTGCGACTAAAGTACTTATTAACGATTCAGGTGAGATAAACAACATTGAGAGTGAATTCTGGTCTGCTGCGTACTCGATAAATATGTTTTAAAAAATATACATTTGTAAAAGGTCTCGCGAGGATAAGCAAATATTGAATTTAGTTTAAATCGGTTTCTTTGTTTATTGCAGGCAATGAAGCTAGTCCGGCTGTTAAAAGCAATGATAAATGGAGCGACTTTAATAATTTGGATCTGGCAGGTCACTCCTTACGAAAAATCAATAGGGTTTCAAAAGATGATGTATGCTCATTCTGCAAACAAAAATTGGACATGTTTATAACTCAAGGTTACAAGTGCACTTCTTGCAAAACTCTATTTCATACCAAATGCATTCAAAATAAGGGCGTATTTGAAATTCCGTGCGAATCACACAGACCCGGAAGTGATCCATCTAAACACGGTAGGAGAAAGCAAAGGAAACATTCCAGGGCACCGTATGATTTAAACAAATCCGAAGAAGCAAAGTTTAGTCTTACTGGGACGTCAGAATTTACCGATAGAACTGACCAGATTATCACAGGAGCGGAAGAATTAACCTTAATGCAAGCATTTATCGCTGAGAAAATTATGAAAATAGAGAATGACGGTGGAAAATCAAGTGAAGTGGATAAAGTGTTCAAGCAAGCGCTGAGGGAGTTTAAAAACAATTTAGTCCAAATTTATAGTGCTGCATCAAAACATAACGGCATAGAAGCGTGCAATATTAGATATAAAGACCTTATTAGTATTTTTAATCAGGCCATGGAAACAGTATGTCAACGTGAACTGAAAGAAAATGAAACGAAAAATTTCCCTATAACTTTAGGTGTGAATGCTTTCAGGTAATTTGTTTAATTAAATTTTAATTTATTTGTTTTGTAAATTTTATTTTCAAGGGGTTTTATGAATGAATTCATGTCGACAAAATCTGAAGAAAAGCCAAGCAAAGCGAAAAGGAAAAAAGAAAAGAAGCGGAAAGTGGAAAGTTACAAATATAATGGACACACCTTTCTCCAGACAATCATTAATATTCAAACGGCTTGCGAAATATGCAATTCGTTCTTCATGTGGCCCATCGAAAGGGGCCTCGTGTGCCAAAGTTGCAAACTTACTTGTCATAAAAAGTGTTACGGTAATTCCAGTACCTGCCAAAAAGAACCTGGACAGCCGGGTGAAAATAAGAGAATCTTCGGTGTTGCGTTGGTAACCCTTGTGACTGACGAAAACAAAATTCCATTAGTCATAGAGAAACTTATATATACGATAGAAGTTAAGGGTTTATATACTGAAGGCATTTACAGAAAATCGGGCGTAAAATCGAAAATTACGGAGCTCAAAAATCAATTGGATGAGAATCCGGAAAGCTGTGAATTTGAGAAGTATCAGGTACATGTGTTGGCATCAGTTTTAAAGGTAAGCACTTCTTATTTTAAAGATAAATGTACTTTCTAAACATTGTCGCTTGTTTAAACTTCTCACCTCGGAGATAAAGTGATGTTTTGGTTTTAGACTTATGAATGAATGACACTGACTTTTGTTTTCAGACTTTCCTGCGTGAAATGTCTGAACCGCTACTTACATTCGAATATTATGAAAACTTTATTACGGCGGCAAATTTGGAAAACGACAACGATAGGATAACTACCTTATATGATATTTTGAAAAAGTTGCCATCTCCAAACTACGACTTGATGGAGCGTCTAGTCTTTCACTTAGCACGAGTGGCTTTACATGAGGAGACGAATCGAATGAGTTCATCATCATTAGCTATTGTATTTGCTCCTTGTGTTTTGAGAACCAATAAACGCGTACCTGCTCAAGAGAGCTTACATGATATTACCAGTCAGACCCGCTGCATTGAAACCATTATCAAGTAAGTTTTATTTTAATAAAACATATCAAAATATTTACTAGAGCGACACAATAAATCTCATTAAATACTATTAACTATTACCATCGTCATTTAGGGTTGTTATTGACGCGTAATTATTTACTAATAGGGTTCAGCTCAAGAAACTACGACTAACACTAGACGATATAGATACTCTTGACACAGCTTGTCAAGCGGCGTCGAATCGACTGTCTTCACTGCGAAGCTCAAAGGTATTTAGCCCTGACGAGTTGCTGCCCAGCAGCCAACCATCCGAGCAACAGACAGATGACGAAGAACATCTCCTAGTGGATCATATACAGGAGATTCAAAAAGAAAAGGAACATTTGACCTCAAACTTGCCTACCCTAAGTCACGCCACATCAGATGACGATATGCTATCGACCGATGGAGATGGCAGCTTAGATGACCTTACTTGCTTAGGTAAGTTTCCACGATTTTTCGTACCGTAATATATGGATACTCGAGAATCAAACGTATTTATCGTCATCATGTCAAAAACTTGAAAGATTTTTCCTAGCCTTGAAGCTCTCACAATGACCTGTTTAGTATACATTGTTCCTTATTGTAGTTTATGTTTCTAACCCTCATGCCCCAGAATACATTTTCTTTATTGTTGCCAAATGTTAAAAGCCAAACTCGAAAATTTACGTTTTTTGGTAAGAAAACAGAAACCAAATTCGTTTCAACACACGCAACACTGTTAATGCATGGTGAAATTGTGCACTATTAAGTAAATCTCAATAGCAGTTTTTTAAGATCGTAGTTTTGACAAAATTCGCACCCCGTAAGTTATAATTCTTACAACGAATAAGAAAAACTGTGTATGACTAAAGTGTTATGCAAACTGCTGGTAATAACTAAGTATATCTGAAGTGGACCGATAGAAGGAGAAAATTGTGGCAACATATTAAATTACTTATGTTTTATTATTAATTAAATAAATACAGTCAGGAAAATATACACAACAGTAACATATTAAATGTACACTTTTCCGTGTTTTGACGTTCATACACAAAACCAGGCAGTCAAATCGAAGTCCTGCATTGAGTTTCACCTGTAAACATTTCTACCTGTATTAAATTTTAACCTGCATCGATTCCCGCCTGCATAAATTTTCACCTGCAAGGATCCATACCTGTATTGAATTTTCACCGCATCGAGTTTCACCTGTAAACATTTCTACCTGTATTAAATTTTAAACTGCATGGATTTCCGCCTGCATAAATTTCTACCTGTATTGAGTTTTCACCTGCATACATTTTCACCTGCACGGATCTGTACCTGTATTGAATTTTCACCGCATCGACTTTCACCTGTAAGCATTTCTACCTGTATTGAGTTTTCACCTGCATCGATTTCCACCTGCTTAAATTTTCACCGCATCGATTTTCACTTGTAAACATTTCTACCTGTATTGGATTTTCACCTGCATCGATTTTCACCTGTATGTCTCTGTTCCTGTATTGGATTTTCACCGCATCGGTTTTCACCTTTGAACGTTTCTACCTGTATTAAATTTTCACCTACATCGAGTTTCGCCTCTGAAGATAGAACTATATGATCTATCTATTACATTCATTTATAAATTGCATAAAAACTATCGTCATATATCATTGAACCATTTCATAGATGCGTGCCAGATCCTGAATGAAAGAAGAATGCGATCCTAATAATAATCATAAAATAAATCTATTTAATGTGAGCTGAATTGAAATGACTTGT
The DNA here is from genome assembly GCA_024550625.1 of Dendroctonus valens. NCBI lineage: Eukaryota > Metazoa > Arthropoda > Insecta > Coleoptera > Curculionidae > Dendroctonus > Dendroctonus valens. The sequence continues at coordinate 38,104 of JAJTJO010000413.1, read as the reverse complement.
ACGAATGAAATCGACTGCATCAGCAATTGTTGTTTCAGGTGGTGAGAAAAACAAGGCTAAGCCTGTAGTGAGATCAATATCGTCTGGAGACTCGAAACAGAATATCCTTCCGAAAATCAAGTGGCAATCTTCCTCAGACGCTAGTGGAAAATTGGTGGAGGATTGTGATGTAATGGTATAAGATACATTACAACACACCAGTTGATATTGTTCTCATTCAATCCTTGTGTTATACATAAAGTAAGTATAAATGATTTCATTACATTTATTCAGTTGAAAATACGACGAAACATAACAGAAGTATCATTGTTGAAGTAAAGGAAGTATCTACAATATGGATATATTTAAAAAGTACTTCTTAAAAATCAATTTGAATAATCCGATGAGTGATCCAAGTGGTTTTTGTGTTAATACTGGTAAATCTTAAAGTAAGAAAATAAACTGAGTAGTTACAATACAACAACTACTATCTCAGCTTCAACAATGTATATTTTTCGTCCAATCTTTGAATACCTTATGAACTCGAACGCATGGTGTTAAAATCAAAATATAATGGTTCTCAATTTCTTGTGATTGTATAGAGTATAAATAGTGTCTGAACAGATGTACATATAATGGCGACTGTGTATCTTAGCAGATCAAATTTATATTTTAAAATCATTGTACTATAAGTTGTTTTTTTGTATATGAACTCTTTAGCACATTTGCTTTTTTAATTTAGTTATTTTTTTCTTAATTGCAATCAGATGTTATGACAAAAGCCGCCTAAACCATGACAGTTAAAGTATTATTTTACATCGCGATTGTGATTTGATGGTGTATGGATATTTTACTTACTGTTTAGAAAATAGTGCCATGCAGTTACGCTTATTGCTAAATTTATTGTTTTTTTTATGTTAGCTATGTGTCTTTCTCATTTAATCTATATGTTAGAAAAATCCTTTCAACTACTACTACTATTGGTAATAGTATGTACATTTTAATATGTATATAGTGTATTTTTCTCTTTCCAGAAGTCTATTAATTTATCCGTTTTCAAGTTTGTCTTCTGATATGCATTATTATAGACAATTCAAAGCAACTAGAACCCCTATTTACCATTCCACTACTTGGTGGCAGAAATAATCACGTTTGTTAGTTTTTTTTTTAAATAGATTATATTAGAATACCATGTTAGTTTATTTTGTTTGCAGAAGTTCCAACTTACTAATTACTAACATTTGAAATTGCGTAACTGAATTTAAATGTTAATCTAAACCTGATAAAACTACCATAAGAAGTCGATAATTCGAGCCATTGTGTGAAAAAGATGCAATACTATAAAGGACATTTACGTATTTACTTATACTACAGGAGTACAACTATGAATCAACATTTTTGATTTAGCAAATCCTACAACAAGACCAGGCCAAAACTGAAACTTCTTTCAGTAACCAATGTTACAATTAGCAGAAAGGCAATATTTATATGTGAACAGAAATGAGTTTTTTTGGTTTGAAGTCTATATTTTGCACTTTCCACCATCACGTATTTTTAAAAAATTTTAATAAGTAAATCTTTCACACTGGCTTGTTATTCTGGTTGATTGATTGTTGAACGTTACTTGATATTAATGTCAACTTTAATTTTTATGCTCGGACTAGCATCAAATCATTTTTTAATTTCGTTTAATTGAGTTTTCGATATAATAGATAATACATTTTCGCTGACATAAATGTTTACCTCTATGTTTTCGCAGTTTTAAGTGGTGGCTATTAAAAATGCCTATTAATGCGATGTGTGTGTGCGAGGATCTTCAGTAGATTTGTTACCACCGCATTGAAAATTAAAAATATAAACATTGTTTTCTGTTTCACTAATATGTATTGTGTAATATTTTTACATAACATATTTAATAATACACTACTACCGCATCTTGCTTATATTGTTACTTTCGTCTGTCTAAACATTGCCATGTCTTAGCGCCACTTGTCATTCGGGTTCAGTATCTAACAATTATATTAAACAGCTAAATAATATAATTTAGATAAATTTTCTTCCTAAGTATTTGCTCAAATATTTTTGGACATGGAATGCGCGAACTGGTTTGCTCAATAAAGTAAAATGATGGTCACAGATAGATCATTGTATTAAATTTTATTTGTTATATTTTTGTGTGTTATTTGCTGCATGGCTTGCTTCATTTTGCCGTCTAAGTATAAGAGTAAATTAAAAATGCCAATGCTTAAATGTTTCGCAATATTAAAAATCAAGTGGTACGTGGTTCGTTATTAATAATAATAAGATGATTTTATCTATCTACTTGTGCCTGATTTTTCTTTTAAAATAAAACCTCCACACATTTCCATGTCTAAGATTTTGCAATCTCTTTCATAGATAGCACTATTGATGTAAGTTAATTTGTACACATTCATTACGGATGGTTTGGTTGCAAGAAGTCCAGATATGATCGTTCTTTTTAACTGTTTATGGTTTCTTGTATATATGTAATTATCTTTAATCTATATTGTTAAAAAGCAATTCATTGTTTATCAGAAAAATGTGATTTAAAGGTGCGTAATGTTTAAATCTTAGTCATAAATATTATCTGATATGTTATTTGAAAGTGATTTTAGGTGTCCATCTGATTTTAATCAACTTTTAGCGAAGATATAATTAAAGAGTAGATTTGAGTTAACTAATTCTTGTTTGTTAATGTTCTATATTCGTTTCCATTGATATAAAAATACCATAACTGAATGTTATTCAGAACCAATAATAATGATTATGTTTCCAAATGGAAACATATTTTGAAAGTATCATTTTGATGCTAAATATTCATGATAAACTGCTGGACCAAAAACATATTTTTTTATTAATTGCTTGCTGGTAGATTTAAAAGCAGTAACTACAGGCAAAAACCAAGATTTTATATGAAAAAGTTGAATTATGAACCGCAGTATAGATGCAAACCAAATACGCATAAAAAATCAGGGACAACATTTTATTCTTTTGAATAAAATGAGCAGATAAATTATATAATCATAATCTCTCACCTTGATAAAACATATTTTTTATATTGACAATGTTGACCACGCGTTAGCTTTCATGATTGCTACCGAAAACTTTATTTCAAAGTTAACGGTTATATTTTAAAATATTGCTTAATATATTGTTCTAGGGACTGCTATTAAATTTACAGTTGCTTTGTAAAGTGGTTAATATGCTTTTTGAGCCTGTTTTACGGTAATTCATATAATATGCATATATATTTAATTACATTTAGACGAAAATAAACAATATTTGGGTCTATTTATTTTGCTCTTAATATGGAACTGTTCGTAAATATATAAGTAAATTCGTTTTTTAATTAGAATACATACTTACTTTTTGAAATATTTAACTCAATGTAAAGATTCTCGCTCAAGTAAAATGACTCTTCTGCGTTACAAATGCTCTTAATAAGATTGATATCGTGTGTAAAATAAATAAACCTGAATATGAGTGGACTTTCAATAAAATACTCAGTCTTTTTATATCGTCTACTTTTAAGGTAACAATATTCTAAGTAGTTTAAAAGCGCAATAAATTTGTCGAGATATTTAGACGTTGTATGTCTTTGATAGATAAGCAATTCGATTTCGCAGTTTTACTTTGTTTTATTATGGTTTTATACCGAATTCGCCATTCTACTTTATTTTACTGAATGTTGTTCTTATATCAAAAGTGCGGTAACGATACCTTGAACGTATACAATGAATTTAATTTAACCAAATAAGAACAACTTTCTTTATAACTTGCCTTTAATATCGCCTGCATTATACTTTCATTTTGCAAAATTACATTATAAATGTAGATTTGTTGTTATTTGATTTGTTGGGGGCATTTAAGTGACTGATTTTTCATACAGTATGGTAATCTAAATACTAATAATAATAATAATTATTAATGATATACCAAATGTTAAAGTTAAAAAACATATATTAATGGTTTATGTCGAATTGGACAAAGTTGTAAATAAATAAATATGTTCAATATTTCTAAAAGCTTGTCTGATTTTTATCTTCTGAAAATTCATATTAACATTTTTGCATTACTATTCAACAGCAGCTGAATAATTTTTTAAGGCACCGTTTTTGAACCGCTTACCTATATTATTATACAGGATGTCCACAAAGAAATCGCAAACATAAATTAGTCCTGTTCTGGTGTGACTTCATTTGGTAGTGAGAGGCTTTCCAACCATACCGCCAAAAAAACAAGTGCATCATATTTATTTCGCACTTTTTAGTTCAACACTCAGTAGTTAGAATTTTTTTTTAGTTTAAGTTCTTCTAAGTTAGTAAAAGTACCGAGTTTTATCCTCTGATGTTAAGAAATTAAATAATAAACACTAGAGAAAGCGCACTTTACATGCCGCTTCCTCCGCTAGTTTACACTTATGGACTATGGTGTATGTGATATTTTCCTAACGTTTTTGGGTATAGAATTTTCCCTTAGTCTTGTAGATTAAAATTGGACCAACCTGTATATACCTAGATCTAAAAGTTGATGATAACCGTCACAGTTAATTAGTTATGTTTTTGTACATTTTTTTAATAATTTTTAGAAATAAGTAATTTTTTTCATAACGTAATACTAAGTCTGCGGGGGATTATTTCGGATGGTAAATCCGAATAGTACTGAATATTTGATGAATGCTAAAGAGGAGCACTTTTTTACGGGGCTCTCCTGTTCCTAATTTTAAAGAAATTATTTTTTCTATACAGACGGCTTTTGAAAGTGTGACGCCAGAAATACTGAGACTTGTTATAGAGTCGACAGTTGGAAGATGCTTTTGTGTTTAGAAAACGAGGGTAACATTTTTGAACATTTGTTATAAATTTTTTAAATTATTTTTTGCATTTGTTTTTCAATGAGTTTTTTTTCATTTTTTGAGTTTCAAAAACTTTTTCAGGTGAATTTCAATACATATCCTACACTGTAAGTACCAGCGCTGAAAATACAGGCCCGTGTTTACAAGTTTTCGAAGATTTATTAAAAAGCCGATCAAAACAACTAAATGTCAATGTGTTATGGCATCGTTGAAATCAGAATAAAAAGGTCTTTTGCTAAGAAAGAATTTGCTAACAAAAAACAGGGTCGTATATAAAAAACATTAAGTTGATGACAAGTTTAAAAACCTGTTTCTTCTTTAGTTTTCCTATGGGATCGTTTCTGGACTGAGAACTCCTTTTTTAAGAGCCTGAGAACTCTCAATTCTGCCAATGTAGATACCGATCACAAACTAGTACTAGGAAAAAGAAAAATGAATGTAATAAAGAAAAGGTACACGAAGAACCCAGCAGAAAAAATAATTAATATGTAGAAGCTCTATGTAATGAATCCACAAAACAACTATACAAAGATCGACTAAAGTCACATATAGAAAAATCATCAGTGAACGAAATGAACAGCGCAGATCAAAGCTGAGACCAGATTCGAACGAATTTAGAAAATGCCGTAAATGAAGCATTAGGCACAAGAAAGAGTGTAAGGAACAGCAACAACAACAATAAAACGCCCTGGTTCAGCCACGAAATAAAAGACAAATCCAAAGAAAAACGAAAGCTTATGTTCGAAACATCAGGCAACAAAAACCCCGGAGTCCTTAAACAAAAGAATACGAAAGGAAACGAACCCGTTAGTGCGACAAACGAAGAACCACTATTGGGAACAATTCTCAAAAAAAATGGAAGGGAACTTTTCCAAATCAAACCATAAAAAATGAAATATGGGAACAGATTTGTTTAAAGGAAACTTTCAGACCTATCCAAATACATCGCAAAGAAGACAAGATATAGAAGTTAGCTACCAGGAAGTAGAAACAGCAATAAAATGCTTATGAAATCGAAAATCAGCAGGGCAAGATGTTACACTAGAACTCAGCTTATATAAAAAATACTTTCACAATGCCAAATGGAAAAACAGTGAAAGAATAGCATAATGGTATTAATGTTTATGAAAGGAGACAAGTGAGAACTCAGCAACTACAGAGGGGTAAACCTGCTAAATATGACACAAAAATTCACAACCAAACAGGTACGCACCGAACGAGGCTACAAAATGGGCGATAGAGAAATTAATAAAGATTAGAGCACAAATTCAACGAAACTGGCAAAAATGTCAACATGCAAATGTCCCCAAATAAAACAAAATGCACGACTAACTTCCAAAGAACCAATTCGGCGTAAGGTAAGGTTGAAATAGATATATGGCAAAGTGATAAATAACAATTGCGATTAAGACATCTTGGTATAGATATGACAAGTTACGGAGACATAGAAGAAATACGTCAAGTCGCAAAAGCATATAAAGCAGCAGGATGCCTTAATTAAGAAACAAAGTCAAGAATATACAAGGAAACAATAAAACCCACATTATGATGACCCTATGATCTACACATCCGAAACCCGTCCTGGCACAACAAAGGCACAACGCCCATTGGAGACCACGGAAATGAAGATACTGAAAAATTGCGGGTAAAACCGTACTCGACAAACAGAGAAGCGCCGAGATCAAACAAACATCAGGAAACATCAACCAATGGGTAAAAGGGAGAAAACAAGAATGGGACCAACATAGTAGAACGAACCAGGAAAGAAGTGTCAGAATAGCAAGAGACAACTCACCAATTGGAAGACGAAGCATGGGCGCCCAAGGAAACCCTGAAGCGATAACGAGGCAATTAAACCTAATAAGGAACAGGACTGAGGAGCCTATAACTGAAGAAGGAAGAAGAATAAGAAAATCATACGGCAATCAAATAGCACACAGCCTGAGGTAATTTTATATTATTATTGAATTAATTTTATTTAATTTTACGCCTTATTTAAAAGCAATATTTGCAAACCTTGTCCAAAGTCTTTTAGTTAGCGAAACTCTGTGTGCAAGAACAAGGTCAAGACGATGCACTAAAGTTAATTGCATTCTATAAAATATTATGGGATGTAGTAAATATCTAATATTAATTAAAATTGTATGTTTCAATCGATAACCTTCCACTATAAAACTGTTCCTGTTTTAAAATAATTTCCATTTTCTGGACACATGCAGTTTCTCCATTCAATTCGATTTTTTCCTGCATTTAGAACATCGTGGAAATTTGAGATTTCTCAATTGTTACGTAATTTAGGCAACACAAGCACCTCGAGATGGCGCCTTCCTTCCCAATCAAAACTAATTTTATCCAGGCATCGGACGGCGTCGCGACGTTCTGCATTGTTGCCGCATCAATCCACCCTATAACAACTTCAGTTTGACGTCTCTGACTTATAAAATCACGCTATTCCCTTATTTAGGGCATTCATTTCGATCTAATCGCGTTTCTAAATATTATAAAATTTGTGTTGTTTTGAAATTTTCGTCGATTTCCCACCTGCAGCGCTGTGGACTTTTTTTTTCGGGCAACTTGTACGATTAGCGTAAAGTGTTTACTATTCAAGTGTGATTTCTGGCAGTGAACTGGATTCGTACGAATTTCGACTGATCGAGGACTACCTCGAGATGCCAGTTAGGAAGCAAGGTAAGTTCCACTGTCAGATTTACTTTGATCGAATAATGACATGACATGAGAGACCGCAATCATCCTAAACTGGGACAATGTAGAGTGCGTTGCCTTTTATTTTATTTAGAGCGAATAATCGGGACGGCTGTTCTTTCGTCAATACCGCATGTTGTGCTGCGAGCTGCGAGCACGTGCTTAAAATATAGTGGGGGATAAGCCAGAGGGTGAATATAGAGGGTTGACTCCTATTTTTGTACAACTTTGTACATGTAAAGTCGCTATAGAACAATCTCGGCTGATCACACCGGAGACCTGTTTTCCCATTCGAACACTGATCGATAGTAATTATGTTTGGCTCACATGTATCCGGGTACTTAATTAATTAGAAATTTGCTGTAATGCTACTATTTAATCGAGGAGGAATTTCAATGTTGTCAATCTATTTAGCTGTTTGTCCCGCTTTTGCAAGCCTGTAACGTTTTTATTTCTTATCGCTTCTTTTTTCAGTAGGAAACTGGTTGCAGAAGTTAAATTAAACTTAGTAGTGAAAGTCATTGTTATGACTATTTTATTTAATTATAACTATTATTAAATTATAATTTAATATTTTATATAATTTTATTTTATTATAACTATAATTTTTTTGTAGCTGACAACAGTCATACATACAGTCATATATACACGACATATGTGGTGATTGTAACGAAAATAAAAAAAATTGTCAAATATTAAAATTATTGCGTTTGCAACTGAAATTTGCATATTAATTCGTTTTTCATATTCTCAATAGTGTTTAAGTGTGTTAGTTTAATGCATACTACACCACAAAAAGCCGCCCAAGTTATTGCTTTAATCGAAAATGGACTTAGTCAGCGAGCTGTTGCTAGACAATTGGATATGCCACGCGCAGCGGTTCGAAGAGTGTGCACACGTTATGAGGAGACTGGATCCTTTGATAGGCGACCTGGAACATGCAGAATGCGACTTACAACCGCTCGTAATGACCGCTTTATTGTGTCAACAACATTAAGAAATCGTCATCTTAATGCCTTTCAATTGCAACGACAGCTCCGCGAGGTGCGAGGAGTGGCTATTAGTCAGTGGATAGTAAAACGAAGACTGTATGAAAATAACCCGACCCCTAAAACACCTGCGATTGGTCCAAAACTTATTCCAGCTCATCGGCAAGCACGCCTGCGTTTTGCACGGGATCATCTGAATTGGACGTTGGAACAATGGTGATCTGTTCTGTTCTCAGATGAGACCAGAATATGCCTCCATGGTATCGACCGAAGAAGGAAAGACTACCGAAGACCAAGAGAGCGATTTGCGTATTGCTGCTTTGAAGAGCGAAGTGCTTATGGAGGTGGTTTCTGTATGATCTGGGGTGCAATTTATATAGGAGCACGAACCGACCCTGAGTTCCTTCGTAGGGGCGACCGTGTTCACGGAAGGAGAGGTTTAACGGCTGTTAGATATATCGAGGAGATTTTAGCAATTCATGTGGTATCTTACGTCGACTACATTGGAGACAAATTTACCTTTATGCATGACAATGCCAGAGCGCACACCGCAAGAATCGTGCAAGATTACATTGCAGGAGTCGGTTTTCGGGTTATGGAGTGGCCAGCATACAGTCCTGACCTACATCCGATCGAACACTTATGGGATGAGCTAAAACGAAGAATTCGAGCTAGACTTCATAACACAAACTCTATCCCAGAGCTTATTGTTGCAGTAGAAGAAGAGTGGTTTAACATCCCTCAAGAAACAGTAGCAAAATTGAAACAAGTGGGTTTTTCGGGTTTTTAGGCCGTCGTTCGGTAGAATTTCTTCTTGGCGTTTCGCAAGCACGTGCGGCTTGCATCTTCAGAAGTGCAAAAGAACCCTTAAGGCCACCCAAGCACACAGGATATACAACAGGACCGAAAAGTTATTCCTAAGGGAAAGAATCCACAACGTGAGAAGTAAACTAGCAGCAACAGACAACGAACTTCTAAACCTCTTCTACAAACTGGGAAACGGTTTGCATTACGCTGACTGGAATAAGATCGACGCCATCTCCTATAGCAGCATGCAAGGAGAACTGGACAGAGCCACGAAGAGACAAAAGAAGAAATTTGAAAAATTGGAAGCCAAATCTAGAGGATCAACCCAAACGACGTCAGGCCTAGACCCAGCACGAACTGTGGTGAACCTGAGTAGTCACTCACTAACGCCTGCGGAGCAATCCGTCTTAGCCAAGGGATGAAACTTTGCTATTAGCCCGAGAACGATACCAATATCTATTTCTATTTCGGAGAGGCACAGGTCCTGGCCACGACAACAGGGTATCGCCCCCGACTAATACGAGAAGCCATTGAAATCTACAAACATGACGACAATTTCAACAGAAAATAAGAGACAATGGCGCTGAACAGGATATGGTTTCCAGCACTCACCAACGCAAAAACAGCAAGAAAAAGCAACCTCTCAGGACAGGAGAGAGAATCCAGTACACCGGAGGATAGCAACTGCCAACAGAATGCGCAGGCTCCGATGACACAGGCCACGTCATCACAAACCACGTCATCGCAACCGGTGCATAAATACGGACTGCGCCCAAGGAATCGTATCAGAACAGTGTAAGCCTTCAAGCAAACCACTTCTGAAGATGCAAGCCGCACGTGCTTGCGAAACGTCAAGAAGAAATTCTACCGAACGACGGCCTAAAAAACCCACTTGTTTCAAGGAATGGCCTCGAAAGTCTATCTCTTGATAGTAGCAAAATTGATTAGATCTATGCCTAATCGTATGAGAGAAGTTATCAGGGAAAGAGGAGGTCAAACCCATTATTAAAAAATGAAGTGTTAAGTTTTAAATTGTCAATAACCCTATTAACGTTAATCATAAAAAAGCTTAATTTGCTTAGTCCATTAATTACACTATGTTAAACATAGGATACTCACATTAAAGCATATTAAATTGTTTTTCAAACACCATATTTCTTTTTTTGATCTGATGAATAGTGTTTTAAAAAAATAGAGTTAAAGTAAAAAGTTTACTGTGGGCCGATTTCTATGCACGCAAGTGTGTAACATTAAGTTATGTTTTGATCGGCTTTTTAATGAATCTTCGGAAAATTGTAAACACGGACCTGTATTGTATGCTGGCACTCACCTTGTAGGATGCTTTGAAATTGTGTTCTATAAATTGGGAAATAATGTTCGAGTTTTGGAGTAGCCTGCACAATCCCCAGATCTAAACCCTATTGAAATCTTTGGAAGAAAGTGGAACGACGCATTCGAACGCAAATGAAGAGCCGGGGGGAAACCATATATGTCCAGTTTTGTCAACATGGAACTAATCAGACCATCTAGTAGAGCAATACGATATGATTCGAAATATGAAGTCTCCAAGGCAAACAACATTGCCGGTCCCCAATGACTAAGGAAAGATTTGCCTTACTGCGAAAAATAACTTATGTGCGAGCGGCAAGTGGAAAGAAGTATTCATGTCCATTCCTCTCGAATATTCTCCATTTGCAAAAGGAAATTGGCAAAGATCCCTGAAGGAGAACAAAAAACACACAAGTTAAACTATGTCAAAAATTGCAATCGTTAATGTTTGTTTGAACAAACATTAACGATTGCAGTTAGTGAAAACTAACTGTTGAAAAACCTGTTGCTTTACTTTTGGCCTAGAGTGTAAATAGCTTTGTAAAAAGAGAAGCGCAATGAATTGCAATAAAAATACTTACATTTCGCGCACAGGCACGCTAACTACATTGCACGCCACTATTTTTTAAATAAAAAATGATACACCACCGAATTTGTTTAATTATTACAACTAATTTTCAATTTTTATGTTGTATTTTGCTATTCCAACCCAAACATATATCCTACATTTTTGCGACATGCCAAGAAGCAACTTGGAATCTAAAGTTAATAAAGGCTGGGAAATCCTAATGGGACACATTTAAGTAGGAATGACCAATATGTTTTCTAATTCCTACATAAAAAGCTAGCTTTCTTTAGTGTACTGAAACAGTACATTTATTCATTTTACTTAGCACGGAGTAGTCTGCTAAGAGTGGAAGATGTTTGGATTAACTTACTATCGTCAAGCATGATCTCGCATCGCAAATCTGTAGGAAACTGGACTAGCTTCCACTGAACCTAATATGATTCAAAATGGAATAAATAATTTGCAAAATTGTCAAGTTTATGCAGAAGAAAATCTTTGTACGACAACCGAAACTCACAACCGAGTAATTGATAGTTGCGTCACTGTTCAAACTACCATTTCCTGATACGAAGATGTAAAAGCATTATATAGACTCAAACAGAATTATGAGAAATAATGTACATCAAATAAAGTGTCTCACATTGGCGATAAAGACGGAATTTTTTTATCAGAAGGTAATCAAGATCTATCACCTAAAGGGTATCCTACAAGAGCACTTAGGCTCAAGCTGTTAGAGAAAAATTCTATTTAGAAAAGTTACCTTGCCGTTCCGATAGCAATTCTGCTATCGTTTTCAAAAAGGTACATAAAAAAGAGAATATTAAATTTATTAAATCACATATTTTATTGTTAAACAATTTATGAATACCAGTATTTTCCAGCAAAACTAATTTATATTTCTAGTCCTATTTCAAAATCCAATTTAGCTAGATATAGCTGCAGTGAAACGACCAGTAAACGGCACCAACTGATAAAACTAAACCGAGAGTAGAAACAGAAGCATTGACGATGAGAGTTGAGAGTTTTCCTCTGATATGTCTCCTGCATTCGGTCCCTTTTCTATAGAAAACTTATCGCTCTGTATTGAAACCGCAGTTGTGCAGCTAGCATTATTTGCTATTTGTAACCTGGTTTCAAAGCTAGAGCGGTTACATGTCACTGATGGAAAAATATTTTCATGTAGGCCATCCAAACACAATCATTTGCGAGTCCCGAAACAGGGTTGATTGAAAAGACAAAGGGTAACGTACTTTTATTGCTCGGTTTTCGACTTACTTTAAATGCTCCTAAATCAAATAGACCTAGGTGTAACTGGATTTATTTTGAAAATTTTAATGGTTTGTTGCCAGAGGTTAATTATTATTATTATATGGAATTTGTAAGTAACAAGGTGTTAACTAATATAAATATATTGCTCTGTTAAGGCCTTGATACTCTAATAAGATATAAGAACAATAGTCTGTACCAGAATCCTTTAGGTCTTTCGACGTAATCCAGTGGATAATGCCGGATATTATTTCATGTCGATCTGACCTAAATCGACTTATTCAAAAATGATTCCTAAGGAAGATTGAGCTCTTTGAAAATAAATCTTTGACATGGCTATTCTTTAATTATTCAGATTGTTGTTTATTTAGTACAGGGATAAGCAAGTCGCGGCCTCATTTACTGTGCCTCGTTTTTTGTGCGGCCGGTCAATGTTGTTAGAAAGTTTTTCATATGCATAACTGCAACGTCCGCGTAAAAGGCTGGCACATGGACTGATAAATTGTAATAATCGGAGAAAAACTGAAAACAACTACAAAATGTATTTAGAGGTCAACGTTTTTCGTCAGATTTGGATGTTAAAGCTTGTTAAGCAAATTTTGGGGCAAAAAATTAAACCATTTGTTAAAGGCGAAATGATTAAGGAATGTTTAACTGCAATTGTAGATATACTTTTTCGAAATAAAAAGACATTATTTCTAGAATTAGTTTGTACAGATTTACAATTGAACAAATTGAAAACTTGTCCAAAAACATTTCTGCTCCTTAACGTAAACGTATTGAAATTTTTGAATGATATTCCAAGCCACTTCTTTGAAACAACATTAAGTCGCTCTTATTGTACTTGTAAAATAAATATATATATATATATATATATATATATATATATATATATATATATATATATATATATATATATATATATATATTTTAACTTATTATCAATCGGCACTATTTAACATGCATGATCTTCATAAAGCTCTCTTGTATTGATTTTATTTGCTGATCCGTTAATCACAGATCACTATCCAATGCAATTTCTTGAGTTGGTTTATTGCAGCGAAAATGTGTCTTACTGCTCATAATGGACAATAATCAAAGTTATCTCCACCGCACCGAACCAGCAAGTTGAAACCTTCGGATGCATTTTTGATAAAACGTGCCAAATTTTTCATAACGCTGCAATGGATTCATGGACGGTAAATCATCCAGATTATGCGTCTTATATCTGAATAGCTTATCAGCTTATATTCGCTTAAACTTTTCATAGAAAATGTCGTTTTGCAATTTTATGCTTTGTTATACTGGGTAGTAGATCTGGAAAACACCGTTCGTGTCCAATTTAACAGATGCCTGTACCGAAGAACTTTTAAAACATAGATATTTATTTATAGGTTGTTGAACTCCTATTATGTGACTTTAGGTTTATAATGTAGCATGCGGATTGAGTTAGGACGAACGAGATATTTACTTTTAACAACAATATCGCAATATATTTAAAGACCGAAAGATTTAATTGTATTAATATAGCAAAAATTTTGAATCGAAGCATATGGTACGCCCGAGCCACTCGAGACAGTAGTACATTTTTGCTCTAAAATACTCTGCAGTTGCCGATTTTAATACAAAAAAGACGATAAAATCTAAGAAAAAAATTAAAATTTTGTTGACCCTCGAAATGTGAGGCTTATGATTAAAATTAAAACACAATTTCACATCAAAATTAAGTACCTATTAAAGATAACACCTAGCCTGAGTTTGGTTTAGTTGTTTAATATAAATAATTAAACACCGCCACCAAAATATATAAAGCTATTTGTAGACCCTTGCTAGACTTTGGACATGTACTCATGACCAACGGAACAGAAAGGACAAAACGTTATACACAAACAACAGAGCAAATTGCACTAAGACTAATAACACGAATAAGACACCCCCAAAACCCACTACACAACCCCCCCACCCAACTACTATACGAACGCACAAACATGACAAAGATCTCTGAGAGACTCATACAGCTACAGACAAAATGGACAAACAACCCCTACAACTGGACCATACTGAATCCCCTTTGTCTTACAAGACCAACCAGACAATCCCGCTTCCGTTTCCCTACATTAACGCTACTCAAACACTTACAAACGCAACGGACTAGTGGACAATAAAATAATTTCTTCTTGCCACTGAAATCTTATTTATTCAATAACACTGTTAACCTAGAATGGGAGAATTTTCATGTTTGTTTTCTATCTGGATTGGGACTGCATGTATTAAACAAGGGCAGAAATACCGATAGGTCGATGGCATTTTTTTAGAAATAGGGATGTTTACTGCTACTATTGTTAACCTAGAATAGGAGAATTTTCATATTGGTTTTTATCTAGATTAAGACTGCATGTATTAAACAAGGGCAGAAAGACCGATAGGTCGATAGCCTTTTTTTAGAAATAAAGATGTTTACTACTACTATAAATAATTTAAAAAATCCATGTCAAAGGTCATCTTCAAAGAGCCGTATCTTTCTAAGGAATGATTTTTGGATATGTCGATTTAGGTCAAATCAAATTTTCGGTCTATTATTTACACACTTTGTATTAGGTTTTATATATGTTCGATAGGCTACCACCTTTAGATATAAATAAAAATAACATACAAAGAAAAACAAGTTAAAATAATCCAATTATAACGTAAAAACCGTTTTACTTAGTAGTAGAGCATTGTGATCTCTCTGAAAGTAAATGGCAGGAAATTTCTTCCGTTTGCTTTATAAGGCATCCGCATTGAGTTCATAAAACTGTGGATTGTTGCTCTTTGAATTTCGCCTGGGACAAGTTAAGGGTCTTTTACAGTTTGGCAAATTATGTCAAGTTTTGAATGGAGATTTATGCCCGTTTTACTTGACATCAACTTTAGTTTTCTAGTTTTTGTTTCCTTGCGAGTTATGTTCTTGAATAGATTATTTTCATTCATTTTCAAAGCTTTAAATAACTGCAAACTATTGCAGCAGCTTTCAATGATTGACTCATGAAGAACATTTTTCCTGAGAAACTTCTTCCTATTTGGACCTGATACATTGTCAAGTAAATATGTTTCAACTCCATTTGACCGCTTAATCGCATTAAAGTCGGGTTATCCGCTGAATCGTTCATTTGTCCATGAGAGCTGCAATCACAGTCCAATGCGTTTTTAGCCAAAGAGTTTCCACACAAACGGATAAACGAATAGCGAATGCTACGCCGCCGTAGCAAAGAATATTGGATAAAATACTCACTGAGTTTCAAATTACTTCAATTTAAAACAAACTTTTACAGTGCTCTTGTTCTTGAGATTCATTAATTTCTTTTAAAAAATCGATTATTGCCAATGCAACAGTTAAACTGAATTGCAATCAACTCCAGACAACATTAACGGCCAAAGTTAGGCGATAGCCGTATTCAAATTATCACTAGTGGTTAAGTTTAGTTAAGTTAAGTAATAAATATCCCGATTTTAGATTGCTTCAGTTCGCAAAAAAACATTTCAAACTGTTAAGAGATTGCTGATGTGAGATACATGGTTAGAGGTACACAATATGACTCAAGTAAACCTGGAAAACGTAGCCAGAGAAATCACCTGGCTCAAGTTTATAGAGCTTTAATTCTAAATAAATTTTCTGTTAATTTTTTGCTAAAGGCTATCCTTACACCCTTACCGCGAAATACAAGATCTACTAGTAATGTGTGGATATCAGTGGATAAACACTTCCACGTTATACGGTTATAAATAAAATACAAATAAAGATGTAACGAATAAATGCATTATTTCGATTTTTTCCAAAAGCGTTTGACTGCCTCGACTGAAAATAAACGAAATTTGTTAGACTTCAAAGAAGAAACTGGCGGTTGAAAAATGTGATATTTTGGGTGGACATCAATGTAGAAATGATACCGTTCCGCGATATTCGACCCAAAAGTCTAACGCTAATCTCGCGAAAGATCTTAACTATTTTCCACTATCAATCTACCGATTTGTTTCGGTGCAAACGTCAGGATTTCAATCTGAATATGTCTAAACTAACATCATTCCAACAGGAATATGTCCAAATGTTTAATTAATCAAGGTATTACGTACTTCAGCTATTTACACTAAGAAACTGTCAAATATGCTTTGGTGCAATCTGGATACAATTAATTACAATTTAAACACTTGACATATTACGAGTAGCAGGTCTAATTTTAATTAACATACAATTTACACCAAACTTAATAAATGTGTTGAAGTTCACAAGCTTAATATTTCCAAAAATGTATTTTAGTAATGCTACTAAAAATCTGCAAATGAACTTAAAATTCGGATACCATTAACATAAGGAACAGTTTGTCTGTGACAAATTACCATTAGAACTTGTATCGTAAATTGATCACTTATTTCGTGAACATTTTCTACACACGTTTTTTTTTTGAGGAGAGTTGGCTTCTCACAACAATTACTTTATCTGCCCTCTATTTTTGCCCTTACTTTATCCCTACGTAACCCATCTAATTTCATTATATTGTATATTAGACGATACTGTGTCGATTCCCAGAAAGCTTTAGTGAGGAACACATCCGCTCTATTGGATCTGAAGCAATAAAGTAGAAAATAATTAATTAACTTATTCAATTTACTAATAAGATTATGCATGGTCAAGTCGCTCTAATTCAATTATAAACTCCATGTTAAGCCTGCAAATAGGAATTATAGATTATCTTAATTATTTACATGATCACTCTGCTGCACAGCATCTTGCTGTGTAAATTTATTAAACCATGTAAAGTTCTTAGTTTGTATTTGAAAGGAAAGAAAATGATGAAAAGATGTAGAAAATGCGCCAAGAAAAAATTAACACAGAGAAATAAATAAGAAATTCGTTTATTTATATGTTTGTTTATTAGAATTATTCTCAAATCTTGAGATTCTTTATAATTTACTTCAATTAAGTTAAGCAGTTAAAAGCTGATTATGATTTAAACTGATAAATATTATTAAAAAATCGCTGAATTTTTACTATTCGTAGACATTTAGATAATTAGGGAATGAATATGCTTTGCTATGTTATATTTTATACCACATTTGATAAATTTATTGCGTTGCGAATTTTCGTTCATTTACTCATGGAAATAACATTCTATTATGTTACCAATATAGTTTTATTTACGAAGGCACTAATAATGATTTCCAAAGGCAAACGCGCTTGGCTGAAAAGTGAAAAAATTATATTTATAGCTCGTTTAATTTATATTTAAAACGGTGAAAACATAACAACATTCAACATTTTTTGGCGGTTTTATTAAAGTAACAAATAATTGTAAGCGGTGTAGTAATATGTAGTTTTATGTACCTATATTGGATGTACAAATGATTATACTATAATAATGAAATACCCATGTGTGGACTTTAACACAGAATAACAAGAAGCTCTACTTCAGTTTCTGAGAAATCAACACTGAAAGAACATAAATCCGTTAGTTTTTTTTAATTTGTCTTTTGATGCTGCATTTTCAAAAATTATTTTTTAGGAAATGTCTTTTCTGCTGTTGACAGGCAATTTCCGAATCATCAATCTTCGATTTGGTTTTTATTTGATATATCAACCATATTAAAATAAAAATAATAAAATCAAGGCTTCAGGCAGTTATCTGTGCTTGATGAGAGTTTGTCCGTTTTGACTCACTGTTTATAGCCAAAGCTAATAGGTAATAAGGTTTTGCATAGATATTCGAAACGGTCTTCCTAAGAGAAAAGTTTTAAGCTCTAAATCTTTCCATAAAAGTCGAAAATATACCCTGAAAAAGTTGCTGGTTAAATGAGATCCGTATAATTGAATACTGTTCTATCAAAATCTGATACAAAAATATGCTATGTGACAGTAAAAATATAGTCGTAAACAAATATTCAGGTTAATAAAAGTATAATAACAAAGTATAACATTGTTTATTGCATTAAGCGTGCATAAGTTTATTAAACATTTAAAAACTTTTGCTGTAATTTTGGCTTTGAATAATGCAGGATGATTCTTAAGTTGATACTTTTTCACCTGTATATAGAAGTATTTGAAGCAAAAAACATTTTTTAATATGGTCTTTTGGAAAACTTTAAAAAGTTACATCAATAGTTTCATAATGATCCACCGATATTGTAGAACATACTTTTGAAATGGCTACCACAGCATTTTTTATCTTTTCCACTTTTTTTATCTATTAAGGCCACATTATTATTCTTGAGTTTTTCGCGTTTAGATCTTGCAGTTCACTGCAGTTTAACTTCAGGGTATTGTTGAAACTTTAAAGTGGTACATTTCGACTTAAAAAGCGAGCTAGTGGATATAGGGCTTATTACGCAAAACGTTTCCATTGCAAACTCATCCAACGCTTGAAGTTTGATAAATGTTGTAATGTTATTTGACCGCAAACTCCTGAAAATGTGCAAAGGGAAGAGCAAATGTTTAATATTGTTGAGAAAGATCAACCAAGTACACGATTGATAACAAATGACCTCGGAGTAATAAAAACATAGTATGGACAACATTGCGATAAAATCAGTTGTATCATGTTTTTATTCAACGTGTTCGGGCACTACAACCTGAAGACAACATTCACCTGAAATTGAATTAACAATTTCAGAAATACACACGTTTATGCCTTGATAATCTTTATGTATTTCGAAGACGCAATTTTCAACACCAATTTTCTATAAATATGTAGGCAAGAATTGATAACGGATTACTTGTGGGCAGCACAATTTACCAGACCGTTTGACTTGAGCAATGTATAATATTTACATTTTTTGTAAACTGACTGTCCCGTTCTTTTACAAGCTACTGTCGTTTCGTCTAATGTTCAGTGCATAAGACAAAACGAGAGAGAAAATAGGATGGGGCTTCTGTCCATTTTAGAAAGAAAGTTGCTGGAATGATAAAAAGCTCAAATTTTTGAACCTTTTAACCTAGATGACCTAAACCCTCGCTATTTTTTCATAAAAAGATCAGTTTAGAAGTCGCAAGTGAACACACGAAAAGCTTTAATTCTACGCATAGAGCAGGTTGCAGGAACAATCATAGGAAAACCTATTTTCTTATTACGGACGGTAAAGGAATATTGGTTGCGTTGAGGAGAATTGTTGTGTATATTTTCCTGAATGTACTTCAATTTATTTTCAAAATTTCCTTCAAAATTTGAATTTTAATATGTTAATTTGTGAAAGTTTTTTTTAAATTAAATTGACCAATAAATGTAAAATGTATATATTATGTATATACAAACAACACAATGACATGGTTTTATAAATGGAGACTAACACCAAACGCGTCAAAAAACCAACTTCTGCTCACAAACCACAGACTCAACGCTGACTCCCCTACGATAACTGCAGACGGCCAAACGACCCAAACCAAAAAAACGACGTAAAATACCTTGGAATCACAATTGACCACAAACTTAAATTCACTAAACCCTTACGAAACATCAGGGCAGAAACAATAATAAGAACAAAACACTTCCGATCACTATGGACATATACTCATAACTAACGGAATAGAAAGGACAAAACGTTATATACAAACAACAGAACAAATTGCACTAAGACTAATAACACGAATAATACACCCCCAAAACCCACTACACAACCCCCCCCACCCAACTACTATACGAACGCACAAACATGACAAAGATCTCGGAAAGACTCATACAGCTACAGACAAATGGACAAACAACCCCTACAACTGGACCATACTGAATCCCCTTTGTCTTACAAGACCAACCAGACAATCCCGCTTCCGTTTCCCTACATTAACGCTACTCGAACACTTACAAACGCAACGGACTAGTGGGTATAAAATAATTCTTCTTGCCACTGAAATTTTATTTATTTAATACTATTGTTAACCTAGAATAAGAGAATTTTCATATTTGTTTTTTATTTAGATTAAGACTGCCATGTATTAAACAAGGGCAGAAGACCCGATAGGTCGATAGCCTTTTTTAGAAATAAAGACGTTTACTACTACTACTGTATATTTTAGACAAACTGATGATGGTGGAGAAAGACACCGAAACGTATTTGTAACATTTTAAATAATAAACAATAAAATGACTGAAACCCAGGAAATTTTGAAATAAGTTGAGGAGAATGTTCTATTGAAGTGGCAACTTTGAACAAATTTTTTCAGCTAAACATAATTGTGGACTTGGACTAATTTTGAGAAAAAATCGACGTCACTTTCTCATTTTCAAGTTTTTACAAGGAAATTAATTAAAAATGTTTCAATTATTTCTATTCACAGCTAAAATCCTATATCTATTTGGAACTTTACGTATTAGAAATACAAATAATCCCAGTCTCGAATTTTTTCCACAAAGACATTAATATACTATTTTGCAATTGGCCAATCCAAAACATTCAATTTGTGTTTTTTTTGCCGGACAGCCGATCCATCAGGAATTGTTTAGCTGGTAAATTGCTACTTGGCGTTTCTTTAGTTGCTATTTTCTGAACATTATTTTTCCTCCGATCATGTAATTTAAAATTTACATTTTCGGATCTGTCATAATTTTTTGTTAATGAAGGTTATTCATAAATTATGGTTGAATCTTATAAACCGCGGTGGAAAGTTTTTATTGAAGCAGATTACGGGTAAAATAAAGTAATATATAGACAAACCCAAAGATCTTTAAAACATCCCATTAGCTGGAAAACTCATAAAGGTGAAATTTTGCTAGAAAATATTTAGTATGAGACTTTCAATGTTTTATCGACACATACAAAACCATAAATAGTAATTTTATTTCGCCCGATAACACATTGAAAGGTCCACAGGTCTTCCTAGGAGATATTTGTGGAAACCCGAATAAAAACAGTATGATTGATAGCTTAGCGGTAAAACATGAGAACTGAATAGCAGTTGAAAATGAGCTACAAAATATGTATTGTGTCGTTTCCGGTTAACAGACTGTTATTGAAATAAAAAACAATGATATGATGTTGCCCTTAATGTTGTTGCGGGTAAGTGTTTGCGAATCAAAGCAAATTGGTTTAATTGTTTTATATTTTGCAGACATTTGTATTATGGTTAAAAGTATAGCCTTAAAACAACGTTGCGTTTAACAGATTGGAAATATTGGAACTCAGTACGTTGAATCAAATTTATAGCGAAATTAGCAATTAATCGTTTAATAGGGAAAATTGCCTTCCATAATGAAATTTGGATTCCTCATTATCACATTTTCTGGTTTCGCAGGTTGGAAACCATCAAGACTTGAATTTTGAACATATTGATGAAAACAATTTATTATTGAACTTTTCTTTCTTTTCGAATGCGTGCTATACTCTTTGAGTCTTTTCATATCTCTTTTTCCGTCGGCCATTCCATAATGGATTACTACGAGTACAAAATACATCTGCACGTCTGATTTTAGGGTCCATTTCTAGGTCTATTCCATACAACGTCTTAAATTTTATGAAAATTTGTTCGCGCTTTTTCTATCATTATTACATAAATAACATCAACTAAGCAGATACAGTTGTGTAAAAATAAAATAATATCAATTTTTAAATGGTCTACTAAGTTATTGAAGTTGTTTCAAGTTCAAGAAAATATGTTTACTTTACATTTTGTTCAGTATGCTCAGCCCTGAAGTAACCTTCAACTTTTTTGGTTTTTAAATAAATTTGCCTTCTATGAAAATTATTTATTTTTACCGCTTTCACCTTTACGGTTTCTGCCTTGCCTGGGTATGCGTTTCTTGAATTATGTAATATTTTTGCCGTTTGGCATTCTTGTATTTTCTCTGCTGAGTATCACAGTGAATGCTTTTCTGAAAGCTAATTTTCTCGAGAGCCTTAATATTGGATTTATAATGTCATTTCTGAGCTAATAATGTATTTCGCTCAATTCATTATTTGCTAAAATGTATTCCCAATGAAATATTTGTATGGCAAAACTTATGCAACAAACCCAAGTATGTATGGATACAAAGTACTCGTCCACCTCTAAAATGATAATTTTTCTTGTCCGTTTGGTACTTTAAGTTTACTACTGAATTTAAAAAATGACTATAAGGCAGAATAATTGACCAAATGTGATTGAAGACTTAGCAACTGAAGACAAATGCACACATTTTCCCATGCATGAAACAATCGGGAAATACGAACAATACTTTAAAATTTTTAGATTAAAAGGCCGAATCATCGCATCTATACCATAAGTAATTCTATGCAATAGCAATTTCATGAAGCCAATATGTTAGCGATTTGAATCAGATACTACAAATACCCTACGGTTCCGTTTTACAAAGACGACCATATCAAGATGAAAGAATGCCAAACCTCAAACTTTAACTTTTCAGAACTTTTCTCCACTGTCTCATTCCGAATGCTAAAATCCTTAGATGTGGAGCTTTATAGCATATCGTACATACATACAGGTGAGAATATTGAATTTCTTTGTGTTTGACCAACATATGAAAGCCTTACCAAGCTATTGACGGTGAGCATAACAAAGAGAAGGCTTTGTTGGCGAGAATAATGCCTGCTTAGTGATTTTTTTGAAAGAATTAATTCGGGTCAAATGATTTGCCATTGTCATGCTATATTTCGCGCTTCTGGCAATATGTTTTGTTGCTTACCCTGACTTGGGACATTTTGCTTAAATTACTGGTTCCATTGGGACACTGAAAAAAATTTCGTGTTCGTGTTCAAAATGTTTCATACAGTTCTAGATTTAAGATACACCGTTTCTGCAATTTTCATACATAATATATTTTGGCCAATTTGCAGATAGCAATTCTTTCGCGCTTTGGATTTAGTGCTCTGCATTTAGGGCAAGCACAGCCTTTTTCACCTGGATCTTTGCATATTCGGCCATTTAGTAGGTGTTTCGTGGTTTAGATTTGTATAAAGGAATGTATTGAACTGCTTTTCACTAGTAGTTTTATATTTTAGAATGGGTTATCTCAGCACCTGAGATTTGGAAAAGCAAAATTTTCTTATGTTAAATATTTATTCATGAGCTTCGCGCGTTCAGTTCGAATTTGTAATCCATGGTTTTAAAACATAATTATTGTAAAAATCGAAATAAAAGTTTTATTAAAACAAGTTTTGTTAATGAAGTAATTTAACTAATCCGAAAGAAAGTATTCTATGATTTGTTGTGGCATACTACACGTTTATAAATAGCTAAACATCTGAACTTTATTTTCGGTTGAGAATATCTTAAGTTAAATATTTAAAATAAACTTCAGCTTCTATGTACATGTAAAGCAGCAGAAGATAATCTGGAGCTTCGATTTGGAATCCATAATAATAAAAACCTATACGGGAATCGCTTCGCCTCTATGATGTTTCATCTTTTTTCCATAAGTGCAAATTTATAGCCTTCTTTATATCATATATTCGTCGGCAACGAAATTCTTTTTTCACACCGGGGTATTTTCATGGGGATTAATTGATTCACATAATATTTGCAAGTGGGAAGTACATATTTGCGTGTTTTTCGATATGCAATAAATTAGGCCTGCCAGATTTACAAAGTATACTTTTGATAAAAGTCTTTTTTTACGTAAAGGGATATAAATATCTATTTAAATGCATTTCTGCTCCAGAGCAGAATACCGAGATTTCCTCAGATTTGCACGTTTTCCGGTTTTGATACAAGATTTTATTTATTTTCCACTATATGCCATCCACGTTGCTCTGATCATTTTGACTTTTCCGGTTGTGCAATCAGAACTGCCTTTCCTACTGAATTACTTCATCTATTTCCTGTTCTGATTCGCGCCTTCTTTTAACAATAGTATATAATATTTGTTTGATTTGTAATCTTTGTAGATTATGTTATTCATTATTACTGCTTTTATTTATTATTATTTGAGATAAATTCTAAATATACAAGAAATTTATTATTGACCTATTTATAACTATTTTCGTTGATTCAAAGTTGGCCTTATTCATCTGGAGGGTATGCTTGTTTAGTGGTGTTTAGGGCCTTCAGAAAAAAAATTGACAAAGGAAATTTAGACCGAAAATGATACATTGACAAAAACCTAAATCATACAGTCTTTATGATTCGGTTTTACACCTACATTATCAAAGCCTATAGACGAAATTAAAAGGAAAAGTTAGATGAGATCATTTTACCTTTTCTCTTTTATACAGGGTTGCTCATTAGCGCGTCAAAGTGCGATATCTCAGTTAATATGAACTTTAGAAGTAAATACTTCCTGCTAAAGTTTTTGATGTTTAAAAGGTGCACATTTTAAAATTACTTTTCAATATACGGGGTGCGTCATAAACGTGGGGTAGTTACGAACTATGGTTTTTAAATGGAACCCCCTTTTATTGCGCTTTTCGTCAAATTTGAAAGTAAGTTTATTTCAAACGTTTTACGTGAGAAATTTACGGTTTTCGAATTATTCGAAAAATATCAAATTTTGCTGCTGGGTTAAAAAATAAAATTCATCTTTTCGTCGAGCCGAGTCGAGTCAAAGTCGAGTTTCATAAAGTTACAATTTTAACTACTCTCTCACTTTTAAAACTTACTTTTTTAAAATTTTTGTCTCTCAATTTGATACTTAAAAAATTAGTGTAAAATAAATATTTCATAGTGTCTTAGCCTGAGTTTTCTTTTGGCTTAAATGTAGCATAATATTTAAAGTTACGACAGCCGACTTTCCTAATACCAAAAGCCCCGAAATTAATATTTACAAATAAAAGTTACCTGTTTCAAATTCACTTTTCTGTGCATAGTTACATCACTCAATCACTCTTCAAGTTGTCTGTTTTCAAGTAGGTTTATTATGATGTGAAATAAGTATTTTGGTGTCTAAAAATAAATTTTTCTTCCGTTCAAAGCGTTGTTTATATGTTATTTGTTAACGCGAATAGTGTTTTATTTTGAAGGACAATTGGTATCTGGGTAAATAATTTTTAACTAGTTCTTGAAATCGGTCCTTCGCCGTTCAATCTGAATTCGCACATTTTATTCAGCGATCTAAAGAACAAGAAAAAATGGTTCTTCATAAGACATTCGAACACTTTACTCAGCATCGTGGATAATGTAGCAGGTCTATATTTTTGTACTTGGCTATTACCTAGCTCATTTTTGGTATGGGATCATTACACTAATTACCCTAAAATCAGCAATGCTTCAATCGATGTCCGTGAAAGCATTAACAATTCCATTATTATATATCATTACCGAATTTAACCATAACCGTTACTTTGTCATATTTACCGAAAGAGACATTATGATTTCATAAAGTATCAGCTCTAAGCTACAGCTTAAGCCCTGAATTAACTGTAATACTTGAAATGCAACATGTCGAGCTTATGGCAATTGTTTGTTCTAATGTAAACGAAGCATATGTTATGTCCGTTTAGTTGGACAAGGTGTAATGTTGGACGCAAATTTTAACCCTGCAGGTCGAGTCGACATTTGCTGCTACAAAAAATATGGGATATTTTAATTTTTTTCAGTTTAGTGTTTTGCGAATAGTTTTGTAATTGTAATGTTTTATAAAAGACATATAGACAACATATTATTTATCCAAGAAGGCAAGTTTCCAACACAAGGCTATTAATATCGAAGAACCCGCTTCAGTTTAGTAACAAAAAATGAGTTTCTTTTTTCGCAATGCTTCGACACAATTCATTTTCTTTCCGACCCTCTCGTCGTATGTCCGAAGTTCAAAGCAAGTTGAAATTTTCTGAACCTATTTTTTTATAATAATATTTTTTCTGACGAGAAACCACATGATAGCAAATTTACACGGAAAACATTGGTTTTAAGAACGTGTGATTCTAATGATGATAAAGTGGATCGTTGCTAGAATTGCAGTCAGATAATAGCGAAGCTGTTTTAAACAGACCAAGGCATTGTATATGCACTGTGTTTCACAAGCTTGTCAATATTAGACAAATGCCTCAAGCAAGCGCATCCAGGTTCAAACCAGATAATAAAAACGAATTAATTTTTTTAAAACCCAATTTTGAAATCTATTTGTTTCGTGATCGGCGTACAACATACACGTTTTCAAAATATTTTGTTGACTATTTTGCCTAAAAACTTTTCTAAATTAAGTTATTTACTAATTAGACTTTTCTCTTGAAGTTTGAGCCAAAGTGTGTCGTAGGATACCCTATAGGTGATACCTCTTGATTACCCTTTGATAACCAATTCGTTTTTTATTTTGAAATAAGAGCACTCTTTATCAATCCGTAATAAAAGACAGAATTTTCTCGCGTCTTTTATTAAGGATTGATCAGAGGTAAAGTAAAATTAATTATACCTAAAGTAAGAAAAGCACTGAGTGTATAGACCAATTGATAAAAAATCAAAAGGTCTGCTTTTCTTGGCTTTACAGATAGAGAATGTTAAGCTATTAACATTTACTAGAATTCTAACCGGCAAGTTTCTATTCAACTTTTAAAATGTCTAACTAGTAACAAATGCTATATATTGACGGTTATTTTCAAATAATTTTATATGTGGTTGAACTCACTCTGTATTGGGGACTATTCAAAAGATAAGGAATTCTATACAAACAGAGCCGTTATATTCTATTAGTATGTTGAGGCTGACCCCACCATGCAATTTTTTACAAATTTGCCAAATCTTGTTAAATTATTGAAACAATAAACCCTCGTCCTGCTGCTGAGATAAACAATATTACATCCTGCAGGAATCCTCCGAAATATGGCTTACATATAAAATGTATTCGGCAACTGCCGGACGCATTTTTATAAAATCCGTTTCCGGAAATTTGAAGACCGTTCAGGATATTGTCCGGCAGGCAAAGTTTGGAATGTCTATTATGATTGCAATTCATGTTATTTTTTCCTTAATTAAATAAATACATTCAAGAACTTAACATGATATTTTTGCAAACATATATAATTTGTCTTAGAAATTAAGTAATAATATTTAGCGAGAAAGCGCACTTTTATTAATTTGAGATCCCCTAACTCTGTCAGTTGACTGTTCAAAGTCTCGTAGATTAAAAATTGGACCACCATGTAAATTTTCTTTCAATGACTTTCGCCGCTCTTTTTGTTTTAATCTTTATCTTAGTAAAAATATATGCCCTGGCTCCAAACCTGACCTTTTCCTGGGCAAAAGTTTGTAGATAATAATTAACTTGAAGGAAACAGTCGTACTCGAAGATAGCACCAAGCAACTAAGAAGTTTTTAATCGAAAAAACAGTTTGAGCAACGGCATTCTACTTGAAAGAGTAACAGTTAACAGTAAAATAGTAGAAATATCCTAAAACAACATCTATGATCACACATTTAGGACAAAAAAAGTTTATTGCCAATTTAGGAATTCCAATTGCAAAAAATCAAATTCTATAGCAATTTTTATAAATCTATAAACTTAAACCTCCGAATACAAAAACAAGTTTGAATAATTAGATATCGTGTCGAAATTCGTGCAGAAGTATGGAATAAATTCGAGTTTGATATGAAAGAAATTCCTGGCCAACAAACAAATAATTTATTCTCTACTCTTTAAACTCAATAAATATTCATCATGTTATTTCGACAATTAAATGCCAAAACAAAAGATGAATTAAACTAAAATGAAAACATTTTCATAAAAAAAATATAATCTTTTTTTCGATTCAATTAAAAAATAATTTCATTTTACATTTTTCCGCAAAACGGGAATTGAAAATGAAGCTGGATTTGTTTTTCGATTTTGTCGGGAAATGAATTTCAATATCGAATTTTGCACATACTTGATACACTGTCTAGATTGATGCTTTTAGACAAACAATCACTCTAAATAAACCTGTTTTGTTTACATTTTAAATTGGAGTGATAAACAGTTGTTTATATTAAGGCGGCTTTGCGCTATCTGATACCCAGGTATTCTGTGCGTCTATTATTTAAAGTAAACTTTTTACACAGTACATTCATCTGTACTTAAAAAAGTTAGTTATTTTGTAATAACGTAAAGTTATTTTGAATCCCGCGAGTGCTTGTGAACATGTCGGGAGTTTAATTAATATCCTGATTGAAATGATATGAAACGTCCATTTGTTTGGTAAGTAAAATAGCTCAGGACGTGTAATTAATAGGGATTGTAAACTGCCCCAATCTCAAAACAATTAAGGAGATAATGATGATACGATATAAGTTACGTTTGAGAATTTAATAGGACGAAACTATGTCTTTTAAATACACGGATACGTCTGTAAATGGTTTTTCGATTCAGATATAATTTATATCTGAATATTTGTTGGTTATATAACAGTGCAACATTTTGACCATTTTTAAACGAAGAATATATGGGATATCCGAAAGTAGGTTACTTAAATTTAACTGAATATTCTACGTCCAAAAAGTAATATAAAATCTTTCACATAACGAAAGGACCGTAACTCTTCGTTTAATAAATCACCGTGTACGAGATGCAGGTATTTTTAAATGCGTAATAATTTTGTAAACGCATTGCTCTTTTCAGCTGTGTTTTGTTTAAGTTAATTTGAATGGTATTTGGTTTCGTTGTTGCAATATTGTTTGTGTTCATTATGAGTTTCTTTTGGCACGTGTTTGCATTATTCGCAAAAGGCTTAAAAGTTAACTCAAATGTTTAGACGGAATACCAGTGGATCATTTCCGTCGTAATCATTGGTCTTATTAAGCATGCAGACCCTAATAAGCTAGCTATTATTTCAAGCTTGAGCTAATTACCTCACAAACTGTCTAAAAAAAGCTGATTTGAAGGGTATCTTTATATAAACGTTTTGTTTTTTAGATAATTGTCTTATTTTTAGATACAGAATATGCAGTTAAAATTCTGCAGCCTGATTTCTTTAAAAGCTGGTTTTGTACATATCTTTTAAAAAGTTTTAAGGTGAGAAGTGTACGGTTTGAGATGGTCGATGTTTAGCATATAATTTTTTAAATTATCTGTTGGTATTAATGGTAATATTAAGGGAAAATTTATCAATATTTTTATTTCATGCTGCAAAAATATCACCTATTTAGCGATTGAAAAAGACATTTTGATCTTATGACTAAATGTGTTTCAAACGGTAATTTTTCCTAACTATTTCAGTTCAAGAAGCTTAGGATACGTATCCCAATTTTCAAAACGTCACAATTTAGTTTCAGGTTTAATACTCTTTTTTGCTTTTAGTTTGCCTGTAGGCATTCTTTGTCATTACACTGAATTTGGCTCAACAGCTGCTGTCGATTTGCTGAAAATTATTGATATAGTAGTAGTAGTAAACATCTTTATTTCTAAAAAAGGCTAGAGACCTATCGGTCTTTCTGCCCTTGTTTAATACATGTAGTCTTAATCTAAATAAAAAACAGATATGAAAATTCTCTTATTCTAGGTTAACGATATTACTAAATAAAATTTCAGTGGCAAGAAGAGATTATTTTATTGTCCACTAGTCAGTTGCGTTTGTAAGTGTTCGAGTAGCGTTAATGTAGGGAAACGGAAGCGGGATTGTCTGGTTGGTCTTGTAAGACAAAGGGGATTCAGTATGGTCCAGTTGTAGGGGTTGTTTGTCCATTTGGTCTGTAGCTGTATGAGTCTTTCCGAGATCTTTGTCATGTTTGTGCGTTCGTATAGTAGTTGGGTGGGGGGGTTGTGTAGTGGGTTTTGGGGGTGTCTTATTCGTGTTATTAGTCTTAGTGCAATTTGTTCTGTTGTTTGTGTAAACGTTTTGTCCTTTCTGTTCCGTTGGTCATGAGTATGTCCAAAGTCTAGCAAGGGTCTACAAATAGCTTTATGTATTTTGGTGGCGGTGTTTGTGCTGATTCCTCTGTCTTTGTAGGTTAGTGATCGGAAGTGTTTTGTTCTCTTTATTGTTTCTGCCCTGATGTTTCGTATGTGTTTAGTGAATTTAAGTTTGTGGTCGATTGTGATTCCAAGGTATTTTACGTCGTTTTGGTTGTGTCGTTTGGCCGTCTGCAGTTATTGTAGGGGAGTCAGCGTTGAGTCTGTGGTTTGTGAGCAGAAGTTGGTTTTTTGACGCGTTTGGTGTTAGTCTCCATTTATAAAACCATGTCATTGTGTTGTTTGTTAGTGTTTGGAGTCTTTGAGCTGCTCTCTCATTAGTTTTGTCATGTACAATAAGTGCCGTGTCGTCTGCGTATTGTAATATGTATGCCGATCTGTCGATTTGATTTTTGTCTGGTAAGTTGTAATTGTATATGTCATGGCAGTATATATGTGTAGAAAACGGTGAGAGCGGGGATCCTTGAGGGAGCCCTTGTTCAGGGGGAAAAGAAAAATGACAGTGTTTTGTCAATTCGTACTTGTAGTTGTCTGTTTTCTAGTAAGTTCTTTATGGTGTGTAGTAGATATGTTGGTGTGTTAGTTTGTATAGTTTGTATAGTAAGCCTCTATGCCAAACACTATCAAAAGCTTTGTTAATGTCCATAAACAGGCAAGCTGTCTTTCTGTCAGTTAGGTGGGTTGTTTGTATATTGTTAGTCAGAGTGAAGAGTGGGTGAATAGTCGAGTGCTGATGTTTGAATCCGAACTGATACGATGGTATGTACTTTCCGACCAGTTTTCCCAGTCGCTGCCCTATTATGTACTCAAAAACCTTGCTAAGTACTGGTAGCAGTGTAATTGGTCTGTAATTGCTCGGTTGTGTATTGTCCAGTCCTTTTGGGTATAGGGATTATTAAGCCGTTTTTCCATGATTTGGGATTCTGCCATTTGTGATGTTATTGATATAAAAAACAGTAAAAGCCATTTTAATACGAAACTGAATTTTACAGATTCCTAATTATTGTTTTTTGTGTCAAGAATTTAAAATATTTTTTATAGTGTATAATTTTTTTCAGTTTGAGTTTGTGGTTCCACATTAAAGGATATATCGTTTCTGGCTTCAAAATCTAACTTCTTGCTGATGTACCGTATACGGTACTACTATCTACGATGCTTTTTATGTTTCACCTCTTCAACAGATTTTTAATATTGATATTATTTGGTTTTAATATGGAGCTAATTTTATATGAACCTAAATGAATGGTATATTTCGGAGCGCTTTTTGACACTACTATTGTAATTTTTTTCATGGTTTTTCATAATAAATTTAGTTATTGATATTATCAGGTCTGTAGAGTTTTTCTTTCACATCATTTCTGTAAGTCTAATAAATCAAATCAAGACACAATAATGATCAATGTTTCTTTAGTTTATTCGAAATGCACCTCTCAACAGATATTTTTTGAAATTCTGCATTTCTTGATCCCACTTTATTAAATTAATTATTAAACCACTAATTATTTAACTAAATTTTAATACTTTTGTTCCACATATTCCTGTTTCTTAGTTGCAAACTTTACAATTTTTTTATACTTGTGTCTGCTTTTAATGAAAGTCAATGTCCCTCTTGCCTGAATTTTCTCCGAAAAATGTCAACTTGTGTTTTAAAACCATTAGCATTTATTTTGTTTCTCCAATTACATAAAGGCTCGGAGAAGCAATCACGAGTACAGTTTTTTCATGAACCATCCAATAAAAAATTCATTATCTTTAGATCAGTTTTCAAAATTTAACATATTGCATTGTTGTATTACACGATACACAAATAAAATGTAGTTTTTTACCTACTTTCTGGCAGCACAATTCATATTTTTATTTTGCATACTATTTTATTTAATACGGTTTCTGGACCGTTCTTTATCTTTAGTCAATTGCATATTGTAAACATTTTTCGGGCATCTGTAAAAGTAGTTTCAACTGCAATATGACATGTAACTGACTAATTCCTTAATTGCCTCTGCCTTGGAGTATTTTATTCACATTTGCATTGTACATTAATTATATTTTGTGATAAATAATAACTGAAAAGAATTTCAGTTTTGTCTTGTTTTCGTACACCTTGTATCGCTTGTTAATAAAAACTACTTACTTTTTTAGAGCTAGCAGTTGTAATAATCTATGAGTCATGGAACTCAATCGTACTTAAGTAACTAATCATTTACGATTTTATTATCACCATTGGTTTAATAATGTGGTTTTAAGTCATTTCAATTCATATAACGCATTGTATGTGCTCCCACTTTTATTGGTTGACACTAATTCCTTTATTCAATGCTGCAATGCTACTGTAATACAGTTTTTTTTTTATCATAAGTGCTCAGCATCGCCCAATTCTGTGTATTTTTGCCGACGGGTATGATTCGACATCAAGCGGAATTGTGATTTCCCCTTCATTTGACCATTTCTACATACTTATGATGTTGCTGTAGTGCTTTCGAAATTTGCTTTACTAATTTACTACATGTACGCTTTTATCCAACTATCGGGGCTATTATGCTATGAAACATGATTCAGAATGAATCTTCGTTGTCGGTGCAGTTATACGTTTTGTCAAATTGAATATACTACGTATACAGGATAATTTATTACACAACCGACCCTGAATAGTTTTTTATTTGAATTTTATTCAATAGCTAATTAAGTATTTAATCTAAGCATTAACCGAAAATAACCAAATTGCGACATGTAAGTGTTTGAAAATGGTTTTTTAACTGATTGCTCAGTTGCTCATTTTGCTTGCACTTATTATTACCTGTACTTATTTATTACTTGTATTCGCCCTTATAATCTTTTCAGTAATATTTTTAAGGAAATTCTTGAAGCAGATTTCATAATTTGGTGGCGATTTATTGATTATGTATTTTCAATTAATAATCATGGGGAACAAAATCTGGATGATTTTTTATTATATCATAACGATAAAGAACCTACAATTAAATGCACTATTGAAAAAGAACAAAACAACTAAATTTGTTAATCCGATATACTAACTAAGAAATTTTTTTATAATTTCGAAACTTTGGTAGATAGAAAACATACTCATACAAATCGATATATAATTTTGAAATCAGTCGATAATAGTAAAGAAAATCATTGTAAAAAATTTAGTTGATATCAAAAATAATTTGTAATTAATCTACTTTTATCAAACAAAAACAAGTCATAAAAGAAGTTTTAAATTTTAATAAATATGCACTAAACTCCACACACCAACATATCTACTCCACATCATAAAAAACTTAGTCGAAAACAGACTACTACAAGTACGAATTGACAACACATTCTCTTTTTCTTTTTCCCCTGAACAAGGACTCCCGCAAGGTTCCCCGCTCTCACCGTTTCTCTACAATATTACTGCCATGACATATACAATTACAACTTACCAGACAAAAATCAAATCGACAAATCGGCATACATATTACAATCCTCAGACAACACGGCACTTATTATACATGACAAAACTACTGAGAGAGCAGCTCAAAGACTCCAAACACTAACAAACAACACAATGACATGGTTTATAAATGGAGACTAACACCAAACCCTTCAAAAAAACAACTTTTGCTCACAAACCACAGACTCAACGCTGACTCGCCTACAATAACTGCAGGCGGCCAAACGACACAACCAAAAAACGACGTAAAATACCTTGGAATCACAATTGACCACAAACTTAAATTCACTAAACACATACGAAACATCAGGACAGAAACAATAAAGAGAACAAAACACTTCCGATCACTAACCTACAAAGACAGAGGAATTAGCACAAACACCGCCACCAAAATATATAAAGCTATTTGTAGACCCTTGCTAGACTATGGACATATACTCATGACCAACGGAACAGAAAGGACAAAACGTTATATACAAACAACAGAACAAATTGCACTAAGACTAATAACACGAATAAGACACCCCCAAAACCCACTACACAACCCCTCCACCCAACTACTATACGAACGCACAAACATGACAAAGATTTCGGAAAGACTCATACATTTACAGACAAAATGGACAAACAACCCCTACAACTGGACCATACTTAATCCCCTTTGTCTTACAAGACCAACCAGACAATCCCGCTTCCATTTCCCTACATCAACGCTACTCGAACGAAAGAAGAAAAGATACAGAATTAAAATTATTAAATTATTAACCTAGAATAAGATAATTTTTACCTTTATTTGTTTATCTAAATTAAGACTGCATGTACTAAACAAGGGCAGAAGCAGAAGCGATAGGTCGATAGCCTTTTTTAGAAATAAAGATGTTTACTACTACTAAATATGCAAATTCGTTTATCGACAAATCGATTTATTGAAATTGCAAATCCACAATTAAAACAAAACACAATCCCGGGGAACATTCAGATAAAATTAAGCGAGTAGGTAACAAGTTCAATATTAGATTCCTTCTATTCCTCCTCAATCTTCAAAACTAGAATATACTAAAAGCAAAACTTTATGACAAAGTTGAAGATACAAAATAGATAGTTTTCAAAATTCGTGTAAGGAAACCTTAAGACCATTGAGTACAAAAAGTAAATAACACCATAGAAAACAAAGTATTTTTTAAGTTTTATATTTGTCAACATGCATTTAATAATTGGGATTGGGATATTTTAACAATTTTCGCAGAGGAACCAAAACATGTATTAATCTTTACCAGTAAGATTATAAACTTGATTTAGAATCTTTTACTGCTCTTAGAATCGAAGAAATTGTCCGTTTTCGAAAAAAAGAGAAATATTTGTCATTTGGTAGCAAAAGCAAATAAATCAAGCAGAATGAATTTATGTGTCTAAAAAAGGGATAGGCCATGCAACAACTGCTCCTCAATTATTCTTTTGCTAGGATCTCAGTTTATCTAATAAAAATAGCGTTTAAAACCAATGAAATTGAACAAAGAAAATAAACCCTTGTAAAGTAAGCTGCTTGTTACATTTAAAACTAGTTTTTTAAAGAATTTTGGCAACCCGACTTAAGACAAAGTCATTAGCAAGAATTTATTCATTCATTTTGAACACATTTGCAAGCAAACTGGAACAGAGTCAAAAGAACACTTCCATGATATTGTTCAAAACAATTTTTGCTGACTATAACACACAAATGCAAATCTATTGTGTTCAATAAATATATGCCAATTTTCATAATGCTTTCATAAGATTCAAACAGTGACGATTAAGCAAGTTTTTTGAAAGCTCCTCAAGGGAAAAGAATAATTTTCAATATAGTCTAAAATGCGCTGTTCATTTTGTGCATTGAGGGCGTGATTGCGTCCTCTAGCATTGCTAATATGAAGTGAAACAGTTTCCCAAGCTTCCAGTTCAACATTTCACAAATGTCTTATGATAAAAGACAAGACGATTAGGAAATAACCCTTTGTAATTCCCTACTATGCTGCAGTTTCCAGGACAGAATCTTAACACCAACGCACGTCAACGTGTTTGAATTTCAGTCTTTTTAACACGAGAGCAAATGGGGAGCAGCGTGGCGTACTTGAATTTAATCCACATCCACACATTTGTTTTTTACTCGATTTAATTGTCTTTGACTTTCAACCACCAAATTTTTTCTTAAAACCGTTGCAAATTACATTTTTTCTTTATGAAAATAATACCTTAAAATAAAAATTACATTTGATGCTTTAATTGTTATTTATTGAGCTTGGATATAGTATATTATTCAGCCGTATAATTTTAATGATGTCACCTCTAGACCACTCTTTAGTGAGTAGTCAGCCGCCTACAGTCATACTGAACTGAAACACATTTTCCTTTATTTAGCGAGCTTTCAAATACACTTCTAATTAACTATTAACATTTGAAATTGAATATAAAAAACAACAAATAGCCAATTATAGCCAGGTATATGGAGTATGTGTGAACTTGAAATCGTTGGAAATTAATCAGTCCATAAACTCGGTTTAGGTTGCTGTTTAGCATATTGAAATGTGGCTTTGCAATGAAAATGCGACGAAAAATAGTGGGTGGCTTGGTGGAATGTTTTTCCTCAAATATAAACTTTTCACCTGCTTCGATAAAACTCGGCGAGTCGTTGTTACTCGACAACTTTCGCCTCCAGCGACCACACAGTTTTCCCTAAAATTCTCCGGAGTTACGGTGCGGCTGGTTTCGCCATTCCGGATTCTCCATCTGGAGAAAATTAAACGGGAAGAATACGTCATCGTCAATCACGTGATGTATTTCGACTATGAGTGCACGCATCCAGTCCACGTAGGCTGTATCAAACCTTTACTCGATGTCGCCTTGATACCGGAATTCAGGTTTGAGCCTCTAAAAACTTCTAACTGATTCCCGATCATAATTTCAACTTTCCTTAAGGCCCAACAATCGAGCTAGTCGACTAAAAACTCAACATTTTCAGATTTATTGCAAATGAGAAACGGAATAAAATAATGAATTTTACGATAAAGACTAATCAGAAAATATACATCTTGCAGAAAGAAAGTACCTGTAATTATTTGGTGTTGGGAAAATGCGCCGAGCGTAACGATTCAGCCAAAAACTACTGCACAAAGAATTTAAACATGGAATAAAGACATGCATTTACGCTAATATGCAAACGTGGTAGAAGAAATTAAAAACCACACATTCTGTAGTGTGATTTTCATGCCAAGTTTCTAATTTTTTCATTCGCGTTATAACGGAGAACCAGTGCATACAGAAAATATTGTTGTTTTTTTCGCTTTATGTGGTTGTCTCCAATTAAATTGATGTTGATAGCTTTCCTGGTAATTTTATAAAGACACCTGTTAAGCTGTTGATAAAAGGATGGCAAATTTCAAGATTATGCTTTATCGGAATTAAAGGAATTGTTTGTTGGAAAGGTTTTGTGGGGGGTTCTCCCAAAAAAAGCAATATTTTTTTATTGCTAACTGATTTTTTTTATGTTCGAAAACCTTTATTTTTAAAACATATGATACATTTGATGCAGTGCTAGAGAGACTTTAGTCAATAGCATAAGAAATATGATATATTGACGCAAAAACTCCCACTATTACAAACATTTCCTATGCCGTGTTCGATGCGATGCAAAATTGTATTTCTATGAGATTTTATGGAATGGACAATTTTTAATTAAAAAAATAGGATAATAGAGTTATGGAGTATATTCATAAAGCATACATTCAAAATATGTACCTGTACGCTTTGGGTAATTATTTAGTTTGAATTGAACCTAATAATTGCAGAACTTATGACACTGAACTTGTTTTTTTAATTACGATTGCCGAATCCGGTATTTAAGTTTCGAATATATTGCAAATGGACACCATTTTCTATAATCTATATTCACCATTCTTAAAAAAATTGTTTGCCCATTGTTATTAACTGTACAAATATAGCTTTGAAAGTATACCTTTCTTGCATGTTAAGTAAAGTCAATAACATGTTTATAAAATTGGTTCGCGGCTAATCCATCAATAAATTCTGTAATATATCTGAAAAATTGAGGGTTATACTTATTTTTTAGTAGGCATTGGAGTTGTGATGATATGAGCCAGCTATTCGAGTTAGAGGGTAAATTTACACCTTAGACCAAATCGGTCCATACCTAAGAACCAAGCCGAGGATTCGGTTATAAGTCTGTGAGCAAAAGAGTTCTTTAGAAATGGTTTTCTGGACGCATGGGTGTGGCCATAGCCCCCCATGCTACGCGGGGCCCGTAGGAGTGAACTGGAGACCACCGTAGTTCCAGTACTCACTACCCCTTCACCGTTTTCTAGATGCACCCTTAAACCTCCACAATTATCA